>OZ024836.1:41642444-42842444 GCA_964016985.1 Anodontia alba | reverse complement strand
TTATGCTCTACACTCTCAGGCATTTTTTTCAGCAGACGACAAAATACAGTCAGCTAACCCTTGAGCCGCCAATCACAACTGCAGCAGATGACAATTTTGACTATTTTTTTTTTTATTTGCCAGAGAAAACAAAAAGTCCTGACATTTCAAGCAGATGCAGCAGAAGATTCACATGAAATGTCAAGACTTATTTTCAGTTGTGATTGGCACTTTAAGGGTTAATCCTTTATGGGTCACCAGGTATAGTAGAGGAATGAAAAAAAAATGACTCATGTAAAGTGCTCTGAAATAGCCTAAAGACAAAAATACTGAGGACAACTTTGATAAAACAGAATGTATAAATCGGTGAGTATACGGTCATGCCTAACTATTTTTTGACTGCTGAGTTCCATGGAAAAAGGGCAAAATTTTCAAAATTGGGGAAAAGACCTGCGCAAAAAAATGGGAGGCACAGACCAACCACATTATAACGATTTCCGCGTTATAAGGGACAGCGTTATAACAGCATTCCTGTAATTTGAACATGAATCCCTTCACTTTATCTAATGACAAACATTGCAGTCTGATTTTATGCTGTATATCTTAAAGGCAAACCTGTATTTGTTGCTAATTTTGTAACCCTCGTTCAATAAAGTCTTTACTTACTTACTTACTAGCCTTCAAGCAAACAGTGTAGACCAAGATCTATAGCATCTGATCAGGGTCTACATTGTTTATCACTACCCAGCAGTATTCTAGATGGAGAAAGGCAAGTAAAATTGACCTGTTAAAAGGAGATGTATGGTTTTGTTTGTTTGTGTTGAGGTTTTATGGCCCAGTCAACCCACTGGGATCATGTCCAGTTTACCTAACCACACTTTTACGAGGGTCCCGCAAAAACTTTTGTCACTGGGTTCGGATTACTTCCGTGCTACATTTTATCAAACATATTTTTATTACAAACCTTCAAAGTATTCCCCCTTTACTGAAACACATTTTTGTAACCTTTTCACCCAGTCGCGAAAAGCAAATAAATAGTCTTCTTTTGGAATCTGTTGGAGACACTGATAAATAGCGCTGCCAAGAGAACTGCTAGACGTATATTTATTTCCAGAAAGCATTTTCTTAAGTCTTGAAAATAAAAAGAAGTCACAGGGACTCAGGTCAGGTGAATAAGGTGGATGGTTTAAAACTTTCACCTTTTCAGAAGCCAAAAAAGACTTAACAACCTCACACTTATGAGAGGAGGTGTTGTCATGTAAAAGGTGGACTCCTGACCATCCTTTGCTTGGTCGTTTCTTATTGTAAAACTCTTTCACTTTCTTCAGTACAGAATTCTTGTAGAATCGGCCAGTGACTATATATGACAAGATGGACAAGGCACTTGAACGACTGGCCCACTTGAATTAAAGAAAATTGCGTACAACATCTTTTTCGAATTTATGGTTCTCTTGGCAAAACATGGGCGTTTTTTATCTTTTCACTTCCATTGCTTATTATCAGCCATTCTTTGTGGCTCAAACCTGTGCACCCAGGTTTCTCACTTGTTAGCAAGTTAGAAATAACCCGACTGTTACAGCCTTGTATGTTTTCAAAAGTTCCCGGGCACATTTAAGGCATTGTGTCTTTTGCTCCTCAGTGAGCAAATGAGGTACCCACCTAGTGCAAACCTTTCTCAGGTCCAAACGTTTTTTCAGAATTGTTTGCACACTGCCTTCTGATATGCCAGTACAACTAGCTATATCTCTGACAGACAATCGCATCTTTACAACAGCGATGTTAGCCTTGGTAACAGAGGTTTTAGGCCTTCCAGGACGGGTATCATCTTCAACAGAAAATTTCCCAGCTTTAAAAGCTTTAACCCACCTAAAAACTGTGCGCATTGAAATGGTCTGAGGTCCATATATACTACACAGTTCATTAAATATCTGCTTTGAAACTATATTAAGCCTAATGCGGCATTTAATATAGCTACGAATTTCAGTCTTCTGATCCATGTTCCAATGTAACAAGTAAACTGGTCAGTGTATATGACTGCATCTATTTCAATTAGAAATACCGGTAACTCGGTCAGTTGGAAAGCAATTTGCACGAAATAAACGGGTATCGTTAGCTATTCAACACACCATTTAAGTGCAGTGAAGAATTTTTAAATATACCTGGGATAAAACCGAGGAAGCCTATTAGTGACAGAACTTTTTGGACGACCCTCATACTGGACAGGCTTAGTCCTCTAAGTGACTAATCAGTATTGTGCAAATTCTTTTGCCAGAAAATGACAACTGCTTTTCTTGAATCAGTGGAAGGGAGAGAATGACCATAGAAAATATTTCACAATTAATCTCTACGAAAGAACAGATGTATGGTAAGTAGATAGGATAAATAAGGTGTTTGTAGCCAAATGGATACATACCATCATCATTTTCAAAGGTGCAATGTTCTTCCTTTATATAAGTACCATTCAATTGTATATCATGGCCCTTACCACCCTCGGCACTCCCAACTCTGCAAAAGCACAAATCATAGTTACAGTTATAGAGGATCTTACAGGAGTGATGATTTTGTAAGATTCTGTCTATCATATGGTTATTAAACTGTATTTCATAATCGTAGAAGTTGAACCGGTTTTTTGACAGAAAACATAACCTTGTCACAGATGGCGTGATGACGTTACATGCCAGTAACCAAATGTTATAATATTTTTATGACAACACGTTATCCACTGAATAATAGCGATATCATATGATAAAAGGTGCTTTTTCATTAAAAAAAAACCCAAAACTACTGATATTTTTCTTATTATTCCTCCACAAAAACATACCTTGTGAGTACTTGGTAGAAGTGCCTCAGTAAGCTGCTTCTACACAGTACCCACAATGTAGGTTTTTGTGGAAGTAAGGCACTTCTAATGAGAACCCACAACATATGTTTTCATGGAGCAATTTGAAAAAATATTAACCTGACACACACTCTTATCTAAAGCTATGCTTTTCCCATGTTGCACATCAAAGGAGAAGACAGTGTCCTTAATAAGATGCTTTTTTTATGAACTAAAAAGTTTCCTTTTCTTGTTTCTGTAGAAAATAGATGGACTTTGTGGGTACTCTGTCTTGCCGTAATAAGGTAATTCAATTGTGTATCCACAACATACATGTATGTTTATATGGAAAAAATATTTATACAGACACTCCTCCTATCTAGAGGTAAGGACCAAAAAGTACAAAACTGCCACAGGCTGAAAGTGAACACCCAGGCAAGCATCTGTATTCATACCCAACTATATATGCTCTCTGGCCTAAGCAATCTTCAATTATCAATTTGTCAATTTGTAGCGAAAATGATGAAATGTTAAGTATTTTCAATGATATAATTTTCACTGCATGACCCTGAATTAATCATTAATTCTTCACCCACTATGAGTTGGTGGTAACAAAATGGCTGTCTTTTAATAATGAAATCCACATGGCGATAGTTTGTTTTAACCCTTTCAGCACTGTAAACCACAACAGATGTCTTTGCAAACAGTGTAGATCCTGATGAGATGGCTATTACAAGCCATCTCATGAGGATCTTCACTGTTTTCCATTCTGTTACTGATTTTGATTGATATCCCTATTTGTAATAATGGACATGTCCAAATCCAAAGATGGAAGAGTCCACATCAGACACTTAGGGATGAAAGGGTTAAAGGGGCTTATGGTCACATTTTCAGAAAACTCCCTCTGTCTACATGTGGTAATTTACCTTGTAGTGCCATCTTTGATGTAATAAATCAAACATTCTGACATCAGTGGGTCCTCGTTCAAGTTTACCAGATGGGGTGTCTGAAATAATAATAAACAGACTTTCAGTTAAGTATTTCTAAAATGTAAGAGAATAACAAAATTAAACCTTTCCAGGAGCCTGCTGGTATCAAACAGGGGCAATTAATACTAGCAATGGTGTCATTCATACTACTTTATGACCTGAGCCCTATGTATATGTATACTTTCAGCAAAAACATTTACCAATGCTGACACTGACACACACTGACACTGTTGTGACTGATATAACTCTACCTGTACAAGTGAGCTAAAACTGCTGGAAAAACAGAGTGGCCCTTGATCAAATCTCACTTATGTGGAATCTGTTCCAGGACCTTACTATTTGCTCAGGCCTGTCTGTTCAAATACTTACAGTAAATATAGTATATATTGCATGGTTTTGAAACAATAAATATAGTATATATTGCATGGTTTTGAAACAATAAATATAGTATATATTGCATAGTTTTGAAACAATAAATATAGTATATATTGCATGGTTTTGAAACAATAAATATAGTATATATTGCATAGTTTTGAAACAATAAATATAGTATATATTGCATGGTTTTGAAACAATATATATAGTATATATTGCATAGTTTTGAAACAATCTGGCCAGCAATCATACCCTTAGCATAATTCCAAATAAAAGGATATCAGGTAAATATCATTTTTTATTTCTGCATTAAAAACATATGTTGTGGGTACTAGAAGTATTTCACTGAGACACTTCTAATGAGTACCCACAGCATATGTTTTTGTGTAGAAATAAGAAAGATGTCCTTACTTTTTGATGGAAAAAAAGCATCTTTTCTGTAGCAGTATAACCTACTTGTACAAAAGCCCATAAAACATACCTTTTTAGGGGTGAAGACACCTATAGTTCCACCGTCTTGTTTCAAAGCAACACCCATTTCTGCTAATAATGCTTCCCTGAAATATGACGAATTAAAATATGTGATGATAGGGAGAAAAATGCAGCAAAAATTGTATTTCTGTAGAAGCATTTCAAGACATGTCTGCAAATATTTCAGGACTTTTACATAATAATTTTGAGTCATAACGTGAGAGAATGTACCTTTAGACAAGAATCAAGCAAAATTTCAGATCTGCTGTCCATCTATGTAGTCTGGACCCAGTTGTTCAAAACTTAACGAAGTTGTTAGCTAACGTAACATTAAAATTTCTATCTTGAAATATGAAAATACCATAGCTACAACAGTTAACAAGTTTGTCATTAATGAGCTCGTTAAGCTAACGATGAATTGAACAACTGGGCCCTGATCAGTTTTGCTCGGTGCTCTTTCCGACAGCCAAATGTGTATACTGTTTTACAATCATCAGGGCCCAGTTGTTCAAAGCACCATTAGCTAAACACGCTTGTTAATGACAAACTAGTTAACTGTAGTAACTAAGGTATTTTCAAATACATTGATATTTTGGCAGCAAAAAAGGTGAGAAGTTTTTGCAACAGCTACTTACATTTTTCCAGCAAAAAATATCAACTTATTTGCCAAATTTCAAGATAGAAATTTTAACATCACATTAACTAATAACTTTGCCTTGCTTTTTTGACACACCAACATGTATAGAAAACTGAAACTTGTTGGATTTTAGGACACATATGGAAGAAGTTTAGATGACCTAATTTTTAGGGGAAATAAGGTACATTCTCCTACACTGTCGGAGTGTCCCAATAAACTGGGCTGAGAAAACCAATACATTCCCAGCTACAATTCTACTTAACACTTACCATGCTACAGGCAAATTCAGCAGACAACAAACAGATGATATTTTTTCTTACTTTTCCTAGAAAATAGGATCAGACATTTCATGCAAATTGTCTCCTTTGGAGACAATTTGCATGATGTGTCAGATCCTATTTTGGAGGAAAGATAAGAAATAATATTTCAAAATGTCATCTGCTGAAATTTTTTACCCAGCATGCAAAGTGTTAAACCTATAGCAGACTCTTAAAGGCTTGACAGAAATCCTGTCAGGCCAATAATGGTCCAATATATGAATGCTAGCTGGCTCTGCATATCTAAACAGGAAAATTAAGACATGAGCTGTGGTAAACACTAATGTGGACTGACTACCAGACTGACTTGGGTCTTTGTTGTCCACTTTCAGCATGAACTGTCAAAGGCTATATTTTTTTGAAAATGCTGAATTTGCCTACAGAATGGTAAAGGTTAGATCCTCTCAAGATGAAAGTTGAAACTGATAAAAAGCATAAACGATCTGAATATCTTATGCTACATGCTTTTTTTACCCTTAAATGCAAGTCACAACAGACAATAATCCTTATTTTTTTGAAAACTGAAAAAAAAAAAAAAAAAAAAAACAACAACAAGAAACACATATTTAATGATGGACTGTCTACTACAATTTTGAATGGTGCTTTAAGAGTTAAAGTTAATATATTTCTATTTTGATCATACCTTTCTATTCTGATAGATTCAGTCTTCCTTAACTTTTCTTCCCATGATTCATTGAGTTCAGCTATTAGTTTTTCTGACATTTGTAACCTCTCTACTGCATCTTCCCCACCATCTATTGTAACAGAACTCTTCCTAGAGCGAGATGATACCTGTATTTTCGATACACCTTCCAACCCTGAATCATAGAGAAATGAAGCAATATATGAGGTGGCAAGTTATACATTACATTTATTGTCAAACTTATTTCAATACTTCACTCTTTCCCTGCTAATGGCGACTTTTATTATCTGCTGATAACCTTTGCAAACAGTTTGGACCCAGATCAGGCCTGATCTACACCCTGATGGTATTCCTGAAAGATTTTTTTTTTAAAAAGTTAATTTTCAAAAAAATCCACAGACGACAAAAAAGCATGCAAAATTACCCAGCATATTAAGAGTTAAATATAATGGTAAAAGTGAATCAGTAGTTTAATGTAAGCTACGGATATGCTAGAAATCTGGATATGCTGGAAAGTAAATTTTGGGAAACCGTACACCAATCTTGGCTAACCAAACTTTAAGATACAGAAAGATCAGATATATTGTATTCTCCTGTGTAGATATTTTCATTCTTTTTATCACAAAAATATATACCACATGGAAATTTGTGGATTTACAAAAGAGTTTTGCTTTAAATCTTAATCACTCATCACTCACCCTCCCCTAATTCAATTCCCTCCTGCACAAGTATCTCTCTAAGTTTAACAACCTCTTCTTTGAGCTCACGAATAAGTCTAGCATTAGGATCTTCATTAACAACAGCCTTACACATGATCTGTTTAGCTCTGTCAGCATATCTACAACAGAAACAGTTATAGGTCTAGATAAGAGTGGGTATCAGGTCAGTATTTTTCTTATTTGTCCACGAAAACATATGTTGTGGGTACTCATTAGAAGTGCCTCGGCGAGGCACTTCTAATGAGTACCCACAACATATGTTTTTGTGGACAAATAAGAAAAATATCAATACTTTTGGACTGAAAAAAGCGCATTAACTAGAGCTATGTTAAAAATAATAATGATATAACTACACATTTTTAACAAATTACACTGGAACCCCTTCATAAGCTGGTTCATTATAAGATGGTTTCTGATACAAAAAGGTTTATAGGAGAAACCCAAAAGTGTTGTGTCCAAACAAAAAATGTATCGATTCTATAGGAAAATGGATTTCTTGGGTTTCAACAAAAGGCCATGGAAATCTGCTACAATTAGCAAATCTATAACAGATATTGACTTCAAGGAAAACTGACCATTTACAAAAATGTATACATTGTATAGAAAAATGACCACTTATGGTCATTTTTCTATATAATTTATACATTTTTGTTTGGATACAACACTGATGTTTAGCCAACATGGTTCTTACTTTCGATCCCAGCAACAGTGTTATAAAGAGTCCACAGAACTTAGACAGACATACTCAAACAAACAATGCCAACCCAGGTCAAACTGCTCCTAAAAGAGAATTTTCATCAGGTTCTACATTGTTTGCCATTCCATCAGTACATTTTAGACATATTGAATAAAACCCAATCATAGCTCCAGCTAGGAAAAACAACTACATACATATTTTTTTCCATGAAAACCTAGGTTATGAGCAACCATTTGAAGAACCTCGGCAAGTTTAAGTATGGTAAAGTGTGTTCAAATGCTTTGGGGAATTATGGTATGTTTGATATAGCTCATGATGATCATTTCATGTTTTACATCTCTTTCTACAGTATCTGTCATAACACTGCAATGAAAGTGTGATAACGAAGGATGATGATTTGGTATTTTATCTCCCTTTCCCCATTAAGTCCTATTGGGACAATAGAAAGGTGATAATGCAAAGCTTGGTGCAATAATAATGAAAGCCTCTGTGCAATGAAGCACAACAGCCATGAGCTGAATTCCATCCCAAGTGGGAATTGAACCAGGACCTTATAATCTGCAGTCGTGAGTGCTAAACTTTTGGGCACATGCCTATGCTTCACTGATATCATATAAGGATGAGTAACAAATCACAGTATTTTACCTTAAAGTACTAAGTGTTTCATCATAGTTGATATCGGCAGGACTGAGGGCAGCAACCATAGCCGTCTTAGAATTTCCTCCTAAATAAAGTAATCATAACAGTCAGCTCGTAGAAAACGATACCTCAAGGAAAACAGGTACACTTTCAAGGGAAGCAACTGTCAACACTGATTTTGCCTCCCTTCTGAAAAGGGATCCAGTTTAAAAGGAAAGAATTTGCTCCCTTTAAGACTCTTCTGAAAAAGCGGTCCACTCATAATGAGCTGTCTCATCAGGAGCTACGCTGTTTGACATTCAGTTTTTCAACTTCACATAAACTTCTTTCCAATTGATAGTTTGTTTAAAAAAAAAAATAGCAGACGACAACTGTAGTGTGAAATTTGGCACCAAAAGAGTTGAAACGAAAAGGAGCAAATATTTTCCTTTAAAACTGGGCCAATTATCAGAAGAAACATAAAGTGTAGGAAATTAACAGGAGGTTACAAAAGTTGTCTCCCTTGGAAAAAAATGGTGGAACAAGTCTATCCAGTTTCTTTCAGGGACTTTGGATGCAGTATACACCAAGATAAGACACACAGATACTTAAACAGACAGTCAAAGAGACTGAAAATTGAAATAACTCTGGCTTGAATAGAACATAAAGAATGAAACAGGTATTCACACAGGTTCTTGGACAGGTAACATATTAAAATCAACTTCATCAACAAGTAACTAACACAGCAAAATAACACACACACACACACACACACACACACACACACACACACACACACACACACACACACACACACACACACACACACAAAAAAAAAATCTTTGTTGCAGCTGCAAACATAAGGTCTTTTCTATTTCAGAAGTACTGCAATTCTTCTGTGATACAGTGTAATGAAACACACTGAGCGGAATAGAACATTAAGAAACGTGACAGACATGAAGACTTTCAGACAGTTAAGCACTTAACCAGATCATAAATAAATTCCCTTTGGGAGAAACAGACTTTTAGACAGCTTGTATGACACAGCTCCAGACAAAGGGAGTAATCCAGACACTTTTTGTTATCTTTGTACCAAAACATAGGTTTGTTATTTTGGTACCAAAACATATCTTGTGGGTACTCTTTGGCATTACGAAAACTTACCTATATAATTTTGGTCCCCTTAAACCCCCCTTTTATGTATTAAAACTGGAGTTTACAGGGATATACATTATTTTTCTTATTTCTGCTTAAAAACATAGATAGTGGGTACTCATTAGAACTGCCTCAGTGAGACAGTTCTAATGAGTACCCACAATCTATGTTTTGAGCAGAAATATGAAAAATATCGGAAATTAAAACTTTCAGTGTTTGGTGGTGAAATTTTCTATATATTTGAATATGCGTGTTTTTGTAATGGAACTGTCTTGTCAATTTGATTCTGTTGGAACTGCAATGAATCAAGTTATCTTTTGGTGTAAAGATAACAATCTTATCCAAAATTATCATCTTGCTATCTTCTTAACCCTTAGAATGTCAAGCAAAATTGTAGCATAATACAGTCTAACCCCCCTCCCCCTCCCCCATCTTTTTTTTTTTTTCCAGAGAAAATAAAGCTTGACATTTCATGTGAATCATCTGCCTCTTTCATGTGAATAATATGCAAGAGATCCAGGGGATCACAACTCACTAACCTAAGTGAAACAGTTATTGCCACAGCAACTTAACAAAACAGAGTCTATTATTTCACTAGATTTTATTGAGATATCTGTTCTGAACAAGTTTTATGAAATTCATATAAAAGTCTCTTATGTTAACACAAAGTTTTTAACCCTTGTCCAGCTGAACCCAGATATACCCTGCCTCTGCAAACAGTGTAGAGCCAGATCAGTTGGCTTCTAAGAAGCCAACTGATCTGGATCTGCACTGTTTGCCATTAAGTATGTGAATTTATATCAACAATCTGGATCAAGTAATCTGATTGGCTGAAAATTTGAAAAGGGCATGGCATCTTAATTTATTCAGCAGGACAAGGGTTAAGATTTGACCTGCTGATCTAGTTTCTGACTTATATGACGAAGACTTTACTAGGCTAAACATTCTGAGAAAGCTTTATGAAGAGAGCAGTTTTGCCTCAGACATAGATTTTACTGAGATAAACATTCTCTGCAAGTTTTATGTAGATCACTTTAAACAAGAGGACCCAGAGGGCCCTCGCTCACTTGAGAGTCATTGTATAATTTTAGCTCAGGCAACTATCTTGTTCAGCAAAGCAGAATAGTTTGAGCAATTCTGGTAAGGAGTCAACCAAGAAACCTTCCTGTGAAATAATTTCAAAATCCATTCAACGGTTTAGGAGGAGAAGTTGATTAAAGATTTTTCTATTTTTTGGCTTGTACAATTTTCACAGACTATCACCCAAGGAACATTCATGCAATGTTATTTGAAAATCCAGTTGCTACTTTTTGACAAGAAGATTTTTTAAGATTTTCTATATAGGGACATGTAGAAAATAGGCCCCACCCACTTGCGGCTATGATTTTTAATCAATCTGCATCACTTGAAAACCTTTGAAAGACTGTAATCAAAGACACATTTCTGCTAAATTATTTCAAAATCTGGCTAGTAGTTTTAGAGGAAAAGATTATTTGCCATTTATTTGTCTATGTAAAAGTACAGACCCCACAAGTGGGGCCCTTTTTGGGGATCTAATTTGAACTATATTGGTAGTGGTCTACTAGATAAAGTTACAAACCAAATTCGGTAGCCTTAGGCCAAATGATTTCCAACAAGAAAGATTTTTCAAGATTTTCACTATATAAGTCTATGTAAAACTAGTGACCCCAGGGTGGGCCATTTCTGACCCAAGGGCTATAAATTGAACAAACTTGGTATGTAGAAGGCCACTAGATAAAGCAAATTTGGAAGCCTTAGGCTAAATGGTTTCCGATAAGAGAATTTTTCAAGATTTTCACTATGTAAGTCTATATAAAACTAGTGAACCCTGGGTAGGGGCCATTTTTAACCCCAGGGCTATAATTTAAATAATCTTGCTAGAGGTCCATTAGATGAGGCTACATACCAAGTTTGGTAGCCCTAGGCCTTATGGTTTCTGACAGGAAGATTTTTCAAAATTTTCACTATGTAAGTCTATATAAAACTAATGACCCCAGGGTTGACCCAATGGCAATAATTTGAAAATCTTGATAGAGGCCCATTAGATGAACCTACATACCAAATTTGGTAGCCCTAGGCCTTATAGTTTCAGACAAGAAGATATTAGAAATTTTGCCACTTGGTTGAAATGGCAACCAGAGTTCTGCTTAGATTCCAAAATTTTGAACAACTTTCAGTATCTCCCAAGGATCATTCCTGTGAAGTTTGGTCCAAATTGGCCAAGTGGTTTAGGAGATGTCAATTGTTGACAGACAGATGCCAGATGCTGGAGTACTGGCCTATTAGAATAGCTCACTGAGCACTATGTTCAGCTGAGCTAATAATGTGGCCTCTAATGTGTACAAAAAGTTTTTTCTAAGACTAGATCCAGCAATCTGTTTGTTGATGCAAATATGACCCAGTTTTGAATCTGACCAGGACTTTACTTAGATAAACATTCTGTGCGAGTTTTATGACGATACTTATTGTATACATAAACAAAATATCAATGAAAGACACAGCCTGCCTTGGTGGCTCAGATTGATGCGCCGTCCCACTGGAGACCAGGAGGTCGCGGGTTCAACCCCTGCTGAGGTCGGCAACATTCTTCTGTGGAGATTGATCATGAAATATTTTCTACGGTCATTCTCTCCCTTCCACTGAGTCAAGAAGGGCAGTTGTCAGTTTCTGGCGAAAGAATGTGCACAATACCAGTTAACCACTTAGAGGACTAAGGGTTAAGTAAACTGACCACACTTGAAATGACCCCACTGGGTTGACTGGGCCGTAAAACCTAAACACAAACAAATCAATGACAGACAGCAAATTGAGTCTTTGAGCTCACCTTTGATCCTTTTGTCTAAGGTAAGCTAATTACATTTTATCTGCTGCAGCTATGATTGGTGCTTTAAAGATTAACCCTGGTCCTGCTGAGCTTTGATATGCCCTGCCTTTGCAAACAGTGTAGATCCAGATCATTTGGCTTCTTCAGAAGCCAACTGATCTGGACCTACACCATTTGTCATCAAGTAAGTGAATTTGTATCAACAATCTGGGTACATTAATTTGATTGGCTGACAATCAGAAGTGGGTGTGGCATCTTCATTTATTCAGCATGACAAGTGTTAACTGGTGCTATGATGTCAGGCAGACCTAAGTAATAAACTATGTAAAATCACTATAAATGGAATGAAGCTGCAAGAATCTGACAAACATTCAGGCAGATTATGTGATCAACAAGTAAACAAAATTACCATGGGATAAAATAATATTAAAGTATGCAGACAAATTTTTCAAACAAGAGAGAAAGAAACAAGCAAACAATAAAAGGCATACAGATTTTCAAACAACAGACAGAAATAATTAACTGTCTAGCCTTGCAAACCAAAATAGATACCTATCCAAAGAGTCCAGATCCAGATGAGATGGCTCATAATGAGCCATTAGCCATCTCATCTGGATCTACACTATTTTCCATTTTACTGATATCCCTATTTGCAACAATGGATGTGTCCAAATGCAGAGATGGATTATTCCACTTCAGAAACTCAGGGGTAAAGTGTTAAGTTTCAAAATCAACAAGAAATCTAAGCCATCACTAAACTATACTTATTGGAATCCTGCAAGAACAGAATTATTGGTAGATTATCCAACCACAGGAGATAAATTTGTTCATCTTTAGTTATTTTTAGACTCTCTAATAATTTGCTTAAAAGCTTTAAAGCATTCATCCAACAACAACGCAAGAATCCAATTAAATGTTAATTGCTTGAATTTTCACATTCCAAACATGCCGGATTGTATGAGCCATAATGCAAGACAATGTAACCTATACAATATGTGATAATATACCCGAGACAGTGTATCCAACAATGAGAATCAATGTACCCCAAAATGTGTGATAATGTACCCCACAACACGACATAGGGTATCCCACAATGCATGTCAATGTACCCCAAAATGTGTGATAATGTACCCCATAAACAAGAGTGTATCACATAATGTGAGTCAATGTACCCCACAATGTGAGAGAGGGTACCCTACAATGTGACGCAATGTATCCAATAATGTGATACAAATGTACCCCACAATGTGTAATAATGTGCTCCACAATGTGAAGCAATGTCTCCAATAACAGGATACGGATGTACCCCACAATGTGAGATAATGAACCCCACAAGTTGAGACGATGTACCCAACTAGAGGCCCACGTGGGCCAGAAATCTCACCTGGATTAGGCTGATCATGATATGCTACATTGTGCCTTGGTGGCCATCTTGGCTATCAGGTCAGATTGCCTTTAGCAATTCAGAATCTGATGTTGTTTGAAGAGTTTCAAGATTGCCACCACTGCCGCCATCTTGGCTATTGGAACTGAATGATTAGCCATTCTGAATCTCCATATCACCCCAATGCCTCCCATCAAGTTTCGACTCAATCTGACTTACTGTTTGGGAGGAGATGTGGTTTGAAGAATTTCAAGATGGATGCCATGGCAGCCATCTTGGATATTGGAAGAGAACGATTTTAGCAATTCTGAATTTCCATAACACCCCAATACCTCCCATCAAGCTTAAGCTCAATCAAACTTACCGTTCGAGAGCAGATGTGATTTGAAGATTTTCAAGATGGCCAAGATGGCTGCCATGGTGGCAATCTTTGATATCAGAATGGAACCAATTCTAAATCTTCATGCTGCCCCGATGCCTTCCACCAAATTTCTGATCCATCTAGCTGACTTACAGTTTGGGAGCAGACAACAATTGAAAACTTTCAAGATGATCACCATGCAGGAGAAAAATGTGAAAACTTACTGATGGACATACGGATGAGGGACGGACCATGGTCAACAGACCATAGCATAAGCTGGCCTGGAGCAAAGCTCTAGGTGAGCTAACAATTGAAGATCTTCAAGATGGCTGCTGTGGCGGCCATCATGGATATTATAACAAAATAGTTTTAGCAATTCTGAATCTCCATGTCACCCCAATGCCTCCCACCAAGTTTAGGGCTCAATGTCCCCCACTAAGTTTTGGTTCAATCTGACTATTTGGGAGCAGATGAGGTTTGAAGATTTTCAAGATGGCCACCTTGGGGCCAGCTTATATATCAGAACAGAATGATTTTAGTGATTCTGAATATCTATGTCACTCCGATGCCTCCCATCAAGTTTGGGCTCAATCCTCATTACGGTTTGGGAGAGATGTCATTTAAAGAATTTCAAGATGGCCCCCATGGCAGCCATCTTGGACGTCGGAATGGAACTAATTTAGCAGTTCTGAATCACCATGTCTGCCCAATGCCTGTCACCAAGTTTCAGCTTAATCTGACTTAACGTTCAGGAGCAGATGTTGTTTCAAGATTTTCAAGCTGGCCACCATGGCGGCCATCTTGGATATTGGAATGGAACGAATTTAGCAATTCTGAATCTCCATGTCACCCCAATGCCTCCCACCATGTTTGGGCTCAATCCAACTAACCATTCAGAAGCAGACTTGGTTTGAAGATTTTCAAAATGGCCTGACCGTGGTGGTCATCTTGGATATCAGAACGGAACAATTTTAGCAATTCTGAATCTGTATGTTGCTCCAATGCCTGCCATCAAGTTTTAGCTCAATCTGACTTACGGTTTGGGAGGAGATGTCGTTTGAAGATTTTCCAGACGGCCGATATGGTGGCCATCTTGGATATTGGAACAGGATGATTTTAGCAGTTCTAATTCTCCATGTGGCCCCAACGCCTCCCACTAAGTTCAGACTCAATCTGACTTAGGGTTCAGGAGCAGATGTGGTTTCAAGATTTTCAAGATGGTTGCCCAGGTGGCCATCTTGGATAGCAGAACAGAATAATTCTAGCAATTCTGAATCTCTCTGTTGCTCTGATGGTTCCCATCAAGTTTCGGCTCAATCAGACTTACGGTTTCGTCGGAGATGTCGTTAGAAGAACTTAAAGATGGCCACCATGGTGGCCATCTTGGACATTGGAATGGAACTATTTTAGCAATTCTGAATCTCTATGTCACTCCGATACCTCCCGTCAAGTTTCGGCTAAATCCGACTTAAAGTTTGGGAGGAGATGTTGTTTGAAGAATTTTAAGTTGGCCACCATGGTGGCCTTCTTGGATATCGGAACGATTTTTGCAATTCTGAATTTCTATGTCGCACCCATGCCTCCTATCAAGTTTTGGCTCAATCTGACTTATAGTTTTGGAGGAGACGTTGTTTGAAGAATTTCAATATGGCCCCCGTGGTGTCCATCTTGGATATCAGAATGGAACAATTTTAGCAATTCTGAATCTCTATGTCACTGTGATACCACCCATCAAATTTCGGCTCAATCAGACTTACAGTTTGGGAGTTGTCGTTTGAATAATTTCAAGATGGCCACCATGGCAGCCATCTTGGATATTGGAACGGAATGATTTTATCAATTCTGAATCTCCATGTTGCCACAATGCCTCCTACTAAGTTTCAGCTCAATCCAACTAATGGTTCTGGAGGAGATGTCGAAAATGTGAAAAGCTAACAACGGGCAACAGACGGACGATGAACGACAGGCTATGGCATAAGCTGACCTGGAGCTTCTACACATGTACTCCGCAATGTGTGATAATGTACCCCGTAATGTAAGACAATGTACCCAATTATGGGATACAGATGTACCCACAATGTGAGATCATGTGAGACAACATTCCCAATAATGTGATTAATATGTAACCGACAGTGTGAGATAATGTAACCTACAATGTGAGACAGTGTACCCCACAATGTGAGATAATGTACCCCACAATGTGAGACAATGTTCCCAATAATGTGATATGAATGTATCCCACAATGTGTGATATATACCCCACAATGTGAGACAGTGTACCAATAATGTAATACAAATATACCCAAAAATGTGAGATACTGTATCCCACAATGACACAGTTTACCCAATGTGATACAAATTTACCCCAAAATGATTGATAATGTATTCCACAATGTGAGACAATGTACCCCACGATGTGAGACAATGTACCAATTATGTGATATGTACCCCACAATGTGAGATAATGTACTCCACAAATTGAGATAATGTACACCACAACATAAGCTAATGTAGCCCACAGTGCAAGATAATATGTCCTATGACAAGCATTGCTAGCAAAGACTCCAAGCAGTCTGACCAGTGTACCAGCTGTTGAAGTCTTAGATCAGTGGTTATCTGCAGGGTGCACAGAAAAGACTCTGATAAGGCTGATCTCTGTCTTTCTAGGTGTACTCATAAGGTTCATTTTCTCCTGTCTCAGTTCCTGCAGATCTGATAGCAACTGCAATAGATGTACCTCATTTACCCTACCTAATCACCAGACATGTCTGAGAAAACAATGCTTCTAAAAGAACAGTTTGATCAGGGTCAAAAGTATTGGATATTCAGCCAACACTTTTTGAACAAATCACCAGACAGTAAAATTCTTGTTCAGATTTGGAGTCAATATGTAAGGAGTTAATGGCCTGTTAATGAACAGTCTCAATTAATCCAGTCTGCTGTTGTAACTTTCTTAAGTATGATTGTTGCTGTCTAAGAGTCCTTTGTCTCAGAATGAATTACCAGAACAGTACAAGTAGCTTTGTGCAAGAAAAGTCATACACATCCATGCTGTCTAATCAGATTCTTTGCTGTTGGCCTCCACAAGTTGGTATGCTGATCTGAGTTTTCACTGGACACCCATGTCCAAAGGTACATTTTCTTCAGTTGCAGGACAATTAATTCTTCAATTACTGTCTTCAACCTAATTACCGCACACACCCCTATAAGCATACAGCCAAGCGATTCCAGTCTTCAGATTACAGAGTACAGGTCAGTCCCGTTAGTACTCGCGTCGTTAGTGCGCGAATACGGATATAACGCAGGGACGTCATGCCTCCCAAAATTTTTTCGAAGGGTCCCAGTTTCCCCATCCTCTAGGTCAAAATAACAAAATGTGTTTTTTTGTTTTTCAGAGCTTCGATCTGCAGAAAAAGAAATTTACTGCTGTTGTACATGTTATAATAGCAAATAAAAAAAATGGTTTTGAAAGAATAAAGCTAATCAATGTATTGTCTCTGTTGTATTTTTGTTTGTGTACGTGCGTAATGACCGTAATTGACCTTTTGATGTTTATTTTAAGAAGACGAACTTTTGCCAATTAAAACTTCATTTAACTTTTAAACGATACAAACATATCTATCAAGAAATGGCTTATCCCGCATCTAAAGAATGGGAAAATGACCACAGTTATCCATAATTAATTTGTAAATACTTGAAAGACACCGAATTTTCCAGTTTGATATGGCCGCCTTGCCGACCTAATTAGATATTCATCCAATCAGCGACGCGGATCACTGGACGTCGATTACTGCGCACACGGTCAGGTAGTAGAGCGTGTTACTGAGAAATTTGTCCGGCACTCATTGTCTGCTATCAGATTAACACTTTGGAAAACCAAAGAAGAAAACGAAAAGCCTTCACGGTTAAAGAAAAACTTGAGGTCATTGAACTTGGCACTTTGTTGGAAATCAAATGCTTTGGTTTCAGCCATTTTATTTTCTTTGAGCTTTCGTTCTATTCTATACAAGCAGAAAGATTAAAAAACTTAACGATTTCTGCCGTTTTATTAATAAGATTTCTTTTACTGGACTAAAATAATTCGCGGGGACCGGTATTGATACCGGACTTTTTATGTGACTTACACCGCACTTCAACACCGTCTGAATTACAACACCGGCAAATATGGCGGATCGAGCCACAAAATGGAAACGTAAATAAAGTATTTAGCGTATATATTGCAGAAAAAGTACATCAGAGGGTGTAAAAATGACAAAACATACAACGTTAGTACTCATTCGTTTATTTATATAAATAACACATGAAATATCATTGTTTTCATTCATAAATCCCTCCAAACATGTATATTCGTGTGTCCCATACAAATGTCAACATTTATAAAGTCTGATCAGTCGGCTCCGAACTTACTACGCGCCTCGCCTATATCGCGGTCTGGAATTGTGCATCCCGACCAGCGCGTAATAACGGGACTGACCTGTACCTTTTGTCTACTTCTTTATCAAGGCATATGTTGTGGGTACCGATTTGAATTGCATCTACTTGATGCAATTCAAATGAGTACCCACAACATATGCTTTTATAAAAAAAATTAGAAAGAAAAAAAAACAACACAAAAACATTGCATAAGCATCATTTGATAAGTCCTTCACTGATCTTTTTTTTTCTTTGAAAGCGTACCCTTATTATAGGTAGGTACATATTTTACCACAAGTTTTCGCAGTATTTTTGAAAACCTAAGAGCACAGGGCTGTTATTAGGTCAAATACAGTAGTATCAATACTTAAAGTAAAAATTCCTAACTACAGATAAGAGGAGATAACCCAATGAATATTTCTTCCTGAAAATATTTTGTTGGTACTCATAAGAAGCACCTCTGTAGATTGCTTCTCATGATTACCCACAACATATGTTATGTGGAGAAATAAGACAACTGTCAATACTTTTTTGAAAGCTAAAAAGCATCTTCTCAGTAGCTATAGAACTCTGATGAGTTTTTTCTCCAATTACAGCCTAATCCCTATCTGATTGTCTTGTCTTGTTTTTCAGCCAAGGTACTTGAGTAAGGTATCAAAGTACGTACATAAAAGAACGACATCCATCCCAGCAATTTAATTTTTCAGCCAAGGTACTTGGAAAAGGTATCTAAGAACGTACATAAAAGAACGACAGATCTCTTTGAGCCATTTCTTTTTTCAGCCAAGATACTGGAGAATAGTCCAAGTATATTTAAGAATGACAGATTCTATCCAGAATGAAAGCACAATATATCCCAATAACTATTAGCCAGTATCTATAAATATCAAACTTTTCACTTGTTACAGTGATACTTAATGGGATAGAATACACTTCCCAGTGGGCACACAACGTTTAAACAACTTCGATTCAACACTGATTCAACATCTTGATGCTGAATCAAGGTTGAATCGACATTGTTTCATCTTTGTGTGGCTGCTGGGTTAGTAATTTTCTGGCCATTTTTACAAGAGAGACTACTTTTGTGACTTTCTGTTTGCTTTCCTGCTAATAACAGTAATTACCCAAATGTTTAACTCTTGTCATACTAAATAAATTTAGATGCCACGCCCACTTCTAATATTCAGCCAATCAGATTACTTGATCCAGATTGCTGATACAAATTCAAATACTTAATAACAAACAGTGCAGATTCAGATCAGTTGGCTTCTTCCGGATCTACACAATTTGCGATGATAGGATATATCCAGCTTCAACAGAACAACGGTTAAGTTCTATAAAAATGAAAGTATCTCACCTAGATTTTCTCTCAGTAACCAGGTTAACACAGAATCTCTGTATGGTATAAAATCTTGCTTCTTTTTCTTTTTATTAGCCTGAAAAATCAAAATTTAACTACTCAATCAAAATTATTTCTGTTTTCTTTTCTAACCTGTTTCAAAGGTTCAGTGGCCACCTGTGCAGATACCACAGATGCCTCAGCAAACAGACCTAAACCAAACTGCTCGTAAAGGAGCCATTTGATCAGTGTATATATTGTTTGCCTTTCAGTTGGCACTTTGTAGATATATAGTCAAATGTAGTTCTTCAAAATTTGATAAAAGTACAGTAAGGAGTTACAGTGTCATATTTCTCATAGTTTAGATAAGATGCTTTTTCAACCAGTTCCAATGCATAAACAGAGATACTGGAGACTCATATTTAGCTGTATACAGTGTGATCAGAGCCATTGCTGCTTGCCTATCCTTTCTACAATATCCTTGCTCCAGAGAGGGGTGTCCAGATCAATATTCTTTTTTCTCTACAAAAACACATTGTGGGTACTCATTAGAAGTGCTTCTAATGAGTAGCCACAACAGGTTTTCATTGAGAGATAAAAACAAAATATCAATACTGTTCTGTTTAAAAAAAGCCTTGTCTGCAGCACATGGTAAAGACTCAGATCAGACTGTATATTCATTGAGACCAATCAGTGTTTGCTGGGGACTCTTTCAACAAGCAACAATCCAGTTTTTCTTCAGATAAACAGTGAAGCCTCTACTCAGACTGCAGATGCACAGATCCACAGGGCTCCTTCTTATATTGTTACGTCCATTATCTTTTGTTATGGCTCATCTATTATTTGAGCCAGAGAGCGACAAAACCCACAATAAGACCTGTGTGACCAGCACAAACTCAGATCGGCCTGTACATTCACCCAGTATAGCAAGGGTTCTTGTTTATCCCTCTTAGGATAGCCCAGAGGCTGTAGAAGGCACACGCATCCAGCAAAGACTGATCAGCCTTCATGAATGTGCAGGCTGATCTGAGTCTTCGCTGGTCGCATAAGTTTTATTGTAGGTTTTGTCATGCACTGGCTCATTTGATATAAAGCACTTTTTTTCCTATCTTGAAATAATTTTTCTTTGATTTATGGAAATACTCATATTGTCCTGAGTACTCAGATACTTTCACTCCTTACCATTTAGTCCTAAAATTTGAACATGTCCATCTTACTACCTGCAGATGTGCCTAAAAACTGCTGCATGAGTCACAAACAGTACAGACTCTAACAAGATGCCACAGAACCTGGCATCAGATCTGGGTCAACACTGTTTGCTCATGCTTGTCTGTGACACTTCCATCTATCTATTCAGATTTTTAATGCTACCAGGCAACTAAGTCACATAGAGGCAGCCCCGAAGTGACACTTAACCCTTGTCATGCTGAATAAATTAAGATGCCACACCCTCTTCTAATTTTCAGCCAATCAGATAACTTGATCCAGATTGTTGATATGAATTCACATACATAATGGCAAACAGTGCAGCTCCAGATCAGTTGGCTTCTTCAGAAGCCAACTTATCTGGATCTACACTGTTTGCAAAGACAGGATATATCCGGGTTCAGCAGGACAAGGGTTAAAGTATAAACAGTATTCTCTCTCTTTTTTTTTTTTTTTACAGGCAATGAGTAGAATATTCTGTAACTTGATATTAACTAAAGCCTACTCCTGCAGAGATAGTTGGTTGGAAATTGTTAACTACAATTTTATTCTCTGCCCAGGGATTAACTGTAGTTCTACTAGTGACAATATTAAAGACATTTTCTCAAGGGGTCTGGGAAATTACTGAGTCTGTAATGACAGTATATACAATCAGGGCTCCTGATAAACAAAACTTACAGATGGATATTTTTCTTATTTCTGCATGAAAATACACATTTTAGGGTCTCTTCAGAATCAACTCACCAGAGTACTTGTTAAGGAGGAGATTATTTGGTGATAGTTTGGGGATAGTTTTCTAAATTTGTCAATAAAAACATATGTTGTGGATACTCATTTGGTTCCTTGGTAAGATATTTCTAATGAGTACCCACAGTATAATTATGTTTTTAAAGAGAAAGAAAACATTATGTGGGTACTCATTATAAGCAGCTTGGTAAAGCACGTCTATGAGTACCCACATATTTTTATGGAGAAATAAGAAAAAATACCCCAAAATTACCACAAACTACTCCCATAGCTACAGATAAGAGTGGGTATCCACATAATATTTTTCTTATTTCTCCATGAAAACATATGTTGTGGGTACTCATTAGAAGCGTTTCTAATGAGTACCACAACATATGTTTTTGTGGAGAAATAAGAAAGATATCAGCATTTTTCGGATGAAAAAAACACCTTATCTGTTGCTATGTACTCCTCCTTCTTCTCAATCCTCTGGACTGTGTCCACTGGCTGGCTGAACTGAGACTTCATTGGTGAGGTGCTTCTAATAAGTACCCAGTAGATGCCAGCCTTCCCCCTCCCACGAAGATGCGCAGTAGTGAGAGGGTTATGTTAGTGAAAGAGTAAAATATGGTGGTCCTATACACTTTATAACTGCGCAATTACTTGTGAAAGGGTTTTGGTTCTCGCACAGTGCTCTTCTTCTCATTGTCTTCTCTCAATGCGTCAAGTTTCATTTGATTCCCATTAATAATTTCAGAGATATGCTTCATACAAACTTATCATTGCAAAAATTGGGAAGGGAAATAATACAGTAATTACTTGTGTTTGGGTTATGGTACTTGAACTCTGCATTTCCTCTCATTGCCCTCTATCTGTTTGTCATTCAGTATGTAAATTTGTATCAGGCATTCTAAATGACTGACTGTTAGAATGTTTGTATCAAGAAATCTGATTGACTAACAGTTAGAAGGGGGCATGGCATCTTAATTTATTCAGTATGACTAGGGTTAATTATTTGTCAATATATTATACAGTACCAGGTGTGTAAGATTCAGCAGATAGACAGGGAAAGGACTGATTATCTTACGTAAATAAGCAGTCTAATTCTGTTAATTCTCATTCACATATATTTAAGGTAACCGGCTAACCTCCTACGGAGATCATTCTGCTGTGAAAGTATTCACCTCCCTTCTCAAAAGGGCTACGCTTGAAGGAAGCAAATTATCAGGAGTGGCCTCCCTTTAAAGGGGACTGGATACACTTAGTAGATTTTCCATTATTTTTTACAACAACTTTGTGAGATAACTTTGTGACTTCCTGTTTGCTTTCCTGGGCAAAGTCCTTCAGAAAAGGGGTCTACTCTAATATAACCCCTCTGCAGAAGGGAGGTAAAACAATTTTGACAGAGTTGTCTCTCTTGCACGTGTATCCATTCCCCTTTAAAGCTTAACCCTTTCACCCTTGTGTTTCTAAAGTGGACTACTCTGCCTTTGAATTTGGATCCATTATTGCAAGTAAGAATGTCAGTTATAAATTAAAGCTAGAATGGCAAACAGTGTTGATCCAGATTTGCCAGCTCATTATGAGCCAGCTCATCAGGATCTATACCGTTTGCAAAGATATTTGTTTTGGGGCTGAAAGAGTTAAGATAGTGAAGCTACTGCTGTCTCTTAGAAGTGTATCCATTTTATCTCAATACATTCTTTCTATATGACATGGTTCACAAGACCTTTAATTTTTTGTGAAAGGAAATCAGAGTGCTATATAAGGAGATAGCTGTGGCGATAACAAGGGGTAATATATAAGAAGAATACCGTATTCTACCTTATTACCACACATATCCTTATAAGTGCCCAGTCAAGCAATTTCATAGTCTTCAGATTACAGCCTGTGTACTTTTATCTGCTTTATATCTACTTGTTGGTACATTTGAATTGCCTCAACAGGTCAAGTCAAGACAAGTCAAATAAGTACCAACAACGGAAAATCAGAAAAATCACATAAGTATCATTAAATATGCTCCTCATGAAGTCCTCTGCTGATCTTTCTTTAAAGTGTGCCCTTATTAGGTGAATATTTAACTATGTTTGTTTTTTTTTCCCCCAATTTTGAAAAAAACTAAAAACACAGTGTCATAATTAGGTTGAATATGTAATATGATGTGGGTAGTAGCATTACTGCACTGATCGTAAATATTCTTATATCTTAACTCCTTACCATACTTGTCCTAAACTTTGAACAATATATTCCTAAATGGTAGATCCTTGAGAAGTTAAAAAACATACCAAAGAAATAAAAATACAAAGCAACTTTTCTTTGGGATGACATAAAACTGGCTGTTGTATAGAGGTGGCTATGGTAGAGAGGCTAAATATATAGTAAAACAGCACTTTGAAAATCAGGACAGTGGCTGTTGTTGAAGTGACCATTCCTGGAGGTTACACTGTAACAGACGAGGTTTTACTTAACCCATTTATGTCAAGTGGACTCTTCTACAAAAACTCTTTGTATTGGTTTATTTCCAATAGCTGCTTGTCTGATAAGTTTTTACTATTACTATGTTTATAAGAATTCCTGCAAACAGTGTGACCCTGATCAGATGCCGCAGAATGCGGTATCTGATCTGGGTCTGCACTGTTTGCCAGTTACCCTTTTGGGGGGCTCCAGTCCTGGTTATTGAGTCCCCTTTACTACCTGTTCATTACAAAAACATGCCTATTCAAATATACTGAAAATTTTACCACCAAAAAATGAAAAATTTCAGATAAAAAATTCTGATATTTTTCATGTTTCTGCTCAAAACATAGATTGTGGATACTCGTTAGAACTGCCTCAGTGAGGCACTTCTAACGAGTACCCACAATCTATGTTTTGAGCAGAAATAAGAAAAATAATGTATACCCCTATAAACCCCAGTTTTACTGTATTAAAATGGGGTTTAAGGGGGTCAAAATTATATAGGTATGTTTTCGTGATGGATGTGTCTAAAATCTGGACATGTGGCAAACAGCATAGATCTAATCAGATACCACATTCTGTGAGCTCTTGATCCACATTATTTTCTCAGGTCTGTTCATCTGAATATTTGGGGTAAATCTGTTTCTCCCTTTATCCCAACGAGCATTGAAAAAATTGTCCAGTAATTCAACTCATTTTTAGCAAAAGTATTTATCAAATCATACACTTCAACCTCTTTATAACACGGTTCGTTATAGCATGGTTTTAGATATAACACGGTTCAAAGATGGATCCCAAAAATGTATAGATTGTATTAAAAAATGACCATAAATGGTCATTTATCAATTTAATCTATACATTTTTGTTTGGCTATAACACGGTTGTTTAACTAACACGGTTTACGCTATGGACCCCAACAATAGTGTTATAAAGAGGTTGTGGTGTACCATTAACAAAAGAGACACGTTTTTATTAAAATTTTGTCAAAATATTTGAAAGCTTATAAGCTTCAAATGAGCATATAAAAATAGCACAGGTTCCTTACAAATAGAGAAACCAAGCTCAACCCTTGTCCAGCTGAACCCAGATATGTCCTGCTTTTGCAAACAGTGTAGATCCAGATCAGCTGGCTTCTGAAGAAGCCAACAGATAAGAAGCCAACTAATCTGGATCTGTACCGTTTGCTATTCAGTATGTGAATTAATATCAACAATCTGGATCAAGTAATCAGACTGGCTGAAAATTTGAAAAGGGTGTGGCATCTTAATTTATTCAGCATGACAAGTGTTAACACCTGCATGCGTATTTTCGGAAATAACTTTCTACTGGCTTTCTTTTGCACTCAGCAAAAGTCAAATACTGTTTCAGGTACCAGTAGAAAACGGTGCTGTCAAAGCTCTGGTACATATTTCAAACCCAATCAACTATATAATACCATCTTTCACAAAAGATGGCAAATAATCAACTGAGCAGATAAAAATAACACAGGCTCCTTACAAATAGAGAAACCAAGCTTAAAACGATGCAAAATTTTACAATATTGATAGCATAGCTCTAGATAGGAGGGGTATCCCAATAATTATTTTTCTTATTTCTTTTTGAAAACATACGCTGTTGGTACTCATCAGAAATGCCTCTGTGAGGCACTTCGGATAAGTACCCACAACATATGGTTTTGAAAAGAAATAAGAAAAATAGCAATACTCTTTTTGTTGAACAAACCCTTATCTGGAGCTATGTAATAAAAGACCATCCTTTTTCTTTCGAGAAAATTCTTCTGAAGCTACAGTGATAAAATTTCATCAAAACTAATTGGTAACAACAAAGACATCTCAGTGAGAGTTGTCAAGAGTAGTGAAGCAAATTGTTGTCAACTTAACCCAATGCATTCTGGGCAGTGTATTTAGCAGGTGACAAGTATGTCTTTCATAATTTTGCTACAAAGTACAGGGTTCAACATTACATGTAAATTGTCTCCTAGGTAAATAAGGTCAACATTACCAAGCTCTAATCAGTCCTCAAACACGCTTGAATGATATACCCTGCAAATTAGAAGAAAATCTGCCAACCGGTTCAGGAAAGAAACAGTCATACTATCTCCAAAGCTAAAGGGATCTGGACCAAAAATAATATGCCTCCTCTCCCCTCCATAACTTAATGTTTGTTTGTTTGAGTTGGAGTTTCCCCACCTTGTCAACAATGTTAACCCTTATCCTGCTGAACAAATTAAGATGCCACGCCCACTTCTAATTTTCAGCCAGTCGGATTACCTGATCCAAATTATTGCTATAAATTCTCATACTTCATGGCAAACAGTGCAGATCCAGATCAGTTGGCTTCTTCAGAAGCCAACTGATCTGGATCTACACTGTTTGCAAAGGTAGGGTATATCTGGGTTCAGCAGGACAAGGGTTAAGGTCATGTCAAGCTAGTCTGTTAACTGGCTCACACTTTTCCTGAGCAGACTCAGTCCTCTAAACAGTTAACCAGTACTTTGTGCCAGTTAATGACAAATGCCCTTCTTGAATTAGCGTAACCAAGGGGAGAATGACCGTAGAAATTATTTCGGTAACTAATTTCACTGCAATAATTATGGCTCAGAAAATGAATGAATTATTTTAGTGACACTTTCTCATTTTATTGCATTCTCCCAGAAAATTACACTGTTTTATACCCAAAATATTCAGAAACGTTACCATACTTGTCCTAAAATCTGAACAGAAAGATTTTTACTACCCGTTGTTGTGCCTAAAAACTGCTGAGTATAGATCCTGATCAGATACCACATTCTGCAGCATCTGATCTGGATCTATACTATTTGCTCCTCAAAGATTTGCTCAGGTCTGTATGCCAAATACTTTAGGTAAATATGGTATGTTTTACATTATTCATATCTGGCTTCCAACTAACAAACCTTTACCCTATTTATTTGGTCAGAAAGGCCTGAGCAAATGGTGTGGACCCAGATCAGATGCCAAGAAGTGTGATGTCTGATCAGGGTCTACACTGTTTGTCACTCATCCAGCAAGATTGAGAAACATTAAGAAATAGTAAAAAAATAAATTGTTCAAATGTTGGGATAAATATGGTAAGGTGATAAGGTGTCAGAATATTTAGGATAATTATGGTTATTAAAAAAAAAAATTGGACACAGTTGCTTACCATTCTAAACAAGCTCATACAAATGCCTTAACTTAACCAATTGAAGACTGGAGATCCCTAAACAGGTAACTGGCAAACAGTGCAGACCCAGATCAGATGTTTGCAAATAGTTCACCCATTTTTCTTCAGGAATATCTATATTACATAGCCTAATATATCTAAAACTGAAAATGGACTCTTCCAATATATATTTTGGGAGGGTTTGTTCAGTCTTTAAGGGGTTAAGAGATGTGTCTAAAAATGCTAACTGAATAGCAAACAATGCCTATCCCAATCAAACTGCTCCAGAGGGAGGATTTGTCAAAATATTTAGGGTAAAAATTATATCTTAACCCTTGTCATGCTAAATAAAGATGCCACGCCAATTTCTAATTTTCCGCCAATCAGATTATTTGATCCTGATTTTTTATATAAATTCATCTACTAAATGGCAAACAGTACAGATCCAGATCAGTTTGCTTCTTCAGGATATATCCGGGTTCAGCAGGGCAAGGGTTAATCTTTTCATGAAAAAATACTTTCTGTTTGAAAACATTCAGCTGCCTGCAGTTGCAAGAATTATTAAGGTACTCCACATTTGCAGTTGCACTTATAAAAAGTTTCAAGAGTCGATCACCTCTGTTAACTCTTTAGTTCTTGTTTTGATATAGTTCATTTCATTTCAGGTTGCTTTATGATGTGTCATTTAGCTCTCTGCAATTGCAGTAATTGTAAAGATACTCCTCATTTGCAGCTGCACTTATAAAAAGTTTCAAGAGTTAATCAGTTCTGTTAATTCTTTAGTTCTTGTTTTGATATAGTTCGTTTCATTTCAGGTTGCTTTATGTGTCATTCAACTGTCTGAAGCTGCAATGATTATTAAGGTACTCACATTTGCAGTTGCACTTATAAAAATCTTTAATCAGCTCTGTTAATTCTTTAGTTCTTGTTTTGATATAGTTCATTTTATTTCAGGTTGCTTTATGTGTCATTCAGCTGCCTGCAGTTGCAATAATTATTAAGGTACTCACATTTGTAGTTGCACTTGTAAAAAGTTTCAAGAGTTAACCACGTCTTTAGTTCTTGTGTTTTGATGTAGTTCATTTGATTTCAGGTTGCTTTATATGTCATGTTCATGCCAGCATATAATGTATAGACGGAAGTGAATTGTTATGAGAATGAAGGCTTTTCCATACTTGGTTCCTGACAATTATTTGCAACAAAGATTTTAAGGAAACATACAACTTCTCGACAGGAACTTAAATTCTTAAGTTGTAGAGATACCATTATTCAAATAAATGTTTCTTTATGAAAACTGCTGCCATGGTGCCCTGGCAACAGAACCTTGGAAAGGTTCTTTTAAAAAACAACAAATTCTTAACTACACCTTGAGCTAAAACTATTCTGCAAGGCTAAATTCATCAAAATCAAGCCAGCTGCTATATTTGCCCTATATTGGGAGAGAGAGGCCTGAACAAACAATGTAGACACAGATCAGATGTAGCATCTGATCTGTGTCTACATGGTTTGTCACTCAACCACAAGTGTCTGAGCACATCAAGAGGTAGTAAAATGAAGTATTCACTTTTAGCATAAATGTGAAATGGAGATGTGTCTCAATATTTAGGGCAAACACAGTAAACAAAGTTCAGAGACAGACTGATTAAGACAAAAAATGATCACAACAACTTTCACTGAACAACACACTTTGCTTCTGGTTCGAAAAAAGACCCTGGCACGTAGAAACATACTTTTTTGACATATATGCTAGCATAGACCAAGATCAAACAACCGGTATCAATGTGGTCTCTCTTAACCCTTAAAGTACCATCCAAATTTGTAGCAGACAACATTTTGAATTTTTTATTTATTATTATTTAGAAGTCTTGACATTTCACGAAATGTCAAGACTTTATTCTCTCTCTCAAAAAAAAAATAAAGTAAAAATTGTTTTCTGCTGCTGTTGTGATTGGCGCTTTTAGGTAAAGAAACACACATGATGAAGACCTCCCCTGACCCTACCCCTTTGATCAGACAATGCACACAGGCATGCTGACCTTGGTTTACACTAGCTGTATATATATCTTTATGTCCTAAGCTTGATTTTAACATTAAGCTTAATAGCCAAGCCGAAAAAAAAAAAATGTACCATATATACTTTAAATATTTGGACATCTCAACCGATAACTATAGTTGTCCCAAAATTCAAACCAGTACATTATGTACATGCTAAATCTCTTTCTGAATATATCTGAAAACTGCTCAATCAGTGGCAAACAGTGCTGACCTTGTTCAGATGCCACATTTTGCAGAGTCTGATATGGGTCTGCAATGTTTGCACAGGCCCATCTGTCCAAAAACTTGGGGTAAATATGAGTACTAAAAAATATTGAAAACCTAAAAAAAATGTACAACATCTAGTCCTTACCTGCTTACCTGTTGCAGGCGCTAATTAGCAGATGACAAATGAGCCACAATGTGACAGTACATACCTTCTGACGTGTGCCCAGCAAAGACACAAATCAGCCTGCCTAGTCTGATCAGTCTTTGCTGTCTGCAAGCGGAAACTTTGCATCCTTGGCTATCCAAATTATGCCTAGTAAAGATTCCAATCAGACTGCAGGAATGCACAGACTGATCTGAATCTTTGCTGGGCACAAATCTGAAGTTGTGTTTTTTTATGTTGCTGCTCAAACAAGTCATATTTTCATGAGCCACAATGCGAGAAACTGTATCTCATGCCATTGCCATGTGTGCCCAGCAAAGGTTTCTGATTTGACTCATATCTCGAGATAAAATTAATGCTTTTTCAAACCCAAACATTCTGATAATTTCTTATTTCTCCATGAAACATATGTTGTAAGGACTCATTAGAAGTGCCTCAGTGAGGCACTTATAATGAGTGCTAACAACATGTTTTGTGGAGAAAAGAAAAATATGTGGATACCCCTCTTATCTGGAGCCATGTTAGACTGTGCATTGCATAATCTGATCTGAGTGTTTTCTTGACACACTGCGGCTAGCCAAGGCTTCTATAGGGAAAGAGCAAAGACCTCAAGATCAGACTGAGTGCTTGAACAAGCTGACCTAAGTCTTTGTTGGACATAAATATCTATAGATACATTTTTTATGTTGAGGCTTTCATAGTTTTCCCTAGAAATCAGACTCGGATTCGCCATTATTCAGCATTAACTCTTTTGGTGCCAAATTTCAGACTACACTTGTTGTCTGCTTTGGTGGGGGGGGGGTTTGTTGTTTTTTTTAACAAATTATCGATTGGAAATAAGTTTATATGTAAAGTTGAAAGACTGAATGTCAAACAGTATAGATCCTGATGAGACCACTCATTATGAGCTGTCTTATCAGGATCTTTGCTGTTTGCAAAAGCCTAATGTTATTGCCTATGACAGTGAAAGAGTTAATTAAACAAATCAAATATAAGAAATTCCCAGAATGGCTATATCATGACAGCTGGTGGTGTTCAAGAGGCGGTGCTAAATGCACAGACTAAACACTGTTCAGCCAAGCCTGAAAAAGAGGTTAAAGTCAATAAGTTTGCAGCACCTGGCAGAGTGCCACATGGTGTAAATGTATATGAAGTTTCATTAGCTTACAGGCCCGGGGTGTTCACAAAATGGAGCTGAATGCAGACTTTGTTCAGCTAAGCATGAAAAGTAGGTCAAGGTCAGAAACTGTCAATCACAGTGGGCAGGTGTGTCATGGCAGATGTGTGTATGAAGTTAAATTAGGGTAGAGGCCTCAGTGTTCGAGAATCAGAGTTAAACGCTTAACATTGTTCAGCAAAGCATGAAAAGCAGGTCGAGGTCAGAAACTGCTGATAGCAGTGGGCAAGGTGTGTCATAACAGATGTGTGTATGAAGTTTCATAAATGCAGAGAACTGAGTGTTCCAGAAATAAAGCTAAATGCACTGACTAAATATTGTTCAGTCAAGCCAGAAAAGTAGGTCAAGGTCAGTGACAGTTGATTGCAGTGGGCAGAGTGAGCTATGGTGGATGTGTTTCATTAGTGTAGATGCCTCAGTGTTCCGTAAACAGAGCTAAAGACAGAGACTAAAGGTCAGTAATGGTCAATGGCAGTGGGCAGGGTGCGTCTTGGCCAACTGTGTATGATGTTTCATTAGCCTATAGGTCTTGGTGTTGGAGAAACCCTGCTGGAGAAACATTTTTCAACCAAGCATTAAAAGTAGGTCAAGCTCAGTAATATTTAATGGCAGTGGGCAGGGTGCATCATGACAGACATGTGTATGAAGTTTTACTTGCCTAGAAGCCTTGGTGTTCGAGAAATGGAGTTTACATTACAGTGTTACGGCCAAGTCAACCCAATGGGGTTATGTCAAGTGCGGTCAGTTTACCCACCCACACTTTTACGGAACAGGTTTAGTCCTCTAAGCCGTTAACCAGTATTCTGCACATTCTTTCACCAGAAACTGACAACTGCCCTTCCTGAATCAGCTGAAGGGAGAGAATGACCATAGCAAATATCTAATGATCAATCTCCATGAAAGAACCTTGCCGACCCTGCGGGGTTCAAACCCACAACTTCCTGATCTCCAGTGGGACGCACATCCAACCGAACCACCTAGGCTGGCTGTAATGCACAGACTTAACATTGAAGGTAAAAGCACAGACTAAAGACTGTTCAGCCAAGCCTAAAAAGTAGGTTAAGGTCAGTAAAGTTAGATGGCAGTGGGGCAGGGTGTATCATGGTCGATGTGTGTATGACGTTTCATTAGCCTAAGGGCTTAAATGCAGCTAAACACAGATTTAACATTGTTGACAGTGACGCCGAGGACAATGCCAATAATGACACTGGCCGATGATCCCTATGTCACGCCTGCTTGCTAAAGCAGTCAAGACAAAAATGACAAGCCTTAATTTCTTATTTTCAGAAAGAAAAAAAAAATGAATAAATAAAATATTTCTACGTGCTTCTGCCTGGTGTCGAACCCACACCATGCAAGCTCTGACCAGTGCAGCAATGGCACATTGGTCCGAGCGTGCATGACGTGGGTTCAACCCCAGGCAAAAGTGCTTAGAAATTTTTCAGAGGATTATGTCTCCATTATGGATGGAAAAAGACGAGCATGGCTGCCATAATTTGAGAGGGTAAAAAAAATAGTAATCCATGTAATGCAAATAAATAAAATATTTGGAAAAAAAAAATCCAAATGTCATCTGCTAGTTCTTGCCTGTAACAGTAAGTTAGCAAAACATTCCACAACATTTGAACCATGTCCCTTATAACTAATGTGAAATACTCACCAGCAAAGTTTACTTTTGGACCTTCACTAATGTATACCCTAAGTATTCAGACACCTTAACTCCCTACCCTACTTGTCCTAGAAGTTGAACAAGTCCAATTTACTACCTGTTGAAGTGTCACACACTTGCTGGTTGAGTGGCAAACAGTGTAGACCCTGATCAGATGCCACAATCAGACAAATCTGAGCAAGAAGTGTTGACCCAGATCAGATGCCAGAGAATGCTGTATCTGATCAGGGCCTACACTGTCTGGCACTCATTCAGAAGTTTTTAAACATATGGACAGGCAATGGACTTGTTCAAATTTTAGCACAAGTATGGAAAGGAGTTAAGGTTTCAAATACTTAGGGTAAATAAGGCAAGCACCATTTCTGAGTGATGCAGTTCTTCTTAAGTTGGATAAGTTATCCAACAAGCGCTCACAACCTATTTTTTTCTGATTGTTTTGAGGCTTAATTCGAGAGCAAAAAGAAAAAAATGAGTTGAATTTTTCTCCAAAAAGTAAGCTCTCAAAACAGATATTTTCTGATTCTCTGCTTTGATGCCTTACCCCAGTGGAAAAGAAAAATGACTGCAAAAATAATAATAAAAAAAAAATAAATAAAAATAAGACAAATAATTATTCTATAGCTCTAAATAAAACACTTTTTTATCAACCAAAAAGTTGTGATACTTTTCTTATTTCTCAATGAAAACAAATGTTGTGGAACACATTGGAAGCACCTCACTGAGGCACTTCTAATAAGTACCACCACATGTTTTTGTGGAGAAATAAGAAAAATACTTATCTGATTCCCACTCTTATCTAGAGCTATGATTATTCAAATACAGGCAGTTGTCCTGTCTAACTAAGGGCTGGAGAACATAACTATACATTTACTTACATCTATTTTTTGTATCATTAGCGCACATATATTTATTCGTACTTACATGTATTTTCATATCACCTGCACTCTGTTAGTAAATTCAAAACACAATCATTAATTAAAACATGGCAATTACCAGGGTTTTCATTAAGAGGTGGCTGAAGGCCAAAATGACTGTCTCAAAGGATTTTCTGTCTGCTAAAAATCTTTTTTTGTTGCTTTACAGTAAGCAGCAGTCATTTTTGCCACCTCAAATTCTGTTCTGGCCTTTTCTAATTTATTTAAAGAAAACCCTGAATAACTCTCTCTTTAATTATTGTATTCCAATAATTTTAAGCATGGACCAACTTTAATCTTAAGAATACACACAATTAGCAGATGACAAATCTATTGTCTATTTCTTTTTTTTTTTTCTACAAAGGAAACAGGGAATGATTCACAAGAAATGTCAAGCCCTTTTTTTAGACAAAAAACAACAAATAAGCAACAACTTCAAAATGTTGTTTATTATCTTTTAAATTTGGAGCTTTAATCCTAAAAGCCCTAATCATAACTGCAGGAGACAACATTTTTTAAATATTTCTTTTTTTAACCTTTGTCATGCTGAATAAATTAAGATGCCATGCCCACTTCTAATTTCCAGCCAATCAGATTACTTGATTCAGGTTTTTGATAGAAATTCACATATTTAATGACAAACAATGCAGATCCAGATCAGTTAGCTTCTTCAGAAGCCAACTGATCTGGATCTACACTGTGTGCTAAGACTGGGCATGTTGTGTTCAGCAAGAGAAGTGTTAATTACTATTCAGAAAAAAACAGGCTTGACTTTTCATGCAAGGCAGATGATTCACCTGAAATGTCAACCTCAATTCATCTAAAAAAAACATAAAACACAAAAAAATATATAAAAAATTTAAACTGCCATCATTATAATTTTGCAGCACTTTAAGTGTTAAGAGTTGACAGGAAAATAACATACATGTACTGAAATTAGTATGAGCATATCACAATTAGCTATCTAACCATTAAGACTTGTAGATTCTATATTTGATATACTCTGTCTGCTGTAAAAGAAACATTTTCCCACACACAAGCAGCAAAGATCCATGCTAGTAGATGTCGGTCTGGATCTTCATTATTTGCTGTATAATTTTTTAAGATTTAACCCTTAACCCTTGTCCTGCTGAGCCTGATATACCCTACCTTTGCAAACAGTGTAGATCCAGATCATCTGGCTTCTGAAGAAGCCAACTGATCTAGATCTGCACTGTTTGCCATCAAGTATGTGAATGTATACCAAAAATTCAGATCAAGCAATATGATTGGCTGAAAATTAGAAGTGGGTGTGGCATCTTATTTTATTCAGCAGGACAAGGGTTAAAGCGCTAAGAAAACCTGCATCTGAAAATGTCGTCTGTTTATGTCGTCTGCTGAATATTCTTGCAAACTTTTTTAACATATTTTTGCATACAGGCAAACAGTGTGGACCCAGATCAGACTGCTCCTTTACCTAAAGGAGCAGTCTGATCTGGGTCCACACTGTTTGGAGAAATGACTTATAAAATCACAAGCAGATGAGAAAGCAGACGACAATTGTTGTGATTGGCGCTTTAAGGGTTAAATACCCTACTTACCCTAAGTATTTAGACATGCTGGCCTCAGCAAACAGTGTACACTCAGAACCGATGCTGCGGAATGCACCACAGGATCAGGGCCTATACTGTTTGCCACACATCCAGCAATTTTTTGATACACCTAGTAGTAAAATTGACTACCGTAATAAGTACTGGGACAGATTGGTCTTTGCAAACAGTGTAGATCCAGACCAGATGTTGCAGAATGCAGCATTTAGTCAGGGTCTACACTATTTGCCATACATAAAACAATATTTTAGACACATCAAGAGGTAGTAGAATGGACTATTTCAAATTTTAGGACAAGTATGGTAAGTAGATAAGGTGTCCCAATACTAGGGTTATTACGATAGTTCAAACTTTACGACAAGTGTGGTAAGGACTTAAGCTGTCTGAATACTTGGGGTAAACTATCAGCCCTTATGCCAAGGTATCTTAAATGAACTCTTCTATAAATTAACACAAAGCATTTCTTAAATATTTTTTTATATTATTATTCTGAGAAAATATGGCTTGACCCTTCATTTGAATCAATTCACAATCAATCATATGTTATCAATTCACATGAAATGTCAAGCCTTATTTTCTCAGAAAAATAAAAAAAAAAAAATTTCAGAAAGTTCCCCCTGATGCAGTGGTTTTATGGCTTTTATTAGTTTTAATGGTTAAACTAAACCCAGAGCTCCAGATTATATGCTTTTCCAACCAAAAAGTATCAATATTTTCTTATTTCTCCATGAAATTGCCTGTTGTTAATGCACATACTCATTCACACTTACCACGATATAGGCAGATTCAGCAGATGACAAAATGGTGATATTTTTTCTTATTTTTCCGAGAAAATAGGATCTGACACTTCATGCAAATTGTCTCCTAAGGAGACAATTTGCATGAAGTGTTAGATCCTATTTTCTAGGAAAAATAAGAAAAATATTTCAAAATGTCACTGCTGAAATTTTTACCCAACATGCAAAGTGTTAAAATTGCCTCACTGTGGAGAAATATTTATGGGGATATCCCTCTTATCACAAGCTATGGAGCAGTCTGGTCTGAATATTCAGTTCATATGGCAAAAAGCCAGCCTGGGATAATTTAGTGTCACAATTACGTCTATTACCTAATCAATATTCAATTCTTAAAACAACTTGTTGCCATAGCGACACAACCTAAAGACATCTCTTGAGTATTATCCATTGTCGTTTTTCAACGAGACAATTTCCGCCTGCATGGGAGACAAATTCGAATTGGCTTAAAGGGCTTAGAAAAATTGCAGCAGACAACATTCTAATTTTGATTAAATTTTTCAGAGAAAATAAGACTTGTCATTTCACAAATGCAGATGATCCACATGAAATGTCAAGCCTTATTTTCTCCAGATAAAATACAATGAAAAAACAAAATGACTTCTGCTGCAGATGTGATTAGTACTTTAAGGATTATTTGGAAAGGAAGCATTGAACTCAGAGCAAAAAGAAAGAGGTCTTATGCCGAAAAGTGAAAGCCGAGATTATATGGACCTAGATAAGATGCTACTATATTTACCCTAAGTATTGGGACAGACACACCTGAGCAAACCCAGATTTAAACACCGTAGAAATTAAGTCAAATTGTCCCAATATTAGGATAAATATGGTAAATAAAATGGTAAGTTGGGATAATTGTTATTTTAGCACCACCACATATTTTGTGGGTACTCAAAGGAATATTCAGTAGTAGTGACAATATAGGCCAACTGATCTATATCAAGATTCAGTCTCAAAGCTTTCTTGGTTCTGAAGAAGACTTTTTAAGTGTTTTTACCATGTATGATGGGTGGCCATCTTGATCAGTGGAAGGTGACCATTTGATCAAACTTTCATTCCCTACCCCAATACATTCTACACTATTCACTGACTATACGGGAAACAAATGTCTTGATCTATATACATTATATATGGCATAACAATTTTTTATCTCATAATGCACATCAAACTTTACTTCAAAAGCACAGCAAACTTAACCCTTGTCATGCTGAATAAATTAAGATGCCACACCCACTTCCAATTTTCAGCCAATCAGATTACTTGGTCCAGGGTGTTGATACAAATTCAAATACTGAATAGCAAGCAGTGCATATCCAGATCAGTTGGCTTCTTCAGAAGCAAACTGATCTGGATCTACACTGTTTGCAAAAGCAGGGTATATCCGGGTTCAGCAGGACTAGGGTTAAACAAAGCTCCAGATAAGGGAGTTTTATCAACTGAAAAAGTATTGATAGTTTTCTTGGAGAAGAAAGAAAACTATGTTGTTGTACTCATCAAAAGCGCCTTACCGAGGAGCTTCTAATGAGTACCCACACCATATATTTTCCTATAAATAAGAACAAGAGGCCCATGGGCCATGAGTCACTCACCAGAGTAAAACAGCCATTGCATATCTGCAGATACCATGCAACTTTCTTCCAGTATTGCCACATTTTCCCCATTCAAGATTATGGGGATGCAAATTTGACCTTGCCATAGAAAGGTCAAAGGTCATCCTAGGATAATCATTGGTTAAACTTGGTGGACCTTGAGTCCCAGATACTATATACCAAGATTCAGCCTTGAAGTTTTCTTGGTTCCGTAAAAGAAGATTTTTAGGTGTTTTTACCATATATGGGCATGGCGGACATCTTGCTGCATGATGCAGAACCATTTGAACAAATTGATAATACATTCTGGACAGAAGGCCCAACATGAAATCTGGTGAAAATCAGTCAATTTATTTCAGAGAAGAAGACGTTTCAAGATTTTGAGATTTTATACCTGTATACAGCCCAGAAGCAGGGGCAGTAAACCTCTGGGGACAAAATTTTTGTTGTAACTACAAGCGTTGGCTACTTTGTTCATACATCGTAAATTTCAACCATTGGTCTTTAACATATTATGAGAAACTCAATTTTCAATATTCTCCCCATACAAATGCACAGGGATGCAAATTTGACCTTGCCATAAAAAGGTCATTATGTCAACCTAGGGTCATCATTTGAACAAACTTGGATGGCCTTGAGCTCCTGATGCTATATATCAAGATTCAGCCTTGAGACTTTCTTGGTTCTGGAGAAGATTTTTTAAGTGTTTTAACCATATATGGGCATGGCCACCATCTTGTTTAATGATGCAGAACCATTTGAACAAATTGATAATACACCTTCGACAGAAGGCCATGTGAAATCTCGTGAAAATTGATCAAGCTGTTTCAGAGAAGAAGACATTTAAAGATTACAAGATTTTATACATGTATATAGCACAAGGGCAAGGGCAGATAACCCCGAGGACAAACGCTTAATTGTAACTGAAAGGGTTCGCCACTTTGATCATACATTGTAAGTTTTAGCCATTGGTCTTTAATACATTATGAGAAACTCAGTTTTCAATATCTTCCCCATACAAATGCATAGGGGCGCAAATTTGGCCTTGCCATAAAAAGGTCAAATAACAACCTAGGATCATTTTTTGAACAAACTTTGATGGCCTTGAGTTCCTGATGCTATATACAAAGATTCAGCCTTGAAGCTTTCTTGATTCTGGAGAAGAAAATTTTTACATGTTTTACCATATATGGGCATGGCGGCCATCTTGATTAACAGACCATGACCATATGTACAAATTTTCAATCCCCCATTAACAGAAGGCTTCTGGTGAAAAATGAAAAAAGAAAGGCCCAGGGGTTTCAGAGGAATGTGAAGCATCAGCAAGGAAGGAAGACCCTGCAGAGCTTGCTTCTTGTCAATTTTTAGCTCTTGTAGCTATTTTCTTCAGCCCAGTGGAACCATTTTAGCAATTTTGGTAAAAAGACATAAGAGAAACATATCTGTGAAATTATTTTGAAATCGACTACTGGCCTTGGAGGAGATGTCCTAGGTTTTTTCTACTTTTAGCTCTGGCAACCATTTTATTCAGCAGAGCAGAACCATTTTAACAATTTTCGTAAAGGGGCATAAGAGGAACACTGATGTGAAATTATTTTGAAATCCAGCCACTGGTCATGGAGATGTTGTTAAAAGGTTTTTCTATTTTTAGCTGGTGACCATTTTGTTCAGCAGAGCAGAACCATTTTGGCAATTTTGGTAAAGGGGGATGAGGAACATTTCTGTAAAATCATTTTGAAATCAGGCCACTGGCCAAGGAGGAGATGTCCTTTAAAGGTTTTTTTTGTATTTTTAGCCCTGGTGGCCATTTTGTTCAGCCGAGCAAAACTATTGTAGCAATTTTGGTAAAGGGCCATAAAGGGAACACTTCTGAAAAATTTCTTTGAAATTGGGACACTGGCTGCGGAGAAGATGTCTTTTAAAGGTTTTTCTTTTTTTAGGTCTGGCCGCCATTTTGTTCAGCCAAGTGGAACCATTTTAGCAATTTTGGTAGAAGGCCATTGGAGGAACACTTCTGTGCAAATATTTTGAAATCAGACCATTGGCGAAGGACAAGATGTTGTTTGACAATTTTCTATTTTTTGCTCTGGTGGCCATCTTTTTCAATGGAAGAGAACCATCGCGGCCATCTTTAATTTTCCAATCAACACAATTTTAGCTTGTTTCTATCCAGAAGTCATCCTGTTGCTACAGAGCAAGTTTCGGACCAAAGGTTTGGGAAGGGATGTCAAAAAATGAATTGGATTTTCTATCAGCTCATTTAGCTATTTTGTGTCTACTAGGCGCCCTAATGCTCATCATCAAGTTTTGATTCAACTGGATTAATAAGATGTCCAAAATATGAATTCTCAACACTTTTTCCCATATAAATATATAGGGCCCATACAAATGTATGGGGAAACAAATTTGACCTTGCCATAAAAAGGTCAATGTAGGACCATCATTTTAGCAATTTTGGTAGATCTCCTGCCCCGATGATTTGTGCAAAGATTAGACCCCAGGGCTTATGTGGTTCTGGAGAAGATTTCTAAAGGTTTTTATCATATATGTGCATGGCAGCCATCTTGGTAAATGGACCATAACCATTTTAGCAATCTTTTGTTCCCTGCCCCAAGGAGGCTCCACATGAAATTTGAGCAACATTGGCCCAGAGACTTCAGAGGATGTCATTTGAAATTATCAACATTTTTTCCATACAAATGTATGGGGCCCATACAAATGCATACAGAAGCAAACGATCTCGCCGTAAAAAGGTCAAACGTCAATGTACGACCATCACTTTAGCAACTTTGGTAGACCTCCTGTCCCCGATGATTTGTGCAAAGATTCAGCCCCAAGGCATCCTCTGTTCTGAAGAAGGAATTTTTAAAGTTTTTTACCATATATGGGCATGGTGGCCATCTTGGTCAATGGACCATGACTATCTTAGCAATCTTTCATTCTCCTGCCCCAAGGAGGCTCCACATGAAATCTGAGCAATATTGGCCCAGAGGCTTCAGAGGAGATGTTGTTTGAAATTCTAAACATTTTCCCATACAAATGTATGGGGCCCATACAAATGCATAGGGAAGCAAACTTGACCTCGCCCTAAAAAGGTCAAATGTCAATGTACAACCTTAATTTTAGCAACTTTGGTACATCTCCCATCCCCGATGATTTGTGCAAAGATTCAGCCCCAAGGCATCCTCTGTTGTGGAGAAGAAGATTTTTAAAGGCTTTTACCATAAATGGGTATGGCAGCCATCTTGATTAACAAACCGCAACCATTTAAGCAATCTTTTGTTCCCCCAACCTAAGGAGGCTCCATATGAAATTTGAGCAAAATTGGCTCAGCAGCTTCAGAGGAGAAATCGTCTGAAAATGTGAATGGACAGATGCAAGGATGCACAGACGGACGACAGTCAAAAAGTGATCACTATAGTTCATCCTGAGCATAGCTCAGGTGAACTAAAAATAGCACATGTATGTGGGTAACCCTTTTATCTGGAGCTAAATCTATGTCTAAAGCCCTGTCAATAAAAAAAAATCTTATTAAAACTTTTTCATATTAATTTTCTATATAAGGAAAATAAATAAGTATTGCTCTGGTTTCTCTAAGGCAAAGACTGGTGCCACAGATGAGAAACAAATATTACAAGCGTTAAGATATATTACTAGTTTTAGTGGTAATTAATTAAAGACAGCAGACAGTAATGTAAGACTTTTGTCTACTAATTAGTTTACCAAAGATTCCATTTCTTCTAGAAAATACTTAGATGACAAAACATACAAGCCCATCTTGAAAAATATGTTATGGGGATGGTTGTTTATTTTCCATTCCTTACAACATGATTTAAGTCAAACTGAGACAACAGACGGTAATATAAATTTCATAAGAATGAAAAGGCTCTGTGCAATGAAGATTTGTTCAGTCATGAATTCTGCCTCCTTTGTGATTTGAACCCAGGATTTCATGATCTGTTGTTGGGAGCACTAACCAGTCGCCCATGTGTACACTTCCTTAGAACTAGTGTGGGGAATCCACCTGACCAAATGACCAGGTACACAGAGTTTGTTACTATTTTTAGCTCCGCATAAGGTAGGATTTTTTAGACTATCATATCTCTATCCATACCAAATGGAATTTGTTCAAATAAAGTGCAGAGTACGCAGAAAATCAAGCTCTTTCTGGTGGTGTAAGCGCTATTCTGTGATCTGGTCTAGCTCTCGAGAACATTCTATGAGAACATTCGAAGAATGTTTTTGCTGTCAATCTGGGCTAACGGGACAATGTACATGAATTTTGACGAAAAACAGTCTCCAAATGTTCTCGAGAATCAGACCAGATTGCAGAAAAGCACTTACACCACAAGAAAGAGCTTGATTTTCCGCACACTCTGCACTTTATTTGAACAAATTCCATCAGGTATAAATCGAGATATTCTAAAAAATCCTAACTGATGCGGAGCTAAAAACAGTAATAAACTCCATGCACTTAGTCATTTCGTCACGTGGATTCACCACACTGAGAACTATGTTATCTGTACAATTACAAATTACAGTCAAACCTGTGTTAAGCAAGTACCTATGGGAAAGCTAAAAATTGGTTGCTTAAGACAGGTGCTTGCTTAATACAGGTAGATTTACACTTATTTGCCTTTATTGGGACCTGAAATAGTGACGTTTAAAGACAGGTGATTGCTTAATACAGGTGGCCTTTAGGGCAGGTTTGACTGTATCTGCAGCCTTAACACTAACCCTGCTACTTGCAAATTCAGTAGCCAACAAACTGATGATATTTTTCTTATTTTTCCTCAAAAATAGGATCTGACACTTCATGCAAATTGTCTCCTATGGAGACTATTTGCATGAAATGTCAAATCCTATTTTCTGGGAAAAATATTTCAAAATGTCATCTGCTGAAATTTTTATCAAGCATGCAAAGTGTTAATGATATTAGCTGCAATACAGACTGTACAAAAAGAAGCCACACAGGGACAGTCATTATAGTATTCACCCTAAGGATTCAAACACCTTAACTCCTTTTCATACATCAAAAAATTTGAAATAGACAATTTTAACTACATGTTGGTGTGTCTGAACTTGCTGGATGAATGGCATAATGGGTGAACTCAGATGAAATGCACATTTTGAAGCATCTGATCAGGGTCTACCGGTTTACTCAGGCATGAGTGTCGGAATACTTGGGGTAATACAGTAGGCCCAGACAAAGGGAGAATATGCGTATTCACAATATAAAAGTTGTTATTTTTGCAACAAAACCTATTTTCATGGTCCTTGATGTAAATTCCTCACCAAGGCTACACACAAGATATACATGGTGCAATGATAACACTTAATGGCCAGACCAGAATGTCTAACTCATCCATGCTTGCCAGTGGTCATGGTGACCTACTTTTGTTTTAGATGACCTGGAGAGATGAAATGCATGCAGTAACGAAGATTCAAGAGCCTTAGGGTCTGTAGAAACTGATACATTCATCTAACACCAAAACCTTATCCTTTAACCCGTAGCACTCTGGGTGAAAATTTTTTCTCATTTTTTTCCAGAAAATAAGCTTCGGCACTTCATACAAATTGTCTCCTTAGGAGAAAATTTGCATGAAGTGTCAATGCCTATTTTCTGAAAATAATAAGGAAAATGTCTTCAATTTGTTGTCTGCTGATTTAGCCCGGAAAATGTTAAAGGTATCATACTGTTTATTAATATTTTTTTTCACAGAAAATAAAAATAAAAAATGAAAAAAAGGTTAACCAAAAAGTAACCTCAGATGACACCTGATGCCCGCCCGCCCACCAGATGCCCGCCGCCCACCCACCCGCCCAGACATCGCTATTTTAAAGGACGGATTTTTTAAAAACCTGTCCAAAAATCAATATCTTTTGCTACAATTTTGCTTGCCAAGGTCAAAGGTTAAATGGGCAGCATGCTGAAAAAATGCGTCTTAAGGGTATTTGAAAGCAAAGGCACAGACCAGACTGAGAACAGGGACTTTACTGTCAGATTCACTGGATATTGTGGAATGGTTCAACGACAACCTCTAAGGTTATTGAAATCTCTACATTTCACGTGATTAATCGTTACCACTTTCTGGGCAAATACAACAGATGACAAACTGACAATATTTTTCTTATATTTCCCAGAGAACAGGATCTGACATGTCAAATCCTGTTTTCTGGGAAAAAGAAGAAAAATATTTCAATATGTTATTTGCTTGTATTTTTCCCCAGCATGCAGTGAGTTAAAGAACTATTTTCCCATGAAATGGCCTGGATGCAAGAAGAAATGCTCAATTTATTGTCTTTCTCAGGATTCTGCAGCTATCCTGTTTACGCAAAACACGGAATGGTAAATGGCATCATGTAATAAAACTTAACACTGTTGAAAACCAAGACTATGATGTCTTGAATTTCAACCAAGAAACTCTATATGTACTTTTTCTTATATCTAATGCTTAGCATACTGGGTAAAATTTCAGCAGATGACATTTTAAAATCTTTTATTTTTTATTCATTTTTTTTCTTTTTTTTTTCAGAAAATAAGATTTGATATTTCATACAAAGAAACTCCTAAGAAGACAATTTGCATGACATGTCACATCCTATTTTCTGAGAAAAATCATCTTGCCCTCAGCTGAATTTGTCCAAACCTATTTTTGTATACAGGCAAACAGTGTGGACCCTGATCAGACTGCTCCTAGAGGAGCAGTCTGATCTGGGTCCACACTGTTTGCAAAAATGACTTTTAAAATCAGAAGCAGATGACAAAGCAGACGACAATTGTTGTGAATGGCAGTTTAAGGGTTAAGGTTGCAAAGGGTACAGAAATGTTATGATCTTCACCATACAAAAGGGGATTGCACACAAATCCCCTTCTGAAAAGGGGTCTACTCTAAAAGAAAAGAATTTGCTTCCAAGGGAAGCAAATTCTTTCTTTTTAGAGTAGACTCCTTTTCAGAAGGGAGACAAAACAATGTTGACCGAGTTTCCTCCCCTGAAAGTGTATTAATTCCCTATAAGTTACTGCTCTTACAACACAATGATTTACCATTAACATATTAACCATTACCCTTCTACAGGCAAAATTGGCAGACAATATTCTGCAAAAGAAGCCATGCTAGGAGAAAGCATTTAACTAAATCTGTCAGTGTACATGAAATAGGGACTTTATTCAATTTTTTTTTTTATTTCTTAACACTCTTGGTAAACACTTCAGCAGACAAATTAGCAAAACATTTTTTCTAATTTTTATCAGAGAACAGGCTTTGACATTTCATGCAAATTGTCTCCAATGCAAATTGTCTTGCATGAAACATCAAATCGTGTTTTCTGGGACAAACAAGAAAAATATCATCAATTTGTTGTCTGCTGAATGGTATAAAGCTGTGAAAGGTTATTTTGGCACAGAAAAAGATTCTGGAAAAATCTGGTAGCCTTTGTAACAGAGAATTTTTATTGCAAATGGCAACCGATTTTGTGATTTGGACTGGTATAAATTTGATTCTACCACAGTGACTGCTTCTAGAAGTTTTAGGATAAGAAAGGAGTGATTTGTGGGTAACTAAAATATTTTAACTTAATTTTATGTATAATCATATCGGCTTCCAAGAGATTTTACCCAGAATTAAGTTCCACAAGGAATAATGTGACCTTGAAGCAAATGGTATTTTGGAGATTCCTTTTAAAAGAGATATTATCCTGGACCCAGTTGTTCAAAGCGTCGTTAGCTTAACGAGCTCGTTAAGGGTCATTTTTTTAAGTGTTTTAGCAGATTCAATATACAATATTCTGATATTTTTTGCTGAAAAAATGTGAGTAGCTTTTGCACTGCAAAAGCTACTCACATTTTTTTCAGCAAAAAATTTCAGCATATTTGCGTATCACTCAATTAAAATTTTAACGAATCGTTAACTAACGACGTCGTTAGCTTTGAACAACTGGGCCCTGATCAATTATCTATTGTCTGCTAACTGTTGCCTGCAGCAGGGTATATAGATGACGACCTACCACTTCAGCTAATGCTGAGATAACTTTTCCTAGAGTTGTTAAAGATTTATTGATATTAGCACCCTCTTTTAATCTGGCTCCTTTAGCACCAGTGGAGTCGGCACGTTCACTTCCTGCTAAATCAACCAAACTGATTTTGCTCACCTGAAATTAGATAAGATAAGAGTTCCAAAAGGCTACAAAGCCCTTGAGGATACAATATAAGCATCATAGGATTTGTGAAGGAGAAGTATTTGGTGACAAATATTTATAAAAAAAATAAATGTATACCCATGTACAACTGTTTTTATCATATTATCCCACTGAAGACTGGAGACCCCTAAACGAGTAACTGGCAAACAGTGCAGACCCAGCAGCATCTGATCAGGGTCTCCACTGTTTGCAAATAGTTCATCCATTTTTCTTTAAGAATACCTCCATCATATAGCCTGACATACCTATAGTTGAAAATGGACTCTTCCAATATATAGTGTGGGAGAGTTTATTCAGTCTTTAATGGATTTTGGGGAAACATGGGGGCACACATTACATAGAAAATAGAGTTCCACTTAAGCCAGTCCTAGGGGGCATATGCACCCCTGCAAATAACATGGCTATTTATGAAGAGTCTCAATAAAACTGAGACTCTCATTTTCATTCTTTTATGTGTGGAAACAATCCAAGAGCAAATTTTAGAGATTTTATTTTACTTCATTGCTGCTGGTTTTGTGTGGCGGCTGTAAAAGTCTGCCCATGCTTCATCATGGTACAGTTTTTTTTTTTTATTTTCATCACCTTCGGATCACAGAAACCATTCTGGTCTCTTGGAAAATCGAGTTCTGCTTAACCTATGTCCTTCTGAATGCGGATATATCCTGCCTTTGCAAACAGTGTAGATCCAGATCAGTTGGCTTCTGAAGAAGCCAACTGATCTGAATCTGCACTGTTTGCCATTCAGTATGCAAATTTACATCAACAATCTGGATCAAGGAATCTGATTGGCTGACAATTAGAAGTAGGCATGGCCTTATAATTTATTCAGCATGACAAGGGTTAAGCCGTTGCTAGGGTGCATGTATAGCCCTACAAATTGCTGTCATGAAGAATCCACTTTACCTGATGAAGAGTTTAAAAGTGAGTAGACCCTGAGTAAATTTCTTTTTAGGAGCGTTTCACTCAGTCTGCATTTTTTTTGCACAGGCCTTTCTGTTTGAATATTTAGAGTAAATATGAAAAAGTCAAACTTACTTTTTCTCCAGTCATCTTTGTAGCTTCATCAAATCTCCTCTGGGTGAAGACTATAGTAAAAACAGCATGTGACCTTGAACTTGTCTCATTCATGTTGGTGGCGGCCACCGTTCTAAAAGCAGAAAGAATGTTTATATTAAAACATATTTTTCCACAAATGTCCCACAGGGAAGTCAATTCACATATTTGTGTCTAGCAAATATATCAAAACATTTTGTTTCACGATTTCATGTAATAAGACATAACACCAGTTAAGAGGGGTAGCCAGATAAACATATTTTTCTCATTTCTTCATGAAAACATATGTTGTGGGTACTCATTAGAAGTGATTCCAAAAGGCCCTTCTAATAAGTACCCAAAAGATATCAGTTCAACAATCTTTCAAAGAGAGGAAATGACAAAAGAAAGACAGGACAGACAAGACAAGACAAAACAATTAACCCTTGTCCTGCTGAACCCTGATATACCCTGCCTTTGCAAACAGTGTAGATCCAAATCAGTTGTCTCCTTCAGAAGCCAATTGATCTGGATCTGCATTGTCATGAAGTATGTGAATTTGTATCAACAACCTGGCTCAAGTAATCTGATTGGCTGAAAACTGGAAAAGTGCATGGCACCTTAATTTATTCAGCATGACAAGGGTTAAAAAACAGCCCCAACAGCTTAACCCAGAGAAACAACTTATTTCCTTGTAGACCCATTTTCAGAAGTAAACCATTTTGACAGTTACCTCCCCTTGCGAGTGTATCCAGTCCCCTTATTAAAGACTTTATATCTGACAAATTCTAACACCCACAATGCTTTACCCAATCTACTGATAAGCTTACAGTGAGCTGGCATCATGGCTGGTAATGCCATTTTTAGACTCATTGTCAAAGCCTTGTCAATAATAGTACAAAATATTGCAAAAAGACAATAAATTTTTGCTTGTAACCAAATCAGCATAATCTAACCAGGTGTACATTAATAAAATATACTTGTGGACATTTTGTCATATTGCCACAAATTTTCCCGGGGGATAAAGAGAGAAAAATCTGAGAAAGAAACACCTTTTTTTTTAAACACCTTTGCAGTTTTTTACACAGCTTATCCACCCCTAATCATTTTGAAGAGAATTCCTTCCATACGAGGCTGAGTCAATAAGTAACCAGCCTATCCCATTTCCAAAAAACCGAGACGGTCACTATTTTCATGCTTTGTTTCAATATATGTTTTTTACATGGGTACTAAATTGTATAGGTATCGAGTCATTCTTTAATAAGATATTGTATGTCAAACATGGCTAGTGATGCGAAGGCTTGCTTTTCATCTAAAGTTGTGTACCGTGCTGTAATTCAGTACTTGTATTCAAAAGGTAAAACAGGCAAGGAAATACACAGCAAGTTAGCCGATGTTTATGGGTCTTCTGCACCATCTTATGCTCAGGTTAAATTCTGGGTAGGGGAATTCAAACGCGGTAGAACGTCTTTAGAAGATGAAGCCAGGTCTGGACGCCCACTGGATGCCACCAACGAAGAAATGTGTAAGAAAGTTCGGGATCTGGTATACTCTGATAGGCAAATTCAGGTGGAAGAAATAGCGCAAGCATTAGGCATTTCACATGGTAGTGTTTCAACAATCTTACATGACCGTTAAGGTATGCGCAAGCAAACAGCCCGTAGGGTCCCCAATCCCTTAGCGATGAGCAAATGGCAACCAGAGCACCAGTATGCAGCGCCTTGAAGCGTTTTAGGTCAAAAGATGATTTTCTTTTGCATCTGGTGACTGTAGATGAGACTTGGGTTCATTATTATGAGCCAGAGAATAAAGCTCAGAGTCGTCAGTGGGTAGGGCCTGGGTCCCCAAGGCCAAAGAAGTTCAAGACGCAATCATCTGCTGGCAAGGTGATGGCCACAGTATTTTGGGACACAAAAGGCATTATTATGTTGGACTTTTTACCCAAGAGAAGTACAATAACTGGAGTGTACTATGCAAACTTGTTAGACCAGCTGAGAACCGCCATCCGTGAAAAACGCTGAGGTAAACTCTCTAAAGGTGTTTTGCTGCAACAGGACTGCAAAGTTGCAATGGATGCTGTAGAGCAAAAAGGGTATGAATTAATACCACATCCTGCCTATTCGCCTGACCTAGCTCCTAGTGACCTTCCTATTCCCAAACTTGAAAAAGGATATCTGTGGACTTCATTTCTGGTCTGATGAAGAAGTCGTGATGGCAGTTGAGGAGTGGGTCAATGGAAAGGATCCTGACTTTTTCAGTTCTGGGCTGATGGCACTTGAACACCGTTGGTCTAAATGCCTTACACTTAAGGGCAATTACATTGAAAAAGAAGAGGTGGATCTCAACCGGAAATAAGTTAGGCTGGTTACATACTGACTCACCCTCATAGCTACTACTCTTAACATCAATTTTTGCACTTCAGTTATTGTTGTACCATGGCATGCCCCGCTATGAAAGAGGAACAAAAGAAGACAAAGAGGCCAATCAACATGAAGTAGCCAGAAACCAACAATTCAAGCATTTGGATTTCTCGTGTTTTTTTTTTTTTTACAGTTTCAGGTAAATTCCTATCACAAATTCATCTGGCTGAGGATGAGCCAGACTAATATATCATAGTTGTGTTTGTGTATACAAGGAACAAGCTAATCATAAGTACTATATAAACCACTAGGTATGTAAATTAACCCTTAACCCTTGTCCTGCTGAATAAATTAAGATGCCACGCCCATTTTTAATTTTCAGCTAATCAGATTACTTGATCCAGATTGTTGCTATAAATTTGCATACTTGGCGGCAAACAGTGCAGGTCCAGATCAGTTGGCTTCTTCAGAAGCCAACTGATCTGGATCTACACTGTTTGCAAAACAGGGTATATCCGGGTTCAGCAGGACAAGGGTTAAAACGCCAAATAAAATTGTGGCAGATGACAGTCTAAATTCATTTTATTATTCTTCAGAAAAAATAAGGTATGCTCAGCAGACGATTCACATAAAATGTCATGCCTTATATTCTCTGGAATAAAAAATTATGAATGTCGCCTGCTAGAATTTTGCATGGCATTTCAATCCATTTTAGTCCAAAGACCCGTGATAGGGTAATTGGCAAACAGTGCAGACCCAGATCAGGTGCTACAGAATGCCAGAGTCTCCACTGTTTGCAAATAGTATAGCCATTTTTTTTTCTAGAAATCACAATCATAGCCTGACACTCATAGCCTTTTTCTAAATCACAATCATAGCCTGACATATCTAAAACTGAAATTCTACTCATCCAATATATAGTGTATGGGGGAGTTTAATCAGTCTAAAATGGTCTACGGTTTAAAATTGTTACCTGGCTTTGTTTCCTTCATCAATGAGGTTATTGATATCATCGAAGGACTGCACGGCAAGTTTCGACAGATCCTCGACATACGGTCCTAGTAGAGGATGTTCTCTTACTTTCAGATTGTTCTTATTGCTAGGGTTCAGCAGGTCCCGTACACGCTCACAATAGATCTCAAAATAACTCACCTGCAAAGGAAAAAGAACATCTTACAGGTATGGTGACTCCATATAAAAAACAAAAAAAATTTGCTAAATGGCTAAGTCGCGACTGCTAGTGGTGTTCAAGAAATTGAGCTAAACAAACAGATTATACATTGTTCAGTGAAGTGTGAAAATTAGGTCAAGGTCATTAACGGTTAATGGCAGCGGGCAGGATGAATCACAGCAGATATGTGTATGAAGTTCATTAGCTTACAAGCTTTGGTGTTTGAGAAATGGAGCCAACCACAAAGACTTAACATTGTTATTGCCAATGCTGCTGACAACAATGCAAATTATGCCACCAACCACACCCGAAAGAGATCCCTATGTCACTCCTGCTTGCTTAAGAAGCATGACACAACATGATACCCTGCTACTGGAAGCCTATAGTAGTTATATTAAGTAGCTCAGGTATCAACCTTTAAGGACCCTATCCTTGCATTGTGTCTCATAAGATTCCTGGAGAAATAAAAAAAACTAAATATACCTTATCTATAGACCATAGCCCCAAATAAGAGAAGTATCCAGATATTTTTTTTTCATATTTCTTCACAAAATCATATGTTGCGGGTACTCATTAGAAAAACATCACTGAGGCACTTCTAATGAGTACCCACAACACATTCTTTCATGGAGAAATAAGAAAAAAAAAAAGAAATTGTTTGAGAAAGGTCCTTATCTGGAGCTCTGCAGACCAGTAATCAAATCAGATTATGCCTGTCTAGGCTAAAGACACTGTCTTTTGAAAGGAAAATTAATTACTTTCTACTTTCAGACTCATTTAGGAACACATCTGCTTTATCAAGAAAAGGAAATCCTAGAACATCTCGCTAGAAACAAATGAACCTGGAAGTCATTCTAAAATGGTGCTATGCATATGCAAACAGCAAAGGCCCAGATATGACTGCATATATGTGCAGTCTGATCAGGGCCTTCACTGTTCTCTGATAAAATCTTTGAGTTCTAGTTCTGTAGAATCTGGTAATACAAAATGAAATGCCTTGATCAATCTGCAAACTGTTACTTCAGTTTACATAAGCATTCGGGTAAAGTGAACGCACTTGAAAGATTTGACACCAATTTGCAAATGGAGACAACTTTGGAAGACAGAACAATGTTTCCCTGAGTGCATGTATTTAGAAGAAAAAAAAAATTTAAAAATTGGGGCTACTCTTAAAATAAAGAATCCATTTCCTGAGGGGGTTAATTCTTTTCTTTCAGGGTATCCACCAGTGAAAAAAGAAGAAAATATTTTCATATCAAAGTTTTGTTTGTTTGTGTTGAGGTTTTACAGCCCAGTCAAACCAATGGTTCATGTCGAGCGCGGTCAGTTTACCTAACCACACGTTTACTGGGCAGGCTTAATCCTCTATGCAGTTAACCAGTATTGTGCACATGCTTTCGCCAGAAACTGACAGCTGCCCTTCTTGAATCAGCGGAAGGGAGAGAATGACCGTAGAAAATATTTCATGATCAATCTCCACGAAAGAATGTTGCCGACCTTGGCGGGGGTTGAACCCGCGACCTCCTGGTCTCCAGTCGGACGGCCCATCCAACAGAGCCATCGAGGCCGGCTCCATATCAGAGTATCTTTCCTTGGAAGCAAGACATGGCTCACTATGATATGAATGGTCTTTCTTTAGTTTCCAGACAGGCTTTTTTTATTTGATTTGAGTTCTTAACCCTAGTCCTGCTGAACCGAGATATGCCCTGCCTTTGAAAACAGTGCAGATCCAGATCAGCTGGCTTCTGAAGAAGCCAACTGATCTGGACCTGCACTGTTTGCCATTAAATATGTGAATTTACATCAACAATCTGGATCAAGTAATCTAATTGGCTGAAAATAAGAAGTGGGCATGGCATCTTAATTAATTCAGCATGCCAAGGGTTAAATAATGGCATGTCAACCCTTGTTGGCCATTCAGTTGTGTCATCTCCCAGAGAAAGCAGAAAAGGGAAAGAAAAGAACAACTAGTAGAGAAGAGAACAGAAATAAACAGAGGATTGTGAGGGGAAAAAGTGAATGACAGTTCAGAAACAGAAGAAATACATGTGTGAACATGCCCCCTTCTCCCACCTATTGCAAGTCCTTTCCACCACCCTTCCACCAACAACACACCTGAAAGGTTTTACAGCCAGTCTGCAAAGGAAATAACTTCAGCAGACAGCTGTCTCCATAGTTTCTGAAACCTTTCAAAAGGAGGTGCAAACAATTTGCTCTTACATAAATATAATAATAATAATAATAATACAATAATGTGATCTGACATCAGACAACACTGGATCACAGACACCTCAATCTTGTGTGATCTTGTGATCTGGGAACAGTTACATGACATGATGCAGAGCATCCAATCGTCTGTAGTAATCATATCTATACATTGTTTACCATTCAGCCTGCACATTGTGTTTTCAAGTTTAAAACTTCTTTTCCAAACTTGTTTCAAACCCTATTCTTTAACCCATAGTCTGGAGAGTCACGGTAAACTATGACCACGGTTATTTTCCGATATAATCTATATGTTTTGATTGGACATAACATGGTTGTTAAACTAATGCGGTTCTTGCTTTGGACACAATTGTAATACAACTGCGAAAATAGCAGATTAGCAATAACAGTATTCCCAATGTCTATTTTGATGACAGATGTGTCAAAAATCATAGACATACCGCAGGACATTTCGCACTCATCTGAACTTAAACTTGACTGACTCCTGGCATGATGGACAAGCAGACATGTCCACTAAACCTTGCCTTATTGTTAATGATTGACCAAAATTTCAGATGCAGATCTACTGTATGTAGGGTATGGTTGACAACTGCGCCATTAACTATTTACAGACTATTGTGCTAGTAACACTGCGCATTCGGTTTTTGCCATTTTTTTAATCTAAGGAGATTAAGTCAGGAAATGATACATTTGACATTTAAGTTCATTACCAGTATCACGGAAACAAAAAATGTGGATGTGTGACATAACGTTCAGTTCTCTCTATGGGATGGATTACGATTCTTTCGTGCCATTCCTCAAAGATGCTGTTCCGCAGATGATGCTCTTTGATACCATAAGAATATAATTCCAAGCTGAAGTTACCCTCCCCCACCCCCCTCCCAACACCTCCCCTCTCCCACCACCCCTCTTTGAACAGTCAAACCTACAGAGTGGGTCTTACCCCGCATTTATCGGTATTATTAGTAAAGTTACTCTTTTTTTACATTTTATACATTTAGAATATTATAATTACTGGCTTATAAAGGAATCATCAGAACTTCAGTTTTTCAATTTAATCCTTAGGCTGCTAAGAAAAAAATGAATCAAGCCTGTAAGAGGGGGTACCTCTACTCGAGAAGTCATTACTCCTTTAATTTTGCCTCGAATTACATGGAATTTTCACATACAATTTGCCGATCGTAGGTGGCCATTTTACCGGAGAAGGGATGGTCACGTGACTAGAAAGTCACGTGACAGTCACGTGTAAACTGGGAACCGTTTAAAACACTTTAAAAAAAAAAAAAAAAAATTACAAGGGACCAGCGCCTATTGTGTACTATTGCGAATGAAACAAGTGACATACAAAGGTTCTACTGGTATTCCTACTTCTTCCTCACTGGAAATGATTCAGGTGTTATGAGCATTTTTTCCAGAAAATCGTGATCGGTCTGTTGAAGTGAGTGCTGAAATTAATGGCAGCTTGATATTTGGTATTCTCGGTCTTTTTAGTAGGGGTAAAATCCAGCACCTGACTATCTAATGAAAAGTGAAGTGTTTGTATGAAAGTAGGTTCACTCCTGTATGAGAACACTTGCTCTGAATGGTTGCATGTGGTATATAGTAAGTTTGACAAGCTTTAGAGTCGGCAGACCCCCCAGCGGGACAATAGTCGTGATTAGCAGCCTAAGGGTTAAGTGATCTGCATTTTGTTTCTTCAGTATTCTATATGCAAAACCAAGACCATAATGTACTTAATAAGTTTAAGAGGTGTATATAGATTGGTTTGATCAGGGTCTTCACTGTCTGCCAAACCTGGCATCGTCATAAAAACGCTAAGTGTATCAAGGAATATACAACCAGCGGAGACCTAGACCTACCTGCTACCGTTTTTAAGCCAGGGTTTTCAATATTAATTCTATCTCATGTTTTTTAATGCTAAACTGACCATAAGAAAAATTTTCTTTAGTATTATTTTTCCGAGAAAAAATTGGGTAGACCAATCATAGGGCCTATAGCTAAATGATAGAGGGACAATGGAAGTCTCTGTACAATGAAGTGCCATTTTTTTGTGCATTGACCATCAAACAGGAACAAATTAACCTTTACCACCCTTTGGGCAAATTCAGCAGATGACAAGTTCATCATATTTTTCTTATTTTTCCCATTCAAAAAAAATGCTTTGACATTTCTCCTGAGGAGACAACTTGCATGAAATGTCAAAAAACCTATTTTCTGAAAAAAAAAAAAAAAAAAATGTCAGTTGCTGAAAATTTTACCCAGCAAGCCTAGTGTTAAAGAACACCAAAATTCGTATAGGCTATATAATTTTCCTGTCTCAAGCACATAACCAAGACAATAATTTTAACCCTTACAGTGCTAAGCAAAACTGTTGCAGATGGCACTGTAATTTATTATTATTATTATTATTATTATTATTTTAGAGAAAATTGGACTGCATTTAATCTGAAATGTCCATTCTAGCAGACTTTTCACATGAAATGTCCTTATTTTCTCTGAAAAAAATACATAAATAATAAAATAAGATGTTCTGCTGCAGTTGTGATTAGCACTACAAGGGTAAATGTTGCCTCTTCAAAGACAAGAGAGTGGGTGTAAAATCAGTTTGTGTGATGTCGTAAGAAAAAGCGTCAAATAATTGTTTGCTTCCGTAAATGTATCCGAATCTCAGTGGAAATTCTTCAGTTAGGCAAAATCAATAAGTCTGAATACAAAGTAGGCAGTTGTATTGATGAAGCTACGAAATCAAATTCCGACAAAGAATTCTGTGTCATGTATAGATCTATAAATGAATAAACTAAACAAGACTGAGTCATTAATAGGCTGCTCTTAGGCGTAATAATGTCTGCAACTACAATATGATGCATTCATTGTTGAACCTGTCTTAAAGGATTCACTTTCAGGGGAAGCAACTTTTTCAAGATTGTTTTTGTCCCCTTCTGAAAAAGGGTCTACTCGAGTGAAAGGAATCCAATGCATACATGGCTGAACCTGTTTTAAACGACCACATAAAAGTTCATAAAAGATATGGTATATTGTAGGGTTAGAATAGCTAAGTTTACTACATATGGGCCATGCCAATTGAAAATGTGTCTTCAAGCATGCACAAAACATCACGAAAACATGCCTATATAATTTTAACCCCCTTAAACCCCAGTTTTATATAGTAAAACTGGGGTTTACAGGGGTATACATTAGTTGTCCTATTTCTGCTCAAAACCATAGATTGTGGGTACTCGTTAGAACTGCCTCGTCGCTTTTTGGTGGTAAAATTTTCAGTATACATGTATTTGAATAGGCATGTTTTCGTCGTAATGATGCACGGATTTAGACTCCTCCTTCACATGCAAAAGTCTCATCCGGGCATTTGTTCTCCTTTGATACATTCTATAGTGTCCAATATTTGTTGGCAGACAGTGAAGGACCTCATCAGACTCTGTGTGTGCAGACTGTTCTTGGACTTCACTGTCTGTATATGCCCATAGTCACTGCCCATGTTTTTTGCATGGTCTGTAGACAGCCACGGTCTCTAACAGAGTTGGCCTTTTAAGGGCACTTGAAACACTCAGTAAAAGTTTTGCCATTTTGTACAAGGGCTTTTGCAATTTTCTGTTTGCTTTCCTGATCACTACACTCCATTTGGAAAGGGGCCTGTTCAGAAGGGAGGCAAAAACAAACCTGAAGGAGTTGCCTCCCCTGAAAGTGTATCCACTCCCCTTTGGACATATTCTACTGTGAGGATAAAGCAAAGTAAAATCAGTTTGCAATTAAATTTTAACATTATTAACCCTTGCAATGATGAATAAATTAAGATGCCACACCCACTTCAAATTTTCAGCCAATCAGATTACTTGATCCAGGTTGTTAATAAAAATTCACATACTTAACCCTGGTCCTGCTGAACCTGTATATGCCCTGCCTTTACAAACAGTGTAGCTCCAGATCAGTTGGGTTGGGTTCTGAAGAAGCCAACCGATCTGGATTTGCACTGTCATTAAGTATGTGAATTTTTATCAACAACCTAGATTAAGTAATCTGATCGGCTGAAAATTAGAAGTGGGCGTGACATCTTAATTTATTCAGCATGGCAAGGGTTAATGATAAAACTTTCAGGAAAGAACTCTGTCAACATTCTTTCTTTTTTTTTGTCTGCCCCTTGAAAATGAGTCGGAAAGAATTGTACACATCATCAAGGACTTGTGAGGTAAAAAAATCTGGTAAAATGTTCTTGGATAACTCTCCTGTTTTCCATGAAATACATTTTTTTTTTTTTTTTTTTTTTTTTGATTTGGGTTTTACGGCCCTTTCAAGAATATTTCACTTATATCGAGCCGATTGTTCATCGAAGGTGATCCATGAAATACATATACAGGTATTCATTAGAATTGCCTCATTAAGTACCCATAATGTCTGTATTTATGGAGAAACAGGAATAATTCTATTATAACTATCACCAAATACTCCTCCTTACCAAGTCCTCTGATGTCATAAAGCTGTTCTAACTTTGCACATCTCAATTTGTTCTCTCTCACACACAGTTTAAATTTAGCATCATCCAATAAAGCAAGAAGAAATCTAAATCAATAGAATTCAAGAAATGAGGGCCACCAATGTAAAACCAACATTAAGCGAAAATCCTTGGCAGAATGAGTGGATTTTGCTTGCTAACCAGAATCATCTCTTGATCAACAGAATATGGGAACTTGGTATCTCCAGATAAGAGGGGTAGCCAGATAAATGTTCTGCATATTTCTTCACGAAAATGTATGTTATTTGTACTCATTAGAAGTGCCACTGCACGGCACTTCTTATGAGTGTCAACCACATACTTTTTCACGGAGAAATAAGAAAACCATGGGGGACTGTGTTCCATTAATAGGTATGGTACAGACGTGCCACTGGAATAGCCTTCATTTTTGCTTTTATAGATATATCAATTGATAAGGTGTTCATGCTTATCTGCAGCTATGTGACCCCAGTTATCACCATGATCTAGACTTATGGATATAGTGGGCTATCAGGACGGACAGCAATGAAAAGTGGGTTCAAACTTTAGCGGTACAGGCTGATCTCGACCCATCACATAAACTTCCTTATAATTTCCAAACCGTGTGATTCTTCATTTTTACTCTATAATGTGGTAAAATGGGGTTTGTCTGAATTGTGAATAAATGAAGCTTTCATTTTTCTATTTATGAAAAAGTTTATGAATCTTTCTTCATTAAACCCACTGAAAATGGTTTGAGCCTGACTTTGCATGGGATGTTTGGAAATTGAAATCATAAAACTTTATACTTGCTGACTATAAATAAAAGAAGGCAACATTTTAAAAATACTTTTTTTATCTGAAAAAAAAAAAAAAAAAGACTTTTTAATGAGACAATTTTAATGAAATTTCAAGCATTACTTTCTACGAGTAGAAGACAACTTGATGATATTTTTCTGATTTTTCCTAGAAAACAGACTCTGACATTTTGTACAAACTGTCTCCTTTGGAGACAATTTCCGTGACATGTCAAAGGCAATTTTCTGGGAAAAATAAGAAAAATATTTCAAAGTGTCATCTGCTGAATTATGCAGGGCCCGGTTTTTCAAAGCTAACGACGTCGTTAGTTAACGATTCGTTAAAATTTACGTAGATTGATACGAAATACGCTGAATTTTTTTGCTGAGAAAATGTGAGTAGCTTTTGCAGTGCAAAACAGTTAACAAATTGACCCTTAATGAGCTTGTTAAGCTAACGACGCTTTGAACAACTGGGCCAGATTGTTAAATCATTTACTGAAATTTTTTCCCCAGCATGCAGATTGCTACGTGTTAAAATAAAAACATTACAAAAATGTCAACATCTCACTGCAGTGGCAACTGTTGATAAATGGGTTAATCGTAGGACGTCATTATCCCGTCCTTTCTATTTCCAGATTTAGCAACCGATTCTTCTGAGAGACAAACAACTATCAAAGTAAATTATTCACAGCAACTGCTCTCAATTAGGGCTTCAGAAAAGTTGATATTTTATTGAAAATAATGTTGTTGTTTTTCCTTGTTTTTTTTTTTGTTTTTTTTTTTCAAGAAAATAAATATTCTTGGATCTTATTCAGAAAAGTCCAAGCAAATATAATTCAAATGCAATCCAAGAATTTATTTATCTATGTGTGATTGGGGGAGGATAAAAAAGGAGAAGGAGAAGAAAAGAGCTGGAGTGTTTACCCAGTTAATCAGAACTCCTGCTACTGTGATCACAGACATAGACAATATGACTAACGAGGTTCATAAACTGGTGCTCACCTTAACCCTTAAAGCACCAAGAAAAATGGTAGTAGATAATGATGATCTGGGCCCAGTTGTTCAAAGCGTCGTTAGCTTAACGAGCTCGTTAAGGGTCATTTCGTTAACTGTTTTAGCGGATTCAATATACAATATTCTGATATTTTTTGCTGAAAAAATGTGAGTAGCTTTTGCACTGCAAAAGCTACCCACATTTTTTCAGCAAACAATTTCAGCGTATTTGCGTATCATTCAATGTAAATTTTAACAAATCGTTAACTAACGATGTCGTTAGCTTTGAACAACTGGGCCCTGGTGTTTTACATCCCTTTCAACATTATTAAAGTCATATTGAGTCTAAGGAAGTGTGATAATAAAAGGTTCTGTGCAATAAAGCTCCTGACAGTCAGGAGAATTCTGCCTCCAGAGGGATTCTAACCTGGGACTTTGTGATACCAAGTTGTGAACATAAACCACTCGGCCACAGAAATATTTCAAAATTGGAAGCAGACAATATTTTTTTTTTTTTTTTTTTAATTTATTTCTCCGAGAAAATAAGTTTTGACATTTTATGTGAATTGTCTGCCAAGACTTATTTTCCTTGAAAATTTTTTTTTTTTTTTTTTTTTTTTTTTTTAAACTTCATCTACTGTGATTGGCCCTTTAAGGTTTACTAACAGATTGGATACAAAAATGTAAAGGGCCAAGTTGTTGAAAGCATCGTTAGCTTAACAAGCTCATTAATGACAAACCTGTCAAAGTCTATTTTTGGGGAAAAATATCATCAATTCATCATCTGCTAAATAAACCCAGAGAGTCATTAATGTTAAGCAATAAATAAATCTTTTACTGTGTAAAACTGTAAGTGTATTCCATATTATAATGCCCGAAAATTCTGCAAAATTTTACACTATGGCAAGATTAGACGATAATGATTTGTTGTTTGATGTCCCTTTCAACATTATTAAAATCATATGGAAACAACAGAAGTGTGATAATGAAAACCTCTAGTGGTATTCAAACCCAAGACCTCGTGATTTGAAATTGGGACCACTAACCACTCGGCCACCTGACCACCTGGACGCTTCCAAGGCAAGATATGAAACTTTGCTCAAACATCAATAATTTCAACCCTGTATGCATACAGCAGCTCACAAACAGCCAGACATTCTGCTAAACATGCTTTTGTAAAATATGTAATGCTGACTACAACCAAGAAGGGCAAGAAGTTGTCAGCTTCTGGTGAAAGAATGTGCACAATACTGGTTAATCGCTTAGAGGACTAAGCCTGCCCAGTAAACATGTGGTTAGGTAAACTGACTGCGCTCGATATGGCCCCATTGGGTTGACTGGGCCGTAAAACCTCAACACGAGTATCAAGACTACAACCATGGATCAATAGATGATCAACTTGTAAATCCTTATTACTAAAGTACAAATACCTTGTCATAAAATCTTGACAAATCATAAATATTTGGTAAATTTAGTTAGTGTATATGGAAACACAGAGGACATTATGAAGGAATATTTGATAATACTACTAGGATCTTCATGAGGCATTTCTAATGAGTACCTGCAACATATATTTTTGTCGACAAATCCTCTGGAAATGGTTTAAATACTATGAATGCGCTGTATGTCATGATGGATCAGATAACTTGATTATTCAGGTGATAATTTAGGAATTTTTTTTGTTTTTTTTTTGTTGTTATTTCAGCAATCTAGGCCATTAACCTCTGTCATGCTGCATAAATTAAGATGACACACCCATTTGTAATTGTCAGCCAATCAGATTACTTAATTCAGTTTGTTGATGTACCTTCACACACTGAATGATAAATAGTGCAGATCCAGATCGGTTGGCTTCTTCTATGCCAAATGATCTGGATATACACTGTTTGCAAAGGCAGGACATGTCCTGCTTCAGCAGGACCAGAGATAAAAGAGATCATAGTAAACTGGACTGGTACAAAGTTTATAGTAAGTACGGTAAGCAGTGATTGTGTCCACATATTTAGTGTATAACAGTATAATTTGCCGCTGTCTAATCGGCCAATTTAAACAAGAAATGTCAATAAGCAGTGCTTATTAGCCCGTGAGGTAATTATTGCCTTCTGAAAAATTATTAGCAGAAATCAAAACATAACAGATGGATTACAGATGGACGCATCGTCCAAATGAAAATGGTATATGCCTCCTACAAACGCAGTTTGTGGGGTGGGGTTATAATTGCAATTAATACGATAAAACTTTGGGTCAGTTATTCTTACTAAATGATCTAATTATAAACCTGCTATATTACCATGGTATAGAGTGACAGAATCCATGATGGACAGATGGAAGTACAAAAGAACAAACAGATGTGAAACAGTGAACTCCAACATTTTCAAAGCAGGGGTAAATTTCCAAACTTCATCTAAGTATGGACTGGTTGCTTGTTTGAAGTTAAATGGCACAGTCAACACTATTAAGAACATGTTGAGCCAATCAGTATACCTAACCAGAGTTTTCCTCAGCAGGCTTAGTCATCTAAGCAGTTAATCAGTACCTGTGCACATCCTTTCGCCAGAAACTGACAACTGCCCTTCTTGTATCAAAGGAAGGAGGAGAATGACCATAGAAAATATTTTATGATCAATAGCCATGAAAGAATGTTGCCAGACCCAATAGGGATCAAAAGGCCACCTCCTAATCAAGTCTGATGTGCATCCGACTGAGCCACCGAGGCCGGCTCTAAGTATGAAAGGAAAGTATTTTAGCAAAGTTAGATAATTAACCTAGGTAATCGGCCTCATAAGTCATATGCGGTCCAAATATTTCAGTCCCCGGAACAAATGCTTGGGAAATTTAGCATCTATGTATTTCAACATAGACGTAGGTTGCAGTATGTTTTGATATGTTAAATAAGTATTTCTAGCCCAGATAGCTGAATATACCCTCATTTTGCAGTGGACAAAAGTCAAAACAGGAATATTGGACTACCCGTCTCTGGGTGAAATTAAGTTAAAAATTAGCAGCTTGGTTTTTTCAAATCCATACCTATCTTTTCCGATGCAGAAATGAAAGTTGTTGGGAAAAGCATTGTCCGATATCAAAATATGTCTCTCAAATTGATTAAAATCAATAAATCAGAACTTACATGTTTGATGACATTTCAATGTCTCGTAAGTCATGGCCGGAGGTTTGCGTAAAGATTTTGAGTGCATAACCACCGGCTATCCCTTACCAGATTACAAGGTGTGTTGACTGCAATTAACGCCAAAATAAAATTACCACCAAAACATTTTTTTTACAGTACACCACAACCTCTTTATAACACTATTGTTGGGGTCCTTAGCATAAACCGTGTTAGTTAAGCAACTGTGTTATATCCAAACAAAAATGTATAGATTATATTGAAAAATGACCATTTATGGTCATTTTTCAATATAATCTATACATTTTTGGGATCCATCTTTGAACTGTGTTATATCCAAATTCGTGTTATAACGAACTCTGTTATAAAGAGGTTGTAGTGTATTTGAAAAGACAATGTGCAGCCTGGTTCTGGTCTCTGCCTGCGTGATAGACTTACCTCAACTGAGTATGTCACTTCATTACTATTAGAATCTCTTATTCTGTTAAATAAATCTTCACACAGCTGAAAATACATATAGAAAAGCATTCTGTTGAATACATTCATCTCCACAATCTGAAAATACATGTAAAGCTCATTATTCTGTTGAATAAATTTTCACAAAGCTATATACAAGTAGAAAAGCTCATTATTCTGTGAATAAATCTTTGTACAGCTGAAAATACAAGTAGAAAAGTCAGAGGTTCAACTGTTTTTTTGTTTTTTTTTTGGTTTTCAAGGGTCAAGGCAAAGTAGGTGTATTCCTATGTATTCTCTATTAACACCCTTGCCATACTGAATAATTTAAGATGCCACACCTACTTCAAATTTTCAGCCAATCTGATTACTTGATCCAGGTTGTTAGTACAAATGCACAGACTTAATGCCAAACAATGCAGATTCAGGTCAGTTGGCTTCTTCAGAAGCCAGCTGATCTTGACCTACACTATTTGGAAAGGCAGGGCATATCTGGGCTAAGCAGGACCAGGGTTAACTACCCAAAAGCCATATGTGATTCTGAAGTCCATTTATCAATTTCTAATCAACCATTTCCCAAATAACTTCTTACCATATTTCTCCTATATATTTGAACACCTTTTTCTCCTTACCGTATTTATCCTCTAATTTTAACAAGTTCATTTGTCTAACCAGTGGTGTATTTAACCCTAGTCCTGCTGAACCAGGATATGCCCTGCCTTTGCAAATACTGTACATCCAGATCAGTTGGCTTCTGAAGAAGCCAACTGATCTGGATCTGTACTGTTTGTTTTAGTAAGTGAATTTGTATCAACAATCTTGATCAAGCAAACTCATTGGCTGACAATTAGAAGTGGGCATGGCATCTTAATTTATTCAGCATGACAAGGGTAAAAAATTGCTGGCTGAATGGCAAACAGTACAAACTCAGATCAATCTGCAGTCTAATCTGGTTCTACACTGTTTGCTCGCACAAAAATCCCAGTATTTAGGGTAACTAGTAACAGCGTTTTCAGTGAAAATAGATGTCCTCCCACCGCGAATTTTCAGTGATCTGCTGTGACCTTGAAAATTAGGTTTGTTTGTGTTGAGGTTTTACGGCCCAGTCAACCCAATGGGGTCATGTCGAGCGCGGTCAGTTTACCTAACCACACGTTTACTGGGCAGGCTTAGTCCTCTAAGCGGTTAACCAGTATTGTGCACATTCTTTCGCCAGAAACTGACAACTGCCCTTCTTGAATCAGCGGAAGGGAGAGAATGACCGTAGAAAATATTTCATGATCAATCTCCACGAAAGAATGTTGCCGACCTCGGCGGGGGTTGAACCCGCGACCTCCTGGTCTCCAGTCGGACGGCGCATCCAACTGAGCCACCGAGGCCGGCTGAAAATTAGGTCAAAGTCACCAAAATCTATAATCAATTCTTTGTTATGCACCAATATATAGGACAATAAGATATTGTGCAGACAAGAAAGTGTCTTAGAATGTTCAGTTTTTCAACTGCTGTGACCTTGAAAATTAGATCAAGGTCACCAAAATTTAATCAGTTCTTTGTTATGTCCCAATTATACATCCATGCAAATTCGGTAAGAATGCAACTAGTGCTTTAAAAGATATTAAGCAGACAAGAAAGTGTGATACCCATGCCAAAACCAACGGGATCCACACCAAAATCAATATATCCCCTCCCCCTAAAAGGGGTAACATAAATATGTCAACAGTTTTTTTTGTGTTTACTAAGCACCTACAGTGATTTTGTGCAAGGCAAATCTTTCTGAAAATGACATGTTTTATCAGTTCCTCTGCAATATATCTGTAGAAAGACTTCATTTCATATCAAAGATTTTATGAATGCATAGTCTGCAGGGGGTAATGAGACAGTCCAAATAGAGATTTCATAGCTTCAGACAAAAGTGGTTCCCAGCTAAAAATTTTCTTATTTCGTCATGAAAACGTATGCTGTGGGTACTCATCAGAGGTGCCTTGCAGAGGTGTTTCTAAAGAGTACCCAAAACAGATGTTTTTGTGGAGAAATAAGAAAAATATCAATAATGTCTGTTTGAAAAAAGCACTTTATCTAGAAATATGACAATGTAATATCCATTAGTGCAGCACTTTCAATCAATGTCAGCTAATACAGAAGACATCTATGTTTTAAGGCTTTTCTCTCTAAGGAGCTCGATTAAGAAGCAGCCTTTACTTCAAGGGTTTTTCATTCTTAAAGAAACAGACTAGATTTTCTTCCTTATTATAGCAAAGACACAAACTGTTTGCATTACTGTAGAGAGGCTGACAACATACTTGGGCACCCAAAGTGTCAATGTCCCATTGCGAACTTCCTTTTATCTTGTTCACCATCTTGAATTTGGCATCACATAAAGCAGACCAATCAATAATTAATAAGCCAAAAATGAGAAATAATGACTGACAAACCTGTTTAAAGTTGCTTTCAAATAAATATAATCTCTGTTGAATTTAAACAAAAATTACAAAAAAAAAATGCAAATAAAACAAGAGGCCCACGGGCCACAACTCGCTCACCTGAGTGAAACCGCCACTGCAGATATGCAGATGGCATGCAACATTTTTCCAATACTCTTATGACAAGGCAATGGCTTAAACAGTTTTTGAAATATCTTGCTTACAAGGTTAAAATGCTGAAATTTTCAAAACGTTACAAGTAAAATAAGTCACCCCCAATGCCTCCTACCAACTTTTGAGTCAACTGGCATTTCGGTGCAGTAGAAGAAGCAAAAAATAGATTTTCAAGATGGCTGCCATCTTGGATTTCAGATCGGAATGATTATAGCTATTTTCTGATCTACAAGTCACCCTGATGCTTCCTACAAAGTTTCAAGTCAATTGACTTTTAGTTTTAAGAGAAGAAGCGAAAAATAGATTTTCAAGATGACTGTCATGGAGGCCATCTTGGATTTCCAATTGGCACGATTTGAGCTATTTTTTATGTACAAGTCATCCCGATGCTTCCTAGCAAGTTTGGAGTCAATTGGCCTTTCGGTTCAGGAGAAGAAGCGAAAAATAGCTTTTCAAGATGGCTGCCATGGTGGCCATCTTGGATTTCTAATCAGCACAATTTTAGCTATTTTTGATTTATAAGTCACCCCAATGCTTCCTAACCAGTTTGGAGTCAACTGGCTTTTGGGTTTCGGAGTAGAAGCGAAAAATAGATTTTCAAGATGGCTGCCATGTTGGCCATCTTGGAATTTGGACTGACATGATTTTAGCTATATTTGATCTACAAGTCACCCTGATGCTTCCTAGCAAGTTTGGAGTCAATTGGCCTTTCGGTTCAGGAGAAGAAGCGAAAAAGATTTTCAAGATGGCGGCCATGGCGGCCATCTTGGATTTCCGATCGGAACGATTTTAGCTATTTTTTTATCTACATTTCACCCTGATGCTTCCTACCAAGTATCGAGTCAATTGGCCCTGGGGTGTAGGAAGAGTAGGCCTTTAAAGCAATTGTTCACGCCGCATGACCCATGATGGACGACGGACATTGACTGACCACAATAGCTCACCATGCGCACTTCATGCTCAGGTGAGCTAAAAATCTGAGCAAATTTGGCTCAGTGGCTTCAGAGAAGTCGTCAAATTCTCAACAATTTTCCCATATAAATGTTATGGGGCTCATACAAATGCATAGGGAAGCAAACTTGACCTTGCCGTAAAAAGGTCAAATGTCAACGTACGATAATCTTTTCAGCAATTTTGGTAGATCTCCTGTCCCTGATGATTTGTGCATAGATTTAGCCCCAAGGCATCCTCAGTTCTGAAGAAGAAGATTTTTAAAGGGTCTTACCATATATGGGCATGGTGGCCATCTTGGTCGACCTACCGCGACCATTTTAGCAATCTTTCGTTCCCCTGACTTAAGAAGGCACAATATGAAATTTGAGCAAATTTGGCTCAGTGGCTTCAGTGAAGAAGAAATTTAAAATTCTCAACAATTTTCCTATTCAAACATATGGGGCTCATACAAATGCATAGGGAAGCGAACTTGATCCTGCCGTAAAAAGGTCAAATGTCATTGTACGACAATTCTTTTGGCAACTTTGGTAGACCTCTCCTTCCCGATGATTTGTGCAAAGATTCAGCCCCAAGGCATTCTCGGTTCTGGAGAAGAAGATTTTTAAAGGTTTTTACCATATATGGGCATGGCGGCCATCTTGGCCAACGGACCGCGACAATTTTAGCAATCTTTTGTTTCCCCACACTAAGGTGGCTCCATATGAAATTTGAACAAAATTAGCTCAGAGGCTTCAGAGGATAAGTCGTTTGAAACTCTTAACAATTTTCCCATTCAAATGTATAGAGCTCATACAAATGCATAGGGAAGCGAACTTGACCTTGCCGTAAAAAGGTCAAACGTCAACGTACGACAATTCTTTTAGCACTTTGGTTGACCTCTCGTCCCCGATGATTCATGTAAAGATTCAGCCCCAAGGCATCCTCGGTTATGGAGAAGGAGATTTTTAAAGGTTTTTACCATATATGGACATGGCGGCCATCTTGGTCAACTGACCATGACAATTTTAGCAATCTTTTGTTTCCCCACCCTAAGGTGGCTCCATATGAAATTTGAACAAAATTAGCTCAGAGGCTTCAGAGGAGAAGTCGTTTGAAACTCTTAACAATTTTCCCATTCAAATGTATAGAGCTCATACAAATGCATAGGGAAGCGAACTTGACCTTGCCATAAAAAGGTCAAACGTCAACGTACGATAATTCTTTTAGCAACTTTGGTTGACCTCTTGTCCCCGATGATTCGTGCAAAGATTCAGCCCCAAGGCATCCTCGGTTATGGAGAAGAAGATTTTTAAAGGTTTTTACCATATATGGGCATGGCGGCCATCTTGGTCAACGGACCGCGACAATTTTAGCAATCTTTTGTTTCCCCACCCTAAGGTGGCTCCATATGAAATTTGAACAAAATTAGCTCAGAGGCTTCTGAGGAGAAGTCGTTTGAAACTCTTAACAATTTTCCCATTCAAATGTATAGAGCTCATATAAATGCATAGGGAAGCGAACTTGACCTTGCCGTAAAAAGGTCAAACGTCAACGTACGACAATTCTTTTAGCAACTTTGGTTGACCTCCCCTCCCCGATGATTCATGCAAAGATTCAGCCCCAAGGCATCCTCGGTTATGGAGAAGAAGATTTTTAAATGTTTTTACCATATATGGGCATGGCGGCCATCTTAGTCTACGGACCGCGACCATTTTAGCAATCTTTCGTTCCCCCACCCTAAGGAGGCTCCATATGAAATTTGAGCAAAATTGGCTCAGCGGCTTCAGAGGAGAAGTCGTTTGAAAATGTTAACGGACGGACGGACGGACGAAAAGTGATCACAATAGCTCATCCTGAGCAGAGCTCAGGTGAGCTAAAAATTTACTGAACATATCACGTGACCTCAGTTGACCCTGGCACATGAGGCCAACTTTGTTTGTAAACAAACTGCTGTCAAATTTTATACATATCAGAAAAAATAGTTGGCTGAGTGTGTTTACATCAAAAGGCAGTGCCTTTATTTCATATTATGAGGAGCACCATGAAGAAAGGCTATTTTAAAGTGAAGGTGTTTCTGTTGCAAAAAAAGAATTTTCTCCCCTCCTTGCAAAAAAAAAAATAAGAAAAGTTATCTTATGAATACTCTCTTTATCTGGAGCTATGCTTTTGTTTGTGTTTGTGTTGTGGTTTCACGGCCCAGTCAACCCATTGGGGTCATGTCCAGCACCATCAGTTAACTACCACAAGTTTACTAGGCAGGCTTAATCCTCTAAGCAGTTAACCAGCACTGTGCACATTCTTTCACCAGAAACTGGAGCTATGCTAAATTATAGATATTCCTAAATGAGTTCTGCCATTGCCTCTGGTATGATCAGGGGTTCTGTAATGCAAAGCAATGGTTGGTGGACATTTGCAAACTTTTTTGTGCAGAAACTCATGATGGTAGATAGTGCCTGCAAATCATAATTTTAGCTGCCTTCTGGAGCTATCAAGATGACCCACTGCAAATGTTTATGTATGCTTTTTGTTGCCAAAACATAAACTGAGAATATTTTTTTCTGTCCTTTATAGGACTGATAAACATACGTATAATTTATTTGCTCTTATCTACCAGGGCCCAGTTGTTCAAAGCTAACGACATCATTAGTTAACGATTCGTTAAAATTTACATCAAGTGATACGCAAATATGCTGAAATTTTTTGCTGAAAAAATGTGAGTAGCTTTTGCAAAAGCTACTCACATTTTTTCAGCAAAAAAATATCAGAATAATGTATATTAAATGCCCTAAAACAGTTAACGAAATGACCCTTAATGAGCTCGTTAAGCTAACGACGCTTTGAACAACTGGGCCCAGAATAATGGCTACTCTCTATATTTGAGTGGACTGGATGCAGATGGTTGTTTTTCCACATTTACAAGGGAGACAAGTTATGTGACTTCCTGTTTGCTTTCCCGCACATCAAGCCCCTTCTGAAAATGGTACCTCTTTCCTTTTAGAGTGGACCCTTGTTCAGAAGGGTTGTAAAACAATTCTGACAGAGTTGGCTCCCTTGACAGTGTATCCATTCCCATTAAGTTCACACAAGAAAGGTTCACCATTACTGTCCAAACGATGCAACTAAGTTTGCTAAAACATTCCAGCACACTCTCAATATCTGAATATGGCCCTACCATGATCACTGTCTTTTGGGTATGAAAATATACAGGGAATCAGTCTGCAAACCACTGTCACATGACCTACCTGTGGAATGATACCCTGTTGTCCTGGCTCATTCTTCCCCATCATGGTGTAACTTTTCCCTGAACCAGTCTGTCCATAGGCAAATATACAGACATTGTACCCTTCAAAAGCATGATCTAACATCTCCAGGCCTATGTCATTATAAACCATCTTTTGTGTCGCAAAGCTTGGATCATCGGGCTGAAAAATAAAAATTGTGAATACAGTACTTCTGTACCTTTCACTAGATCATGAATATTGTATTTCACCTGAGTACACAGACAGACAAGCCTCATCAAGATGTTTCTAATGAGTGTCTACAACATATGTTTTTCAGTAGAAATAAGAACATATCCATACTCTTTGGATGAAAAAAGCACATATGTTTTTCAGTAGAAATAAGAAAATATCCATACTCTTTGGATGAAAAAAGCACATATGTTTTTCAGTAGAAATAAGAAAATATCCATACTCTTTGGATGAAAAAAGAACATATGTTTTTCAGTAAAAATAAGAAAATATCCATACTTTTGGATGAAAAAAGCACATAATTTTTTCAGTAGAAATAAGAAAATATCCATACTCTTTGGATGAAAAAAGAACATGTTTTTCAGTAGAAATAAGAAACTATCCATATTCTTTGGATGAAAAAAGCACATATTTTTTTCAGTAAAAATAAGAAAATACCCATACTCTTTGGATGAAAAAAGCACTTATCCATCTTAACACAATCAGTATTGTAATAACTAAACATATGGAATGGTTAATTTACTTTGGAGATGTGTGCAAGTTGATATGATATGTATTATTTTATAATTTTTTCTTTTTATTTTATATTCTTTTTATTTTTTCAGGCTAATGAAGGATAAAAGGCCAAACATTCCTTAATCCTTAAAATGCCATTCAAAATTGATGCAGACCACATTCAATAATACCCTGTTTTATTTTCTGCACACCATGACATTTCATGTTAAATGTCTACTAAAAAATAAAATAAAATATTTTCAAATGCCACCTAAGAATGTGCTCTGCTGCTGTGGTGATGTTGCTTTATGGGCTAAAACACAGCAATATTTTCTTGATGTGACTAATTATTATTCTACAAAAACAAAATACAATTCAAAATTTGAGAAGCTAATTTCTAACTCTTAACCCTTGTCATGCTGAGTAAATTAAGATGGCATGCAAACTTCTAATTTTCAGCCAATCAAATCTGAAGAAGCCAACTGATCTAGACCTACACCGTTTGCAAAGACAGTGTATATCCAGATTCAGCAGGAAAAGGGTTAAACCAAGTTTAAATGTTAGCAGAAAACATTTGAAAATATTTTTCTTATTATTTGGAGAAAAATTATGGTTAGACATTCAGTGTTAATTGTTCAGTTATTTTCTGGCGTTTCATGTGGATCATCTCATAGAATCAAAGGAAAAGTCAAGCCCTGTTTTTGTTGCTGTTTTCAGAAAATATTTCAACCTGTTGTTTGCTAATTTCGTTACAAGTATAGTAACCCTTGTCATGCTGAATGAATTAAGATGCCACACCTACTTCTAACTGTCAGCCAATCAGATTACTTGATCCAGGTTATGGACACAGATTCACATAATGAACATCATACAGTGCAGATCCAGATCAGTTCTGATTCTCCACTGTTTGCAAAGGTAGGGACCAGCCTATCTGGGACCAGCAGAACCATACTTTAACAGCTGCAGATAGGATTCTTATTTATGTGATTTATTTGTTTATTTATTTATTCATATTACTATTTTTTCTTAATTTCATTTTGGTAGAAAATAAAGCTTGAATTTCATGTGAACTGTCTGTCTAGCAGATGATTCACATGAAATGTAAATCCTTATCTTCTTGAAAATGACAAAGAATATTGTATTTGACATAATTACTGTAAATACCTCAATAAGCACACAGTCAAGCAATTTTGTAGTTTTCAGATTACAGCCATTGTTTTTTCATCTACTTCTTTATAAACACATATATTGTGGGTACTCATTTGAACTGCCTCAACAGATCAAAGCATTTCAAAGGAGTACCAACAATATTTATTTTTGTAAGGTAAATCAGACAGTATCACATAAGCAACATTTAATAATCCCCTCATGATGTCCTCTGTTGATCTTTGAGCCTTTCTTTAACCTTTACCACTCTCTGGGCATTTTCAGCAGACGACAAAATGATGTTATTTTTCTTATTTTTCCCAGAAAACAGGATTTGACATTTCATGCAAATTGTCTCCTTAGGAGACAATTTGCATGAAATGTCAAATCCTGTTTTCTGGGAAAAATAAGAAAAATATTTCAAAATGTCGTCTGCTGAAAATTTTACCCAGAGTGCTAAGCGTTAAAGTGAGCCCTTATTAGGTAGGTATTTTACCACAAGTTTTCCAAGTAATTTTGAAAAAAAAAAAAAAAAGTAAGCACACAGTGCAATGATTAGGTTGAATATGGTATTTACAAAGGTCCTCTGCTACAATTTGGGTTAATAGAATTACTTTACATTGTTTGAGTTATTGAGGAAATTATGACAAAATATCGCAGTAATATTTCCATAATTTCTGTCAGACTGGGATTCATTTTATGACATAAACTGTCATATCAAGCCAGGTCAATATGACTCATGTTTAGAGCAGAACATTGATTTTTCAGGAGCAATAAATGTCTACATATATTTCTAGAGAGAAACGGCTCCCGAAAGACCTATCAGCCACAACTTCAGTATTTTTTTAACTCTTAAAGTGCTAAGCAAAACATTCTAACGTTTTGTTTTGTTTTTCGTAGAAAATGTCTTGAAATTTTATGTGAATCTAAAACTATAAAGAAAAGATGTTTAAAAATGTTGTCTGCTACAAATTTTTCTTAGTGCTTTACCTTAATACATATAAGTTAAGGTATTCCATTAACTAATTTTAGTCTGGAGACCCCAAAAGGGTAACTGGCAAACAGTGCAAATCCAAATCAGAAGCTGCAGAATGTAGCAGCTTATAAGGTTCTCCACTGTTTGCAAATAGTTTAGCCATACCTAAAATTATAATTGGACTCTTTTGATTTTTGACTGAATACATCATCATTATACCAATATTCAAAAGAGGATGGAAGAAATGGAACTTGTGTATTATTTACAGACATGCTAATTTTCTATTGTGTTCAAAATTCTAAAACCATGCTTTTTTTTTTCCTGCTTTGTTTGTTTGACTTCTTGTTTAATGACACATCAACCATTGCGGGACATTTTGTGTACTGTAAAAGACTTTAATTTGGCAACAGCAAATTTGGGCAGTTTTTATGAGTGGACCCTTTTGGCAGATTTATATTTTGGCAGATTTTTATTTTCCGAAAAAAAAAAAAAATCCACCATTTCTGATGTAGCCCTGAGCATTTTATGTATGCAGGTTCTACACAGTGATTTACAAGTCATACACGGTGACTTTGAACTGTTTCCCACATAACATTGTCCTTGGTGTGTGAGTTAATGCAAATCAGTTCTTTTGTTATTTAACAAGGCATTGCAGGTGACACAAATCCCCTTGCACAGGACTACTTGGTGTGGGAAAACACTGAACTGGGGAATTTCATGACATATAATACTTATGTGAATGAAGAAACAAAAAAGTCTGTGACATTAGTGAAACGGTCATATATGACCTTGACATTAAGATGCAGTATTGTAAACATTCAGGTTTTCAGGTTGGGAGGGATTAGATCTTACATGATAGAAAATATTTCAGTCATGTCAACCTTGACCTTTAGCCCAGCAACCTGAAAGTCGAGCTTGCTCGAGATATTATCATACCCACAAATGTGTAAAGATATATTAAAATCCATTGATAAATGCAAGGGCTAGAGTGATGACAAACTTTTTTTCTAAAAAAAGTCACAGTGACCTTGACCTGGAGCCCAGCACCCTGAAAATTGATCTTGCTCCCCAGTATTTGTGTGAAGTTATATTATGATCCATTGATAAATGTAGGCACTAGAGCTATGACAATTTTTTTCTAAAAATAGCCACAGTGACCTTGACCTTGAGCCCAGGACCCTTAAAGTTGAACTTGCACGAGATATTATCATATCCAACATTTGCATGGTTATATTAAAATCCATCAATAAATGTAGGTGTTAGAGCTATGACAAAGTTTTTCTTAGAATAGCCAGTGACCTTGACCATGAGCCCAGGACCACGAAAGCTGAACTTGCTTGAGATATTATCATACCAAACATTTGCGTGAAGTTATATTAAAATCCATCAATAGATGTAGGCCCTTGAACGATGACAATTTTTCCAAAAATAGTGACAGTAACCTTGATCTTGAGCCAAGGACCCTGAAAGTCGAACTTGATCGAGGTATTATCATACCCATTATTTGTTTGAAGTTAAATTAAAATCCATCAATAAATGTAGGCGCTAGTGCGATGACAAAAGGTGAACATATGTAATTACACACAGGACAAACCCTATATCTTCTCACCACTCCGTTGTGCAAGGGGATAATTATACAGATACCTATTAATCTGTTTTTAAATCCACTGAGCAAAGTATCTTTGTTTACATTACCTCACCCATGTGGGTAATGACTCCGGAAGTTGCTTTCCAGCTGGTTAACAGCTTACTTTTCTGTTTGGAATTTTGAGTTTCATTTTTCCTATGTTGTTTAGTCATGTTGGGAAGCACCTCTAAATATATTTTGAGGAATAATATTTATTTGTAATTTAATGTTTCTAGTTGCATGGTCACATGACCTATTCAGCCAATCAATGGGTGGAACATAGTCTGTGATATCCCTTTCACTTTCATTTTCCGTATATCTTCTTCAAATATTGCAAAAGTATTTTAAATCAAATTTTCCCCTTTTTTTTTGCTAATTATTAAAGTCATATTTTAATGGGTAAATTTAAATTAATAAATTTGGAATTATTTTTCTCATGGGAGAAACGTCACCAAATCAGCCAATCAAATGGGTGGAAGTTTGTTTGAGCATTTGAAATACTGACCAATCAGATTTTGTTTATACCTCAAACTGACCAATGACTGTACAGCTTACCCATGCATTGGCATTGGTTTGAACAACCACGTCTGTTTGGAATAACTTTCATAACGTGCAGTCGTCATCGCAAAACTTTACCTGCCCACCCATTCCCTGTATATAATAGTTTTAGGATTAACTGTAGATTTAGTCAGAGACCAAATATTGAATCTCCTTATGGTTATGATACATGCAAATGCAACATTTCAGCTGTTGTGGTTCTGCCTCCATCCCCTTTGAGTGGGGGTGGAGGCAAATGCTATATGTTTATCCTTCTTGTGCATTGCTATATAATATGTATGGTAAAATGTGCCTAGCCTCCAGTAATAGATGCTATACATCCATCAAACAATAATTATGCCTTGGACTCTTTGAGTGAGACAGTGATACTACATAATCATATAGTTTTTTTTCTTAGTATGCCAATAAATTACCAATTATCATGATTATACCTGCAATAGTTGATGACAATTACTGTCAAGGTGCATTTGCTTTTATTCAGCCCTGTTGCACCTGTTTATGCTAGATTGTTATCTTTCTTTATTTTCAGGTGCTAAACAAGTGCAAAAGAAGTATATTCACTTTTTCTTTTGTCACGGGTGATGCCCTTGACTGATTGACATTACATATACTTAAGATGTGTATCAAAATATGATTTCTGCCAGTTTTTTATTCTTCTCTGATATTTATTGGTGTTTTTTTTTTATTTTGGCATTTTTTCCTTGACCGCCAATAGCGCCAATATAAAATGACCACCAAATATAAGTGTTTAACAGAAGTCTCTTACCACCACCCCACCATCCTACTTTCTGCTTTGCACTTTGACCAAGCTACAGTTTTTAAAGTTTTTATTGTTAATGAGGAAGTTTTACCTCTGAATGACTATTTTCTGCAACTCAAATTCAAAGATGCAAGCTCATTAAATGGTTTTTAAAGTTTATGACAATACCATGTTTTGGGTCACAAACTGTCATTAGTTTTGTAAGATACTGATATCAAAAAGGCGACATTTTATTTTGCACCATACATCGCGTAGACTCTTCTACCATAACTCTTTGGACCAGTCTGTTTCCAATAGGGTGTTTGGTTTGTCTATTATCACTTTGTTTTATAGTAATTACTGTAGATAATGCAAACAGTGTAGACCCTGATCAGATGTCGCTTCTTGCGCCATCTGATCTGGGTCTGTACAATTTGCCAGTTACCCTTTTGGGGGTCTCCAGACTAAAATAGGTTAATTCATGCATACTTCGTAGGATTTACTTAGAAAACAAAAAAGGCAGTTAGAAATTTTGTCCAGTACATAGCTTGTACTCAATGGAACTTCCTCTACTTGGTATGATTATAGAATAGGCAGAGACACTGTGTCACTCAAAAGAAATTATTTCCCACAATTTCAACTCAACTAATTTTGTGCTATTTGACTGGCCAAGAGCGAATTCAAAACAGCATTTATACTTCAATAAATCCGCTAAGCAGGTACCTTTAAACTATTTTCTTTGGATAGATTTCTGAAGTTTCAATGTAATCACCACAAAAAAATTAATTCTATTTTTTGGACTTTATCAAAGTGTAAACACCAGCAAACAGAACAGAAGCTTGGCTAATTCAGTTCTTCTCCTAATGCTGAAAATTGTCTATTTTACATGTAAATTGACCTACATCCCGATTGTGATGAGTTGGATAATAAATGGATTTTTTTCAGGAAAGCTGGATTTATAAAAGCCATTTAATCTTGTAAATGTTAAATGTTAGCATTAACTTAGGTAATGACATCTTTTTATAGAAAAAACCCTAGGGACCTTATCTGAAATTCCTACAAACCAAATTGGTAAAATGTCAACCGTAATATCAGCTTTCTTGCCATTTAGAAAATGGTCTTTATTTTATAAACACTGTGGGAAGCCAAGGTTAAACCTTCAAACTGCCAGTCATAATAACTGCAGAAGATGACATTTTGAAATTGTTTTTATTATTTTTTTTTTTCACAGCAGAATAAGGCTAAAGATTTCATGTGAATCATCTGCTAATAAAAACTTAAAAAAGAAAAAGGAAAGCCTGACAAAAACTAGAAAAATATCTTCACTTTGTCATCTACTAAATTTGCCGCAAGTGGTAAAGGTTAACAAACACAATAATGAAATCAAGACATGCTTTTAAGAACAGTTTGGTCTGAGTCTACACTGTTTGCCCATCTGTCTGAATATTTAGAATAAAGATAGTGCTCGGGTTATATTTATGACTAGTAAAAATGGCAATTACAGAATTCCCAAGTTTTTCTCACTTTTATCATTTTCCCCCTATTCCCTGGACCAACATAAAATTCTGTAACTTTAGCTTCTGATAGCTGTATATAATACTGTTTTACACTAAATATTCAAATACTTTCACCCTTGCCATGCTGAATAAATTAAGATGCCATGCCCACTTCTAATTGTCAGCCAATCAGATTCCTTGATCCAGATTGTTTACATAAGTTCATACACTGAATGGCAAGCAGTGCAGATCCAGATCCAGAAACCAACTGATCTGAATCTACACTGTTTGCAAAGGCAGTGTATATCCAGTTTCAGCAGGAGAAGGGTTAACTCCTGGTCATACTTGTCCCAAAATTTAACAATTCAATTTTACTATCTGTGTCTTCAAACTCTGTTGAACACGTGGCAAACAGTTTAGATCCTGATTGGATGGTACATACTGTGGCATCTGGTCTGTTTATTCAATCCTGTCTGTCCAAATACGAGGGATGTTCGAAATGAATTGCTTATTGTCCTCTAGCTCGATATCAACGTGGGGCATGATAAAAACCAATACATACCTGTATTGGGTTATTCAATATCTACACAATGGTGTATAAATGTACATGTTAGACTAAGTGTAAGACATAAAATTTGCCATTTGAATACACACAGTCATTGAACACTGCAGTAAAAATGGTTGGTAAAAGCGTCGACAAAGAAGATGAAATACGGGCTTACATCAAAGCTCGCTCAAAACTTGGTTGTTCTTTGAAGAAGCTGATGTATGAAATCTCTACTGCTTTTGGACCTTCTTGTGTGTCTTATGACACAGTTCGGCGGTGGAAAAAGAAATTTGAGTCTGGTGTAGAGTCCATCAAAAATGCACCGAAATCAGGTAGGCCAAAATCTGCATCTCGTAAAGAAATCGTTTCCAAAATAAAGGAAATCATTGAAAAAGATGCCAGATTTACAGTTTGTGATATTGCACAAAAGGTAGGCATATCACTTTCAACGGTTCACCTTATTTTGAAGAAGCATTTGAAAGTCAGAAAGATTTCTGCTAGATGGGTGCCACATCTGTTGACTGACGAGCAAAAGAGGCAACTGGTTAAAGTGGCCAAAAAGCTGCTTCAAATGTTTCCAAAATATGACAAAAAGCAGTTTGCCAATGTCGTCACAGGTGATGAAACCTGGGTCCATTATTTTGAGCCTGTCAGAAAGGTTAGCAATAAGATCTGGGCCACTAAACACAGCAAACGCCCAATAACTGCCAAACGTTCTTTGAGTATAAAGAAGGTTTTGTATGCAACCTTCTTCTCTGGTGATGGAGTCGCAATAAAAGTGCCAGTGAAAAAGGGCAAAAGCATCACCGGAAAGTACTACAAAGACTTAGTACTGAGGAAACGGAAAAAGTATTATCAGAAACGACGTCCGTCTTCTACATGACAATGCCCAAGCTCATACCTCCGCAATAGTTACGGCATTTTTGAAGAAAGAAAAAGTAACTGTTTTGCCTCACCTCCCATATTCCCCAGACCTTGCCCCATGTGATTTCTTTTTGTTTCCGAAATTGAAAGCATTCCTTGCTGGGCAGAAATACCAGTCCCGATAGGCACTTGGATCTGCCATTCATCAGTACCTTATTACTGTGCCCAAATCAGCGTACCGTGACGCCTTCAAGAAGTGGATACATCGGCTGAAACTTTGCATTTCCATGAAATGAGTACTTTTGGGCTAACTTGAAATTTGAAGTCTCCAGATAGAAATAAGCAATTCATTTCGAACATCCCTCGTACTTTGGGTAAGAATATTGTTATCTTTTGCAACCAGATCTAGATGAGAGACCTCGTAACAAATCATCTAATCTGGATTTACACTGTTTGCCAATATATTTTTTAGTTTGGACAAACATTCCTTTCCAAAACAAGAGGCCCATGGGCCATGATTCGCTCACCTGAGCCATTGCATCTGCAGATGCCATACAACTTTCTTCCAGTATTGCCACATTTTCCCAACACATGAGTATGGGGCTGCAAATTTGATCTTGCCATAGAAAGGTCAAAGGTCATCCTAGGATCATCATTTGACTAAACTTCGTAGACCTTAAGTCCTAGGTACTATATACCAATTTTTAGCCTTGAAGCTTTCTTGGTTCTGGAGAAGAAGATTTTTAGATGGTTTTTTTTTTACCATATATGTGCATGACGACCATCTTGTTTAATGATACAGAATGGTTTGAACAGAAGGCCCAAAGCATAACCTGGTGAAAATTGGTCAAGCTGTTTCAGAGAAGATGTTTAAAGATTACGAGAGTTAATACATGTATATAGTTCAAGGGAAAAGGCAGATAACCCAGGAGGACAAAATTTTGATTGTAACTAAAAGGATTTGCTACTTTGATCATACATTCTAAGTTTCAGTCAACAGTCTTTAATACATTTTCAGAAAATGATTTTACAACGTTTTCCCCATACAAGAGTATGGGAATGCAAATTTGACCTTGCCATAGAAAGTTAAAGGTCAACCTAGAATCATCATTTGAATCAACTTGGTAGACCTTAAGTCCCCGATGCTGTATACCACGATTCAGCCTTGAAGTTTTCTTGGTTCTGGAGAAGTAGATTTTTAAGTATTTTTTTTTTACCATACATGGGCATGGTAGACATCTTGTTTTATGATGCAGAACCTTTTGAACAAATTGATAATACCCCTTCAACAGAAATCCCAATGTGAAATCTGGTGAAAACTGGTCAAGCTGTTTCAGAGAAGAAGACATTTAAAGATAACAATATTTTATACATGTATATAGCCCTGGGACAAGGGCAGACAACCCTTGGGGACAAAATTTTGATTGTAACTGAAAGGGTTTGCTATTTTGATCATACACTGTATAGACTCTAAAGCCTGTCAAACTTAGTATATACCACATGCAACCATTCAGAGCAAGTGTTCTCATACAGGAGTGAACCTACTTTCATACAAACACGCCACTTTTCATTAGATAGTCAGGTGCTGGATTTTACCCCCACTAAAAAGACCGAGAATACCAAATATCAAGCTGCCATTAATTTCAGCACTCACTTCAACAGATTGATCAGGATTTTCTGGAAAAAAAGCCCATAACACTTGAATCATTTCCAGTGAGGAAGAAGTAGGAATAACAGTAGAACCTTTGTATGTCACTTGTTTCATCCGCAATAGTACACAGTAGGCGCTGGTCCCTTGTAATTTTTTTTTTTTTTTTTTTTTAAAGTGTCTTAAACGGTTCCCGGTTTACACGTGACTGTCACGTGACTTTCTAGTCACCTGACCATCCCTTCTCCGGTAAAATGGCCACCTACGATCGGCAAATTGTATGTGAAAATTCCATGTAATTCAAGGCAAAATTAAGGGAGTAATGACTTCTCGAGTAGAGGTACCCCCTCTTACAGGCTTGATTCATTTTTTTCTTAGCAGCCTAAGGGTTAAAAAGGTCAAATTCAACCTAGGGTCATCATTTGAACAAACTTGGTAGACCTTGAATCCTAGATGCTATACACCAATATTCACCCTTGAAGCTTTCTTGGTTCTGGAGAAGCAGAGTTTTGAGTGTTTCTACCATATGTGGGAATGGTGGCCATCTTGATTAACCGACCAAGACCATTTGTATAAATTTTCCATTAACAAAAGGCTCCAGGAGAAATTTGAAGAAAATTGGCACAGGGGTTTCAGAGGAGAAGCTGTTCAACTGTGGACAGCCGGACGACGGACAGACAAACGATGGATGGACAATGGACGACGAATGTAGAGTGATCACAATAGCTCATCCTGAGCCTTTGGCTCAGATGAGCTAAAAATCAACAAATCCAAAGCGGGAAGAGACTACTGTATAGTTAGGTATTAAACTGATAAGAGATGATATCTCCAAATAAGGCGCTTTTTTTTTTTTTCAAACAAAAAAGTAGTGATATTCTTTTTATTTGTCCAATTGTACCTTAACTCCAGATAAGGCATTTTTTCAGCTAAAAAGTGGTGATGTTTTTTCTTATTTCTCTGCAAAAAATAATATGTTGTGGTACTCATTAGAAGTGCCTCAGTGGAACACTTCTAATTAGTACCCACAACATGTGTTAGTGAGAAGAAACAAAAAAGAAATGTTAATCTGATATCCAGCTCATTTCGAGCTATGAAAAATATTACTGTTTTTATCAATTTCCTTCAGCAAACATGCATTCCTATAGATGATATTGCTGGTGAAAATCAATTTTACACTCAATGAAATCCCCAGAGTATGAGTCACTGCTCTTGGAGCATGAAACTAACACAGAATCCCAGAGTTGTCATAGCTCAAAATCAAACAATAATTCTCAGGGTAAACTCATAGCTTCAAACCAGAGGGAGTATCAGGTAAATATTTTTCTTCATTTTGCAAAAAAAACATATGTTGTGGGTACTCATTAAAAGCACCACATCAAGGCACTTCTAATGAGTACCAACAACAGGTGTTTTTGCAAATGAGTACAACAACAAATATTTGGGTAGAAAAATAAGAAGAAAAAAAAACATTCCAATTCTCATCTTATAAATCTGGAGCCCTAGTACCTGTGTGAAGATAAAATCTTGTCATGACAAAACTTGATACAGGCAATAAAACAATATGGTAAATGTTCTAAAATTTTGTACAACTTAGTGTCTGACAAAATGGCATATGCAAACAGTGTAGACCCAGATCAGACTGCTCCTAAAGGAGGCTATGACAACCTGAAGGAGCAGTCTGATCAGGGTCTACATTGTTTGCCATTCCACTAAGTATTTTAAGAAACAACTACATAAAAAGCAAAATTCAGGCCAAAAACTTATGGATGTAAAGTATATGAAATTTTAGGACATTATCGTAATATGCCTGAGGTTTGCCAAGTTTTGAAAACAATATTAGATTTATAGATTTTCACGACAAAAGATAAATCAAATATGGCACTAATAACTTTATTGTCATATAACTTAAAGTTAACTGAGTTTTCTGCGATTCAATTTCCTGCAGACCTTGCTATGTCTGCAAACAAGTTCTAACAGGAAAGACCATTGAGAGGTATGCACATATACACACAAAAATATGACCATTGAGAAGTATGCGCATATACACACAAATATTAAATAAAATCGTTAAACTATAATACCCCGCCATTATCGTGTCATGGGCAGATAACTCTGTCAAACATTGACGAAATTCGCCCATAAGCAATCCCAAACCAGATTTCCTTCATACCAATGCATGTACCAAGTCTGGTTAAAATCTCTTGACATTTACTCAAGTTATCATCCCAAAAACGAAAATATGTCTCGGGCAGATAACTCTGTCAAAATTTCATGAAATTTGCCCATTAGCATTCCCAAACCAGATCTCCACAATATCAATGCACATACCAAGTTTGGTGAAAATCCATTGATGTTTACTCAAGTTATCATCCAGAAATGAAAATATGGGCGGGTCGTGCAGATAATTCTGCAAAAATTTGACGATATTTGCCCATTAGCCATCCCAAACCAGATCTCCACAATGTCAATGCACATACCAAGTTTGGTGAAAATCCACTGATGTTTACTCAAGTTATCATCCGGAAATGAAAAAACGGACAGATGGACGACTGACGAATGGACAGACAGACACAAGGACGTCCAACATGAAACCATAATACCCCGCCACTATCGTGTGGCGGGGTATGAAAACACTGAAGTGTCAAAAGTGTTTTGGGCCAGATCAGCTAGTTTCAGTCAATAAGGCCTCATTAGTGACCCTTATACAAATTTTCAAAAATCCCAAAACGGCCTCAGTGACCACAAATGACGATAAAATAAAGTACAGGGAGACATTTTATTATACCACATAGGATTAACAATAAATGCACAACTTATTTTTTGCAAATTCTACTTGAGCATTCGGAAAACCCAAAGGATTATATCCCCTCTAGCATTTGCAAATTCTTCATAAATGCTTAACTAGAGAAGTCATAGGCAAACAGCAACATGGTGCTTGTGTTTTACAACTCTTTCACTTTCAAACTAACCAAAACCATTTCAAAACATTTTCAGTGTTTGATGGCACTATAATGACTTCCAATCACATTACAGACAGGTAGCAACCAGGAACCATTTAAGACACACACACAAAAAAAATTACAAGAGACCAGCCCCTACTGTGTGCTATTCAGAAAGAAATGGATGACTTATTTAAGTTCTACTTTTATTCCTACTTCTTCCTCATTGGAAATGATTTAGGTGTTATGTTGGATTTTTTTTTTGTTTTGCTTTGTTTTTTGTTTTGTTTTTAGAAAATTGTGATAACACTTACGAAGTGAATGCTGAAATTGCTGACAGCTTGAAATTTGGTAGCAAGGGTAAAATCCAGCACCTGACTTTCAGAATGAAAAGCGGTGTGTTCGTATGAAAGAAGATTCCGTCCTTAAGGGAGCACTTGCTCTAAATAGTTGCATCCTGTGTATAGTAAGTATGACAGGCTTTAGAGTTGGCATACCCCTCCAAAACAACAAAAGTCATAAATAACATTTTAAGAGTTAACGAAGAATGTCATCTGTATTAATGCACCTTAATGCGGACAGTTATGTGTATTGTATCATCTTAATGCAGAAGGTTATATGTATTCATTCACTAAGCTTATAAAATGCAGAAGGCCATGAGTATTCATTCATTCACCTTTATGGGGGTCATGTGTATTCATTTGCCTTAATACAAAAGGTCATTCACCTTAATACAGAAGTTCATGTGTATTCATTCAATGTGTATTCAGTCACCTTAATGCAGGAGAACATGTGTATTCATTCACCTTAATGCAGGAGGTCATGTGTATTCATTCATCATCTTAAAGCAGGAGGTCATGTGTATTCATTCATCATCTTAATGCAGAAGGTCATGTGTTTCATTCACCTTTATGCAGAAGACCATATGTATTCACCTTAATGCAGAAGGTCATGTGTGTTCACATTCTGCTTCATGCAGGTAATGTGTACTCATTCATCTTAATGCAGAAGGTTTTGTTTTTTTCATCTGGGGTTTTATGGCCCTTCAAGAATATTTCACTTGTATCAAGCCGATCATTCATCAACTGTAGACAAAAACCTGAGAACCTGGAGAAAAACCACCTGACCATCCGTAAGAGGAACTTGGCTTTCCCACTTGTGACCCAAGCGAGGCTCGAACCACAGCGGTGAGAAACGGAGTAAGAGTCAACTCTTCTATCCACTAGGCTAAGGGGGGCCAAATAATGCAGAAGGTCACGTGTTCAATTCTTCATAATGCATAAGGTAATGTGTATTCATTCATCTTAATGCAGAAGGTCACGATCACTCCTGTTTACAAGGTTCTACTCAACTGTTATCACAACAGATGAGTCGGTAACAAACAATATATCTTCACTGGGTATTTCAAACTGGATTCCAAACTACAATCAAAGCTGAACAAAATCAATACCTTTAAAGTCAGAAATTAATTCTGCAAGATATGATTATTCTGCAAGTGATATGGTGACGTTCATGCCATGTAGTATTCAAAAGTGGTAATGCCAAGACTTTTGTTATCCGTCTACAGTCACCTTAATCTTTACCACTCTATGGGCAAATTCAGCAGACAACAAACTGATAATTTTTTTCTTATTTTTCACAGAAAATAGGCTTTAACATTTCAAGCAAATTGTCTCCAGAGACAATTTGCATGAAATGTCAAAGCCTTTTTTTTCGGGAAAAAATAAGAAAAAATTATTTAAAAATGTCTTCTGCTGAAATTTTCACCCAGAGTGCTATGCGTAAAGTATTGTTGTATTCTGCAGAAGCTGGATTACATAATTTTACCGTATTTATTTTACATTTTTGGACACCTTACCTTATTGTTCATCTATATGAATACCAGTTTTATGTGCCCAAAACTGTTGGATAAGTGGCAAACAGAGTAGACTCTGATAAGATGTGAATGTGCCAAGAAAAACCCATTTTGCATGACAAAAGCCACTCTTTTCAGTAAATAGGGCTTAGCATTGCTGCAATTCCACTTATCCTAATATATAAAATGTATCATCTCCTAAACTTGACTTCTTACCATATTTACTGTAAGTATTTGAACAGACAGGTCTGGGCAGGATCTTCACTGTCTGCCACTCATCCAGCAGGTTTTAGATACAGTCAAACCTGCTGTAGCATTTGGTTAGCGTTTATCTTCATTTAGCAACCACTTTGAACTCCCCACCCCACCCCCACCCCCAGTAAAAATCGGCTCTTTAAATTACCCTAGTCAATGGTTGCCTGAGTTCTGGGGCCAGCTGTCACCTAATTTTATCCCAATTAAAGATAAGTCCTTAAAGTCCTTAAATGATTAGTCCACTTGCTCCCTCGGGTAAGATGACCAAACAAATAATGAGTGTTGGCATTACCTTTTATCCTTTTGATTGCCAATTACTGTCCACTTGTGAGTAAACAATTAGCGTAAAGTCACATGAAGTGTTGCCCAAATGCAGAGCCAATCAACCAATTGCAATGCCACTTCCGGCTGATAATACTTAGCAAATGTCCTGATCAGAGATACACTTTCTTGTTAATATGTAACACTGATCACCTAACGGTCATCAGAAATCTGGGACAGCTTGTAAGCAGTGGGCAGACTAATCAGCATCATTATCTTTTCCTAAATTAAAATGCCAACCATACTGGCTCATATGGCAATGTAGGATTTTCTTCTGAAATGTTTTTAGGTTGTCTGTTTCCTCTCTTGCTAGAGCACCATATGAACTGCAGGAACCAGTCAACAATCTATAAAAACTTCATGGAAATTCTGCAGAATCCAATGCAATTTTTGCATGTTTTGAGATGGAAACTCCACATAAAATGCTTCTTTCTCTTTGTTCCTGGTTTGCACAACATGTGAAACCAGTTGTTAATCTATCAACAAACAAACTGGGCCCAGTTGTAAAAGTGTTGTTAGCTTAACAAGCTCGTTAAGGGTCATTTCCTTACCTATTTTAGCGGATTCAATATACAATATTCTGATATTTTTTTGCTGAAAAAATGTGAGTAGCTTTTGCACTGCAAAAGCTACTCACATTTTTTCAGCAAAAAATTTCAGCATATTTGCGTATCACTTGATGCAAACTTTAACGAATCGTTAACTAACGACATCGTTAGCTTTGAACAACTGGGCCCAGATTCATAATTTTAACACTAAGAATTTGCATTAATGAATAAAACTGACACATTCAAGCAAGAAAGAGACCTCATTCAGTAACTGGGACCTTGGACAGTTAATTTTAGACACTGTCCATTATAGCATGATTCAGTTAACTAACACAGTCCAGTCCTTAGACCCAGACTTCACTGTTATAATGAGGTTCAAGTGTACATAGAATATTTTACAGATATTTGTTACATTACTTACCATAAGCATGCAAACCCTTTGCCCATTTTTACAAGGGGGATAACTTTTATGACTTCCTTTTTGCCTATTCACTGATTCATGTCTAATTACATTAACACTAATCAGGAAGAATGATTAACATTAACTTGATACATAGGGGCTAGATAGTAAGGCCAATTCTTACCCCTGGGTTAAGTGGTCACCTTCTTTAAGCAGCCACTTTTGGTCCTTCTTTAAAGGGGCTGTTTAAGAGAGGTTTGACTGTACATCAACAAGTAGTTAAAATCAATTTGTTCAAATTTTAAATCAAGTGTGGTAAAGAGTGAAAATGTCTGAATATTTAGCTAAATACACTTCTTAACCCTTGTCATACTGAATAAATTAAGATGCCACGCCCACTTCAAATTTTCAGCCAATCAGATTACTTGATCCAGGTTGCTGATACAAATTCACATACAGAATGACAAATAGTGCAGATCCAGATCAGTTTGGGGCATATCTGGGTTCAGCAGGACTAGGGTTAATGCTCAGCATGCCTGCTAAAAATTGCAGCTGATGACATACGACAGAGTGATGAATGGTGGGACAGACACACAGATGACCAATGAGAAACCATAATACCTAGCCACTATCAGGTGGCATGGTATAAAAAGCAATTTAGCCCTTAAAGCACCAATCACAATTGCAGCAGATGACATTTTTTTTTTCCTCAGAGAAAAAAGGGCTTGACATTTTGGTAGATGAGTCACATGAAATGTCATCTTAATTATTATGGAAATAAAAAAAAACAACATTGTGAATGTCACCTGGTACAATTTTGGTAAACCAGACTATTCAGACTGTTCAGCATAGCTTTGCCTTTCAGAGTCTTTGAAGTACAGTTTCTTTGCAAAAGCATCAAAACTCTTGAACAGACTGATTGAGTAGGCAGGATTAGGGATTGGCAAGTGCTCCACTGATGTACTTTAACATTTTAGTTCTCTATTTGAGGTATCACTGGAATCAATTCAGATTAAAAATCCCAATGATATATGGACATCATTTATTATTTACATAGTGTCTGTTTTCTGATTCAGATTATCAAAACAGGAGTTAAAAGCTTTTTAGATAACAAATAATCAATATTACGACATGTTGTTCTAAAAAACATGCAACTTAGGATTGTATACCAAAAGAGTTGTTTCCCATCTGAAGTAAGCACTTCTCATTAGTACCCATACATAGGTGTAGATAAGGTACTTATTTCAACAGAAAGTACAGATATTTTTCTTATCTCTCAACAAACACATGATGTAGGTACTCATCAGAAGTACCTCAGTGACTCACTTCAAATGATCTCCCACAACATATGTTTTCATGAAAAAATAAGAAAAATATTATGCAGCTACCCTGTCTTATCTGAAGCTATGCCCATATGTTTTCATGGAACAATAAGAAAAATACCTATCTCAATATTCTTCTTATCTAGATATATGAATTCCTTGTGCCAGGACAAATAAATTGAAATTTCTAACTTGTTTTGAAGGTAAGGGGACATGATGGACAAGTAGGGCATGGTGTGTACAACAGAGCTGATAAAACATAAGTGCAGTCTAATGAAGGCCTACACATCACAAACATCCATCACTTACCGTAGTATGGGACCAGTAAGAATGGTCAAAATTATAGCTCTTATATTGTTCTTTGGATTCTTTTGGCCCTAGAGCCTTTGTGTTCTGTATTGCTGAAAAAGAGACAGAAAGAGAATTATTCTTTCAATAGCCATCTCCTAAATCACAATATCAAAGAACCACACAGTGATTTTTCCACCAAAAAGTTGATACTTTTCCTATTTCTTCACGAAAACTCATCTTGTGGTACTCATTAGAAGTGCCTCAGTGAGGTGCTTCTAAAGAGTACCCATGTTTTTTTTGTGGAGAAATAAGAAAACTATTTTCCTGATATACCTCTTGACTGGAGTTCTGATAAGCCTGGTGGTTCCTCTCTTAAACTGCAATAAAATCTGGTTACTCAAACTGCTACATATTAAAAGAAAATGAAAGCTTCAAGCCTTGGTGAAGGTGTATCTGAGATTAAAGATCTTGACTAATCATGCATCTTAATACAAATTTTATCAAAATCAGGTATAAATTAGGAAACTTCAAGCTCTTTTAAGATTTCAAAACCATTTTTAAGGGTGTCCCCAATTTATATATTTAATGAGGTTTTAAACATCTCAATCTTCTTTCTTTCTTTTTTTTCGGTGGGACTGAGGGAGAGGTTGTGGGGAGGATAAGAAGCAGAAAACAATGTGGTTTTCAAAATATATATCAACAAGAGGCCCACAGGCCACGGTTCGCTCACCTGAGTGACATAGCCACTGCAGACATGCAGATGTTATGCAACATTTTTCCAATCCTATCATCGCAACTAATGAAAATATCATCATTTGAGCAGTTCTTAGTTTTGAAGAAGAATATACTGGCCTGACAGTCAATGGAGCATGATCATTTGAATAAACTATCAATCACATTTCAACAGAAGGATCAATGTGAAATTTGGTGGAAATTGGCTAAGTGGTTTCTGAAGATATATGATTTTATACATGTAAACAGCACAGTGGCAGGGAAATATTATAAATATAAACCAGATGATGGCCATCTTAGATTTCCAATCAGAACAATTTTAACTACTGTTGATCTACAAGTCACTTCCATACTTTCAATACAAATGTATATGGCCCATACAAATGGGGAAGCAAATTTGACCTTGGAGATAAAAAGGTCAAATGTCAACACAGAACCATCATTTTAGCAATTTTGGTAGATCTCCTGTCCCCCATAATTTGTGCAAAGATTAGGACCCAGGGCTTATTTGGTTATGGAGAAGAAGATTTTTAAAGGTTTTTACCATATATGGGCATGGCAGCCATTTTGATCAATGGACCATACCCATTTTAGCAATCTTTCATTCTCCTGCCCACGGAGGCTCCGCATGAAATTTGAGCAACATTGGCCCGGAGGCTTCAGAGGAAAAGCCATTTGAAATTATCAACATTTTTTCCATACAAATGTGTTGGGCCCACAAATTACAAGTACTGTTTTTCTTAATTTTTGCTCATTTGTTTCAAAATTGCTTATCAGCAATTTATCTGAAAATTAACCTTTACCGCTCTATGGGCCAATTAAGCAAAGAACAAATCAATGATATTTTTCTTATTTTTCCCAGAAAATAGGCTTTGACATAACATGCAACTGCCTCCTTAGGAGACAATTTGCATAATCAGACAAGAATGTCAAAGCTTACTTTCTGGGAACAGTAAGAAAAACATTTCAGAATGCTGTCTGCTGGATTTTTTACCCAGCTGTCCAAGAGATAATGAAACACATCCTGTATGTGACAAAATTGATAATCTCTACAACATGAGAAAATCTACCTTATGACAAGTGCACCAAGCCAAGACTAGGATCAGCTTGCACAAATCAGTTTGATCTGTCTTCATTTGGTCTTTTCTGGACAGTCATGGGCATCTTGTTTCCTCATGTGGGAGTGATTGAGACAGCTCAGACTGTGCAGGTGTGAAGGCAGACTTTGCTAGATTAACATCGGATAAGGTATATTTTCTCAAGTTAAGGATCAAACTGTCTGCTGATTACAGCTTGAAATTTGACCACTAATAATTACTGTTCAACAGGATAACACTTATTTAGTGAAATGGCATTTACACTTTGATAAATGCACTCAGCTGCAATCAGCATGAATCTTGGAACTGCTTTCTTTGCACAGATTTCTAAAATAAGCTATTTTACTCATATTTTCAATACAAACATGACCCAGTTGAAATTATAAGAGATGTATTTTATTTGTGGATTTTCTCAGTGTGTAAACACCTGCAAATCATTCAAATACTTAACATAAAGTGGTCTGAACTTTATTCAGTTTGAAATGGGATTTGTTGGCAATTACAAATGGTAAAATCCACAAAAATGAAATTTTTCTATCATGTGATAGACTAGAGCTACTATACAAGCACGGATTAAAACCTGCCCTGTTATCAAGGTTCCCGGTAAGTTGTTACTCTAGAGATTAAAATATTAACCCTTGTCTTACTGAATAAATACAGAGATGACACGCCCACTTCTAATTGTCAGCCAATCAGATGGCTGGATCCAGGCTGTTGATACAAATTCACATACCGAATGACAAAAAGTGCAGATACAGATCAGTTGGCTTCAAGCCAAGTGATCTGGATCTTTACTCCTTGCAAAGGCAGAGCATATCAGAGTTCAGCAAATTTCTCTACAAAAATATATCAGCCATAATGTGAGAATATATATCATGTGACAAATACAACAAGTGACAATTGTCTATGCAGCTTCAAGTTTGATCCAAGTCTTTGCTATCTAACTGATGGAGCCTTGAATATCATATCCACCAAGTAACCAGTGAGGGATTAAATCAGACTTTGTTGTTGTGCAGGCTGATCTGAGTCTTTACTGAGTACACACATCAGAAGGCATACTTATTTTTTTTTTTTTTTGTTTGTTTGTTGTTGTTTTTTTTAGAAATGGACCTAAGGCATGATCAAGAAGTTCTTGACTCGATAAACTTATAATGAATGAAAGTTGATAATTTTATCTTATTCAACATCTTTGGTAGAAAGAACCAAATTTCAAAGCCACTGATTTCAGTAGGAATTGCTGGGTGAATGGGCAAAGTTGAAGTTAGAGCAGTCATTAAGTAATTCTTTAAGAAGGGCATGCTCCTGAAGAAAATTCATGACGATTTCATTAAAACCCTTAAGGAATGAGTCTCCTTCTTACAGCACATTGAAGAAATGGGCTGCTGAATTTAGGAGAGGGAGGGAGAGCAAGGAAGATAATGAACTGTCTGGCTTCTCTAAAGAGGCTACTACAGACTAAAACCTTGAGCTTGTGCACAGTCTGATCAAGTGTGACAAAAAAGCCTCCGTGATATAGCTTGTCAAACAGGCATAGGGATGCCCAAGATCTCAGCTAAATCATCATCATCGGACCAGTGTCCCCAGAATGTTGACCAAAGATCAGAAGAAGAGGAAGCTTAATATTTCTAAGTATCTCCTGTCTCAGGTTTTAACACTTAACATGCTCTGAGCAAAGTCAGCCAACGACAAACTGATGATTTTTTTCCCAGAAAATAGGATTTGACATTTGATGCAAACTGTCTTAATTTGCAGCAAATTGTCTCAATTTGCATCAAATGTCAAATCCTACTTTCTGGGATATAAAAAGAAAACAATTTTCCACAATGTTATCTGCTGAATTTTTTACCCATCTTGCTAGGCGTTCACATTACATTTCTCATTCTGTACAGTATATACAAATGTTAAACAAAAACTTACTTGTAGTTTTTCCTGACATGTTGATAATACACTGAGAGTCCCTGGAAATCTCCCTGCTGTTGAAGGGACGGACCCTTACAGCTACTTTAACAGACGACATTGTCAGGCTGAAATCAAACAAAATACATATATACCATAACTAACTCAACCATACTTATCCTAAAATCTGAACAAGTCCAACTGACTATCTACCTTAATGCTCCAGAGCACGACAAAACTTACAATAAGACTTATGCGACCAGAGTAGACTCAGTCAACATTGTTTGCTCTGACATACCTGTTCAAATATTTCAAGTAACCAGAAATGTGTTTGTAAAACACTATGCCCCAAACTATATGTTTGTTGATACAATTCACTATTTACTAGGTTTCAATACTTTCAATATAAATGTATATGGCCCATATAAATGGGGAAGCAAATTTGACCTTGGAGGTAAAAAGGTCAAATGTCAACACAGAACCATCATTTTAGCAATTTTGGTAGATCTCCTGTCCCCCATAATTTGTGCAAAGATTAGGACCCAAGGCTTATTTGGTTATGGAGAAGAAGATTTTTAAAGTTTTTTACCATATATGGGCATGGCAGCCATTTTGATCAATGGACCATGCCCATTTTAGCAATCTTTCATTCTTCTGCCCAAGGAGGCTCCACATGAAATTTGAGCAACAATGGCCTGGAGGCTTCAGAGGAAAAGCCATTTGAAATTATCAACATTTTATCCATACAAATGTATGGGGCCCATACAAATGCATACAGAAGCAAACTTGACCTCACCGTAAAAAGGTTAAATGTCAATGTATGACAATTATTTTAGCAACTTTGGTAGACCGGCCATTCCAGATGATATATGCAAAGATTCAGCCACAAGCCATCCTCAGTTTTGGAGAATAAGATTTTTAAATGTTTTTTCCCATATAAATGCATATGGAAGTAAACTTGACCTTGCCGTAAAAGGGTCCAATGTCAGTGTACAACCATTGTTTTAGCAATTTTGGTAGACCCCCTATCCCCAATGATTTATGCAAAGATTCAGCCTCAAAGCAGCCTCGGTTCTGGAGAAGAAGATTTTTAAAGGTTTTTACCATATATCGGCATGGCGGCCATCTTGGTTAATGAACTGCGACCATTTTAACAATCTTTCATTCCCCCAACCTAAGTAGGCAATATGAAATTTGAGCAAAATTGGCCCAGAGGCTCCAGAGGAGAAGTTGTTTGAAATTCTGAACATTTTTCCCATACAGATGCATAAGGAAGCAAAATTGACCTTACCGCAAAAAGGTCAAATGTCAATGTACAACCATTATTTTAGCAACTTTGGTAGCCCTCCCGTTCCCGATGATATATGCAAAGATTCAGCCACAAGGCATGCTCGGTTTTGGAGAAAAAGATTTTTAAAGGTTTTTCCCACACAAAAGCATAGGGAAGCAAACCTGACCTTGCTGTAAAAAGGTCAAACGTCAACGTACAACAATTCTTTTAGCAATTTTGGTTGACCTCTCGTCCCTGATGATTCTTGCAAAACTTCAGCCCCAAGGCATCCTCGGTTATGGAGAAGAAGATTTTTAAAGGTTTTTACCATATATGGGCATGGCGGCCATCTTGGTCAACAGACCACAACCATTTTAGCAATTTCGTTCCCCCACCCTAAGGAGGGTCCACATGAAATTGAGCAAAATTGGCTCAGCGGCTTCAGAGGAGAAGTCATTTGAAAATGTTAACGGGCGGTCGGACGACGGACGAAAAGTGATCACTATAGCTCATCCTGAGCAGAGCTCAGGTGAGCCAAAAAAGGTCAAACGTCAATGTACAACCATAATTTTGGCAACTTTGGTAGACCTCCCATCCCCAATGATTTGTGCAAAGATTCAGCCCCAAGGCATCCTCAGTTCTGGAGAAGATTTTTAAAGCTTTTTATCATATATGGGCATGGCGGCCATCTTAGTCAAAGAGCCGCGACCATTTTAGCAATCTTTCGTCCATCCAACCAAAGGAGGTTCCATATGAAATTTTAGCAAAATTGGCTCTGTGGCTTCAGAAAAGAAGTCGTTTGAAAATGTTAACAGGCATGCAGATTGACAGAAGAATGATGGACAAAAGTGATCAATATAGCTCATCCTGAGCATAGCTCTGGTGAGCTAAAAATATGTGTCAGCTATTTTGTCATGAGGAATCCATATATTAAATTTCAAAATCCTAGCATGCAGAGTTCAGAAGTTATGCTGTGCACCGAAAAGTGTAACACACGAATGAACTAGAGGCAATATGCCCCTCCAACTTCTTTGAAGTTGGGGGCATAAAAACATAATATATGGGCCACACTTTGTGAAAATGTTTCCTTGGGCATATGCAAACAGCAAAGGCCCAGATCAGCCTGCACACCCATGCAGTCTGATCAGGGCCTTCACTGTCTGCTAACAGTATGATTGGATACTACAGAATGTATGAATGGACAGCAAAAGCCCATGCCATACTTTGTTCATGTGCAGGATGATCTGAATCTACACATCCTGCGCATGTTTGAAGGCAATTTTTCACTTGATGCGGCCCATATTATAAAATTATCTGAGCACAAGATTAAGCACTTGCATAAACAAGAGGGCCCAGAGGGCCCTTATTCGCTCACCTGAGTGCCATTGCCTCCAACCATAGGAAAATAAGCCCCAAACCCTGGTCGCCATGTTTTTTGATGAATACATACAGCTTGAACAATCTTGGAAGAGGGTCACTAAAGGAACATTCCTGCCAAGTTATACTGTAATTGGTCCAGTGGTTTCTGACTAGAAGATTTTTAAAGTTTTCTATATAGATATATAGTGAAAATAAGCCCTGCCCCCAAGGAGCCATGATTTTCAACGGATCAAGACGGCTTGAACAATCTTGGTAGAGGGTCACCTAGGAAATATTCCAGCCAAGTTATATTGAAATCGCTCCAGTAGTTTCTGACAAGAAGATTTTTAAAGGTTCCTATATAGATATATAGGGAAAACTAGGGCGACCATCTTGGATTTCCGATCAGAATGATGTTTGCTTCATTTGATCTACAAGTCATCCCATACTTCGTATCAAATTTCGAGTCAATGGGCCTTTCTATACAGGACAAGAAGTTCAAAATAAATTTTCAGTATGGCAACTGTGGCGGACATCTTGTATTTCCGATCAGAACGATTTTAGCTAGTTTTGATCTATAAGTCACCTTCATGATTCATACCAAGTTTTAAGTAAATTGGCCTTTCAGTTTAGGAGAAGAAGCGAACAATAGATTTTAAAGATGGCCACCATCTTGGATTTCCAATCGGAATTTTTGATCAACCAGTCACCCCAATGCTTCGTACCAAGCTTCGAGTCAACTGGTCTTTTGGTTCAGAAGAAGTGAAAAACAGATTTTCAAGACGGCCGCCATGATGGCTATCTTAGATTTCCGATCAGAACGATTTTATCTTTTTTTTTTTATCTACAAGTCACCCTGATGCTTCCTACCAACTTTCAAGTCAATTGGCTTTTCAGTTCAGGAGAATTAGCGAAAAATAGATTTTCAAGATGGCCACCACGGCAGCCATCTTGGATTTCCAATTGGAACGATTTTAACTATTTTTTATCTACAAGTCACCCTGATGATTTCTACAAAGTTTCAAGTCAACTGACCTTTCGGTTCAGTAGAAGAAGTGAAAAATAGATTTTCAAGATGGCCGTCATGGCGGCCATCTTGGATATCCGATTGGAACAATTTTCAAGTCAACTGGCCCAGAGTAGTAGGAGGAGTAGGCTTTTAAAGCAATTGCTGATGCCGCTCGATGGATGATGAGCAACGGACGACGCACCACAGAAGACAGACACTGACTGATTACAACAGCTCATATGGTGAGCTAAAAATGCACAGAATGATTAACCTTTAGTATTCTCCAGGCAAATTAAGCCAACAAGAAACTGACGTTTTTTTAATTTTCCCTGAAAACAGCCTTTGACATTCATGCAAACTGTCTCTATAGGAGATAATTTACTTGAAATGCCAAACACTATTTCCTGAAAAAAAAAAAATAAATAAATAAATAAAAAAAAAAGAAAAAAAAAAAGAAAAAGAAAACAAACAAATATATAAGCCATTCTCAAATCCTCCAAAAGGGATCATGTCAAAATACCTCGAAAAAAGTGAAAAATTTTTTTAAAAAATGCATTAATAAAACAAGACCTGTCGCCAGGACAGCTCACCTGAACTCGCGCTTATCAATGAAATAAAAAAATTAAGACTATGACCTTAAAATTCTGATCATTGTGTTAGGGTGTGTGTGTATGTGGTGGGGGTGGGGGGGTTGGGGGGACGAAGACATGGTAGTGGATATAATTTTGGATGAACATCTTTCATAGCTGCTATCTGTATACCAAATATAAACAGTATGTTTTGAAAAGTAGCTGAGTAAATAAAAGATCTTAAGAACTTTGAGGTAAAACTTTGACATAAAACTTCTAAGTCTGTGACCTTGATCTGTAGGTTATAGGGCAGAGATAGTACTGAATAAAATTTTGGAGCAATATCTATAATCATGCCAAATATAAAGTAAATCCATACAAGGACTTAGAAATTAAGAGATCTTAAAAACTTTAACGCAAAACTTTAACAAACTAAGACCTTGACTGTGGTCAGGGTGGTAGTGCCATATAAAAGTTTAAAAGATCTCTTAATTTCTAAATCCTTGCACGGATTTACTGTATATTTGGTATGATAAAAGATATTGGTTCAAAAATTTATTTGGCACTACCCCCATCCCTTTGATTTAGAAATAAAAAGATTTTATAAACTTTGACGTAAACTTTTAACATAAAATTTCTAAGTCCGTGATCTTGACCTATAGGGCTCAATAAAATTTTGGACCAACATCTATAATTATATTATACCAAATATAAACTAAATCCATCGGAGGATTTAGAAAATATAAGGTCTTAAAAACTTTGACGTAAAACATTATTGTTAACGCCTCCGCCGACACCAATGCTGACGCCGGGGGAGTGCAATAGCTCTTCCTGTACTTTCGTAGAGGTGAGCTAAAAATTAAAAGCTAATAAAAATACCAAAGTCGCATGCACAGCTGGAGACCCTGTCCAAAGCATTTGCAAAGTTTCCATTTGATCAGTCAAAAACTCTAGGAGTTGTGCTGACAAAGTATGAACCTGAAATACTGAGTAACACAAAACTCCTCAAAACAAACAAAAAAAAAGACTAAGTGGAAAACCTTGAAATATTGAACTGTGGGGGATGAGGCTTGTACTGAACAAAATTCTGGACCAGTATCTATTATCAGAACAAGCATCTATAATCAACTAAATCCATGCATCTAGGAGATACAGTTCTTTGAAGAAATGTAACTTAAAACTTCACACTTGTGAAGGCTGCTGCTAAAGCCTACACCATCACAGGGATTAGTGCAATAGCTCTTCCTGTACTTTCATACAGACAAGTAAAAACAAAATAAATTTAAGTCCCTAACTTTGGCCTCTAGGCCAAAGTTGGTACTGTGTAAGACTCTAGATCATGTCAGATATTAGGTACATCCTCTACAGGAATGGGATAATACCATTTCTTAAAAATCTAAAAATAAAACCCATACCTCCAGATAAGATGAGGTAACCACATAATAGTTATCTCTTCACAAAAACAAAAACCTATGTTGTGGATATTCATTAGAAGAGCCTCAGCGAGGCTCAGTGAGGCACTTCTAATGAGTACCACAACATGTTTTGTGGGAAATAAAAACAATATCAGTACTTTTCGATTGAAAAAAGTGACTTATCCAGGGCTATGTAAAACCTTAACATTTGTGGACACCAACATGGATGCCAATTCTTATGCTGGTAGCCCAACAGCTCTTCCTGTACATTCATACGGGTGAGCTAAAATCTTGAATGTAAACTGACTCCTCACTGCACAATAGTACTTTATTGTCTATGCCCATGGGTGTAGACTACATAGGGTCGGTAAGGACACGGAAGTGTGTTGTTGATCCACAATGCATCATTGACCTTACGCTTGTTGTCTACAACCAAAACCCGGGACACAAGCTGAAGTACTAAAAAGAACAGAATAGAATATTTATTGGAAAACGTACTTATACGGAAGGTGTGCTTCATTGCACTGTTTCTGCAGATCACATTTATGTAGATATTCCATAAGGTTACCATTGCAGCACTTTATCAAAGGTTATGGAATATACATTAATTTTGACAAAATCACTTTTAAAATGGGTGGATGCATTGATACTGCTAAGCACAATTTATAGCATTCCTGGGACAGCATGAAAAAAAATGATATTCTTTTAGTTTTGATAAAGTAAGCAGAAATTAACTTTAATTATTTTTTAATGTGGGGGTCATTCTTGTAGAAGTCAACGGGACTAGATCTCGTTTAGGCCTCTCAAATTTGCCTTTTGCATTATGGAATTTAGCCAATTTAGTCATGATTTGCATATAAAGACCCCATGACTATTCGCTGTATTAAAATCAGCTTTAACATTTATTGTGTGTTAAACATAGACCAAGCTTTTTGTGAAAGCTTATACTTTTTATAATAATACTTTTTCTCTTCTCCTTTGAAATACAGAAACTGTGTGACTGTCTTCTTGAACTGTCTTCTTGAAGAAAATCACCATTAATGCTAACATTGATTTCCTTTGATAATGACGTGTTTCAGAGAAATAAGATCACAAGAAGCAGTCCTTAGGCTATTTTTAACAGTCTTTTAGATGCAAACATGAAATTTTAGCCCCTGCATAACAAAAGCCATTCACTTATTGCTTCAGATTAGGTGTTTTTTTTTTCAACCAAAATGTATCGATATTTTTCTAATTTGTCAACAAAAACATATGTTGTAGGTACTCATTGGAAGCGTGTGAGTACCTACAACATATGTTTTTGTTGACAAATAAGAAAAATATTTCTGGAATCTCCCCCTCATCTGGATCTAGGCTGATTCACACTGTCAACTGAACAAGACAATGTTCTTTTTTGTTGTTTTTTATGAGACAATTTGTTCTCTTTCTACTTGTTGCCACCCAAGAACAATAAAGTGCTTGCTAATGAGACATAGCTGATCAATGAAAATGGCTTCAGATAAGCCCAGTTTTCTGATAAACTTTTGACTTTTATTCAGGGAAACATGGTTATTAATATATACCAGCAAGTCTCTTTATGACCCAAATAATTGGCAGACCATAGAATGCCATACTCAGCATAGTCCTGATAAAGTGTTTTTTTCCAATCAAAACACACTGATATTTTTCTTATTTCTCCCAGCAAACATATGGTTGTGGGTTCTCATTATCCCCACTCTTTAGCAATGGGGATATTGTAAACACCTCTGTCTGTTCGTCTATCTGTGTTCATGCTATCTCCTCCTAAACTGCTTGGAGGAATTTAACCAAACTTGCTATATGACTTCCCCTCAAGATAAGGGTGTGCAAGAGCTGTTATGCTAATAGCAACATCAGCACAGAGCGTGGGGATTTTGCAATGACGTGCTATCAGCTGTGTAGTCTAGTTGAAAGTGCATCAAAATGTGTTGTGGGTACTCAATTGAATTTTGTGGTTACTTAGTGGAATGGCCTCAAACATATGCTGTGGGTACTCATTGGAACTGCCTCAAACATATGCTGTGGGTACCCACTGGAATGGCCTCAAACATATGCTGTGGGTACTCATTGGAATTGCTTCACTGAGGAGATTCCATTGCGTACCAATAACATGTTTGTGGAAGAAATAAGAAAAATTACAAGGCAATTAATTCCAAGAAGGAGTACCCACAAATGTGCCACAATGTATGTTTTTGGGAGTATTAACCCTTGTCATGCTGAATAAATTAGGATGCCACATCCACTTCTAATTGTCAGCCAATCAGATTACTTGATCCTGGTTGTTGATACAAATTCACATACAAAATGACAAACACAAACAGTGCAGATCCAGATCCAGATCAGTTGGCTTCTGAAGAAGCTGCCAACTGATCTGGATCTACAGTTTGCAAAGGCTGGGCATATCCGGGGTCAGCAGGACCAGGGTTAAGAAAAATAATTTCATGGCTACTTCTCTACTCTAGAGCTATGATATAGCCTTGTATGGGACTATAATGAGACTAAAATTTTCATAGCTTTTCAAAAAATATATATGTTTTTCTTATTTCTATAACAAAATATATGTTTCGATTACCCACTGGAAGCATGTCACTAAGAGCATACAATATATGTTTTGTGGAAAAATATGTATAATATCTATCTAGGTAGCTTCCTTATTTGGAGCTAGAATTGTCAATATTTTTATCTAAAAAAAATCAGTCATATGAAAATCTGATGAACATCAGAGCAGCTCCTGAAAATTCAGTCAACTGAAAATCCGATAAATATCAGAGCATCAGTAGATATGGCACTTTTTCCAACCAAACAGTATTCATATATTCCTTATTTCTCTATGAAAACATATGTTGTCAGAACTCATTATAAGTGCCTCAGTGAAGCACTTCTAATGAGTACCCAGAACATATGTTTTCGTAGAGAAATAAGAAAAATGTTTCTAGAATTCCCTCTTATCTAGAGGTATTCCAGATACAAATTGTCTTCTTCAACAGGAATTACCATTTCAATATATTGATTGGGACTGCTGACTCAGAATTATGAGTGATAGATTGATTATCAGCCTCTACAGAAACCATGTAAATATTAGTTCTAGATTGCTTATCTGGGTTAATTGCAATTTTGTTTCAGCAAATGTTGATTTATATTATTTTCTGAAAGGAATGAAGTGTCAGTTACCTAATCTGCTGGAAATTATGGTATTGACCCCAAATTAAAATTGACCCTAAATATAGTATTGACCCTAAATATGGCACTGATCCTAAATATAGTATTAACCCAAAATATGGTACTGATCCTAAATACAGTATTGAACCTAAATATAGTATTGACCCTAAGTATGATACTGACCCTAAATATGGCACTGACCCTAAATATAGTATTAACCCAAAATATGGTATTGATCCTAAATATAGTATTGACTGTAAATATGGCATTGACCCTAAATATAGTATTAACCCAAAATATAGTATTAACCCAAAATATGGTACTGACCCTAAATATGGCATTGACCCTTAAATATAGTATTGACCCAAAATATGGTACTGACTCTAAATATGGAATTGACCCTTAATCATATTGACCTTACGCCTTATATATTGGAACAGCTTAACGTCTTACCATATTTGTCCTTAAATATTAAAACACTTATCCGGCTTAGCCTAGATATGTATGGCCTTTGCAAACAGTGTAGATCCAGATCAGTTGGCTTCTGAAGAAGACAATGATCTGGATTTGCACTGTTTGTCATCATATAAATTTGCATCAACAATCTGGATCAAGTAATCTGATTGGTTGTAAATTGGAAGTGGGCGTGGCATCTTAATTCATTCAACATGACAAGGGTTAACCTTGATTTTACTACTTGTTGATGTGTCTAAATACTACTGGACAAGTGGCAAACAGTGTTGCTCCTGATCAGGGTCTACACAGTTTGTTCAGATCTGTCTATCCCAATATTTAGGGTAAATGCAGTGTATGAAAATGATTGTGATCAATATTTCAGGCCAAAAATATCAGTGTGTTAACAGACTCATGCCCCTAACCAATGCTATCTTTAACAACTGGCTTAAATAAAGTGTTTACATAATACTTAAAAGGATGAATGAATGAACAAAGGTGTAGAGTATAGCCAACTCCGCAAGCTGCTCCGAATAGGTCATGTTCAAGAGTTGAAACAACTTTTCAAGGATATAAGTTATCAGTAAAAATGCATGTAAATAGGACAAATTCCTAAGCTTAAAAAAAGAATCACAAATCATGCAAACTTTCAAAATAAATCTATATGTTCCTTGAATTCTTTTGAAAGACTATTTAAATTCTTCGAATTTTTAAAAGCCTTCAAAGATAACAAAAGCCATGGGTTAAAATGCAATAAGTTTAAAAAGAAGTCAAGGCAAATGCTAAGAACTTGTACAATTTCCTTGTGAGCTGGTATTTAACTCTTTGCATGCTGGGTAATTTTGCATGCTTTTTTGTTGTCTGTGTTTGTTTTTTTTTTCAATTAACTTTTCCAAAAAAATCTTTCAGGAATACCATCTGAGTCTCAAACAGTTTGGATCCCGATCAGGCCCAACATTTTGTCAGGCCTGATCTGGGTCCAAACTGTTTGCAAAGGTTATCAGCAGACAACAAAAGTTGCCACTAGTGGGGTAAGTGGCTAAATAGTTCAAAATGTTTCAAAACAATCCTTCAAAGATAACAAGTTATTGAAAATGCATATGGATGAGACAATTTCCTAGATTAAGAAAAGGAGCACAAGTCTTGTGAAAAATGCATAACAAAGTTATGTAAATAGTTTGCCATTTCCTCATGGGATATTATTAAAATGTCTCAAGTTTGAAAACAACCATTCAAGGATAGAAATTTGTTAGTGAAAATGCATCTGAACTGGACAATTTCCTAAGTGAGAAAGGGGCCATAAATCATGCAAAATGCAAGACTTAGTTATGCTACTTGACCAACATACTCCTCTTGAGACAGTAGACATGTTCCTATTATAAAATAATCCTTCAAGGAGAACAGGTTATACATAAGGAATGATGAGACAGGATGCAAACGGACATGACAGGACTGGATGAAGAGATTCCTATAAAATGATGATCCAGAACAGCTCAGCCTGACACATTGCATGCTCAGCCTGTAGATCCATGCAATCTATCAGGCTTACAGAATCACTGGATACACTAGATTCCATGTTTACCCTAAGTATTCAGACAGACAGGCCTGAGCAAACAGTGCAGATCCAGATCAGATGCTGCATTTTGCAGCATCTGATCTGGGTCTACACTGTTTGCACATCATCCAGCAACTTTTAGCAGTATAAATGAGTAGTAAAATAGACTTGTTCAAATTTTAGAACAAATATGGTAATTATTTCTGTTGAGGTATTTACAGCCCAGTCAACCCATTGGGGCCATGTCGAATGCAGTCATTTTACCTAACCACACTTTTACCACGCAGGCTTAGTAAGCAGTTAACTAGTACTTGGGCACATTCTTTCGCCAGACACTGACAACTGCCCTTCTTGAATCAGCCGAAGGGAAAGAATGATGGTAGAAAATATTTCATAATCAAGGGAGAGAATGATGGTAGAAAATATTTCATAATCAATCTCCACAAAAGAATGCTACAGGACTGGCGAGAATCGAACCTGCGACCTCCTGATCACTTGGTGATCACCGGACAAGCTTTTTATTGCAAAAAATAAGAAGGGAAGTAACTCCGTAAAAACTGGTGACAAGGTTATGGTTCTTGCATTCTGCAATTCCCTTTATAGCCCTCTATCACTGTATCAAGTTTCATTACCTTCAATACTTTTAGAGACATGCTCTGGACAATCTTACTATTGCAAAAATTAAAAAGGGAAATGACTCTAAAATTACTTGTGATAGAGTTACGTTTCTTGCATTCTGCACTCACTCTGCTGGCCTTCTATCAATGTATCAATTTCATTTAATTTCCTTTTGTACATTCTGAGATATGTTCCTGACAAGCTTTTTACTGCAAAAATTAAGAAGGAAAGTAACTCCATGAATAGTGCTGACAGGGTTATGGTTCTTGCATTTTGCAATTCCCCTCATAGCCCTCTATCAGTGTATCAAGTTTCATTAAATTACCTTCAATACTTTTAGAGATATGCTTCGGACAAAAGTGTGACGGACTAACGGATGGGCGGTCGGACGAACAGACAAAGCGGCGACTATAATATTATGCTCTACCTTCAGGGAGCATAAAAAAATGAAAATATTGTTAGTAAACCTAGCTTTACTTTGACTGACTAATCAAAATATCGGTCTTAAAAGGTTATGTTTATGCAATTGTAAACAATCATCATGTCATGCTCAGCGTCTCATAACAGCAAATTATTTTAATACTACACAAAAAAGATATAAAAACAAGATGCCGACTCTTGCATGAAGCTTTCGGCATTTGGTTTCACTCGGGCTAATCCAGCAGCCACTGAATTGTCATCACCATCATCAGCTGAAACGTTACCGAGTTCAAGCTGCAAGGCGGAGAAATTTACAGTCACCATGGTTACACAAAACATCTAAGAAACAAGAGGACACATCAAATTCTAAGCCAGAATCGGATGAAGGTCAGACCCAATAGGAATAAACCAATCCAGAAAGCAACACAGGATGATCCAATCAGATTCTGCTCCTGGCATTTCTCAGATGAAATTGTGTTCCCAATTTTGGTGTTTTGTTGATAATTTTTTCCCAGCTTTGCCCAGGGGGTTTTCCCAAAATACCTGGATAAAGCCCTGTTTGTGCCTATGTTTTTGTCCAGAAATAAGAAAAATAATTTTCTGGATACTTCTCTTATCCATAGCTATGTTTTACTCCAATGAAGAATCAGAAGATTACCAAATAAGATGTGCCATTTCTTCTGGAAGAGAACTGTAAAGATCAGGACTGGTCTGCAGAATCACACAGTCAGGTTTGCTCTCAATATATTTTGTGGTATCCAGTGAATCCATAAGAGGACAGTACTGAACAGATAAGACTGTCAGCAGTCTGATCACAATCCTTCTATCTGCCCACAGAATTACTGGATATTGTCTTATGCATCAATGGCTGACAAGGTCTCTGATGAGATCATAACTCAAGTATACAGTTCATTTAAGGCTTATCACTTTGGGTAAAATTTTCAGCAGATGATGTAGTGAAATATTTTTCTTGTTTTTCTCCAAAAACAGATTTTTAACATTTCATGCAAATTGTCAGGAGGCAATTTGCATGAAATGTCAAATTCTGTTTTCTGGGAAAAAAAAGAATTAGCCAAGAGAATGGTAAAGGTTAACTACCTGTTTATTTGTCTAAAAACTGCTGGACTGTGAGGCAAACAGTGCAGACCCTATCAGATGCCATATTCCCCAGCTTCTGATCTGGCTCTACACTGTTCATATCCCTGTCTGTCACAATACTATGAGTTATTTTCAGTGCTTTTGGCACTCTCTGGGCAAAATTAGAAGATGACAAACTGATATTTTTCTTATTTTTCCTTGAAAAGAAAAAGGTCTGGCATTTCATGAAAGATAATCTGCAAGAAATGTCAAGCCCTATTTAAAAAAAAAAAAAAAAATGTCATGTGCTGTTATTTATATTCAACAGGTTAAGGAGTTAAAGGGGAGAGCAAAGTCAGTGACGACTGAGCTGCAAGATCTTGACAAACTCTGTAATTTAATGCAATTTTCATCATAATCAGACGAAAAATAAGAAAGTAATGAAGCTTTGAAGATACATGTATCAAAATTGCTTATATGGGTGCCACCATTTTGAATATATAATGATGCTGTATGACATCATAAAGCCTTCCTTAAATACGTAAGGCCTTAATAAACATTAGTGTTGACAATATTCAACCTCTTTATTTGTGTATATAGCTTTTAAATTAACCCTACTCCTGCTGAGCCCGGATATGTCCTGCCTTTGTAAACAGTGTAGAGCCAGATCAGTTGACTTCTGAAGAAGCCAACTGATCTGGATCTGCACTGTTTGTCATTAAGTATGTGAATTTATATCAACAATCTGGATAGAGTGATCTGATTTGCTGAAAATTAGAAATGGGCATGGCATCTTAATTTATTCAGCAGAACAAGGGTTAATTAAGAATCTACTGATTTTGCTCAAAGGCTGCACTATTTTCTATCAGAAGCATGATCTTATTTAATATTTAGAAATGTTTAGAATCTCATTAAATATTCAAAATGGGGGCAGCTTTGATATTGGTTGTGTATATAATCTTTAAACATCTGTTATCTTCCTTTGTTTTATCTGATTTTTGATCAAATTTGCACCAAATTGCCTGATTTTTCAAGATCTGATAGATCTGTTTTTCCTTTTAAACAGCTGGTCCAGTGAAGATCTGGTATCGGAACTATATAACATTTTTAAAATATATTATTTTTTCCCAGTACCCAGGATATTAAATTATTTCATTCAAATCATCGCCAGGGACTAAAATATCAATCCCTATTTTAATGGAAAAATAATAACTCTGCATGGCTGCAAATAAGGGGACCATCTGGTATTCAGAAGACACCATATTTACAGTAAATGTCCTTATATTTTGAATATTTTATTTCATACTTTTTTGGTTTGTATTTTACTTTTTATGTATTTGTCTCTTAAAATGCTTAGTGGAATGGCAAACAGTGCAGACCCAGATCAGACTGCAGTCTGATCTGGGCTTGCACTGTTTCCATATGGCATTTTGTCAGAAACATTGGTGTTTGAAATTTTAGGACAGTACCTTTACCCAAAATATTCAGACACCTTAACCTTAAAGCGCCAGTCACAACAACTGTCGTCTGCTTTGTCATCTGCTTGTGATTTTAAAAGTCATTTTTGCAAACAGTGTGGACCCAGATCAGACTGCTCCTAAAGGAGCAGTCTGATCTGGGTCCACACTGTTTGCATATATGCAAAATGTAAGTTTGAAAATTTTGCAAGAAGATGCAGCAGACGACATAAGCAGACGACATTTTCAGATGCAGGTTTTCTTGGCGCTTTAAGGGTTAATGCATTCATGTTGATGTGTAAAAACAAATGCTGGCTGACTGGCAAACAGTGTACACCCTTTTCAGATGCCGCATTCTCTGACACTGTCAGAATATTTAGAGTAAATATGCTAATTTTAGCACAAAACATATCGTGAGTAATCACTGGAATTGCCTCAATGAGATGATTCCAATGCATATCCAGAAGATATGTTTTGGTGCAAAAACAAAAAAAAAATATATCCTTAATTATATCCACTGACAATGCATCTGTAGACAGCAAACTTTGCCAAAAGACTGCTAAAGATTAACCCTCATCATGCTGGGTAATGATTATAGCAGACATTTTGAAATTTGTTTCTTATTTATACCAGAAAACAGGCTTTGACATTTTATGCAGACTGTCTCCTTATGAGACATTTGCAAGAAATGTCAAGGCCTGTTTTCCAGGAAAAATATCATCAAGTTTGTTGTCTGCTGAATTAACTCCGAGAGTGGTAAAGATTAATAAAAAACTCACCTTTTTTACTGACAATTTTGGACACAGCTGTTATATTTATGTTACGGCTGGTCAAATCCCCTCTCAAATAGAATGCCTCAGGATCATGGTTAAAATTTATGATATTTTATTTCTCCATTATTCCAGTAGTTCATCTGCAAAGATAAAAGTATTCACTATCAAAGTTAACTGGAAAGATCACTTTCAGATCTAACAAAGGCTTGCACACAAAAATAAATATTTAATGTTTACGTGAACTAAAATCTGTTGGCTTTAATTCCTGTTGAACAATTTCTTCTGTCTGATGTATTATGTTAAGTAGGATAACGTCATCACGGAGGGTATGTCGGCGAGCTCAGTTTTCCTCAAATTTGCATAATTCCAACCTGACTTAATGAATTTTATTTTACTGGCATGACTCTGCAGACAGGCAATTAATCAAACAAGCACCCTTTAAAAGGTAAATTCCAAGACTTAGATGCTACAAAATAATATATACATAAAAAAAAAGTATCCGATGAATCACTGAACAAAATCAATATCATAGATCGGTCCTGGAATCACAGAAAATCTCAAAGTCAAGAAAAGTTAAGAAAAACTCAGAACGTGGACAAATCCATAAAAGACAGTGAAGAAAAATCTTGAACTGTTGAAAAAGACTTATGTGTTTAAAAACTTAAATTCTCTTGAAATGATTGTAATGTCTGACCTTGATAATCTCCTGTCTAAATAATGTCTCAGAATTCTGATCAGAGGCTGTGGGAGTGAGCAGTCTCAATCAATACCTTCCAGTGTTCATCATAATTATTTCAGAATACATTAGAACGGAAACCAATAATAAGGGAGGTAATCCAAGAGATACTAGAATACTCTCTGGGCTAATTCAGCAGATACAAATTGAGAATATTTTTTTCTTATTTTTCCCATAAAACAGGCTTTGACATTTCATGCAAATCATCTCTATTGGTGGCAATTTGCATGGAATGTCAAACCCTGTTTTCTGGGAAAAATTAGAAAAAATATTTCAATATGTGATCTGCAGAAAATTTTACCCAGCATTAAACTTCAGTGTGCTGCACATCAGTATAAACCCATTTATATCAAGTGAAGTGGATTCTTCTGCCAATCTATTTGGACATTCCCAGGTCTACTTTAAGGGGTGTCTGATTTAATTTACATTTTATTATTCTTAATAAAGAACTCATGTATTTTAATTCAAACAGTTTATACCCTCATCAGATCCCACATGTTGTGGCTGACCTTGGTCTGCACTGTTTGCAAATGTCCTTTTTGGGGATTAATGGGTGAAAAGATGTAATTTGAACCATTAACAAATCACATCATTAGGAGGGCCTTGCCACTATACTTTTGCTGACTGGTGGATCCAGGATGGTTTCTGAGGGGGGGTTGATTTGATCAAATTACTGTACTTACACTAGGTATTCAGACAGACAGACCTAAACAGTGTCGACCCAAATCAGATGCCACAGAATGCAGCATCCAATCAGGGTCTACATAGTTTGCCACACACCCAGCAAATTTACACACATTCATAGGTAGTTAAATAGACTGTTGAAGAGAAGAATAAGGTAAAGTGTAAGGAGTATGAATATTTAGGGTAAATATGATATCCCAAATTTATCAATTTTCTCCTAATTTTCCCACGAAAATGAATTTTGAGTCAAAGGGGCATTTGACTGACCCCCCCGAGCTCCCTCTGAATCAACCCCAGGCTGAGTACCCACAACTTATGTTTTCATGGAGAAATGAGAAAAAAAAAGTAATCTGGCTACCCCTCTTATCTAGAGCTATGTCTGGCCGGAGCCTCACTGTTCACATATAAAATATAATGATAGAATTATGCTCCAATCTAGATACAGCCCCAAACCCCTAGCTAGCTTAAGATAAACATATAAGCCAGGATGTAAACAAGTATGTAATACATTTAGAAGCACTTGACGTCATTCAAACTGACGCACCTATTCCAAGTGCATACAAAGTCTCAAAGAACATTTTCTGAGCAAGGACTTTCGATACTATAACATCTATTGATAAAAGAACATAGATCTAGATAAGAGGGGCATCAGATGAATAGTTTTTCTTTTTTCTCCATGAAAACTTATGTTGTGGGTACTTATTAGAAACGCCTCAGCAAGCACTTCTAACGAGTACCACAACACATGTTTTCATGGGGAAATAAGAAAAATATCAATAATTTTTTATTGAAAAGAACATGCCTTAACTAGAGCTACCAAAGAAGCTGTATAGGTGGTAGATGGATCATTATTGATGGAATCATCGGATTAATATTATACAGAAAATCATCAGTCAACTGATCAAATGGTCTTACAGGGCTCCAGATAAGGCAAATGTTTGGGGTGAGGGAGATTTGATTTTTCATGTATTTACAGTAAGTATTCTAACATGAAGAAATCTTAAATGGTTTTAACCCTAGTCCTGCTGAACCCGGATATGTCCTGCCTTCGCAAACAGTGTAGATCCAGATCAGTTGGCTTCTGAAGAAACCAACTGATCTGGATCTGCACTATTTGCCATTAAGTATGTGACTTTATATCTACAATCTGGATCAAGTAATCTGATTGGCTGAAAATTAAAAATGAGTGTGGCATCTTAATTTATTCAGCAGGACAAGGGTTAAAGATATACAGCTGATACTGGGACACAACCTCACTATATGAAATACACAAAGAGGCATAATTACATACGAACTGAAAGTAAGGTTATGGTTCTTTTTCTCTGCATATTATATGATCATGCCTTATATTTTCTATGAAGTTTTTAGAGAAATTTTGAACAGTTTTAAAGTTATAGAGCAGACTAAACCTCACTATATGAAGTAAACAAAGGGGTATAATTACGTCAAAACTGAAAGTAGAGTTCTATTTCTCTGCAAACCATCTAATCATGCTATATATTTGGACAAAGTTTCACGAAGAAATCTTAAATGGATTTAAAGTTACAGAGCAGATATGAAATATTGCCTGAAATAAACAAAGGAGAATAATTACATGAAAACTGACAGAAGAGTTATGGTTCTTTTTTCAGGACATCATCTGATCATACCTTATATTTATACAAAGTTTCATGAAGACATCTTAAATGATTTTAAAGTTATAGAGTAGACAGGAAATACTGCCATGTGAATTTTGACACTTGAAGTGTGACCTCGACCTTCACTGGACCAGACTGATTTATGAGTTATGCACATCGGCTTAATATCACAAACTTTTGAGCAAAGTGTCAAAAAAATCCTCCAATAGATAAAGGATATATGAAGCGGGCATGAAAAGTTAACAAACTGATGGACAACGTGGGGACGTAATATGAACCATCTTTTGACAGGCATATAAAAACATAAGAAGAGGCCCATGTGCCACGCTTCGCTCACCTGAGTAAAACAGCCATTGCATATCTGCAGATGCCATGCAACATTCTTCCAGTATTATATTGCCACAGCAACCATGACAGAAATTTGACAGTGCAGTAAAAAGTCAAAGATCATCCTTGGATAATCATTTGAACAAACTTGATAGACCTTGCATCCCCGATGCTATATACCAAGATTCAGCCCCAAAGCTTTCTTGGTTCCTGAGAAGAAAATTTTTAAGTGTTTTTACCATATACAGGCATGGCAACAATCTTGTTCAGTAGTGCAAAACTATTTAAATAAATTGTAAGTACTACTTGACAGGAGACCCCATGTGAAATCTGGTGAAAATTGGTCAAGCTGTTTCAGAGAAGAAGACCTTTAAAGATTATGAGATTTAAAACATGTATATAACCAAGGGACAAGGGCAGATAACCCTGGGGACAAAGTTAGATTGTAACAAAAAAGCGTTTGATACTTTGATCATATATTGTAAGTTTCAGTCAAAAGTCTTTAATATATTTTGAGAAATTGAATTTTCAATATTTTCTCCATACAAATGCATAAGGACGCAAAACTGACTTTGCCATAAAAAGGTCAAATGTCAACCTAGGGTCATCATTTGAACAAACTGGTAGACTTTGAGTCCCTGATGCTATAAAACAAGATTCACCCTTGAAGCTTTCTTGGTTCTGGAAAAGAAAATTTTTAAGTGTTTTTTACCATATATGGGCATGGCCACCATCTTGTTTAATGATGCAGAACCGTTTGAACAAATTGATAATCCCCTTCAACAGAAGGCCTTATGTGAAATCTGGTGAAAATTGGTCAAGCTGTTCAGAGAAGAAGATGTTTAAAGATTACAAGATTTTAAAAATGTATACAGCCAAGGGGCAAGGGCAGATAACATAGGGGGACAAATTTTGAAAGGGTTTGCTACTCTGATCATACATTGTAAGTTTCAGCCATAAGTCTTTAATACATCTTGAGAAACTGACTTTTCAATACAGTCGAACCTCAATGGCTCAAACATCTTTGGGACCATAGAAAATTGTTCGAGACATGGGTAGTTTGAGCCACCGAGGGTTAATCATGGAGCCAGGTCAGAAAGCAAATAGTGATAATTTAGGGAATTTTTCTCGATTTTCTACACAATAATTGTATGTTGAGTGTACTCAGTAAAATTGCCTCAATGAGGCAATTCTAATGAGTACACACAGCATACAATTCCATGATAAAATAAGGAAAAAAGTCCCTAATATTTGTTTTCTTAAGCTATTGGAAGGATTTTGTAGGGAGTGAAAAACGAGTTCGAATCATCCACGGTAAATGAGCCATCCTGGTTCGAGCCATTGAGGTTATACTGTATTTTCCCCATACAAATGCATAGGGACGCAAATTTGACATTTTCACAAAAGGTCAAAGGTCAACCTATGGTCATCATTTAAACAGACCTTGAGTCCTCAATGCTATATAACAAGATTCAGCCTCAAAGCATTCTTGCTTCTGGAGAATAGGATTTTTAAGTGTTTTTACTCTATATGGGCATGGCAGCCATCTTACTTAAAGAGCCGTTTGTACAAATTTTCAATACCCCTTTAACAGAAGGCTCCACATGAAGTTTGAAGAAAATTGGCCCAGTGGTTTCAGAGGAGAAGTCATTCAAAGGTGTGAATGGACGATGGACGGACAGACAGACAGTGAGTGATCATAATAGCTCATACTGAGTCATACTGAGCCTTTGGCTCAGGTGAGCTACAAATACATCTAGTTTCCAGAAAAAATACAAAACTATTTTCTAATACAGATTTTAGTCACCAATTGTTCGGAATGAACATTACACAGCTTCAGGTAAGAAGGGGTATAAGATAAACAATTTTCTACTGATTCATGAAAACACAAAGGGCTTCTGATGAGTACCAAAAACATACATTTTCATGAAGAAATACACATATCATTTTTCTTTTTTGGTTGAAAAATGTGCATTATCTGAAACTATGGAACTGCAAAGGAACCATATAAGGATGCAAAGTTGTAGCTTTATAAATATAACCTTGCATCATGTTTGTTTTAATGCATAGCTGTCTGGGTAAAAATTTCATCAAACAACATTTTGACAAATTGTCTTATTTTTCCCAGAAAACAGGCTTTGACATTTCATGCAAATTGTCTGAGACAATTTTTGTTGGAAATATCAAAACCTGTTTTCTGGGGAAAATAAGAAAAATGTCATCAATTTGTTGTCTGCTGAATTAGCCAGCGAGTGGTAAAGGTTAAATATGTTTGTTTGTGTTGAGGTTTTATGGCCCAGTCAACCCAATGGGGTCATAACAAGCACAGTCAGTTTACCAAACCACACTTTTACTGGGCAGCCTTAGTCAGTTAAGCGGTTAACCAGTTTTGTGCACATTCTTTTGCCAGAAACTGACAACTGCCCTTCTTGAATCAGCGGAAGGGAGAGAATACCTGTAGAAACTATTTCATGATCAAATCTCCATGAAAGAATGTTGCCTATCCCGCAGGTGTCCAACCCACAACCTCCTGATCACGCCACCAAATGAACAACCGTGGTTGGCAAACTGGATATAGCTTATTCATTGAAAACTCGGAAAAAACACATGCAAGAAATGTACACCTTTACTACAGCAGTATCCTGGAGGATGCAGCATTCAGCCAGTGCATTGTATGCAAACATCAAATCATCATAAATATACAACCAGGACGAGACAAGATGCAAAGGGAGGGCTGTTGTGTCAACAGGATAAGGAGGAGAGCTGAGGATCGATTTCAGATTCAACTGGATTGTAGAGGAGATGTGCAAAATATGAATCCTCAACATTTTTCCCATATAAATGTATAGGGCCCATACAAATGTATGGGGAAGCAACTTTGGCCTTGCCATAAAAAGGTCAAACGTCAACATAGGACCATCATTTTAGCATTTCTGATAGATCTCCTGTCCCCAATGATTTGTGTAAAGATTAGGCCCCAGGGCTTATGAAGACTTTTAAAGGTTTTACCATATATGGGCAGGGCAGCCATCTTGATCAACAGACCATGACCATTTTAGCAAACTTTCGTTCCCCTGCCCCAAGGAGGCTTCACATGAAATTTCAGCTACATTGGCCCAAAGGCTTCAGAGAAGAAGTCATTTGAAATTATCAACATTTTTCCTTACAAATGTATGGGGCCCATACAAATGCATAGGGAAGCAAACTTGACCTCGCCATAAAAAGGTCAAACATCAATGTACGACCATCATTTTAGCATTTTTTTTTATAGCTGCCGTCCCCGATGTTCTGTGCAAAAATTCAGCCCCAAGGCATCCTCTGTTATGGCGAAAAAGATTTTTAAATGTTTTTACCATATATGGGAATGGTGGCCAGCTTGGTCAATGGACTGGGACCATTTTAGCTATCGTCCATTCCCCTACCCCAAGTAGGCTCCACAAAAAAATTGAGCAATAGTGGCCCACAGGCTTCAGAGGAGAAATTGTTTGAAATTCTCAACAATTTTCTGATACAAATGTATGGTGCCCATACAAATGCATAGGGAAGCAAACTTGACCTCGCCGTAAAAAGGTCAAATGTCAATGTACAACCATTATTTTAGCAACTTTGGTAGATCTCCCATCCCCGATGACTTGTGCAAAGATTCAGCCCCGAGGTATCTTTGGTTCTGGAGAAGAAGATTTTCACAATTTTTTTTATATCATATATGAGCATGGCAGCCATCTTGGTCAATGGACTGCGACCATTTTAGCAATCTTTCGTTCCTCCAATCTAAGGAGGCGCCATATAAAATTTGGGCAAAATTGGCTCAGCGGCTTCAGAGGAGAAGTCGTTTGAAAATGTTAATGGATGCACGCACGGACGGACAGAAGGATGGACGACGTTATCACTACAGCTCAGGTGAGCTAAAAAGTACAAATGCAAGAGTTATGGTCACAGCGCTCTGCACGTCGTCTAGTGTTGATTGATATTTATATAAAGTTTCATGATGATAGCTCGAATGGTTTTCAAGTTATAGAGCAGACAGGATTTTGTGACAGCGCTCAGGTGAGCTAAAAAGTATAAACGCAAGAATTATGGTTCTTGTACTCTGCATGTCGTCTAATGTTGATTTATATTTATATGAAGTTTCCTGAAGATAGCTTGTATGGTTTTCAAGTTATAGAGCAGACACGATTTTGTGACAAAGTCCAAGGTAAATAACTCAAAAAGTATAAAAACAAGAGTTATGGTTCTTGCACTCTGCATGTCATCCAATGTTAACTGATATTTATATGAAGTTTCATGAAGATAGCTTGAATGGTTTTCAAGTTATAGAGCAGACAGGTTTTTGTGACAGAGTCCAAGGGAATATCGCGACATTGAATTTAACGTGAAAATACATGAAGGGAGTATACATGGCTGTATTCTAATCATGTACTGCAGCATGGGTATCTTTGACTGTGTACTTATATTTCCATTTGGACAGCCTTACTTTGTTACTTTGTTGTATGCTTATCATATTCTGCAGTGAGGTCATCTTTTATCGTGTGCTAATATGTTCCTGCTGCAAGTCGTATGTTATTGTATGCCAATCATGTACTACAGCAAGGTAATCTTTTATTGTGTGCTAATATTTTCCTGCCGCAAGTCAAACATTGTCATATGCTTATCATATACTGCAGCCATTACGAAAACACGCCTATTCAAATATATTGAAAATATTACCACCAAAAAAAAAGAAAATTTTCAGATAAAAATTCTGATATTTTTCATATTTCTGCTCAAAACATAGATTGTGGGTACTCGTTAGAACAGCCTCTGTGATGTTTTTGAGCAGAAACAAGATAAATAATGTATACCCCTGTAAACCCCAGTTTTACTATATAAAAGTGGGGTTTAAGGGGGTCAAAATTATATAGGCATGTTTTCGTGATGAAGGCAATATTTTATAGTGTGCTAATAGTTCTCTGCTGATAGCCATGCGATGTTGTATGCTAATAACTACAGCAATGTAATCTATGATGCCTGGGGGAAAAACAATATGTCTCCCAACTCTAAAGTGGGGAGACATAATGAGAAGATTAAACTGACCACTGCCTAGTTTGGCAGGAAGTTGTACTCAAGCATTACTTAAGAATATCTAAGATCTCTTTTACTCTGGTTAATTATATCATTTCCTTTTCCTAGCAAACTACTCAATCTGGCAGTTTTGACAGAGAGTCCAGATCAGATCATATTCATTAATCAAAGTAATTAAACTGTTCAGGATATCTGCATATGAAATCTTGCAAGAATTTGAGTGAGGGGCTTCAGAACTTCTGGTTTGCAGCAATTAAGGGTAAAGTAGTTTAATTTGTGTGTTCTACAGACATAGTTTACAACAGATTTCATGGATAATTATCAATGGATTGGTGAAATTTGAACATACAGACAGATAAACAGACAGACAAAACAAAAAGATAAATAAATAAACATATAATACTTAACTAACAAACATGTTAAAAATAACACAATAACTATAATTTGATTGGTTTAATAAATAAAACTTAACTTATTCAAGGATCATGTACAAATAAAAATATCAATTGTTATACTTAAACATATACTACTAAAAGTTTGCTAAGAACCACTACCACATAAATATCATATCCTTGTATACTGAAAGTCTGGTATCTTTGACTGTGTACTTATATTTCCATTCAGACAGCCATACTTTGTTGTATGCTTATCATATTCTGCAGTGAGGTAATTCTATATCGTGTGCTAATATGTCCCTGCTACAAGCCATACGTCGTTGTATTCTAATCATGTACAGCAGCAAGGGTATCTTTGACTGTGTACTTATATTTCCATTTGGACAGCCTTACTTTGTTACTTTGTTGTATGCTTATCATATTCTGCAGTGAGGTAATTCTATATCGTGTGCTAATATGTCCCTGCTACAAGCCATAGCCCGGTTATATGTATTTTCGCGTTAATAACGGTAAACAGTTTCAGCATATCTACTTACAGAGACAAATGCTGAAAATAATCCTGAAGTCATCTAAATTATTATCTGAGCATTTATTTTATGTATAAATAATATAGTTCTGTGGATTTGTTTTGTGAAAGCATTTGTGTAAACAAGCCAACCATATCGACGCCATTTTGAACCAAAAGTCATGTGACTTCGCATTAATTAAGATTTCGGCGGGAAATTATCATGTGATTGTCATGTGATCTTTGCAATTTTTGGCCATTTTTAAATACAAAGTACCGATGCCTTAGATTTGACATTTTCGTAAAAAACTTAGCTGTAAAAGTCGATTTAATAGATATAGGTGTAATTTTCATTAAGGACCGTTATCACTTTTGTCAGAATATTTCTTTTCTAGGCGTAAATCACAAAACAACAGTGTATTTCTCAAAACAAACCTTGCTAACTAGAGCGTGACTGTATCTAAAATATCCAGCAGGTAGGTGGCGCTGCCATTTATTTTCATGGAGAAATCAATTTAACGCGACATTGAATTTAACGTGAAAATACATGAAGGGAGTATACATGGCTGTATTCTAATCATGTACTGCAGCATGGGTATCTTTGACTGTGTACTTATATTTCCATTTGGACAGCCTTACTTTGTTACTTTGTTGTATGCTTATCATATTCTGCAGTAAGGTCATCTTTTATCGTGTGCTAATATGTCCCTGCTGCAAGTCGTATGTTATTGTATGCCAATCATGTACTACAGCAAGGTAATCTTTTATTGTGTGCTAATATTTTCCTGCCGCAAGTCAAACATTGTCATATGCTTATCATATACTGCAGCCATTAAGAAAACATGCCTATTCAAATATATTGAAAATATTACCACCAAAAAAAAAAGAAAATTTTCAGATAAAAATTCTGATATTTTTCATATTTCTGCTCAAAACATAGATTGTGGGTACTCGTTAGAACAGCCTCTGTGATGTTTTTGAGCAGAAACAAGATAAATAATGTATACCCCTGTAAACCCCAGTTTTACTATATAAAAGTGGGGTTTAAGGGGGTCAAAATTATATAGGCATGTTTTCGTGATGAAGGCAATATTTTATAGTGTGCTAATAGTTCTCTGCTGATAGCCATGCGATGTTGTATGCTAATAACTACAGCAATGTAATCTATGATGTATGCTAATATTTCCCTGATGCACAGCAAAATATTTCCCTGATGCACAGCATAAGTTGTTTTGTGCAAATCATTTATGGTCAGTTATTTATAATATTTGACCAAAATTATCAACCAGAAAAGGGAGAAACAAACCAGGACCGAAACAACAAAGAACTGGTTGGCAACAGCTTTTACCCAACATGCAGGTGGTGCTGAGGTACAAATCTCAAAAGCGGTCATATAGTGCCATCTTTCAGGAAAGATGGCAACAAGTTTCAATCAATCAGATTTTCAGTCATGAGCACAGCTTATGATGTGACAATTACCAAAACACCTAACAAGGTAAACGACATAGGGAAAATTTAATTTGAAACTAGAAAATGGGTTGTAAAACACTATGCCCCCAACTATATGCTTTCCCTTAAACATGCATTGGCCGAAATACTTAAGAACCAAAATTGGCTAAAAGACCTATATGTATATATTTTAACATTATTATTATTATGTTCCCCATCCCCATTTTCTAAAATCCTAAGAAGTCTTTAAAATCAAATACCTCATTCTGGAATTGAGATGGTGTATCATTCTGGCTTATTTCATAACTTGAGTTCTTTCCTGGTGTGAAAACAGATTCCCAGGTGTGTCCTCAGATTACCAGGTCTGTACTCAGGCTACCAGGTATATCCTTAGATAACTAGGTGTGTCCTCAGATTATCAGGTGTGTTCTCAGATTACCAGATCTGTACTCAGGCTACCAGGTATATCCTTAGATAACCAGGTGTGTCCTCAGATTATCAGGTGTGTCCTCAGATTACCAGGTCTGTACTCAGGCTACCAGGTATATCCTTAGATAACCAGGTGTGTCCTCAGATTATCAGGTGTGTTCTCAGATTACCAGATCTGTACTCTGGCTACCAGATATATTCTTAGATAACCAGGTGTGTCCTCAGATTATCAGGTCTGTACTCAGGCTACCAGGTATATTCTTAAATAACTAGGTGTGTCCTCAGATTATCAGGTGTGTTCTCAGATTACCAGATCTGTACTCTGGCTACCAGGTATATTCTTAGATAACAGGTGTGTCCTCAGATTATCAGGTCTGTACTCAGGCTACCAGGTATATCCTTAGATAACCAGGTGTGTCCTTAGATTATCAAGTGTGTCCTCAGATTACTAGGTCTGTACTCAGGCTACCAGGTATATCCTTAGATAACCAGGTGTGTCCTCAGATTATCAGGTGTGTTCTCAGATTACCAGATCTGTACTCAGGCTACCAGGTATATCCTTAGATAACCAGGTGTGTCCTTAGATTATCAGGTGTGTCCTCAGATTACCATCTGTACTCAGGCTACCAGGTATATCCTTAGATACCAGGTGTGACCTCAGATCATCAGGTTTGTCCTCAGATTACCAGTTCTCTACTCAGGCTACCAGGTATATCCTTAGATAACCAGGTGTGTCCTCAGATTTTCAGGTGTGTCTTCAGATTACCGTCTGTACTCAGGCTACCAGGTATATCCTTAGAAAACCAAGTGTGTCCTCAGATTATCAGGTGTGTCCTCAGACTACCAGGTCTGTACTCAGGCTACCAGGCATATCCTTAGATAAACAGGTGTTTTTGTGACAGGCAGACAATTTTATGATGGTAAAAGTTCCAAGGGAAATAACTCAAAAAGTATAAATGCAAGAGTCATAGTTCTTGCACTCTGCAAGTCATCTAATGTTGATTAATATTTATATGAACTTTCTTGAAGATAGCTTGAATGGTTTTCAAGTTATTGAGCAGACACGATTTTGTGACAGACAAACAGACAGACGCCCTGGGGAAAAACAAAATGTCTCCCTACCCTAAAGGAAGGAGACATAATTAATCATTGGATGCACACCTAGTGAAGATTCAGACCAGCCTTCACATCCACACAGTCAGATCAAAGTTTGCTGTCGGCTTGCAGAAGACCATTGGCTATCCATAGAGCACCCTAGCCAAGACTGCTCACACTGCAGGGAGGCACAGACTTATCAGGGCCCAGTTGTTCAATGCTAACGATGTCATTAGTTAACAATTCGTTAAAATTTACATCGAGTAATACGCAAATATACTGAAATTTTTTGCTGAAAAAATGTGAGTAGCTTTTGCAGTGCAAAAGCTACTCACATTTTTTCAGCAAAAAATATCAGAATATTGTATATTGAATCCGCTAAAACAGTTAACGAAATGACCCTTAACAACTCGTTAAGCTAACGATGCTTTGAACAACTGGGCCCAGATTTTTGGCTGGGTGCACGTCTGAAGGTACATTTTCTTATGTTGGACTTATGTGTGCAGTCCTGGGCCACTGTCTGGACATAGACAAATCAGCCAATTTAAAGCAAAATTATATGTCCCTTTGCCTTATCAAGCATACATCATGAGACATCAACAAGATAGCAGCAATCATTATGGTAATTTCTCACTGACACACAAGATTGGCTGTAATCATGTTAACCCTTGTCCTGCTGAACCCCGATATACCCTGTCTTTGCAAACAGTGTTCTGAAGAAGCCAACAGATCTGGATCTGCACTGTTTGTCATTTAGTATGTGAATTTATATCAACAACCTGGATCTAGTAATCTGATTGGCTGAAAACTGGAAGTAGGCATGGCATCTTAATTTATTCAGCATGACAAGGGTTAACCATTAAAACACCAACCAAAATTTGTAGCAGTTTACTTTCTTACCAACTTTGATTTTGTTTATATATATATATATATATATATATATATATTTTTTTTTTTCAGAGAAAAAAATCTTGACATTTCAAGTGACTCATATGTTTGGGAAATGATTCACATGAAATTTCAAGACTTGTTTTCTCTGAAAAATATATTTAAAAAAAAAAAATCAAAACTGTCGTCTGCTGCAGTTGTGACTGGTACTTTAAGGCTTAATATGAGTCAGTGAATAGATACAGACAAAATGTACAGAAGATTTTAACACTTTGCATGTCCGGTAAAAATTTCAGCAGATGACATTTTGGAAAATCTGATTGATTGTGTTGGGGTTTAACGACACGTCAACCCTTGTGGGTCATTTTGTGTCATCTCCCAGAGAAAGGGAGAAAAGAGATAGAAGAGATAGTAGAGGAGATGAATGAGAGGGATAGGGAAGAAAGAGGGAAATGAAAGGAAGTGAAGGAACAGAAGAAGTAACAACATTCACCCTCTACCCTTACTTGCTGCAAGGACAGCAGGCCTTTCCCAACTGTAAGCCAATATCAGTAGGGCATCCTGCTGACAAAAGCTACAGGACACCATCGCCTCACCCAACCACCCCAAACATTTTGGAAAAACAAGAGGGCCATGATGGCCCTGTAATGCTCACCTGAAGATCATAGAGAACCTGACCTAGAACTGATCAAGGCAAACATTCTGACCAAAGTTCATAATGATTATATTAACAAGTAAGACAATGTAGCATGTCTAATGGACTATGAAATAGAGGTCAAGGTCAAATATGGATGACTGTACTCAAGAGGCCATGCTAAGATGTATGCATGTGCCAAGTATCACTGACTGTAGGAGCAATAGTTACTAAGAAACTGACCTAAACACAAACACTTCACAAGTGCTAAATATCACCCTATAGGACCAATAGTTACTGAGAAACTGACCTAAACGGAAAAACTAAAGGAAGTCATCGGACTGTGATATATACCTCATAAGTAGCCCAGTTCCAAACTTCACCTAGATATCATCAAGACAAATATTTTGAGCAGGATTCTTGATGATCACTTCAAAAATGTGACCTCTAGAGTGTTAACAAGGTTTTCATTTGATCTGGCCTGGTGACCTAGTGTCTGACTCCAAGTGATCTAGTTTTGAAGTAGACCTAGAAATCACCAAGAAGAACATTTTGAGGAATATTCATGATGATTATTTAAACAATGAGACCTCTAGAGTATTAACAAGGTTTTCCTTTGATTTGGCCTGGTGACATACTTTTTCACCCTAAGTGACCCATTTTTTAACTTGACCTAGAACTCATCAAGACAAACATTTTGAGCAAGATTCATGATGAATATTCCAAAAATGTGACCTCTAGAATGTTAACAAGATCTTCCTTTGATTTGGCCCATTGACCTAGTTTTTGACCCCCAAGCAATCCAGTTTCAAACTCGATCTAGAAATCATCAAGACAAACATTTTGAGCAAGATTCATGATGACTGCTTCAAAAATGTGACCGCTTGGGTGTTAACAAGGTTTTCCTTTGATTTGGCCCGGTTTCCTGGTTTTTGACCCCAAGTGTCCCAGTTTGGAACTTGACCTAGAAATCATAAAGACAAACATTTTGAGCAAGATTCATGTTGATTGATTAAAAAATGTGACCTCTAGAGTGTTAACAAGGTTTTCCTTAGATTTGGCCTGGTGACCTAGTTTTTGACCCCAAGTGACCCAATTTCAAATTTGACCTAGAACTCATCAAGACAAACATTTTGAGCAAGATTCATGATGATTGCTTCAAAAATGAGACCTCTAGAGTGCTAACAAGGGTGACCTAGTTTTTGACCCCAAGTGACCCAATTTCAAATCTGACCTAGAACTGATCAAGACAAACATTTTGAGCAAGATTCATGATGATTGCTTCAAAAATGAGACTGCTAGAGTGTTAACAAGGTTTTCCTTTGATTTGGCCTAGTGACCTAGTTTTTTACCTCAAGTGACTTCATTTCAAGCTTGACCTAGAAATCATCAAGACAAACATTTTTAGCAAGATTCATGATGATTGCTTCAAAAGTCTGACCTCAAGAGTGTTAACGATATTTTCCTTTGATTTGACCTGGTGACCTAGTTTTTGACCCCAAGTGACCAAGTTTCGAACTGACGACTGACAACGGATGACAATGGACAACGGGCAGAGGGTGATCACAATAACTCACTCTGAGCTCTGCTCAGGTGAGCTAATAAGAAAACTAGAGGCCTTAGTGGGCCAGAAATTGCTCACCTGGATTATGCTGATCATATGTTACATTGTGCCATGGTGGCCATAATGGCTATCAGATCAGATTGCCTTTAGCAATCCAGAATCTGATGTTGTTTGAAGAGTTTCAAGATTGCCACCATGGCTGCCATTTTGGATACTGGAACTGAATGATTTAGCAATTCTGAATCTCCACGTTATCCCGATGCCTCCCATCAAGTTTTGGCTCCATCTGACTTATTGTTTGGGAGGAGATGTGGTTTGAAGAATTTCAAGATGGCCACCATGGCTGCCATCTTGGATATTGGAACAGAACAATTTTAGCAATTCTGAATTTCCATAATACCCCAATGCCTCCGATCAAGTTTATGCTCAATCAGACTTACTGTTCGGGAGCAGATGTGATTTGAAGATTTTCAAAATGGCTGCCATGGTGGCCATCTTGGATATCAGAATGGAACCATTCTAGCAGTTCTAAATCTCCATGCTGCCCCGATGCCTTCCACCGAGTTTCCGCTCCATCCGACTTACTGTTCGGGATCAGATAACAATTAAAGACTTTCAAGATGTCTGCCATGGTTACCATCCTAGATACGATTCTGATGGAGATGTCGAAAATGTGAATAGATATTGACGGAGTGATGTGGGACGGACCATAGTCAACAGACCACGGCATAAGTGACCTGGAGCAAAGCTCCTGGTGAGCTTACAACTGAAAATCTTCAAGATGGCTGCTGTGGCAGCCATCATGGATATCGTAACAAAATGGTTTTAGCAATTCTGAATCACCATGTAGCTCCAATGCCTCCCACCAAGTTTTGGCTCAAGCTGTCTTACCATTCAGGAGCAGATGAGGTTTGAAGATTTTCAAGATGGCCACCTTGGGGGCCATCTTAGATATCAGAACAGAACGATTTTAGCGATTCTGAATCTCTATGTTGCTCCAATGCCTCCCATCAAGTTTGGGCTCAATTGGCATTTTGGTTTGGGAGGCAATGTCTTTTGAAGAATTTCAAGATGGCCATCTTGGATGTCAGAATGGAACAAATTTAGCAGTTCTGAATCTCCATGTCTCCCCAATGCCTCTCACCAAGTTTCAGAATAATCCACCATGGCAGCCATCTTAGATATTGGAACGGAACGAATTTAGCAATTTTAAATCTCCATGTTACCCCAATGCCTCCCACCTAGTTAGAACTCAATCGGACTTACCATTCAGAAGCAGACGTGGTTTGAAGATTTTCAAGATGGCCACCATAGCAGCCATCTTGGATATCGGAACGGAACAATTTTAGCAATTCTGAATCTCTATGTTGCTCCAATGCCTCCCATCAAGCTTCAGCTCTATCTGACCCACAGTTTGAGAGAAGATGTCTTTTGAAGATTTTCAAGATGACCAAGATGGCTGCCTTCTTGGATATTGGAATGGAATGATTTTAGCAATTCTAAATTTCCATGTGGCACCAATGCCTCACACCAAGTTTGGGCTCAATCTGACTTAGGATTCTGGAGCAGATGTGGTTTAAAGATGTTCAAGATGGCCACCTAGATACTGGACAGGCAAACGAAATGATTTAGCAATTCTGAATCTCTATGTCACTTGGATGCTTCCCATCAAGTTTTGGCTCAATCAGACTTATGGTTTTGGAGGAGATGTCTTTTGAAGAATTTCAAGATGGCCACCATCGTGGCCATCTTGGATACCAAGGCCACCATCTTGGATATCCGAACAGACCCATTTTAACAATTCTGAATCTCCATGTTGCCATAATGCCTCCCACTAAGTTTCAGCTCAATCCAACTTATGGTTCTGGAGGAGATGTCGAAAATATGAAAAGGTAACAACGGAAAACAAGCTATGGCATATGCTGACCTGAAGCAAAGCTTCAGGTGAGCTTAATATCATCAATTTGTTGTCTGCTGAATCTGTCCATAGCGTGGTTAAGTGTTAATAAATTAAAAGACATTTACCATACATATAAAAGCTAAATACTGGGAACTTGAACTCGATATCCTTCTTGTCCTATATTTTTAACAATCCATTTTTATCCCTGCGCTTTTTGAAGAAAAAGCAGGGATATTGTGATACCCCTGTCCTTCTGTCTGTCTGTCCATCTGTCTGTCCATCTGTATTATCACACCATTGCTCCTAGACCATTTAAGCTAGAAGCTCGAAACTTTCACAGGCAATAGCCATATGGATGAGGACTGGAGAACACATTCGGAATTTTGATGTAACCCCTGGGGGCAGGGCCGGGGGGGGTTGGCCCCAAAGGGTCCAAAATCCATTACTTTGCACAAGCCTTTGGCTTCACATGTATGATGGAGCAATTTGTTGGCCAGTCAAACTCGGCGCTATTTATAGAAACTGTCAAAATCAGCTGATTCGATAATGACCTTTACCTATAAAACTGGAAACTACGTGTGTAAATCATATTTCATTTTGCAGTCGAAGAGAAAAGATCCATTTCACGGCGTGGTGAGTTTGTGACATTATGCATTTCATTTACAGATAAATTTCTTTGATAGTTTCTGTTATCCAACTAGATTCGGACGAAGTACAAGCTTAGTTACTGAGAAATATTAATATGGCTGGAAGAAGGGACAATGTCTTTTCTTTACAAGGTTCGGACCAGGAATGTTCAGACGTCTGAATTTTCTGGGTTTGAGGATGATGAAATATTGCCTTCTAGAATTACAGCAAATACAGTGGAAAAACCCAGTAGTTCTAAAAAGAGTGATGCTGTCACTCTGGAAAGCTCATAAAATAAAGATAAAAATGATAAGGGGACAGGTAAGTCTAACCCCAAGGCACCTTCATAGAAGGGAAAAAATTATAAAGCCCCAAAAGATGGACAAGAAAATGTAAAAGACAAAAGTAAAAAAAATAAAAAAAAAAAACGTTCTAGTGTAAATTTGTCCAGCAAAGATATTTTGCAGCTCAGAGAAATTTTAGGGGTCAGTTTAGTACAAAATGAAAGTCCAAGTGTTTTTGACCTCTATGGTGATGACACATACAATTTAAATGTGGAAGTTGATAATGATGGGCCTTATAGTGATGTGGAAATTGTACCAAGTGGTGCACCAGCAAAACCTCTTAATGCTCAGCTCAGAGATGTATTTATAATGACATACAAAACAAAGAAAATGACCATTTGGTAGATGATGACATCACTGGCAACTGACAAAATTGAAGACCCCAAAGAAAGGGGAGGCAATTTCAGCCTCTTTAGCATCATTAATGAATACAGCATGTACCTAACAATGTCATGTAGAGGACATTTTGAAAAAGTATAAACTTCGATCCTTCTAACTGTGCTTATAACTGTACTGCCCCTTCAGTCAACCCAGAAATTTATAGGAAGGCTCAAACTTAAGACAAAGCTTTTCAAGACATTCAGACCCTAATTGCCATGGGCATGATACCTATTATTAAATTAATTCAACTTCTGAAGGCAAAAATGTCTGAGTAAGCTCAGAACCTTGTGTCTGATACCATGGTCCTTTTAGGCCAAGCACAGTTTAACCTTTCTGTCAGAAGAAGGTACATGATAAAATCTTTTCTAAAGAGAAAGTACTCTTCTCTTTGTAATGGTTTCAACAAAATGGCTGTCTTTAAATTATGATTTACACACGTGTAGTTTCTGGTTTTATAGGTAAAGGTCATTATCAAATCAGCTGATTTTGACCACTGCTATAAATAGCGCCGAGTTCGACTAGCAGAACGAATTGCTCTAGCATAAATGCTCGACTCCGGCTTGCTTCAATAATGCCCTCATCAACCACAAATGCTCGGATGAGGGGTCCATTTTGTACAAACATAGTCATGTTACATACCAAATCAAAGATATTATGAAGAACAGAATACAGTGTTGCAAAAATTTTGCTCCGGGGGCATGTCTGGGGGTCACCAGAGGTCAAAAAGTAGGATTGTGAGTCCTTTTTTCTGATTGACACACAACTCCTCCTAGGCTTTTTGAGCTAGAACCTTGAAACTGTCATAGGTAATTGATTGTGTTGGGGTTTAACGACACGTCAACCCTTGAGGGTCATTTTGTGTCGTCTCCCAGAGAAAGGGAGAAAAGAGATAGAAGAGAGAGTAGAGGCGATGAAAGAGAGGGACAGGGAAGAAAGAGGAACAGGAATGAAAGTGAAGAAACAGAAGAAATAAAAACATTCCCCCTCTACCCTTACCCACTACAAGGATAGCAGGCCTTGCCCAACTGTAAGCCAGTATCAGTTGGACGCCCCAGTGATGTAAGATACACAGCACCTTCGCACCACCCGACCACCCCCATCATAGGTAATAGCCCTGTGGATAAGGACTGGAGGAACGCATTTGGAATTTTGATGTGCGCGGAGATATGCGATGGCGCTGGCATGGGGATATGGGATGGCATGCCATTGACTTTCTCTAGTACTATCTGTTAATGGGTCTCAAAGCTGCTGGCTGATAGAGAGACAGTATAGACCCTGATCAGATGCCACACAGGTTCTCACTAGGACTTTGAAAATAGGAGTCCCATAACTAAGTTCTTTAAAAACAAGAAGTCCTGCTGAATTTCTCTGAAAAATAAGAGTCCCAATCAGCAATATAAGAGACCATGACTCCATATTTGGAGTTTCAGATTATGTGAAGCCTGCTGTATTTTGTAATGTTTTATCTGGGTCTACATGGTTTGCTCAGGCCTGACTGTCCCAATACTTAGTGTAAATAAAGTATCCTAGGATTTTATCCCGATTTGAACTATGGTAGCTACTACAGTTGCAAAATTGGAATAAAAGTGTGATTGTGGCTATTCATGGTATGTCATTTAACCTTTGAATGTCATTAATTACCCTTAAGAGCAATGAACACACACAAAAATGAGTAAAAACATTCAAAGCATCCAGGGCCCAGTTGTTCAAAGCGCCGTTAGCTTAACGAGCTCGTTAAGGGTCATTTCGTTAACTGTTTTAGCGGATTCAATACACAATATTCTATTTTTTGCTGAAAAAATGTGAGTAGCTTTTGCACTGCAATAGCTACTCACATTTTTTCAGCAAAAAATTTCAACATATTTGCGTATCACTCGATGTAAATTTTAACGAATCGTTAACTAACGACATAGTTAGCTTTGAACAACTGGGCCCAGTTTTCTGGGACAAACAAGCTAGTTTCAGCCAGTTAGGTCTCATCAGTGACCTTTTCAAAAGTCCTCGAATGGGTTCAATGATCACATAGGACCGGAAAATATAAACTACACTATAGTGAAGTAGAGGAAGATGGTATATGGCCAACAGACAGCACTAACACCAGCTGATACAAGATGGTAACGGTGATCACTTTCAAGGTCACATTCTTTCGTGGAGATTGATATTGAAATATTTTCTACAGTCATTCTCATTCTCTCCCTTCTGCTGATTCAAGAAGGGCAGTCGTCAGTTTCTGGCGAAAGAATGTGCACAATACTGGTTAACCCCTTAGAGGACTAAGCCTGCCCAGTAAATGTGTGGTTAGGAAAACTGACTGCGCTCGACATGACCCCACTGGGTTGACTGGGCCGTAAAACCTCAACACAAACAAACAAATTTTCAAGGTCTGTTACTGTTTAATTACCATATTGGAATAGACAGGCCACAGCAAACAGTGTAGACCCTGATCTGACAAAATAAGGCTTGACATTCTATAGCAGATGATGCACAAGAAATGTCAAGCCTTATTTCATATGATCTGAAAAGTACCTTATGTCCCAGTCTATGCAAAATCTTTAGGCCTGCCTGACATGTCAGACAACAAACTGTTAGGTCCTGCAAAAATTCTAAGAATTTCAAGTACATTTAAATCAGTTGCCTGACAGTGCCAAACAGCCTTTGGAAAGTTTTCACATACTCCAATGTCCTTGTGTGAACACACAGATCAGTCTGCCCATCAACAGTGATCAGTCATTGTGGGTGCTCTCTAGATAGCCAAGACATCTAAATGGACACAAAGACTCCAATTAGACTGTACAGCTGTCTAGGCTGATCCAATTCTACACTGGTTGGACACAGTATAAGGTAAATTATCTTACCTTACTGCTCATACCATATTTACCTGAAGTATTCAAAGAGTCAGACATAAGCACAGTATAGACCCTGATCAGGTACAGCATTCTGCAGCTTCTGATCAGGGTCTACACGGGTTACCACACATCCAATGTTTTTGCGACATATGAACAGATAGATAAACAGAGTTGTTAAAAAAAGTTAGGATACATTTGGTTAGGATTTTAGGTGTGGAAATATTTAGGGTAAATATGGTATGACTGGTAAAACAAAATTGCTTCTTCTGCATGGCTCAATCTTTAGCTCCAGATCAGGTGCTGCTTTCAACCAAAACATGCTGATAAATTTCTTATTTCTCCATGAAAACAAACAATATAATATGGGTACTCATTAGAAGTGCCTCAGTGAGGCACTTCTAATGAGTACCCATAATATTTGTTTTTGTGGAGGAAATTTATCTGGATATTCCTCTTTAATGATCTTGAGCTTTGCTCAATTATAATCCCAGGAAGCAATGATTTTTTTATTCCCTTTTTTTATTTTTTATTTTTTTTTTTTTTTTTCCCCATATCAGCGAGCCAACCAAACTTCTAATCCAATCAATAAACTTCCTGCAAACAGCATTATGGTAAAATTAAGCAGGAAATCCAAAAATCATTTGACTTTCAAATCAGCTAGTACTGGAAATTGTAACCAGGGCCCAGTTGTTCAAAGCTAATGACATCGTTAGTTAACGATACGTTAAAATTTACATTGAGTGATACGCAAATATGCTGAAATTTTTTGCTGAAAAAATGTGAGTAGCTTTTGCACTGCACTGCAAAAGCTACTCACATTTTTTCAGCAAAATCTTTCAGCATATTGTATATTGAATCTGCTAAAACACTTAACGAAATGACCCTTAACGAGCTAACGACGCTTTGAACAACTGGGCCCTGGACATCACAACCTGTTTAAAGTACCATATTTATTCTAAGTAGTCCGAGAACCAGACCTGAGAAACAGTGTAGACCCAGATCAGATGCCAAAGAAATCCAGCTCAGGCCTAATGAACCTACTTTAAAATTAATGGTTTTCGGATTGATGTAAACAATCAATCCAAAGTGTATATACACCAAAATTTCCTCCAGGTCCTTATATGTTGTCCACGTGTTTATCATCGACCAGTAAAATCAAACTACACGTTAGATAGACAAACCAATTGTTCATGATATGAAGTCCACAACCCTATTGTCTCAGAATCTAACTCTATTCCCAATCTGAACATTTTTCAAAAAAACGTTTTTGGGGGCGATTCAAAGTTACAAAAGAATCTGAGTTATTTATCCATGTGACTATTGCTGACCAATTAGGTTAATCTGTGCAAATAGCATTTGTATTAAATTCTAGTAACTCTATTCCCAATCTTAACATTTTTCAAAACTTTTTTGGCTTGACTGTTACTAAAGAATCTGAGTTATTTGACTCATTGCTGACCAATTAAGTTAATCCATGAAAATAGCATTTGTACTAAATCCTAGTAATGATAAATTAAAAACCACACTATTCTACTTGTCGCTGTGACATCAGAGTGCTGTATACAGAGGGTTACCTATAAAATCTGAACTGGACTTAGTGCTGGGATGTCTGAAACAGCATCTGATCTGGGTCTGCACTGTTTGCTTATATTACTAGATATTAAGGGTTAAATGAAACAGTCTTGTCCTCGTTCAGGACCATTTTCCCAGCTTACACTCAAAAGACAGTTGACCCACCAGTGCTACAGTGTTTTGATCTTAAAGTCACACACAGTGTAACATAACATCAGTCAAAAGAAAAACTCTTTATAAACACAATATAGCCTAAATTAAACAGAGCTATTTAAAGGGATGTGTGCCATCAAAGTATTGGTACACTGAAAACATCATTTACTTGAAACATTATGTACTATGACGTTACGTTTCGTTGCTAAGTAATTCTAAACGAAATGACTTCTTGATAATCTGTTGTAAATGCAGTGAAACCGCGGTAGAAGTTATATAATATATATATTTATCACATTACCGTCACGTTATTCAGTGAAATAACCCATGTCATAAAAATCATATAATCACACGTGTTATAACACCTGCAAGGCTTCCCATTGGTTAGCCTAATTACCCTCATTAATATTCGTATTACACCGCTTACTGATAGCAACCAATATGGTGTCCGCGTTCGCCGATACAACTTTTATTTTTGAAACATATTCTGCCTTCAGTTTTGAGATGATTTTGAGATGAACAATAAATGTCAGACCCATGGAGGGAGAAGACACAAAACAATCACAATGCGAATAACACGACTACCAGAAATATTCATGGTGGTAAAAATTCGATGTTTTCCCGCAACATATTTGGAGGCACTCGAGATCTCAACATCGATATCGTCAAACCGTCAATGAAAAAAAAATTTCACCTCCTCCAAAAAACGTTGGAGGATGACATGACTCAAATAGTCAATAAATGTGTCAAATTAAAATCCAAACTACAGTTAAATGTTTTATAGTTTTGAAATCTGTCGTTTACTTGAGTGTGTCAACCTCGGCATAAAACTATATTGATCAAGGTCAGTGACCTTTAAATATGACAGCTGACTGTGGGGGATTTCCATACTCATTCTCAGTGACGTATTGACTCGCTGAATGACGTTGTTCAAAGGAATATTTAGTTTTGAATTGATTTATTCAAATGAAATATTTATTAGCTCAAAGCTTCAGTTTAACGAAATAATAAATGGCATATTTATCTTGTTTCTAGTTATTTTCGGTACTTATGCGAACTATTTTTGTTGCGTAGTACTATTGAATTCTTGGTAGTGATTTGTTCCGCTTAGCTATGGAAAGCCGTTATCTTTAAAAATATATTTTGTGTATTTTTTTTCATCGGAAGGGCCATGTGATAAACAGAATCTTACATTCGTGATCATTTAATATGAAATTTATGAAACTTGTTGGGTAATTTCGGTATTTTGCTCACTAAAGCTCGCAAAATACAGAAATTACCCAAACTCGTTTCATAAATTTCATATTAAATGACCACTCATGTAAGATCCTCTATATATATATAGTTATATATATTAACCCTAGATAACGGTAAAGATGACCAGCGAGGTTTCAACACTGATTCGTCAGCATATTGCCCTCAATGATAATTCCGATTTGAGATTTATGGAATTTGGTTTGCTTTTTCTGATTTTTTTTAATTTGAAGACAATACTTTTTTTTCAAATTCTCCCAAAGTAACTGAATCTTTTAGGAATTTTCCACCTATAAATAGTAGCTGAATCTTTCACGAATTTTTCATCACATGCACTGGCTCCCAGCTTAGATGTGCACCACAGTGACATCTCGGATACAAGTGCTGCCACAGACTGACCTTACTGACCTTCACTGGAAACAAGAATATCGGTGAAACCGATGGATGCTCCCCGAACATGCAATAGTCGGAACAGGAAACATTATCCTAGATAAAGAGCGGTATACTGTGTATACTCACTGTACTTCAAAATGGAGTATCACAAAACCTGTTGGTGGACAGATAAGCTTGCCTGAAGGCACTGTCATACAAACATCAGCAACATAAAAGTTGGAATAAATGAAAGGAAGTGTCTTCAGGTACGATTCCATACCCCAAGATTCTAGGTGGTAGTTTAGCTATATTTATTGGGTAAAAAGGTTTAATACAATTTATTGAAGACTTACTCTCATAGACAGAGGCAATCCTCATAGATCTATCACCAGGTATGGTTCCGAATTGGGTGCCGCATATAAAATGTCAGACAGATTGAAAAATGGATCTGATCCTACCCCCTCGACTGTTAAAGAGGTCATTTGACCATCCGACAAGACTAACCTCTTTCACTTTGATCCAATTTATCTGCAACTCTAATTTAGATGGATGACTTGTGATTTTACATTCTTTTTAGCAACATTTCAGTCATATCAGAATGACGAGAGATTGGTAAACAAAGTTTTTCTAAAAATAGCCACAGTGACCTTGACCTTGAGCCCAGGACCCTGAATGTCAAACATGCTCAAGATATTATCATACCCAACATTTGTTTGAAGTTATATCAAAATCCATCAATAAATGTAGGCACTAGAGTGTTGACAAATTCTTTTCTAAAAATAGCCAGTGACCTTACACTGCAGCTTTAAACAAAGTAGCATGACTCTGTGACAAATCATCTAACCAGAAAGATTGAACAATATGCGCATCCCCTATTGCTGCTTAAGATTCCATTAAAATTTCGTTGAATTTCTGCCAGTATTTGCTAAGAATTTGCGTGGACACGAACAGTACCCTATATATTCATGCAGAACTCATCAAAGGGCAATAACTCTTGGAAAAATCATCGAACCAGAACACGCAGGTTATATGCACATCCACCTTCCATACTTAATATTCCCATGAAGTTTCAATGAAATCCGACTAGTAGTTTCCGAGAATTCGCGTGGACACGAACAGTACCCTATATATTCATGCAGAACTCATCAAAGGGCAATAACTCTTGGAAAAATCATCGAACCAGAACACGCAGGTGATATGCGCATCCACCTTTGATACTTAATATTCCCATGAAGTTTCATTGAAATCCGACAAGCAGTTTCCGAGAATTTGCGTGGACAAGAGCGGGACGGACGCACGGACGCACGGACACACGGACGTACGGACGCACGGACACACGGACGCACGGACGCATGGACGAAGCGGCGACTATATGCTCCCCCGAAATTCTTCGGGGAGCATAATAAATCAGTTTCATCCATTACTGTGATGCAGAGGGTGAATAGCTTATGCCTTCTGATGCCTGTAAACAATGAAGCTGTGAACCGAAAGAAAGAACAAGATGTCCACGGGCCACGGCTCGCTCACCTGAGTGAATAGCCACTACAGAATATGCATTTGTTATGCAACATTTTTTTCAATTGCAACTAATGAAAGGATCCTCATTTAAGCAGTTCTTGGTTTTATAGAGGAATAATGTGTTTTTTACACATTCTTCTTCAAATTATTTTTGGTTGAGGGACTAGCTAATGCATTTTAAACTGAATAAACCTCAAAATACCTCATAATTATGTCCAAAATAGCCCCTAAACCTCAGGTGTTTGCCCGGACTGACAATCACAATTTCGGATGGTATAACAATACACTTGCCACTTTTTGTGGCGAGGCAAAAAATGCAATTTAACAATTTTCCCATTATGAGTCAATGGGAGCTTTCTATTGTCATAGCAACCAAACCAAGAGGCAGACCACCATAATTTTAGCTATTTTGACTTGCCCTTACCCAAGCAACTTTTGTACCAAATTAGAGTCATACTACTTCAGTGGTTTCGAAGCTGTCATTTGAAAAAGTCCTTTTTCAATATTGAATGTTACCATGATAACCAAACAAAACGGCCATCAGTCATATAATGTAAAAACTGGGGAGACAATCATCAGCTGATCATAACTGCCAAATATGGCTCACATCACTCACTGGTTATGGAGCAAGTGCAATTTAAACATTTTTCCATTATAAGTCTATGGGAGCTTTCTGTTGCCATGGCAACTAAACCAAGAGGCAGACCACCAAAATTTTCACTATTTTGAATTGTCCTTAGCCATGCAACATTTGTACCAAATTAGTCCTATAGCTTCAGTGGTTTTGGAGGAGTTATGATTTAAAAAATTCCCCTTTTTTTAATTTAATGTTGCCATGGCAACCAAACAGAATGGTCATCAAGCATATAAACTGGGTAAACAATCACCTAATGATCATAACTGCCAAATATGGTTTACATCACTTCACTGGTTATGGAGAAAATGCAGTTTAACCATTTTCCCATTATAAGTCTGTGGGAGCTTTCTGTTGCCATGGCAACAAGCCAAGAGGCAGATCACTGCAACTTTAGCTATTTTGAACTGCCCTTAGTAATACCCAAGCAACATTTGTACCAAATTAGAATACTGCTTCAGTGGTTTTGAAGGAGTTGTCATCTAAAACATTTCTTTTTTAAAAATTAATGTTGCTATGGCAACCAAACATAATGGTTGCTGGTCATAAAACATATAAACTGGGTAGACAATCATCAGCTGATCATAAATGCTAAATATGGTTCACATCACTTGACTGGTTATGGAGAAAATACAATTTAATCCTCTTCCAAGTCTATGGGAGCTTTCTGTTGCCACGGCAACCAAACCAAGAGGCAGATCACCACAATTTTAGCTTTGGATTGCCCTCATCCAAGCAACATTTGTACCAAATTAGAGTCATACTGCTTCAGTGGTTTTGAAGAAGTTGTCATTTAAAAAAAATCCTTTTTCAAAATGGAATGTTGCCATGGCAACAAAATGGCTGCTGGTCATAAAACATGTAAACTGGGTAGACGATCATCAGATGATCCCCAATGCCAAATATGGCTCACATCACTTCAGTGGTTATGGAGCTTTCTGTTGCCATGGCAACCAAACCAAGAGCCAGATTACCTTAATTTTAGTTGTTTTTAAATCTCCCCTACCAAAGCAACATTCTTACCAAATTAGGGACAAATAGCATCAATGGCTTTGGAGGAGTTGTCGTTTGAAAGTGTTAACAGAGGGATGGAAAGACAGATGGAAAGATGGATGTTCTCATGAATGCACTCTAGTTGGGTACTTCAATAGTAAAAAATTACCCAACAAGAGACAAAAATGCCCCTAAAATACCCAACAAACCTTTGATTTGTTGGCTACTTTTTTTGGACACTAGCAGAATAAATGGCATGCCCGGATGGACGGACTGACAACGGATGAAAAGTGATCACTATAGCTCAGATGAGCTAAAAATGTATATAAAATCAAAATGTAGTGGCATGGGGAGGGGAGGGGGGGTTGGGGGGGTGGGGGGAGGGGGGTGGTATTCACTTCAAACTGCAGTGAAAAATCTAGCCAATAAGTATTTTCATTTTGGTCAGTTCTTAATACTGTCCTCTGTGGTGTAGTGGCAGACTCGGGTTTGAGTCTCATCAGTGACCTGTTGTTATTATTTCAATAAAGGAAACAGTTTTGTTTCCATGGCAACGCAAATTTTTGCAGATACCCATGTTGATCTGATCTTTCCCTGGGAGCCCTGTCATTTTGTTGGTTTTGTCATGTGCTGGCTCAATTATAGTAAAAACTATTCAAATCAGCAGGCCGCTTAACTTCGAACCTACTGGCACAGTGGCTCAGTTACTAGAGTGTTCATTTTTTGTCCGGAAGGTGTAGGTTCAATCCCTGGCTGAGTCATACCAAAGTTTTAAAAAATGGTATTAGCTGCTCTTTCTTTGCGCTCAGCATTGAGAAAGCAGAATTGGTCGGTCCAGTGTCAGTTAATGTGACTGGGTGGAATGTCACATCATGTGTCTGAGGTGTGATATGTCAGTGAGGCAACAATCCTAAAGTGAGCACTGAGCTCCCTGTAACATCCAGACACCATCGCGATATGACTGAAAGATTGCTGAAAGTGACGTTAAGTCTAAATAAAATAAAAAAATTAAACCTTGGAACTTTCTTTTTTTCAGGTTGAAATCTGTATGATGGATTAAAATCTAATGTCATACCCGGGCTTCCGCAGGTCCTTTTCTTGTGTGTATATATATGTGCAAGTTTACTTTCGTATGCAAATTGGTGCAAGTATATGGGGCCTAAGCAATGGTGTGATGGAGTATTGGTGTGATCTAGTTTTTCAAAAGGTCATCTACTCACCATCACCTATCAGCATTTCAAGTTCCAAGGCAACAGCTTGCACAGTTTTTGAGAAATCTTGCTTACAAGGTTAAAATACCCAAATTTTCAAATAACTCAAGAAAAAAAATCTGGAATTTTTTCAAAAGCTTATCAGGTCATCTATTCATCATTTCCTATCAGCCTGTCAAGTTTCAAGACAATACCTCAAATAGTTTTTAAATATGTTGCTTACAAGAAAATGCCCAAATTTTCAAACAGCAATAATTATCATATCATATCATAATCGGATTTTTGATTAACGTGCAGGTACAGGGGCAACATCCACAGCAGTGTGCCCCCTTCCAGATAGCTGGCTTGCTGCATGCATGGCAGATCTCACACCAGATCTCCACATATTTCTATCATGAGGGTAGATAGCCGAGAGCTTCCACTCTCTGCAATCCCTCTCTGTCAGCTGCTTCCCTGTGATTTTGGGCCTCCCAGGCCCACGCTTTCCCTCAACCTGTATGTGAAAGGCTGTCTTGACTGCACCATTAGAGCCTTCCACCATACCAGCGCAGCCTTCTCTCCTTCAGAATGAGGTCCAGACCCTCAATGCCAAGCTGCGCAAGTGGCTCATTGGACCTGGTTGAGACAACGTCTTGCGGCCTGATCATTGCTGGTCATTCCGCTGGTCGTTGGCGGTTTGGTTTTGTCAATGGCCAAGTCTCATTGGCATGGAGCATTGAGCTCCACACACAAGAGCTGTACACACAGCTATGTGTCTTGAAAGAGAGGTGGCGTGAAGAGAGACCTGGTAGCAGCTCCTTGAACTTCTTCCAGGCGGTTTTCACATGTGTTGTGGTTGAAAGTTAACAGCCACCTGCTGCTGAGAGCATGTCTCATAGGTAGCAAAAGGAAGCTACCACCTCCAGCTAGTCAGGTCCGACTTGGACTTCCCTCTGTGGTCTGCCATCCAAGGGGCGTGCAGTTCCCTGGCACCGTGTACATCTGTAGTCAGGGTCCTTTGTCAAGTGCTTGAGCCCACTGCATTTCTTATGCACCTAGTGCTTGCAGCCGTTGCAGAAGATGCTGTTGCTGCCCACTCCAGTGCGACAGACAGCGCATGGAAACTCGCCTGAACTCTGCAGGAGGTCCATGCCCGTACCGCATAATGATCTTCGTCTTTCCTGCATTTACTCACAGTCCTTTCTTTTCCATTGCTTCTTTCCAAGTCAAGAGCCTCCTGACACATTCCTCGAGGGATTCAGCGATGATAACAAGGTCATCAGCATAGAGGTCCTCCCAGGGGACCCCAGAGCGGAATTCTCATGATAAGGCTTCAAGCACAATGATGAAGAGAAGCGGGCTGAGTACTGAGCCCTGGTGAACACTGACCTTCACTTCAAACTCTTCACTGTACCCCTCACCAACATGGACACGGCTCGCGCATTTGCATACATCCCCTGCACCAGCTGCACAATCCACTCCTCCACACCATGTTTTCTCAGCGCCCACCAGATGACCTTCCTAGGTACTCGACCAAAAGCCTTCTCCAGGTATACGAAAGCCATGTAGAGTCTCTTTGTTAGCAGCTAAATACTTCTCTTGCAGCTGCCTGACAACAAATATTGTGTCTGTTGTGCTTCTGCCTGGGACGAAGCCAAAGTGGAAATTGTCGATTGACACCAACTGTCTGATGAGGCCATCCATAATCCTCTCCAGGGCTTTCATGACTTGCTCAGTCAGCTTGAGACCGCGGTAGTAGCCCTTTTCCAATGCATCCCCCTTTCCTTTGTAGAGGCAGACAATGAAACTCTGCTCACAGTCAGAGGGTACCTTGCCATCGTGAATGATTGCAGCCGCGAGGTCACTGATCATGGCGGCACCCATGTCACCGGCTGCTCATAATTATCATCTCCACCACTATGCCTGATGGGCCAGGTGCTTTGCCCACCTTCATCTGTGAAGCAGCCTTTTTAACAATATCAATGGTGACTGGGATGGGTGGGTCTTCCACTGGTGGTTGATAAGACAGGTGGTCTGGGTCCCAGTCAAACTCAACATTGAGAAGCCTTTGGTAGTGCTCTAACCAGGCCTTCTGCTTTGAGTCTTCGCTCATTGACATCTCTCCTGCATCAGTCTTCACTGGTTTGTCACCAACAACATCAGCATTCTCTCTTCTTAACTGGTTAGCAAGGCAGTAGACTTCTGAAGACTTGGGGTCAACATTCTCGAAGACCTTCTTGTCGGCTTCTTGACGAGCATGGTGCACTGCATGTCTAGCATTGCGTTTGGCTGCATCATATGATGCCCTAGTGCCTTTACCAATCTTCCAGGCCTTCAAAGCTTTCTGCTTGGCAGCAATGGCCTTTACCATGTGTTCATTCCACCACCAGGTTTCACGACACCAATGGTGGGCTGAGTTGAGCCACACACCTCCTCAGTTGTCTTGAGCAGTCCAGTCTTGATGTTGTTCCAGATATCCTCAGTGGCCCCATCAGCTACACCTGCAGACCTGCTCACATGCAAGTTGAATAATTCAAGAAAAACATTTTGGAAATTTTTTCAAAACTTAATATGGTCATCTACTCATCATCCCCTATCAGTGTGTCAAGTTTCAAGACAACAGCTCAAACAGTTTTTGAGACATCTTGCTTACAAGGTTCAAATGTCAAAATTTTAAAGGGCCATAACTCAAGAAAAAAATTTGGAATTTTTCAAAAAGTGGTAATCAGGTTATCCACTCATCATTCCCTATTAGCCTCTCATGTTTCAAGCCAATAGCTCAAATTGTTTTTAAGATATCTTCCTTACAAGATTAAAAAGCCCAAATTTTCAAGAAAACAATTTTTTCCAAAAGTTGATCAGATCATCTACTTAAAATTTCTTATTACCCTGTAAGGTTTCAAGGCAATAGCTAAAACAATTTTCAAGATATCTTCCTTCTTGTCCTGCTGAATAAATTTATAAGCCTACCCTACTTCTAATTTTTCATGCAGAATCCCTATATAAAATTTCAAAAACCTATAGCATGCAAAGTTCAAAAGTTATGCTAAGCACAAACAAAATACTTCCTCCAACTCCTTTGTATTTGGGAGCATAAAAAGACTTAGGCCACTCAGAAATGCAGCAGGTGGCATCCCAAGACCTTTATTATTTTTCTGAGAAAATAAAAAGCTTGACATTTCATATAAACAGTCTGATATAAACAATTCTTAGGAAATGCCAAGCCTTATTTTCTTGAAAAATAAAAAATAAAATATTTAGAATGTCATCTATCATAATTTTGAATGGTACTTTAAACTTTAAACTGCCTTTTTTCCAACATTTTTTACTCTAAATATCTCAATTCACAAAAATAATGTCAAATATTCACGCCTGAAAAATGAAAGCCAAGCTCTCAATCAATTTAAGAACAGATGCTGTCGAATTACAATAAAATACCATTTCTGTGAGACAAATCTGGATGTCGCCAATACCAAAATAGACTTGTTAGCATCAATAATAACTTTTTCAATCAAGTCTGCGTGCTCTGCTAGGAAATTTGTGTTATATGTACGACAGTAGCTGTAATTTTTATCATTCCCCACAGACATACGTAATAGTGGTTGAAACATCCTGTTTTGACTTCCTCTCAGATCAGCATACTATGGACAGTTAATCAAATTCTTATTTAAAACAAAGTAGTGTTCCGTTTATTGTTTAAATATCCCTTCAACTGTATTTCAGTAATTTTGGGCATATGCAAAGTCTAGGTAAAACTTTGGATTTTACCAGGTCTCAATACTTTTTTCTTATTTCTCCATAAAACTATACACTGTTGTACTCATTAGGAGTGTCTCCAAACATTTCATGTCAAATAAAAACAAAGTCTGGAGTCTGTAGGTGGTTTTCAACAAGAATACAATAGGCCTCATAATGATGTAGGCAGAATTAAGCCACCCACTCTGAGCCATTAGGCCAGGCAATGATTTGAAAATTAGGGCTGAAATTTCATGTGAATCATCTGCTAGGCCAAAAAATAAAAAAGTATCTGCAAATGTCTTCTGAAACCATTTTGGGTGGGACTTTAGGGACTAAAATAAAAACAAGAGGCCCACGGGCCACGGTTCGCTCACCTGACTGACATAGCCACTGCAGACATGCAGATGTTATGCAACATTTTTCCAATCCTATCATCGCAACTATTTGAGCAGTTCTTAGTTTTGAAGAAGAATAAATGGGCCTGACAGTCAATGGAGCATGATCATTTGAATAAACTATCAATCACATTTCAACAGAAGGATCAATGTGGTGAAGAATCATGATTTTATACATGTAAACAGCACAGTGGCAGGATAATATAATAAATATAAACCAGATGATGTCCATCTTAGATTTCCAATCAGAACTATTTTAACTACTGTTGATCTACAAGTCACTTCGATACTTTCAATATAAATGTATATGGCCCATACAAATGGGGAAGCAAAGTTGACCTTGGAGGTAAAAAGGTCAAATGTCAACATAGAACCATTATTTTAACAAATTTGGTAGATCTCCTGTCCCCCATAATTTGTGCAAAGATTAGGGCCCAGGGCTTATTTGGTTATGGAGAAGAAGATTTTTAAAGGTTTTTACCATATATGGGCATGGCAGCCATTTTGATCAATGGACCATGCCCATTTTAGCAATCTTTCATTCTCCTGCTCAAGGAGGCTCCGCATGAAATTTGAGCAACACTGGCCCGGAGGCTTCAGAGGAAAAGCCATTTGAAATTATCAACATTTTTTCCATACAAATGTATAGGGCCCATACAAATGCATACAGAAGCAAACTTGACCTCGCCGTAAAAAGGTCAAATGTCAATGTATGACAATTATTTTAGCAACTTTGGTAGACCGCCCGTTCCAGATGATATATGCAAAGACTCAGCTACAAGCTATCCTCGGTTTTGGAGAATAAGATTTTTAAATGTTTTTTCCCATACAAATGCATAGGGAAGCAAACTTGACCTTGCCATAAAAAAGTCAAATGTCAATGTACGATCATTATTTTAGCAAATTTGGTAGACTCCCTGTCCCCGATGATTTATGCAAAGATTCAGCCCGAAAGCATCCTCGGTTCTAGAGAAGAAGATTTTTAAAGGTTTTTACCATATATGGGCATGGCGGCCATCTTGGTCAACGAACCGTGACCATTTTAGCAATCTTTCGTTCCCCCTATCTAAGGAGGCTCCATATGAAATTTGAGCAAAATTGGCGCAGAGGCTCCAGGGGAGGAGTTGTTTGAAATTCTGAACATTTTTCACATACAAATGCATAAGGAAGCAAAATTGACCTTACCGTAAAAAGGTCAAATGTCAATGTACGACCATTATTTTAGCAATTTTGGTAGCCCTCCCATTCCCGATGATATATGCATAGATTCAGCCATAAGGCACGCTCGGTTTTGGAGAAGAAGATTTTTAAAGGTTTTTCCCATACAAATGCATAGGGAAGCAAACTTGACCTTGCCGTAAAAAGGTCAAACGTCAACGTACGACAATTCTTTTAGCAATTTTGGTAGACCTCCCGTCCCCGATGATTCCTGCAAAGGTTCAGCCCCAAGGCATTCTCGGTTCTGGAGAAGAAGATTTTTAAAGGTTTTTACCATATATGGGCATGGCGGCCACCTTGGTCAACAGACCGCGACCTTTTTAGCAATTTTTCGTTCCCCCCCCCCTATGAAGGCTCCATATGAAATTTGAGCAAAATTGGCTCAGCGGCTTCAGAAGAGAAGTCGTTTGAAAATGTTAACGGATGGACGCACGGACGGACAGACGGACGACGGATGAAAAGTGATCACAATAGCTCATCCTGAGCAGAGCTCAGGTGAGCTAAAAACTGCCTTCTTTTGCCTAATCAACTGAAAACAGCTGAATTTTAAACATGACTTTAGAAAGACATTTTTATAACAAAGCTTTAAATAAGAGGCTTTTTTCCAGCCTCAAAGCATTGATTGACATTTTTTATTATATACCTAGCAGTTGCCATTGCCATACAAAACCACTGCCGTTATATCATAAAAGTGACCCTGATACTGCCAATGAAGGGGACTTAATGTCATATTTCCTGACGTTGTTTGGCCTTTTCATGTTTGTGTTAAAACAATTTTGTGGTACTTTCAAGAGAACAGTACTACTACGCATTTCAATATTCATTAGACTTTGATGCGGACGTGACACATGACAGCTGTCTAACGGCGGCTTATTTCAGAAGCTTGCTGCATACTTTGATCAAAAAACGTCCACAAAAACATCAAACTAATTGCTTGCGTAACGGAAGGCGATCATTCAAAAAAGGTACCTTACCAACTACAAAAAGTTAGCCAAAATTTATGACAGGACAGCAAGCTGTCACATCCGCTTATTTCGATCAGGACCTACAGTTTGCTTGACAGCGTTAACAGGACCTAGAAACATTTTATGCGCAGGCTGATATAGGTCATCCTATCTTGCACAAGAAGTAAATATACTGCAGTTTACAAGTCTACCAGTTAATCCCATACAGTGCCCGAGTTCCGAGTAGTAAAAAGCATACCTTATTGCAAATGCAAAAACAGCTGATCCAGACAAGTCCGATAGGGTCTATTTTATATATAGTGCATACTTACAAGGACGGACATTCTTTACGCACAATGTTAGCAGTTTTATTATTTTGAATAGCCTGCGCAGCCGATTGGGTGCCGAATGGCCCCCTTTTTCAGCGCTGCCAAGTATATGATTAGCCCCTTTTTTTTTTTCAACAAAAAGTATATGATTGACCTCATTTTTCTGGATTAGTATATGAAAGGCCCCACTTTTCTGATGTATCCTGGTACATGCACTTATTTTTCGTTCAGAGATCTTTTTGAGGCTGCTTGTTCTTTTGATATTCAATGAATTGTCTGCTATATTTGTCTAACTACCAACAATAAATGGGTACAAAAACTCAAAGGGCAGTATATGAATGAGTCAACATTGCAGACGATCTAGTATATGAATGGGTCCGTTTTTTCAAACACCAAGTACATGAGTGGGGTAGGTTTTGAAATACTGGCTCCAACACCCGTACCAGAATTACCCCAAGTTCTCCCTGCCACCCCCCCACCCCTCCCCCAATTCAGCAGACAACAAATTGATGACATTTTTCCTTTTTTTTTTCAGTATACACAATTTGACATTTCATGCAGATGGTCTCCTGAGGAGACTATTTGCATGAAGTGTCAGATCCTATTTTCTAGGAGAAAACTGTCTTCAGTTTGTCATTTGCTGAATTTGCCCATAGCATGGTAAGAGTTAACACATTGACCGTCTAATAATTAGATATCCAACATGCTTAAAATAGCACCTGCAGTCAGCTGGAGAAACCATGTTAACACAGTGCATTATTGCGTATTCTAAATTGTCTTTTGCCAGTCTCTGCATGTGTTCCGTTTTAAACTGTTTTCATGTGTTGGAAACAGACTCGGTGGGGGAGGTGGGGGCGGGGATGGGGGGTAGGGGAGGGGTGTGGTAACTTCCTATATATGGCACAGTACGGATGTGCATGCCGAATGGCCGCCTTTTTCAGTACTGCCAGGTATATATGATTAGCCCCCTTTTTTTCAACAAAATATATGACTGACCTGATTTTTCTTGATTTGTATTGAAAGGCCCCACTTTTTGACATCCCAGTATATGTGTATATTTTTCTCTCTGAGATTTTTTGGGGTTGCTTGTTCTTTTGGTAGTCATTGGACTGACTGTGTTTATATTTGTCTAATTAACAGCAATAAATGGGTATAAAAAATCAAAGGGCAGTATATGAATAGGTCAACATTTTGGACAAAGCCCCCCCCCCCCCACTTGCCCCTCACCCCCCGCCCCCTCCCCACCGGCCCTTGAGCAGAATTCCCCTTTCACTATGTTTGGAAGCCATGGTGTCTTTGCGTGTAAGCCCTAATAAAGTCCACCAATATTTCACAACAGCTGTACAAGTCAATCACAAATCATTTACTGGCTCAACTGTCTCCTCCTACTGTATCGAAACCAATCGCATGCAAGATAACTCAGCTGTCGTATGTCAATAATCAGAATTGCGTAATCTACAAGACCATTTGATGTTTGTTTCTAACAGTTTTTCGGTGCAATAACCTCTGTAATGACATCAGAATGTTGTGCTTTGGTTCTCTGCACTGGACTGACAGTCTAATGAATACTGAAATTCGTAATATTATACTGGTGTAATAAATAACAGATGGTAATGAAGAGTGATTGCTAATTAATACGAAAAATCTGTTGCTCAAAAGTGTTGAAAATACGGTAAAAGACTGTGATTTTACCAAGTTACCACACTCCTTCGTGACAGACTTTTCATATCAACCAAACACTGTTGATTATTCTCTATTTATTTCTCCTGAAAACATTCCTGTACATAGAGAAATCATTAGATCTGTCTTGCTAGCCTAATTATAAAGAATACCCACAGAATGAGTTTTTATGAAATATTAAAGAATTATTCAGGATTACTCTCTTAAGTAACAGTACAGTTCTGTAATATGGCACCAATTAAGAAGAATAATTTCAGTAATGAGTTATGGGACCTAGCCACTTGATTTTTTTTTTTTTTTTTTTTTTTTGTAGCTGTAACTCTTTGTATGCTGGGTAATTTTGCATGCTTCTTTGTCATCTGTGGATTTTTTTTTTAAATTAACTTTTTCAAAAAAATCTTTCAGGAATACCATCAGTGTCAAACAGTTTGAATCCAGGTCAGGCCCGACATTTTGTCGGGCCTGATCTTGGTCCAAACTGTTGCAAAGGTTATTAGCAGGCAACAAAAGTCACCACTTGCATGGAAATAGTTAATGGAACTGCAAAAAGCAAAAATGGCTCCAGATATGGGGAGTTCCATTAAGTATTGGAACAGACAACTGCACAAGCAGGGTAGACCCAGATTGGATTGTTGCAAAGGTTATTAGCAGACAACAAAAGTCACCACTTGCAGGGAAATAGTTAATGGAACTGCAAAAAGCAAAAATGGCTCCAGATATGGGGAGTTCCATTAAGTATTGGAACAAACAACTGCACAAGCAGGGTAGACCCAGATTGGATGCCACAGGGTGTGACACAGGGTTTACACAGTTTGCCACTCATCCAGCAGTTTTTAAACAAATTAACATGTAGTAATTAAACTTGTATTTTGTGGGCAATCATTAGAAGCACCTCCACCCAGCTGCCACTCACATACAGAAAGTTTACTCATACTAATTGTTCATCATCACTGCTTTATATTTCTATAAAGTTTCATGAAAATGTCTCTAATGATTTTCAAACTATAGAGCAGATATAAAATTACCATTGTCAAAATTCAGAGGGGAATAACTCAAAAAATATATAGACAAGAGTTACTGTTCTTGTGTTCTGCACATCATCTGATGATGCTTTATATTTCTATGAAGTTTCATGAATATATCTTGAATGGTTTTCAAGTTATAGAGGGGACACAATATTACAATTGTCGAATTTCAAAGGGAGAATAACTCCAAAAATGTTTAGACAAGTTACGGTTCTTGTGTTCTGCACATGGTCTGATGATGCTTTATATTTATATGAAGTTTCATGAAAATATCTTAAAGAGTTCTCAAGTTATAGAGCAAACACAAAATTACCATTGTCAAATTTCAAAGGGGAATAACTCCAGAAATGTACAGACAAGAGTTACAGTTCTTGTGTTCTGCACATCCTCTGATGATGCTTTATATTTCTATTAAGTTTCATGAAAATATCTTAAAAGGGTTTTCAAGTTACAGAGCGAACACAAAATTACCATTGTTGAATTTCAAAGGGGAATAACTCCAAATGTATAGACAAGAGATGTGTTCTGCACCTCGCCTGACGGTGTTTTATATTTCTATGAAGTTTCATGAAAATATCTTGAATGGTTTTCAAGTTATAGAGCAGACACAAAATTGCCATTGTCAAATTTCAAAGGGAAATAACTCCAAAAATGTACAGACAAGAGTAGCAGTTCTTCTGGTCTGCACATTATCTTATAATTCTTTATATGTCTATGAAGTTTCATGAAAATATCTTGAACAGTTTTCAAGTAACAGAGGGGACATAAAATTACCATTGTTGAATTTCAAAAGGGAATAACTCCGAAAATGTACTGACAAGAGTTATGGTTCTTGTGCTCTGCATGTGGTCTGTTGATACTTTATATTTCTATGACGTTTCATTAAAATATCTTAAATGTTTCCCAGTTAAAGAGCGGACACGAAATTACCATTGTCGAATTTCAAAAGGGAATAACTCCAATATATAGACAAGAGTTACAGTTCTTGTTTTCTGCACTTCATCTGATGATGCTTTATAATTCTTGAAAGTGTCATGAAAATATCTTGAACGGTTTTCGAGTTATAGAGCGGACGCATTATTACAATTGTCCAATTTCAAAGGGGTATAACTCCAAAACTGTACAGACAAGAGTTACCGTTCTTGTGTTCTGCATGTCAACTGATAATGCTTTATATTTCTATAAAGTTTCATGAAAATATCCTGAATGGTTTTCAAGTTATGGAGCAGACATGAATTTACCCTTGTTGAATTTCAAAGGAGAATAACTCCAAATCTCTATAGGCAAGAGTTACAGTTCTTGTGTTCTGCACATCCTCTGATGATGCTTTATACAGTCCAACCTGTACTTAGGACCACCTCTATTCAGCATACCCTGTCTTTAACAGCCATTTTTGGGTCCCCCAAACAATTTCCCATGTAAATGACCATGTATTAAGCAAGCACAAGTCTAGCGCGACCAATGGCCGTTAAAATATATCCAATATTGCAAAAACACTTGCTTATGTGCCATTATTTTGTGGCCATATCCTTTTTTCGGCACTGCATTATGTAAGTGTAAATGTTTGGTGCACTTAGTACGACTATTTTGGTGTTTAGTGAGACTGAACCGCTCAATTGAGCTAAAAGAACAGGTATATAATTTTTATGTAAAAATCAATATGTTCAAATTTAGCACACTGAGACCAGTAACCAGTAGAATGTTTACAAAATCCAATATCAAAAAGAATGTTATGGAATAGCCACCGATTCTTTTGAACCGTATACAAAAATTAATGTTATTTCACAGGTGCAATCAATTAATGGATAATAACTGTTTGTTTGCCACTTGGCAGAGGTGCTAAAATTATATTTAATAATGCAATGAAGAGTTAAAAACGCGATAGGCCATGACCTTGACGAGATGCTAATCCTACCAGAGGACTTGTTCAGGAGGAGTATTTGGTGATAACTATGGGATAATTTTTCTTATTTCTCCATAAAAACATATGTTGTGGGTACCCATTAGAAGTGCCTCAATGAGGCGCTTCTAATGAGTACCCACAACATATGTTTTTATGGAGAACTGGAGAAAATTATCCCAGAATTATCACCAAATACTCCTCCTTAACAAGTCCTCTGCCTACCGTATTAACACTTTGTATGCTAGATAACAAGAGCTCTGCCAAGCGGGGCATTATACGCCCGTGGCAAGTAAAAAGATGCGGCACATTAACTGGCTCCTGTATAATTCAGTGCTCCGGATATAAACTGTAAGTGGAATTACAAAAAAAAAAAAAAATTAAAAAAAAATTCATTGGGGCATAATCTCTGCTGATATTTGGTGAACTGTAAGCTAAGGGTCCAAGCTGGCCAAGAAATTAAGGGAGAAGTTTGCTGCTTCTAGGGAGAAGTGCTTTCTGACGGAAGACACATCACAGAAGCATGGCTATATTATAAGCCCATATGAGCCTTTGGCACACTATTACCTCTAAACAATATGCTGTGAAAAGTTTACAAAAACTTTCAAAGGGGCATAAATCTGCAAATATTTGGTGCACTGTAACCTAAAAATAATATGTGCTGCTCCACATCATCATGTAAGGATTTATGAAGTTTCAGCTTGATCGGATGTAAACTGTAGGAGGATTTAGCCGGAAACAAAAAATTAATAGACATTTTCGAAGGGGTTTAACTCTGCTAATATTTGGTGGACTGTAACCTCGAAACAATACGCACTGCTCCACATCATGGTCTAACTGTACATGAAGTTTCAGCTTGATTGGATGTAAACTGTAGGAGGATTTAGCCATAAACTAAAAATTAATCGAAATTTTCAAAGAAGTATAACTCTGCTAATATTTGGTGGACTGTAACCTCGAAACAATATGCGCTGCTCCACATCATGGTCTAACTATACATGAAGTTTCAGCTTGATGGGATGTAAACTGTAGGAGGAGTTAGCCGGAAACGAAAAGTCTACTGAAATTTTCAAAGAGGCATAACTCTGCTAATATTTGGTGGACTGTAACCTCGAAACAATATGCGCTGCTCCACATCATGGTCTAACTATACATGAAGTTTCAGCTTGATCGGATGTAAACTGTAGGAGGAGTTAGCCGGAAACGAAAAGTCTACTGAAATTTTCAAAGAGGCATAACTCTGCTAATATTTGGTGGACTGTAACCTCTAAACAATATGCGCTGCTCCACATCATGGTCTAACTATACATGAAGTTTCAGCTTGATCGGATGTAAAATGTAGGAGGAGTTAACCGGAAATGGAAAGTTTACAGAAATTTTCTAAGGGGCATAACTCTGCAAACATTTGGTGGACTGTAACCCCGAAATAATATGCACTGCTTCACATCATGGTCTAACTATATATGAAGTTTCAGCTTGATCGGATGTAAAATGTAGGAGGAGATAACCGGAAATGAAAAGTTTACAGAAATTTTCTAAGGGGTATAACTCTGCAAACATTTGGTGGACTGTAACCCTGAAACAATATGCGCTGCGCCACATCATGGTCTAACTATATACCAAGTTTCAGCTTGATCGGATGTAAACTGTAGGAGGAGTTAGCCGGAAACGAAAAAGTTTACGGACGGACGGACGGACTCCATACCCCGTAACATAATATGTCCCATTTTTCAAACGGGGGTATAAAAACTTCAGCAGATGACATTTTAAGAAGGTGATTTGCATAAAGTGTCAGATCCTATTTTCTAGGAAAAATAAACAAGAGGGCCATGATGGCCCTGTAACGCTCACCTGCACTTAGTGAACCTGACCTAGAACTAACTGATCAAGGCAAACATTCTGACCAAATTCATAATGATTATATTAACAAGTAAGACAATGTTGCATATCTAATGGATTGTGAAATAGAGGTCAAGGTCAAATATGGATGACTGCACTCAAGAGGCCATGCTAAGATGTATGCACTTGTTAAGTATCACTGGCTGTAGGAGCATTAGTAACTGAGAAACTGACCTGAACACAATCATTTCACAAGTGACAAATATCACTCTGTAGGACCAATAATTATTGAGAAATTGACCTAAAGAGAAAAATTTAAGAAAGTCACTGGACCGTGAAATATACATCATAAGTGACCCTGTTCCAAACTTCACCTGGAAATCATCAAGACAAACATTTTGAGCAAGATTCATGATGATCACTTAAAAAATGTGACCTCTAGAGTGTCAACAAGGTTTTCCTTTGATCAGGCCTGGTGACCTTGTTTTTTTTTACTCCAAGTGACCCACTTTTGAACTAGACCTAGAAATCATCAAAAACGAACAGTTTGAGCAATATTCATGATGATTATTAAAAACATATGTGACCTCTGGAGCGTTAACAAGGTTTTCTATTGATCTGGCCTGGTGACCTAGTTTTTGACCCCATGTGACCCAGTTTCAAATTTGACCTAGAAATCATCAAGACAAACTTTTTGTGCAAGATTCATGATGATTGCTTCAAAAATGTGATTTCTAGAGTGTTAACAAGGTCTTCCTTCAATTTAGCCGTGACCTAGTTTTTGACCCCAAGTGACCCAGTTTTGAACTTGACCTAGAAATCATCAAGACAAACATTTTGAGCAAGGTTCATGATTGATTAAAAAATGTGACCTCTATAGAGTGTTAATAAGGTCTTCCTTTGATCTGGCCCAGTGACCTGGTTTTTGACCCCAAGTGACCCAGTTTCAATCTTGATCTAGAACTCATCAAGACAAACATTTTGAGCATGATTCATGATGACTGCTTCACAAATGTGACCGCTAGAGTATTTACAAGGTTTTCCTTTGATTTGGCCTGGTTACCTAGTTTTTGACCCCAGGTACCCCAGTTTCAAACTTGACCTAGAAATCATCAAGGCAAACATTTTGAGCAACAATCATGATGATTACTTCAAAAATCTTTCCTCTGGAGTGTTAACATTTTTCCATTGATTCGGCCTGGTGACCTAGTTTTTGACCCCAAGTGACCCAGTGTCAACTTACTTAGAAATCATCAAGACAAACATTATGAGTATGATTCATGATGATTGCTTGAAAAATGTGACTTCTAGAGTGTTAACAATATTTTCCTTTGATTTGACCTGGTGACCTAGTTTTTGACCCCCAAATGACCCAGTTTCGAACCTGACCGTAATTTCATGAGGGCAAACATTCTGAGCAAGTTTCATCAAGATTGGGTAAAAACTGTGACCTCTAGGGTGTGAACAAACTAATTGTTGATGACAGATGATGGATAGAGGGTGATCACAATAGCTCACCCTGAGCTTTGCTCAGGTGAGCTAAAAACTAAAAGTATTAATTTGTCATCTGCTGAATCTGCCCATAGCATGGTAAGTGTAATTTAAGTAAAGATGCGAAAAATTTGACTGGGTTAATCAAAGGATGTTTGTTTTGATGACCAGATTCATAGACCTTATATCAGATTTCTTTTGTTTCTGGAATGGTCCAGTAATGTTACAGCTGTACAAGCCACCTGATGAGTACCCTTGGTCGTGACAAAACCATTTTTCTCAGGTCTCAGTCGAACCTCTTTCAAGCAAGCACCTGTCTTAAGCAAGCAATTTTGCCTTATCCTATAGCTGCTTGCTTATGACAGGTTGGACTGTATTTCTACGAAGTTTCATGAAAATATCTTGAATGGTTTTCAAGTTACAGAGCAGACACAATTGCGTGGCAGACAGACAGACAGACAACTGAGGCAAAATCAATATGTCTCCATCCCTGTAAGGGTGAGACATAATAAAAGTCAAAAAGGATTGCCTTTAGAAACAAAGAACACACCTAATCACAAAAATCAGAGACTGGGTTTGACTGAGTCTCTTCATATGCAACACTGTAGTTTGCTAGGCTGCATATGCCCCCTAGCGCCGGCTTAAGCGGTATTCAATTTTCAAAATAATCAGGATGGGCTCAATGATATTACAGAGAACCTGTTGTTATGCTGAGGCTCACTGAGAAACTGTTGCTGTTGCAGGGCTCCCGGAGAAAACTTGCTGTTGTAGAGCTTCAGAAAAACTGATGATATGATAGGGCTCACAGAGATACTGTTGCTGTGAAAAGGCTCACACAGAAACTATTACTGTTGTAGGGCTAATAGAGAAACTGAGAAACTGTTGCTGTGATAGGGCTCACAGAGAAACTGTTGCTGTTGCAGAGCGCACAAAGAAACTTGCTGTTTTAGGCCTCAAGAACTGTTGCTGTTGCAGGGCTCACAAAGGAACTTGCTATTGTAGGGCTCAAGAACTGTTGCTGTTGCAGAGCTCACAAAGAAACTTGCTGTTGTAGGACTAAAGAACTGTTGCTGTTGCAGGGCTCACAGAGGATCTTGCTATTGTAGGGCTCACAGAGAAACTGTTGCTGTGATAGGGCTCACAGAGAAATAGTTGCAGGGCTCACAGAGAATCTGTTGCTGTGATAGGGCTCACAGAGAAACTTGCTGATGCAGGGCCCAGAGAAACTGCTGCTGTTGTAGAGCTCACAGAGAAACTGTTGCTTTTGCAGGGCTCAAAGAGAAACTGTTGCTGTTGCAGGACTCACAGAAAAACTGTTACTGTTGCAGGGCCAACAGAAAAACGGCTGCTGTTGCAGGGCCCACAGAGATACTATTGCTGTTGCAGGGCTCACAGAGAAACTGTTGCTGTTGCAGGACTCACAGTGAAACTGTTGCTGTTGCAGGGCCCACAGAGAAACAGTTGCTGTTGCAGGGCTCTCGGAGATACTGTTGCTGTTGTAGAGCTCACAGAGAAACTGTTGCCATTGCAGGGCTCATAGAAAAGTTGTGCCGTTGTAGGGCTCACAGAGATACTGTTGCTGTGATAGGGCTCACAGAGAAATAGTTGCTGTTGCAGGGCTCACAGAGTATCTGTTGCTGTGATAGGGCTCACAGAGAAACTTGCTGATGCAGGGCCCAGAGAAACTGCTGCTGTTGTAGAGCTCACAGAGTAACTGTTGCTTTTGCAGGGCTCAAAGAGAAACTGTTGCTGTTGCAGGACTCACAGAAAAACTGTTACTGTTGCAGGGCCCACAGAAAAACGGCTGCTGTTGCAGGGCCCACAGAGATACTATTGCTGTTGCAGGGCTCACAGAGAAACTGTTGCTGTTGCAGGACTCACAGTGAAACTGTTGCTGTTGCAGGGCCCACAGAGAAACGGTTGCTGTTGCAGGGCTCTCGGGGATACTGTTGCTGTTGTAGAGCTCACAGAGAAACTGTTGCCATTGCAGGGCTCACAGAAAAGTTGTGCTGTTGTAGGGCTCACAGAGATTTTGTTGCTGTTGAAGGGCACACAGAGAAACTGTTGCTGTTGCAGGGCTCACAGAGAAACTGTTGATGTTGCTGCTGCAGGGCTCACAGAGAAACTGTTGCTGTTGCAGGGCTCACAGAGAAACTGTTGCTGTTGCAGGGCTCACAAAGAAACTGCTGCTGTTGCTGGGCTCACAGAGAAACTGCATCTGTTGCAGGGCTCTCAGAGATACTGTTGCTGTAATAGAGCTCACAGAGAAACTGTTGCTGTTGTAGGGCTCACAGAGAAACTGCTTTTGTTGCAGGGCTCACAGAGAAGCTGTTTCTGTTGCAGGGCTCTCAGAGATACTTTTGCTGCTGTAGAGCTCACAGAGAAACTGTTGCCATTGCAGGGCTCATAGAGAAACTTTTGCTGTTGCAGGGCTCTCGGAGATACTGTTGCTGTTGTAGAGCTCACAGAGAAACTGTTGCTGTTGCAGGGCTCACAGAGAAACTGCTGCTGTTGCTGGGCTCACAGAGAAACTGTTTCTGTTGCAGGGCTCTCAAAGATACTGTTGCTGTTGTAGAGCTCACAGTTTCTCTGTTTCCATTGCAGGGCTCACAGAGAAACTTTTGCTGTTGCAGGGCTCACAGAGATAATGTTGCTGTTGTAGAGCTCACAGAGAAACTGTTTCCATTGCAGGGCCCACAGAGAAACTTTTGCTGTTGTAGGGCTCACAGGGAAACTGTTTCCATTGCAGGGCCCACAGAGAAACTTTGCTGTTGTAGGGCTCACAGAGATACTGTTGCTGTTGTAGGGCACACAGAGAAACTGCTGCTGTTGCAGGGCTCACAAAGAAACTGTTGATGTTGCTGTTGAAGGGCTCACAGAATACTGTTGCTGTTGCAGGGCTCACAGAGAAACTGCTGCTGTTGCTGGGCTCACAGAGAAACTGTTTCTGTTGCAGGGCTCTCAGGGATACTGTTGCTGGTTTAGAGCTCACAGAGAAACTGTTGCCATTGCAGGGACACAGAGAAATGTTTGCTGTTGCAGGGCTCACAGAGATACTGTTGCTGTTGTAGAGCCCACAGAAAAACTTGCTATTGAAGGGCTCACAGAGAAAATGTTGCTTTGCAGGGCTCAAAGAGAAACTGTTCTGTTGCAGGACTCACATAAAAACTGTTGCTGTTGCAAGCCCTACAGAGAAACGGTTGCTGTTGCAGGGCTCACAGAGATACTATTGCTGTTGCAGGGCTCACAGTGAAACTGTTGCTGTTGCAGGGCTCACAGAGAAACTGTTGCTGTTGCAGGGCTCACAGAGAAACTGTTGCTGTTGCAGGAATCACAGTGAAACTGTTGCTGTTGCAGGACTCACAGAGAAACTGCTTTTGTTGCAGGGCTCACAGAGAAACTTTTGCTGTTGCAGGGCTCACAGAGATACTGTTGCTGTTGTAGAGCTCACAGAGAAACTGTTTCCATTGCAGGGCCCACAGAGAAACTTTTGCTGTTGTAGGGCTCACAGGGAAACTGTTTCCATTGCAGGGCCCACAGAGAAACTTTTGCTGTTGTAGGGCTCACAGAGATACTGTTGCTGTTGTAGGGCACACAGAGAAACTGCTGCTGTTGCAGGGCTCACAAAGAAACTGTTGATGTTGCTGTTGAAGGGCTCAGAATACTGTTGCTGTTGCAGGGCTCACAGAGAAACTGCTGCTGTTGCTGGGCTCACAGAGAGACTGTTTCTGTTGCAGGGCTCTCAGGGATACTGTTGCTGTTTTAGAGCTCACAGAGAAACTGTTGCCATTGCAGGGACACAGAGAAATGTTTGCTGTTGCAGGGCTCACAGAGATACTGTTGCTGTTGTAGAGCCCACAGAAAAACTTGCTATTGAAGGGCTCACAGAGAAAATGTTGCTTTGCAGGGCTCAAAGAGAAACTGTTCTGTTGCAGGACTCACAGAAAAACTGTTGCTGTTGCAAGCCCTACAGAGAAACGGTTGCTGTTGCAGGGCTCACAGAGATACTATTGCTGTTGCAGGGCTCACAGTGAAACTGTTGCTGTTGCAGGGCTCAGAGAGAGAAACTGTTGCTGTTGCAGGGCTCACAGAGAAACTGTTGCTGTTGCAGGACTCACAGTGAAACTGTTGCTGTTGCAGGACTCACAGAGAAACTGCTTTTGTTGCAGGTTAACAGAGAAACTGTTTCTGTTGCATGGCTCTAGGAGATACTGTTGCTGTTGTAGAGCTCACAGAGAAACTGTTGCCATTGTAGGGCTCACAGAGAAACTTTTTTCTGTTGTAGGGCTCACAGAGATACTGTTGCTGTTGTAGGGCACACAGAGAAACTGCTGCTGTTGCAGGGCTCACAGAGAAACTGCTTTTGTTGCAGGCTCACAGAGAATCTGTTTCTGCTGCAGGGCTCTCAAAGATACTGTTGCTGTTGTAGAGCTCACAGAGAAACTGCTGCTGTTGCTGGGCTCACAGAGAAACTGTTTCTGTTGCAGGGCTCTTGGAGATACTATTGTTGTTGTAGATCTCACAGAAAACTATAGCTGTTGCAGGGCTCACAGAGATATTGTTAGTGTTGTAGGGCTCGCAAAGAAACTTTTGCTGTTACAGGGCTCAAACAGAAACTGTTGATGTAGAGCTCACAGAGAATCTGTTGCTGTTGTAGGGCTCATAGAATGACTGTTGCAGTTGTAGAGCTCACAGAGAAACTGTTGCTGTTGCAGGGCTCACAGAGAATCTGTTGCTGTTGTAGGGCTCACAGGGAAACTGTTGCTGTTGCTGGGCTCACAGAGATACTGTTGCTGTTGAAGAGCTCACAGAAAAGACTGTTGCTGCTGTAGAGCTCACAGGGAACTGTTACTGTTGTAGAGCTCACAGAGAAACTGTTGCTGTTATAGAGGTCATAGAGAAATTGTTGCTTTTGTAGAGCTTACAGATAAACTGTTGCTTTGCAGGGCTAACAGAGAAACTATTCCTATTGTAGGATCACATAAAAAAAACTATTGCTGCTGTAGAGCTCACAGAGAAGCTGTTGCTGTTGCAGGGCTCAGAAAGATACTATTGCTGTTTAGAGCTCACACAGAACCTGTTGCTGTTGTAGAGCTCACAGAGAAACTTTTGCTGTTGTTGAGCTCACAAAGAAACTGTTACTGTTGTGGGGCTCACAGAAAAACTATTGCTGTTGTAGAGCTCACACAGAAACTGTTGCTGTTAAGAGCTCACAAAGAAACTAATGGTGTTGCAGGGCTCACAGAGATACTGTTGCTGTTGTAGAGCTCAGAGAGAAACTATTGCTGTTGTGGGGCTCACAGAGACACTATTGCTGTTACAGGGCTCATAGAGAAACTGATGCTGTGATAGGGCTCACAGAGAAACTTACTTTGATAGGTTTCACACAGAAACTGTTGCTGTGACAGGATTTACAATCTGTTGCTATTGTAAGGCTCACACAAAATAGCTGCTTAGGGTAATTATCAAAGTGGTATATTAGAATGGCTCGCAAAACGGGATTCTTCCAGTGTGTGGGCAGTATATGCACTTTACTGTAAAATGCATAATACCACCCGCACACATGAGGAATCCTGTTTTGCTTAAATTTACTGCATGCAAATATTTTAATAAGTTATATATGAACAACTGTAACAATACTGTGTGAGACCTAACCTATAAACCACATGATTCTCCTCTTTGTATAGTAAAAGAATAGAAATTGGCAGTTAACTAGAAAGGCTTGAGGCAAGATAAGAACTTGTAAAAATGACAAATAAAAATATAGGCTGTAGGCAGCAACCTACAAAATATCAAGCTGTTCATTCCCTGAATAACCCAATCAAAATGATTACCCCACAACATACAGCAAGTATTATGTAAAATATTGATTCTCCAGTAGTTTTACATTATCATAATTCACTCAAGACCAGCCTCTATTATTGGATTAGCAGCTCTTTAAGACATTCTCTGCTACCATAATCTAATAGACTATAGCCTTCTGTACAACCTCGCCAGCAGTCGAGCTGATGCATCAATATTTTCTTGTGTCACATCAATATTTTCTTGTGTCACATTAGAAACTATTTGCAGCAGTCATATAATTGCACTCTAAGGTTTAGTATAGTGATAACTCTAGATCATTGCATCCCACTTTTAAAACTTTGGAAGCTTGTTGACTTTAGCATGTCTCCAATACAGAAAGACAGGCCGGGGAGGGGGTGGGGGGAGGGTATGTGTGTGGTATCACCAGTTGAATGCCTTACCTGGCACCATGATTTAATAAAACCTATCTATATACATCAAGATTTTATGCGCAAGATATCAATTTAATGCACCATCTACACATAGCTCTAGGTAAAAGGGTCTGGGAGTATCAGGAAAATATTTTTTGTTTATTTCTCTATGATATCATATGTTGTGGGTACTCATTAGAAGTGTCTCACACAGAAATGCCTCGACGTGGCACTTCTAATAGCTACCCACAACATATCTTTTCGTGGAAAAGTAAGAAAAATATCAACTATTTGTTGAAATAAGTGGCTTATCTGGAACTATGATCTATACCCTAGAAAACATGTCTAATATCAATCCTCCTTTACTTCTTTACTAGTTAATTGGGTATTGATCAGAGCTACTAACTCACCAAACCTACAGACAACCAGGCATCAAAGACTGTTACATTTTAGGAGGACAAGACTTTTATTACAGTCGCAGAAAATATACTGGAAATCAATAGTAAACCACTTCCTCCATAATTCATAATACATGGAGCTGCTTAATTTCACTGATTTGGAGTTTAACGGCCCAGTCAATATTAATAAAGTCATGCTGAGCCAATCAATTTACCTTATCACACTTTTTCCAGGACAGACTTAGTCCTCGAAGCAGTTAACCAGTGCTTGTGCACATTCTTTCGCCAGAAACTGACAATTGCCCTTCTTGAATCAGGCGAAGGGAGAGAATATACATAGGAAATATTTCAGATCAATCTCTACAAATCCGTTACCTCATGATCACCAGTCTGACACACATCTGAATGAGCCATTGAGGCCAGCTTTAATTCAAACAAACAAGTGACACACAGATAGAGAATCAGATCAGTCTGTACTTCCATGCAGTGTGAACAGTGTGATTATATCGGTGAAGTTTCACAAAAATGTAACAAAAAAAAAACAAGAGGGCCATGATGGCCCTGTAACGCTCACCTGAGCAACATAGCACTTTGAGAGCCAGATCTAGAAATGATCAAGGCAAACATTCTGATCAAAATTCAAAATGACTATATTAACAAGTAAGACAATGTAGCATGTCTAATGGACTGTGAAATAAAGATCAAGGTCAAATATGGATGACTGCACTCAAGAGGCCATGCTAAGATGTATGCATGTACTAAGTATCACTGGCTGTAGGAGCAATAGTTACTGAGAAACTGACCTAAACACAAACACTTCACAAGTACCAAATATCACTCTGTAGGACCAATAATTACTGAGAAACTGACCTAAATGGAAAAACTTAAGAGAGTCACTGGACAGAAAACTATACATCACCTTGAAATCATCAAGACAAACATTTTGAGCAAGATTCATGATCATCATTTCAAAAATGTGACCTCTAGAGCATCAACAAGTTTTCCTTTGATTTAGCCAAGTGAACTAGTTTTTGATATCAAGTGACCCAGTTTTAAACTAGACCTAGAAATCATCAAGACAAACATTTTGAGCAATATTTACGATGATTATTTCAAAAATGTGACCTCTGGAGTGTTAACAGTTTTCTGCTGATTTGGCTAGGTGACCTAGTTTTTGACCCCATGTGACCCAGTTTCAAACTTGACCTAGAAATCATCAAGACAAACATTTTGAGCAAGATTCATGATGAGTGCTTCAAAAATGTGACCGCTAGAGTGTTAACAAGGTTTTCTGCTGATTTGGCCAGGTGACCTAGTTTTTGACTCCAAGTGACCCATTTTCAAACTTGACCTAGAAATCATCAAGACAAACATGTTGAGCAAGATTCATGATGATTGCTTGAAAAATGTGACCACTAGAGTGTTAACAAGGTTTTCTGCTGATCTGGCCAGGTGACCTAGTTTTTGACCCCAGGTGACCCAGTTTAGAACTTGACCTAGAAATCATCAAGACAAACATTTTGAGCAAGATTGATGATGATTGCTTAAAAAATGTGACCACTAGAGTATTAACAAAGTTTTCTGCTGATATGGCCCGGTGACCTCGTTTTTGACTCCAAGTGACCCAGTTTTGAACTTGACCTAGAACTCATCAAGACAAACATTTTTGAGCAAGATTCATGATGATTGCTTGAAAAATGTGACCGCTAGAGTTATAACAAGATTTTACGCTGATTTGGCCAGGTGACCTAGTTTTTGACCCCAGGTGTTCCAGTTTCGAACTTGACCTAGAAATCATTAAGACAAACATTTTGAGCAAGATTCATGATGATTGCTTCAAAAATGTGACCGCTAGAGTGTTAACAAGGTTTTCTGCTGATTTGGCCAGGTGACATAGTTTTTGACCCCACGTGACCCAGTTTCAAACATATCCTAGAACTCAAGACAAACATTTTGAGCAAGATTCATGATTATTGCTTCAAAAATGTGACCGCAAGAGTGTTAACAAGGTTTTCTGCTGGTTTGGTCTGGTAACCTAGTTTTTGACACCACGTGACTCAGTTTCAAACTTGACCTAGAAATCATCAAGACAAACATTTTGAGCAAGATTCATGACGATTGCTTGAAAAATGTGACCGCTAGAGTGTTAACAAGGTTTTCTGCTGATTTGGCCCAGTGACCTAGTTTTTGACTCCAAGTGACCCAGTTTCCAACTTGAACTAGAAATCATCAAGACAAACATTTTGAGCAAGATTCATGATGATTGCTTGAAAAATGTGACCACTAGAGTGTTAACAAGGTTTTCTGCTGATTTGACCCAGTGACCTAGTTTTTGACTCCAAGTGACCCAGTTTCGAACTTGACCTAGAAATCATCAAGACAAACATTTTGAGCAAGATTCATGATGACTGCTTCAAAACTGTGACCGCTAGAGTGTTAACAAGGTTTTCTGCTGATTCGGCCTGGTGACCTAGTTTTTGACCCCAAGTGACCCAGTTTCGAACTTGACCTAGAAATCATCAAGACAAACATATTGAGCAAGATTCATGATGATTGCTTCAAAAATGTGACCACTAGAGTGTTAGCAAGGTTTTCTGCTGACCTGGTCCGGTGACCTAGTTTTTGATCCCAAGTGACCCAGTTTCAAACTTGACCTAGATTTAATAGAGGCAAACATTTTGAGCAAGTTTCATCAAGATTGGGTCAAAACTATGACCTCTAGAGTGTTAACAAGTTTTTCCTTTGATTTGACCTGGTGACCTAGTTTTTGACCCCAAGTAACCCAGTATCAAACTTGACCTAGATTTCATAGAGGCAAACATTCTGACCAAGTTTCATCAAGATTGGGTCAAAACTATGACCTCTAGAGTGTTAACAAGTTTTTCCCTTGATTTGACCTGGTGACCTAGTTTTTGACCCCAAGTAACCCAGTATCGAACTTGACCTAGATCTCAGAGGCAAACATTCTGACCAAGTTTCATCAAGATTGGGTCAAAACTGTGACCTCTAGAGTGTTAACAAACTAATTGTTGACGACGAACGACGGACGACGAACGACGGACGACGGGCATAGGGTGATGACAATAGCTCACCCTGAGCTTTTGCTCAGCTGAGCTAAAAACACAAATGGGCCCAAATGGTCCCGTATCGCTCATCTGATACCAGACAAGTTTTGAATCAGTTGACCTTTTGGTTCAAGAGAAGAAGTTCAATACAGATTTTCAAGATGGAGGCCATCGGAACGATTTACCATCTTTTGATCTACAAGTCACCTCGATACTTTCAATGAAGTTTTGAGTTAATTGGCCTTTTGGTTTAGGATAAAAAAGTTCAAACTAGATATTCAACATGGCTGCTAGGGTGACCATTTTGGATTTTCCATCAGAATGATTTTAGCTAACATCGCTGCTAGGGTGACCATTTTGGATTTCCCATCAGAATGATTTTAGCTAACATCGCTACATACTTAATTTGTTAGCGCTGGGCCTCATGGTTTCAGAGAAGATTTTTGAAGGTTCTTTAGCTATATAGCTCTATATAAACATATGACCCTCTGGGGTGTGGCCAGTTTGGACCCCAGGGGCTTGATTGGCAGGATTTATGTAGGGGACCACTAAATATTGCTACATACTAAATACATAAGCTGTGGGCCTCATAGTTTTATAGAGAAGAAGATTTTTAAAGTTTTTCCCGTTTAAGTCTATGGGAGCTAATGACCCCCGGGGCATGGCCAGTTTGGACCCCAGGGGCTTGATTGGCTGGATTTATGTAGGGGACCATTAAACATTGCTACATACTAAATATCTAAGCTGTGGGCCTCATGGTTTGAGAGAAGAAGATTTTTTAAGTTTTTCCCATTATAAGTCGATGGGAGCTATATATAGGCATGGCGGCAATCATGATTTACGGACTGTACAAATTTTCAACCCCCCTTAAACACAGAGTTCCACATGAAGTTTGAAGAATCTGGCCCAGGGGTTTCTGAGGAGAAGCTGTTCAAAGGTGTGAATGGACCGATGGACGAACAGACAGATGGGGAGTGATCCCAATAGCTCATCCTGCGCCTTCGGCTCAGGTGAGCTAAAAAAAAAAGTGGCTTTAGTTCAGATAACAAACTTGAAAAGGTGAACTTGTGTGCCAAGGACAGTTAATCCTGCAAGCAAAATATTTTTATGTCATACCTTTTTTTCTCATCTTGCTGATACTGTCTCTGAAGGTTTATGAAAATTTAACAAAAACTGTAGAAGTGGCTTGCTCAATAAACATGGACAGGATTAATTATGTGTCGCAGATAGACAACCCTGAAAAGGAAATAAAATTACTGTAGGTGAAACACTAACACTCATCATCCTGATCATTTTTTGAAAGTTTCATGAAACCCTAACAATGGTACCTCTTTATAAGATGGTTTGTTACAAGACAGTCTCACATATACCATATTTGACCTAATTACTTCACTATGTACTTAGGTTTTTCAACTTACAGACAGGTATAATGACTACTTTATGAAAGCCATCTCTGGGGAGATAACAGTTAATAATGGAAAGAGCATAGAGAAATCAAGAATGTTTAAGAACTTTTAAGTCATCTTATAAATCAGAAAAATACCTTAATCTGAACTTAGAAAAACACATTATTTTCAATTTTTCAAAACTAGGTATTTCTAATCATAGACTAGAGCTTGAAAGAGGTTGTTATAAAGATTTTCCAGCTGACCAACGCTTTTGTAAAATATGTAATGATAACATCTCAGCTGAAGACATACGAGGGATGTTCGAAATGAATTGCTTATTTCTATCTGGAAACTTTAAATTTCAAGTTAGCCCAAAAGTACTCATTTCATGCCCTCGAAGTACTCCCCGTGGCTAGAAATGCAAAGTTTCAGCCGATGTATCCACTTCTTGAAGGCGTCACGGTACGCTGATTTGGGCACAGTAATAAGGTACTGATGAATGGCAGATCCAAGTGCCTGTCGGGACTGGTATTTCCGCCCAGCAAGGAATGCTTTCAATTTCGGAAACAAAAAGAAATCACATGGGGCAAGGTCTAGGGAATACGGGGGGGTGAGGCAAAACAGTTACTTTTTCTTTCTTCAAAAACGCCGTAACTATTGCGGAGGTATGAGCTGGGGCATTGTCATGTAGAAGACGGACATGTTTAAAACCAATGGCAGGGCATCGTTTCTGATAATACTTTTTCAGTTTCTTCAGTACTATGTCTTTGTAGTACTTTCCGGTGATGCTTTGCCCTTTTTTCACTGGCACTTTTATTGCGACTCCTTCACCAGAGAAGAAGATTGCATACAAAACCTTCTTTGTACTCAAAGAACGTTTGGCAATTATTGGGCGTTTGCTGTGTTTAGTGGCCCATATCTTATTACTAACCTTTCTGACGGGCTCAAAATAATGGACCCAGGTTTCATCACCTGTTACAACATTGGCAAACTGCTTTTTGTCATATTTTGGAAACATTTGAAGCAGCTTTTTGCCCACTTTAACCCGTTGCCTCTTTTGCTCGTCAGTCAACAGATGTGGCACCCATCTAGCAGAAATCTTTCTGACTTTCAAATGCTTCTTCAAAATAAGGTGAACCGTTGATAGTGATATGCCTACCTTTCGTGCAATATCACGAACTGTGATATTCAATGATTTCCTTTATTTTGGAAACAATTTCTTTACGAGATGCAGAGTTTGGCCTACCTGATTTCGGTGCATTTTTTATGGACTCTACACCAGACTCAAATTTCTTTTTCCACCGCCGAACTGTGTCATAAGACACACAAGAAGGTCCAAAAGCAGTAGAAATTTCAGTCATCAGCTTCTTCAAAGAACAAACAAGTTTTGAGCGAGCTTTTTTGTCGACGCTTCTACCAACCATTTTTACTGCAGTGGTCAATGACTGCGTGTATTCGAATGGCAAATTTTATGTCTTACACTTACTCTAACATGTACATTTATATACCATTGTGTAGATATTGAATAGCCCTATACAGGTATGTATGGTTTTTATCGTGCCCCATGTGGATATCGAGCTAGAGGACAATAAGCAATTCATTTCGAACATCCCTCGTATTTCATTTTGTTATGATGTGTACTGCTTATTCTGACTTAAGGCACAAGTTTTTCAAAGAAATAAATTCCTTCATAGTAAATTTTGATAAATTAACAACATGGGATCAGTTTTTTGTTTCTTATGAGCTCAGAAGATCGAGATTCTTTCTCTTTTTCTAGTGTACATTGACAGTAACTTGTTTAAACATTCGCTAGTCCTCAGGGAAATAATCACATCAAATATCATTGGTATTATTGATTGACTCTTTCTTGCATATTGTTAAATATGTATTCATTTTATGTTTTGTAAAATCTGTAGTTTAGTTGTGGCATTGATTTGTAAATATGTATGCTCATATGCTTTCATGTTTTCTTCAATTATAGTTCTATATTTGGACTGAATACTGAATAAATTTTACTTTACTTTACTTTATTTTATACTTACTAAAGGTACACTTAAAAAAAAAAAAAAAAAAAAAAAAAAGTGAAAGACTTATCAAATGATGTTTATGTGATGTTTTTGTTTGTTTGTTTTTTTTTTCTGTTTTTTTTTTTTCTTATAAATGCATAGGTTGTGGGTACTCATTTGTATTGCATCTACAAGTTGATGTAATTCAAATGGGTATCCAGAAAATATCCCTTTATAAATCAGTGGACAACTAGAGCTGGTGTTTGTAAAACACTATGCCCCCAACTGCCTGACTCTAACACTGCTTGACTCCAACACTGCTTGCCCATGATGGTAACAACAATACAAATATATGAGATTTCAATGTTATTTTATCAAAGGGAAATAACTCTAAAAGAGGAGATAATTGGGATATGAAAAAAATATGGGTCACCTATTTTTTCATGAGGAATCAAAATATGAAATTTCAAAACATTAGCATACATGGTTCTAAACTTATGCTATACACAATAAAGCAATGACATTAAATGACCAGAAATTGCGAAGGGCCATAATTCCAACATTTCATTTAATTGGTTCAAAATTTAATCAGGTGATCTCCTCCTCAATCCCAATCAGTATACCAAATATCATGGCTCTGGCTTAAATACTTTTTGAGATATCTTGCTGACAAGGTCAAAATGCCCAGAACTACAAAGGGCAATAACTACCTCGATTTTTCATGGAATTCCCTAAAAAAATCAGGTAATCTCCACATCATCCCCAATCAGCATAATATTATTTCAAGACCCTAGCTTAAGTACTTTTCGAGACATCTTGCTGACAAGGTCAAAATGCGCAGAACCGCAAAGGGCCGTAACTTAATCAATATTTTCACGTAATTCTCTCAAAATATAATCATGTAATTAACACATCATTCCCACCCACTATATTGAATTTCAAGAACCTATCTTAAATACTTTTCAAGACATCTTGCTCACAAGATTTAATTCTGATTTTTTTCAAAGGGGCATATCTCTAAACAAACATGCTGGACAAGGAAAAAAATACAGGTCAGCTATTTTTTCATTGGGAACCCAAATATAAAATTTCAAAACCCTAGCATGCAGGGTTCTTAAGATATGGCATGCAAAAAAAAAGCTTGATGAACGGACAAACCAGACAGATGGACAAACAAAGGCAAAATAATATGCCTCATCAATTTCATTCGAAACTGGGGGCATAATCAGGTCATCTACTCATTACTACCAATCTATTCATCAAGTTTCAAGGCTCCAGCTTCAATAGTTTTTAAATATTTTGCTGACAAGGGAAACATGCCCAAATTTACAAAGGGCCATTATTACGAAATATTTTTTTAGAATTTATACAAAAGTTAATCAGTTCATCTACTTATCATAACCAATCAATTCACCAAGTTTCAAGTCTCTAGGTCAAATAGTTTTTGAGATATTTTGCTGACAAGATAAAAATGTCAAAAATTACAAAGGGCCATAATTCAATAAGTATTTTTCAAAATTTATTAAAAAGTTAATCAGGTTGTCTACTCATCACTACCAGTCTATTCATCAAGCTTCAAGGCTCTAGCTCCAACGGTTTTTGAGATATTTTGCTGACAAGGTAAAAATGCCCAAAATTACAAAGGGCCATAACTCATGAAGTATTTTTCAGAATTTCTTCAAAAGTTAATCAGGTCATCTACTCATCACTATAAATCCATTTATTAAGTTTCAAGGCTCTAGTTCTAATAGTTTTTGAGATATTTTGCTGACAAGGTAAAAATGCCCAAAATTACAAAGGATCATAACTCAAGAAGTATTTTTCAAAATTTATTCAAAAGTTAATCAGGTTGTCTACTCATCACTACCAGTCTATTCATCAAGTTTCAAGGCTCTAGCTCCAACGGTTTTTGAGATATTTTGCTGACAAGGTAAAATTCCCCAAAATTACAAAGGGCCATCACTCATAAAGTATTTTTCAGAATTTCTTCAAAAGTTAATCAGGTCATCAACTCATCACTACAAATCCATTTACTAAGTTTCAAGGCTCTAGCTTTAACAGCTTTTGAGATATTTTGCTGACAAGGTAAAAATGCCCAAAATTACAAAGGGGCATAACTCAAGAAGTATATTTCAAAATTTCTTCAAAAGTTAATCAGGTTGTCTACTCATCACTACCCATCTATTCATCAAGCTTCAAGCTCTAGCTTCAATAGTTTTTGAGATCTTTTGCTGACAAGGTAAAAATGCCCAAAATTACAAAGGGCCATAACTCATGAAGTATTTTTCAGAATTTCCTCAAAAGTTAATCAGGTCATCTACTCATCATTACAAATACATTTACTAAGTTTCAAGGCTCTAGCTTTAACAGTTTTTGAGATATTTTGCTGACAAGGTAAAAATGCCCAAAATTACAAAGGGCCATAACTCAAGAAGTATTTTTCAAAATTTCTTCAAAAGTTAATCAGGTTGTCTACTCATCACTACCAGTCTAAGGCTCTAGCTCCAATGGTTTTTGAGATATTTTGCTGACAAGGTAAAAATGCCCAAAATTACAAAGGGCCATAACTCAGGAAGCTTTTTTTAAAATTTCTTCAAAAGTTAATCAGGTTGTCTACTCATCACTATCAGTCTATTCATCAAGTTTCAAGCCTCTAGCTCCAACACTTTTTGAGATATTTTGCTGACAAGGTAAAAAGCCCAAAAATTCAAAGGGCCATAACTCATGAAGTATTTTTCAGAATTTCTTCAAAAGTTAATCAGGTCATCTACTCATCACTACAAATCCACTTACTAAGTTTCAAGGTTCTAAATCAAACAGTTTTTGAGATATTTTGCTGACAAGGTATAAATCCCAAAATTACAAAGGGCCATAACTCAAGAAGTATTTTTCAAAATTTCTTCAAAAATTAATCAGGTTGTCTACTCATTACTACCAGTCTATTCATCAAGTTTCAAGGCTCTAGCTTCAATACTTTTTGAGATATTTTGCTGACAAGATTGTGTCCATATTTTTTCAAAGGGCCATAACTCAGAAAAGGGGCATAATCCTGTCAAGAAAAAAAATACGTGTCAGCTATTTTTTCATGAGGAATCCATATAAGAAATTTCAAAACAGTAGCATTTGCGGTTCTAAAGTAATGCTATGCATAAAAAGGCGTGACGAACACATGGACGGATGTACGGACGGACGGATGGACGGACGAATAACCCAGAAGCAAAATGCCCCCCCCCCCCCAACTTCTTTGAAGTTGGGGGCATAAAAAGTAAACTGATTGTAACCTTAAGACTATGGAATTGCTTGACAGTGGGCTTATAGTGGTATGTGCAGTAATTATGTCAAATATGGTAAGACTGTTTAAAGGTGGACATAAAAGTGTTGTACAAAAACAAATGTATAGATTATATTATGGTCATTTTTCTATATAATCTTTACATTTGTGTTTGGATATAACAGGTTTTTTTTTTCCTTTGAATCCCAGCAATGATTTTTATAACAAGAGGGCCATGATGGCCCTGTAACGCTCACCTGAGAGTCATAGCACTTAGAGAACCTGACCTAGAACTGATCAAGGCAAACATTCCGACCAAAATTCATAATGATTATATTAACAAGAGGACCATGACGGTCCTATATCGCTCACCTGAGCAAACAGCTTTGCATACTTACTGTTGAAGTTTCAGCCAAGTTCACTGCTCTAAGATTTTTGTATAAATTTTATAGCCCTGCACCCAAGCAGCCATGTTTTTTTCATGCATCATGATGGCTTGAACTGAATATTGAAAGAGGGTCACCAAAGAAACAATTCTGCCATTATATTGGAATTGGTCCAGTGGTTTCTGACAAAAAGATTTTTAAAATGTCTTTATGATATAGATATATAGGGAAATTAAGCCCCACCCCACTAACGACCATGTTTTTTGACAAATCATGACAACTTGAACAAACTTGGTAGAGGGTCACCAAAGGAAAAATCCTGCCAAGTTATATTGAAATCGGTTCAGTGGTTTCTGACAAGAAAATTTTTATAGTTTTCTATTTAGACATATAGGGAAAATAAGCCCCACCCCTAGAAACCATGTTTTTTGATAAATCATGATTGCTTGAACAATACAGATATATACAGAAAATAAGCCCCGCCCCCTGATGGCCATGTTTTTTGAAGTATCATGAGGGCACAATCTTGGTAGAAGGTCGCCAAAGCAACATTCCTGTCAAGTTACATTGAACTCAATCCAACGGTTTCTTACGAGAAGATTTTTAAAGTTTTCTATATAGATATATAGGATAAATATGCCTCGCCCCCTAGCGACCATGTTTTTTGACAAATCATGACGGCTTGAACAATCTTGGTAGAGGGTCACCAAAGAAACATTACTGCCAAGTTATATTGAAATCGGTCCATTGGTTTCTGACTAGAAGATTTTTAAACTTTTCTATATAGATATATTGGGAAAATAAGCCCCTCCCCCTGGTGGCCATGTTTTTTGACGAATCATGATAACCTAAACAATCTTGGTAGAGGGTCAACAAGGAAAGATTTCTACCAAGTTATAATGAAATCTGTCCAGTGGTTTCTGACAAGAAGATTTTTTAAGTTTTCTATATAGATATATAGGGATAATAAGCCCCACACCCTAGTGGCCATGTTTTTTGACAAATCATGACTGTCTGAACAATCTTGGTAGAGGGTCACAAAAGCAACATTCCTGTCAAGTTACACTGAACTCGAGCCAACGGTTTCTTATAAGAAGATTATCAAAGTTTTCTATATACATGTAGCTATAGAGGGAAAATATGCCCCACCCCCTAGTGGCCATGGTTTTTGACGCATCATGATGGCTTGAACAATCTTGGTAGAGGGTCACCAAAGCAACATTCCTGCCAAGTTATATTAAAATTGGTCCATTGGTTTCTGACAAGAAGATTTTTAAACTTTTCTATATAGATATATAGGGAAAATAAGCCCCGCCCCCCCCTGGCGGCCATGTTTTTTGACGAATCATGATAACTTGAACAATCTTGGTAGAGGGTCAACAATGAAAGATTTCTGCCAAGTATTTATGAAATCAGTCCAGTGATTTCTGACAAGAAGATTTTTAAAGTTTTCTATATAGATATATAGGGAAAATAAGCCCCGCCGGCTAGCGGCCATGTTTTTTTGACAAATAATGATGGCTTGAACAATCTTGGTAGAGGATCACCATGGAAACATTTCTGCCTAGTCATATAGAAATCGGTCCAGTGTTTTCTGGCATGAAGATTTTTAAAGTTTTCTATATAGATATATAGGGAAAACAAGAGGACCATGATGGTCCTGTATCGCTCACCTGAGCAAACAGATTTGCATACTTACTGCTGAAGTTTCAGCCAAGTTCACTGTTCTAGGATTGTATAAATTTTATAGCACCAACACCCCCCCACCCCCCACACACCAGGCCATGTTTTTTAATGCATCTTGATGACTTGAACTGAATCTTAAAAGAGGGTCACCAAAGGAACATTTCTGCCAAGTTATATTGAAATTGGTCCAGTGGTTTAAAGTGTTTTATATAGCTATGAAGCCCTACCCTCTAACGGCCATGTTTTTTGACGAATTATGACAGCTTGAACAAACTTGGTAGAGGGTCACCAAAGGAACATTCCTGCCAAGTTATATTGGAATCTGTTCAGTGGTTTCTGACAAGAAGATTTTTAAAGTTTTCTATTTAGATATATAGGGAAAATAAGCCCCACCCCATGGCAGCCATGTTTTTTGACGAATCATGATTGCTTGAACAATCTTGGTAGAGGGTCATCAAAGCAACATTCCAGCCTAGTAATATTGAAATCGGTCAGGGGGTATTTGACAAGAAGAATTTTAAAGTTTTCTATGCAGATATATACGAAAAATAAGCCCCGCCACCCAGGGGGCCATGGTTTTTGACGTATCATGAAGGCTTGAACAATCTTGGTAGAAGTCATCAAAGCAACATTCCTGCCAAGTTACATTGAACTCGGTCCAACTGTTTCTTACAAGAAGATTTTTCAAGTTTTCTATATAGATATATAGGGAAAATATGCCCCACCCCCTAGCGGCCATGTTTTTTGACAAATCATGACGGCTTGAACAACCTTTATAGAGGATCAACAAAGAAACATTCCTGCCAAGTTGTATTGAAATCGGTCCATTGGTTTCTGAAAAGAAGATTTTTAAAGTTTTATATATAGATATATAGGGAAAATAAGCCTCGCCCCACGGCAGCCATGTTTTTTGACGAATCATGATTACTTAAACAATCTTGGTAGAGGGTCACCAAGGAAACATTTCTGCCAAGTTATATTGAAATCGGTCCAGTGGTTTCTGACGACAAGATTTTTTCAAGTTTTCTATATAGATATATAGGGAAAATAAGCCCCACCCCTCTAGCGGCCATGGTTTTTGACAAATCATGACGTCTTGAACAATCTTGATACAGGGTCACCAAGGAAACATTTCTGCCAAGTTATATTGAAATTGGTCCAGTCGTTTATGACAAGAAGATTTTTGAAGTTTTCTATATAGATATATAGGGAAAATAAACCCCGCCACTAGCGGCCATGTTTTTTGATGAATCATGGCGGCTTGAACAATCTTGGTAGACGATCACCGAAGAAACATTTCTGCAAAATTATATTGAAATCAGTCCAGTGGTTTCTGAGAAGATTTTTAAAGTTTTCTATAAAGGTATATAAGGAAAATAAGCCCTGCCCCCTGGCGGCCATATTTTTTGATGAATCCAAATGGCTTGAACAATCTTGGTAGGGGATCACCGAAGGAACATTTCTGCAAAATTATATTGAAATCGATCCAAAAGTTTCTGACAAGAAGATTTTTAAAGTTTTCTATATAGATATATAGGGAAAACAAGCCCCGCCCCCTGGCGGCCATGTTTTTTGACGAATCCAACTGGCTTGAACAATCTTGATAGAGGGTCACTAAGGAAACATTTCTGCCAAGTTATATTGAAATTGGTCCAGTGGTTTCTGACAAGAAGATTTTTAAAATTTTCTAGATAGATATATAGGGAAAATAAGTCCCGCCCCCTGGCGGCCATGTTTTTTGACAATCCAAATGGCTTGAACAATTTTGGTAGACCATCACCAAAGGAACATTTCTGCAAAATTATATTGAAATCGGTCAAGAAGATTTTTAAAGTGTTCTATATAGATATAGAGGGAAAATAAGACCTACCCACTCGCAGCCATGTTTTTTGACAAATCTAAATGGTTTGAACAATCTTGGTAGGGGATCACCAAAGAAACATTTCTGCAAAATTATATTGAAATCGATCCAATGATTTCTGACAAGAAGATTTTTAACGTTTTCTATATAGATATATACGGAAAATAAGCCTCGCCCCCTGGCGGCCATGTTTTTTGACGAATCCAAATGGCTTGAACAATCTTGGTAGAGGATCACCAAAGGAACATTTCTGCAGAATTATATTAAAATTGGTCCAGTGATTTCTGACAAGAAGATTTTTAAAGTGTTCTATATAGATATATAGGGAAAATAAGCCACGCCCCCTAGCGGCCATGTTTTTTGACGAATCCAAATGGCTTCAACAATCTTGGTAGAGGATCACCAATGGAACATTTCTGCAAAATTATATTGAAATCGGTCCAGTGGTTTCTGACAAGAAGATTTTTAAAATTTTCTATATAGATATATAGGGAAAATAAGTCCCGCCCCCTGGCGGCCATGTTTTTTGATGAATCCAAATGGCTTGAATAATCTTGGTAGAGGATCACTGAAGGAACATTTCTGCAAAATTATATTGAAATCGGTCCAGTGGTTTCTGACAAGAAGATTTTTAAAGTTTTCTATATAGACATATAGGGAAAATAAGCCCCGCCCCCTGATGGCCATGTTTTTTGAGGAATCCAAATGGCTTGAACAATCTTGGTAGAGGATCACCAAAGGAACATTTCTGCAAAATTTTATTGAAATCTGTCCAGTGGTTTCTGACAAGCAGATTTTTTTAAGTTTTTAGGTAAAAAATCTATTTTTAGTGCCTGTGACCTAGATATGCAATGGACCGGAACCATTTGAACAACTTTGAAAGAGGAACAACCAAGGTTTATTCCTGTGAAGTTTGGTCAAAATCCAATCAGTGGTTTAGGAGGAGATGTTGTTTAAAGATTGTGAACAGACTGACGGACAGACGGACGACAACGACGTACGGTGAGTGATCACAAAAGCTCACCTTTAGCCTTCGGCTCAGGTGAGCTAACAAGTAAGACACTGTAGCATGTCTAATGGACTGTGAAATAGAGGTCAAGGTCAAATATGGATGAATGCACTCAAGATGCTAAGATGTATGCATGTGCTAACTATCACTGACTGTTACTGACCTATTCAATGATGATGGAAGTCTCATGAACTACAATCAGTTCATTCAAAAGTTTGAGGTGCAAACCAATTTTATACAGTTTTATGGTGTTAGAGCAGTGGTAGAACTGTATATCAGAAATAAAGGAATTGCAATAAATACTAACATATTAACAAACAATTATTTACCATTTAAAATAAAAGTATTATTGAAAAATGAACGAGGAAGTAGGGATATGTATGAACTAATTAACAAAAAGAATATCATTCCAAGCAGTCAAGTTAAATGGAACACAATATTTGAACCAATCCATTTAAATTGGTCACAACTGTACAATATCCCCGCAAAAAGTTGTAATAATACTAAATTACATTGGTTTCAATATAGATTACTCCATCGAATTTTAGCGACAAACAATTTTTTATTTAAGTGTAACATTAAACAAGATAATTTATGTAACTTTTGCAAATGTTTCCCAGAAAAGCTTGAGCACATATTTTGGTATTGTACCCTAATAATGGAATTTTGGGAACATATTGAAATGTGGATATATGAAAAAAGTAACTATTTACTTAATATAGACATGCAACTAGCCATCCTAGGTATAACAAATGTAACTGAAAATAATAAATCGATCAATTACATATTGATTTTAACTAGATATTACATCTATAAATGCCGTATAAATGGCAATCGACCAAGTATAGCAGAATGGATAAAAGAAGTCACCTTTTTTATACATATTGAAAAAATGATAGTGATTAAAACTGATCGTTATCCAATATTTATAAAACACTGGGGAAAATGGTTAAATTTATTGGAATTATAGTCAATATTAACGGTACACTCATAATGTGGTTTCGAACCATTTTCGGGTCACATGTGAGGCGTCCATGTAAATGTACATTCATAATGTCAGTTCGAGCCTTGCTCGGGTAATACGTGATTCCTGTTTTTGTCCTGTGAGATGAAAATGTAAGGTCCGATTACACAAGGCAGTCCAGTCGAACCGGACATTTTCCTCATGATAGTGCAATTAACATATATTTAAACAAGATAATAATAACAATAATAATAATAATAATAATAATAAACTTACCTGAAATAAGCCGCTGCTGCGTATACACACGTGAAAGCTACACCAAATCCTATGTATGTATGTATATATATATATACATACATGCATACTCTATGGTGTTCAATCATGCGCTTAGTGATGCCGGTATACAGTTACTGAACAAAATAACTCTCCAGACGCCTAGCATAAAAGCTTATTATGATTCTTATTGTGCTTCTGTGGATGTAATGCTAAACTTTACATATCGCCATTATATTTTGTATGAAAGCATTTATGAATGGATATTAGTAAAGAGCACACTTTATATGAATTATTATATTGAATGTTGTATGATATTTGACATGCTAGTGGAAAAATGAAATAAATCATAAAAAAAAAACAAAAAAAAAAAAAAAAAAAAAAAAAACTATCACTGACTGTAGGGGCAATAGTTACTGAGAAACTGACCTAAACACAAACACTTCACAAGTGCCAAATATCACTCTGTAGGACCAATAATTACTGAGAAACTGACCTAAACAGAAAAACTTAAGAAAGTCACTGGACTGTGAAATATACATCATAAGTGACCCAGTTCCAAACTTCACCCAGAAATCATCAAGACAAACATTTTGAGCAAGATTCATGATGATCACTTAACAAATGTTACCTCTATAGTGTCAACTAGGTTTTCCTTTGATTTGGCCTGGTGACCTAGTGTTTGACCCCAAGTGACCCAGTTTCAAACCTACCTAGAAATCACAAAGACAAAAATTTGAGCAAGATTCATGATGATTGCTTCCTCCAGAGTATTAACTAGGTCTTTCTTTGATCCTTAGACCTGCTCCAGTGACCTAGTTTTTTACCCCATGACCCAGTTTCAAACTTGACCTATAAATCATCAAGACAAACATTTTGAGCAAGTTTCATGATGATTGCTTCAAAATTGTGACCACTAGAGGGTTAACAAGGTTTTCTATTGATTTGTCCTGGTGACCTAGTTTTTGACTCCAAGTGACCCAATTTTGAACTTGACCTAGAAATCATCAAGTCTATCATTTTGAGCAAGATTCATGATGACTGATTCAAAAAGGGGACCTCTAGAGTGCTAACAATATTTTCTTTTGATTTGGCTCCATGACCTAGTTTTTGACCCCATGTAGCCCAGTTTCATTCTTGACATAGAAATTATCAAGACAAACATTTTGAGCAAGATTCATGATAATTATCTAAAAAGGAGCTAGAGTGTTAACAATGTTTTCCTTTAATTTGGCCTGAAGACCTAGTTTTGACCCAAAGTAGATCATTTTCAAACTTGACCTAGAAATCATTGACAAACTGTTTGAGCAATATCCATGACGATTACTTCAAAAATGTTACCTCTGGAGTGTTAACAAGGTTTTCCTTTGATTTGGCTTGGTGACCTTGTTTCTGACCCCAAATGACCCAGTTTCCAACCTGACCTAGAAATCATCAAGACAAACATTTTCAGTGAGATTCATGATGATTGCTTGAAAAATGTGACCTCCAGAGTGTAAACAATATTTTCATTGATTTGACCTGGTGACCTAGTTTTTGACCCTAAGGGACCCAGTTTTGAACTTGACTTAGAAAATCATCAAGACAAACATTTTGAGCAAGATTCATGATGATTGCTTGAAAAATGTAACCTCTGGAGTGTTAATAATATTTTCCTTTGATTTGACCTGGTGACCTAGTTTTGACCCCAAATGACCCAGTTTTCGAATTTGACCTAGATTTTTATAGGGGCAAACATTCTGAGCAAGTTTCATCAAGACTGGGCAAAAACTTAGACCTCTAGAGTGTTAACTAATTGTTGATGACGAACGACTGATCGGATAGATTTTAGCTATTTTTGATCTACAAGTCACCATGATGCTTCCTACCAAGTTCCAAGTCAATAGACCCTTTTCACAATCCTGGCCATCTTGGATTTCTGATCAGAACAATTTTAATTATTCACAAGTCATCCCAATGCTTCCTACCAAGTTTCAAGTCAACTGGCCTTTTGGTTCAGGAGAAGAAGCGAAAAAATAGATTTTCAAGATTTTTCAAGATGGCTGCCATCCCATCTAGGATTTCCGATCGGAACAATTTTAGCCATTTCTGATCTACAGGTCACCCCGATGCTTCCTACCAAGTTTTGAGTCAATGGGCCCAGGGGTGTAGGAGGAGTAGGCTTTTAAAGCAAAGTGTTGACGCCGCATGAAGGACGACACACGATGGACATTGACCGATCACAATAGCTCACCTTGAGCACTTCGTGCTCAGGTGAGCTAATAACCAACCTGCTTTGCATGCATGCTGACTGTAAACACATTTCCAGAAAAAAGAATTCTTTTACTTTTGCATATTACATTTCCAGAGGATTCTCACTGGAATCACTTCTCTGGGGTGATTCCAATGAGTACCTACAAGGTACATGTATGTTAGATACAAACATCAAAATGATCACCATGATTATTGTATTATCGGGAGTTACGGGAGGCAATCAATAAGTTCTCAGCCCTTCTACTTTGGGAATGACCAGGAGCAGAAATTGTGCCATTATCTCTCAATGTAATCTTGTTTTGCCTTGATGGACTTTCTCCAAAGCTGTTCCTGTTTGCTTATCCCTTCAAAATAGAAGCCTTTTCCTCAGGTCCCCAATATAAAGAGCTTCTATGACACCATTGCTTCCACAATTCCTATCACGAAGGTTAAGTTTTCAGATTTAGAAACAGACAAAAGTCCAAAAGAGCTAAATCTGGATAATATGGAGGATGAGGAAGGACCTCGAAGCTGCATTTAATTGCAGCAACTTGAGAGGTGTGCGCTGGTACATTATCTTGCAAGAGCAGAACACCTCGTCAACTTTCCTCTTCTTTTTTTTTACAATCTCCTCCTTAGTTCTTATAATATGCACCATTTATTGTGTGACCTTCCTCAAAATAATCCACCATGATGACACCCTGAGGCCATCATCCTATTGAACAAACTCTCTTGAATTTTTTAGGAGTGGGGTGAGCCAGGGAACTTCCCTTGCATATTCTGCTTTTTGGCCTCAGGTTCAAAGTGATGAACCCAAGTCTCATCATAGATCAAAACTCAACGCATAAATTCCTCAGGGTCAATTTCATAGAGAGACAGAAGATACTTAGAAATACCAAGCCTGCTCTTCTTCAGATCTTTGGTCAACATTCTGGGGGACCCATCTAGCTGAGACCTTGAACATCCCTGGAAAGACTGATCTGCCCCCAAAACTTATGCCTATTTTTCAAGCCATGAGGCAGTCTTCTACTCCTGTCACACATGATCAGACTGTGCAGAAGCTCAACATTTTCATCTGTAGTAGCTTCTTTAAGGCACCCAGACCATTCATAATCCTCCACACTCTCCCTCCCTCTCCTAAATTAAGCAGCCCATTTCTTCACCATGCTGTAAGAAGGAGACTCATCCCCAGGGGTTTTACTGAAATCGCCATGAATTTCTTACTTACAGAAGTACTTTATGACTGCTCCAACTTCATCTTTGTCCATATTCTCAGTTTAACACACCCTTCCCCTGTTTGCAGTGAATTCCTACTGAAATCAATAGCTTTGAAATTTTACTCTTTCTTCAAAGATGTTGAATAAGATAAAATTATGGACTGATTGGCGTTTCATTTCAATTTATTCATTCTTAGTATATCGGGGCAAGAATTTCTTGATTGTATCTTGTATGTATAATGAAAATCAATGCAATGTAGACATTCTGGAGAGACAATGTCTGCTTTCAAATATTTGATTCTCCACCAAGAACTGCCACACTGCTGATGGTACACAATTTAACCACTGGACTGTGAGGAAAAAAAAAAATAGGGGAGTAGGCCTACTTCAGTGCAATTAGTGATAAAGACCTTCCAACAATGTACAAATGTACCTTATTTACTTGAAGTATTCAAACAGACTACAAACATTGAAGACCCAGGTCAGATGATGCATTCTGCAGCATCTGATCAGAGTCTATATTGTTTGTCATTAATTCAACAATTTTTAAACCCACTGACAGGTAGTAAAATGGACATGTTCATATTGTAGCACTGGTAGGCAGTTATGGTCTCGAGGTTAAGGGGTCAGGGAAAACAGTAAAATGGTACGAGCCTTTCCCTGCATTATGTATGGAAATCAGTAAAAACACATCTGAATTAGTTTGAAAGGAGACTCTTATAATGCCAGTCAATCAACACAAAGTCATACTTAGCATGCTGGGCAAAAACTTCAGAAGACAAAATCTTGAAGCATTTTCTTCTTTTCCAGAAAATAAAGTTTGACATTTCATGCACATTGTCTTCTAAAATGAGAAATTTTATGAAATGTCAAATACGTGTACATGTATGTAGTAAAGATCTTTTCTGGAGGAATTACCAATTTTTCATCTGCTGAATTTACCCAGAGAGTGTTATTACATGAGCTTCACCAAATGGAAATGTGCCTTCGGAGCATGCATGGACAGCAAAGATCCAACTGCATGAATGCCCAGTTTGATCAGGGCCTTCGCTGTCCGCTGCCAGAATCTTTGGATACTATGAAATGTAGCAATGGAGAGCAAAGGCTCAGAAGAGACATTCTGCATGCACAGGGTGATGTGAATCTGCACATTTTGCATGTATTCAAAGGCACTTTTTTGCTTGATGCGACTCACATAAAAATTGATTTCACATGGTGCACATAATCATCAAAGAGAATAATTTTATTGATCAGTATCTTCTCAGTTTTACTGCATTTTTTTTTTCCTTAGACATCTAAATATATTATCACAATTTTACCCTTAAAGTGCCAATCACAACTTCAGCAGACAACATTTTGATTTTTCATACACGCCTATTCAGATATATAGAAAATTTCACCTCCAAAAACTGAAATTTCAGATAAAAAACTCTGATATTTTTCATATATCTGCTCAAAACATAGATTGTGGGTACTGGTTAGAACTGCCTGGTGAGGCAGTTCTAATGAGTACCCACAATCTATGTTTTTTAGCAAAATAAAAAGAATAAAGTTTTCCCCTGTAAACCCCAGTTTTACTATATAAAAGTGGGGTTTAAGGGGGTCAAAAATGTATAGGCTGTTTTCGTGATGTAGATTCATTTTTCAAGGAAAATAAGTCTTGACATTTGATGTGAACTGTCTGCCAAGCAGATAATTCATTTGAAATGTCAAGACTTATTTTCACTGAAAAACTAAAAAAATTTGAATGCAAGCTACAAATTTTGCTTAGCACTTTAAGGGTTAAAGTCACCATAATGGCCATTTCCACACAGCGACAGACAAGAATTTATTTTGGTCGTTTGTTGTTTTTTTTGTTCAACCAAAAAGTACAGATATTTTTAGACAAAGTCTTATAAGATCATTTGTGACCTAATTCTGTCAGCCTTTGTATGGAAGAACGTATGTGCCTTGAAGAGACGATAAATCTCACAAAACAGTTATTTTTGACAAATTCTTAGACTCAACTTTCATTATGTGCATTAATTTACAGATTTTTATTGCAGTATGTCTAAATGACTAAAAGAAGCTAGCATGCGAAGAAAGCCGCATAGGGTAGTGAAATAAGATATCAATCCTTTATCCAGCGTAAGGTACAGTACAGCTCAGGTAAAAGAACCAAAAAACTCTTTACTCCGAATCTGGGCATTTTGCAGACCTCCCAAAAACATTTGGAATAATTCCGAGGAACGCATGTACTCGGCGGACAATCTTGAAAAACACCCGCAAGTTCCATGTTAAGTATGCGGTACATGAAGTTACTCAAAGTCATATTATTGTATCCGGAGGCACTATTTCTCGCAAAGTTGTGCAGTTCCTTGGAGTAATTTGAGGAAATACATGTCTGATTTTTATTTATTTATTTATTTTTCCATCATATAGTACAGTCAGTGTGAAGGTCATATCGTTCATGCTCATGTGGATGTGCAGGCTGATCTGAGTCTGCACTGGTGGCAAAGGTCTTATTGTCCAAAAAGTGTTTTCGAAATCGCCACATTCCGTGCCCCCCCGCCTCCACCCCCCCCCCCCCCTGTTAGGTTCATTCCCGTATTCTCTTAAAATATTTACCAATGTTGCCTTGTTCCCTGAATATAATTGGGTGTTCCCTTGTTCCCTTTGTTCCCCAGAAAATTTGCGTAGCCCCATTCACTTTTCGAGCACATAACATGGGCCTCAACAAAGCTCCATATGAACAAGAGGCCCATGGGCCACAATGTTCACCTGAGTTAACTGCTGTAAGTTAATCAGGTCATTTACGGGTACTCATCATTCCCTATCAGCCTGTCAAGGCAATGGCTTAACCCTTAGCACTCTGGGTAAAATTTTCAGCAGACGACATTTTAAAATTTATTTATTTTACCCAGAAAACTGGATATGACATTTCCTGCAAATTGTCTCCTAAATTTGTCATCTGCTGAATTAGCCAAGAGAGTGGTAAAGGTTACCGGTAAACAGTTTTTGAGATATCTTGCTTACAAGGTTAAAATGCTGAAATTTTCAAAGGGCCATAAGTAAAAGTAAAAAAAAAAAATCAGATTTTTTTCAGCAGTTAATTGGGTCATCTACTTATCCTGTCCTTGAAAGGTTTTTTTTTTTTCTTCTATTTTTAGCTCTGGCAACCATTTTGTTCAGCAGAGCAGAACCATTTTAGCAATTTTGGTAAAGGGGCACAGGAGGAACACTGATGTGAAATTATTTTGAAATCCGGCCACTGGCCAAGGAGATGTCATTTAAAGGTTTTTCAATTTTTAGCTCTGGTGACCATTTTGTTCAGCAGAGCAGAACCATTTTGGCAATTCTGGTAAAGGGGGATAAGAGGAACGTTTCTATGAAATGATTTTGAAATCAGGCCTCTGGCCAAGGAGGAGATGTCATTTGAAGGTTTTTCTATTTTTAGCTCTGGTGGCCATTTTGTTCAACTGAGTGGGACCATTTTAGCAATTTTGGTATAGGGTCATAAAAGGAACACTTGCGAAATTACTTTGAAATTGGGATACTGGCTGCCGAGGAGACGTCTTTTAAAGGTTTTTCTATTTTAAGCTCTAGCCACCATTTTTTTCAGTCAAGCAGAACCATTTTAGCAATTTTGGTTGAGGGCCACTGGAGGAACACTTCCATGCAAATATTTTGAAATCGGGCATTTGGCCAAGGACGAAATGTCGTTTGAAGATTTTCTATTTTTGGCTCTGGCGGCCATCTTGTTCAATGGAGGGGAACCATTGTGGCCATCTTGGATTTCCCATCCACAAAATTTTAGCTTGTTTTTGATCCAGAAGTCATACTGCTCCCACAGAGCAAGTTTTGGCTCAAAGGGACCAAAGGTTTGGGAAGAGATGTTGAAAATCGATTTTCACAATGGCGGCTATGGTGGCCATCTTGGATTTTCTATCGGCTTATTTAGCTATTTTGCGTCTACTAAGCACCCTGATGCTCATCATCAAATTTCAGTTCAACTGGATTATAGATTCATAATGTCCAAATTATGAATTCTCAACATCTTTCCCATATAGATGTATAGGGCCCATACAAATACATGGGGGAAGCAAATTTGACCTTGCTATAAAATGGTCAAATGTCAACGTAGGACCATTATTTTAGCAATTTTGGTAGATCTCCTGTCCCTGATGGTTTGTGCAAAGATAAGGGCCCAGGGTTTAATTGGTCCTGGAGAAGAAGGTTTTTAACAGTTTTTACCATATATGGGCATGGCAGCCATTTTGGATGATGATGAGTTCAGGTTTAACGACGCATCAACCCATGAGGGTCATTTGCGTCAAAATTGTGAACTAACATGGTTCTGTAATGAAACGATTATAATGATAAGTCAACAGCCATTTTGGTCAACGGACCATGACCATTTTAGCAATCTTTCGTTCCCCTGCCCAAAGGCGGCTCCAAATGAAATTTGAGCAACAATGGCCCGGAGGCTTCAGAGGAGGAGTCATTTGAAACTAGACAAAGTGCCCATTGGGGCACGTATACCCCTGACCAGCGCTACCGCCAGTTTTTAAAGAGCACAAAGTATGTAGCTTTGACTCTGGAGATGGCAGTTATATGCTTTATGTTATAACATTGAAAAACTTCAATCACACATAATATGAAGCCCTTGACCTCAAAGATCAGGCACAGGTGCAGGGATTGAGCTTAATAAAACTTTAGCCCTATAACTATCACCATATACCAGGAAATCAATCAGTCTTTATAATATAAGCAAAAATGACATTTGTATGAAATGTCTGTGACCTTGACTTAAAAGCCATGCCCCAGCTTGGGGATGGTGCCGAGAAAAACTTTAGACCTACATATACCATAATGCTTAATATTAATGAAACCAACAAAAGCGTCTTCATAATATAGCTATATAAATTTTAATGAAAATTTTAAGGTCACCTGCCTACTCAATGCCCTCTACATATCGGTAAAGTATCACAAAAATATCTTAAAGAATTTTTAGAGTTATTGCCCGCACAAGATTTAAATAACCAAGGGAGAAAACTGCAGAATGGAGCCAGAAAGTCATTCTTGAATGTGATATGCCTACTCAATGTCCTATATATACTGGTGAAGAATCATGAAAATATCTTAACACGTTTTTAAGTTATGGTTTGCACAAATTTTTTACAATTCTGGAGACAAGGGGAGATAACTCATGGACCAAGTCAGTTAGAGATGTCTTTCTTGTACCTGACACCCTACCAAATGCTCTCTACAACCTGACAGTTTCCTGAAAATAGCTCAAAGGGTAGTTAGGAGTTATGGGGTGCACAATAATGCATTTATGGACAGACAGATGGATGGACGGCTGAATGGATGAATTCCATGCTGATAGCTATATCCCCTAAACCTTTTGGTAGGAGGATAACGAAATTCAACAAAAGGTCTTGATGGTATAGCTATATAAACTTAGATGCAATTTTTTTTACTTTTATATGAAATTTCTAAGTCTGTGACCTTGACCTCAAGGTCATACCCCGGAATGGGGATTATGCTGAGTAAAACTCTAGACCTATATCTACCAACAAGTCAAATAGAGATGAAATTCCTCAAAGGGTTTTGATGGTATAGCTATATAAACTTAAACACAAAAAACTTTGACTTTTTTATAAAAATTCTAAGTCTGTGACCTTGACCCCAAGGTTACCCCCGGGGTGGGGATGGTGCTGATAAAAACTTTAGACCTACATCTACCATCATGCCAAATATGAATGAAATCCATCAAAGGGTCTTCAAAATATGAGGTCTTATAAACTTTAACGCAAAAACTTTAACCCAAAGACAAAAATAAAGTATGAACAAATAATGCTTCAAAGGACGGATGGACAGACAAACAGATTTCTTGCTGATAGCTATATCTGCTCAACCGTTCAGTTAGGGGATAATGAAATTTAATAAAAGGTCTTGATGATGTGGTTATCTAAACTTAAACGCAAAAATTTTTACTTTTATATGAAAATTCTAAGTTCATGACCTTGACCTCGGTCACACCCGTGTGGGGATCATGCGGAGTAAGACACTAGGCTGATATCTACCAACATGTTAAATATAAATGAAATTCCTCAAGGGTCTTGATGATATGGCTATATAAACTTAAACACAAAAACTTTTTTATGAAAATTCTAAGTCCGTGACCTTGACCCCAAGGTCACCCCTGGGGTGGGGATGGTGCTGATAAAAACTTAAGACCTATATCTACCATCATGCCAAACATGAATGAAATCCATCAAAGGGTCTTCAAAATATGAGGTCTTATAAACTTTAACGCAAAAACTTTGACCCTAAGACAAAAATAAAGTATAAATGAATAATACTTCAACGGACTGTCGGTCAGACAAACAGATTCCTTGCTGATAGCTCAACCTTTCAGTTTAAATCCAGGGTGGGGATCATGCTGAGTAAGAAGCTAGGCCAATATCTACCAACACATCAAATATAAACGGAATTCCTCAAGGGTCTTGATGATATAGCTATATCAACTTAAACACAAAAAACTTTTACTTTTTTCACGAAAATTCTAAGTCCGTGACCTTGACCCCAAGGTCACCCCCGGGGTGGGGATGGTGCCGAGATGCCGATGGACCCAGATGGCCATGTATTAATCACCTGATTATCAGATAAACTGGTCTTTCAGTTCAGGAGAAGAAGTGCAAAATAGATTTCCAAAATAGCGGCCATAGCGCCATCTTGGATTTCGGATCGAAACGATTTTGGCTCTTTTTATCTACAAGTCACCCTGATGCCTCCTACCAAATTTGGAGTCAGTTGGCCTTTCTGTTCAGGAGAAGCGAAAAATAGATTCTTAAGATGGCAGCCATGGTAGCCATCTTGGATTTCTGATCAGAATGATTTGAGCTATTTTGATCTACTGGTCACTCTGATGCTTCCTAACCAAAACAGTCTTTTGTTTCAGGAGAAGAAGCGAAAAATAGATTTGTAAGATGGTGGCCATCTTAGATTTCTGATCAGAACAATTTTAGCTGTTTTTGATCTACAAGTCACCCCGATGCTTTGTACCAAGTTATAAGTTAATTGGCCTTTCAGCTCAGAAGAAGCAAAAAATAGATTTTCAAGATGGACACCATGGCAGCCATCTTGGATTTCCGATTGGAATGATTTTAGATATATTTGATCTACAAGTCACCCAGATGCTTCCTACCGAGTTACAAGTCAATTGGACCTTTAGTTCAGGAGAAGAAGCGAAAAAAAGATTTTCAGGATGGCTGCCATTTTTTTTTTCCTATCGGAACAATTTTAGCTGTTTTTATCTACAGGTCACCCAGATGATTCCGACCCAGTTTCAAGTCAATTGGCCTTTTGGTTCATGAGAAGAAGCGAAAAATAGATTTTTCAAGATGGCCACCATGACTGCCATCTCGATTTCCAATCGGAACGATTTTAGCTATTTTTGATCAACAAGTCACCCCGATGCTTCCTACCAAGTCTCAAGTCAATTGGTCTTTAAGTTCCGGAAAAAAAAGCTAAAAATAGATTTTCAAGATGGCTGCCACAGCGGCCATCTTCGATTTCTGACTGGAATGATTTTAGATATTTTTGACCTATAAGTCACCCAGATGCTTTAGATATTTTTGATCTACAAGTCACCCAGATGCTTCCTACGAAGTTTCAAGTCAATTGCCTTTCCGTTCAGGAGAAGAAGTGAAAAATAAATTTTCAAGATGGTCACCATATCGGCCATCTTGGATTTCTGATAGGAACACTTTTAGCTATTTTTGATCTACAAGTCACGTCCATGCTTCCTACCAAGTTTCAAGTCAATTGGCCTTTTGGTTCAGGAGCAGAAGCGAAAAATAGATTTTCAAGATGGACGCCTGGGCAGCCATCTTAGATTTCCGATTGGAATTATTTTAGCCATTTTTGATCTACAAGTCACCCTGATGCTTCCTACCAAGTAACAAGTCAATTGGCCCTTCGGTTCAGGAGAAAAAGCAAAAAACAAATTTTCAAGATGGCCACTGTGTGGCTGCCACGGTGGCCATCTTGGATTTCTGATTGAAACGACTAGCTATTTTTGATCTACATGTACAAGTCACCCCTGATGGTTTCTACCAAGTTTCAAGTCAATTGGCCTTTCGATTCAGGAGATGAAGCGAAAAATAGATTTTCAAGATGGCCGCCATGGCGGCCATCTTGGATTTCTGTTTGGAACTATTCTAGTGATTTTTAATCTACAAGTCACCCTGATGCTTCCTACCAAGTTTCAAGTCAATTGGCCTTTAAGTTCAGAAAAAAAAAGCTAAAAATAGATTTTCAAGATGGCTGCCACAGCGGCCATCTTGGATTTCCCATTAGAATGTTTTTTGATATTTTTGATCTACAAGTCACCCAGATGCTTCAGATATTTTTTATCTACAAGTCACCCAGATGCTTCCTACGAAGTTTCAAGTCAACTGGCCTTTCCGTTCAGGAGAAGAAGGGAAAAATAAATTTTCAAGATGGCCACCATATCGGCCATCTTGGATTTCTGATAGGAACAATTTTAGCTATTTTTGATCTACAAGTCACCACCATGCTTCTTACCAAGTTTCAAGTCAATTGGCCTTTTGGTTCAGGAGCAGAAGCGAAAAATAGATTTTCAAGATGGACGCCAGGGCAGCCATCTTAGATTTCCGATTGGAATGATTTTAGCCATTTTTGATCTACAAATCACCCTGATGCTTCCTACCAAGTAACAAGTCAATTGGCCCTTCGGTTCAGGAGAAAAAGCAAAAAATAAATTTTCAAGATAGCCACTGTGTGGTTGCCACGGTGGCCATCTTGGATTTCTGATTGAAATGACTAGCTATTTTTGTTCTACAAGTCACCCCCGATGCTTTCTACCAAGTTTCTGCCAAGTCAACTGGCCTTTCAGTTCAGGAGATGAAGCAAAAAATAGATTTTCAAGATGGCCACCATGGCAGCCATCTTGGATTTCTGTTTGGAACTATTCTAGTGATTTTTAATCTAAAAGTCACCCCGATGCTTCCTACCGAGTTCTTGTTCGAACAATCTGTCATTACTGACAATGACCAATCCTAATCAACTGTGTGATGTGTTATTATTTGTGTGTTCTAAGATGGCTGATGAGACCAATCTAAGCTCTAAACTGCCTGTTTCAGATAGAACAAGAGAGGTCTGAGAAAGAAAGCTCTGTTGGTGATGCCTTAGCTCTGGCTTTCCGCTGTGCACGTTTCTGCTCAGCTGCACTGATTCTTTTTGCTTTGTATTCACCAGCTCCCCTTTTTATGAGGCCTCGCCACTTTGTACGATCTTGTGCAATCTGTTCCCATGACTCTGTTGGTATGCTGAAGTCTTTAAGGGAGGCTTTGAGGGTGTCCTTGTATCGCTTCTTCTGGCCACCATGGGAGCGTTTTCCTACTTGAAGTTCTCCATAGAGGATTTTCTTTGGCAAACGTTCATCAGGCATTCTGGTAACATGGCCTGTCCATCTTAACTCTGCCAATTTCAGAAGAGTATGTATACTCTGCATCCCTGCCCTTTTCAAGACTTCTGTGTCTGGAATCCTGTCTTGCCACTTGATCTTTAGAAGTTTTCTAAGACAGCTTGTATGGAAGTGGTTCAGTCTTTTGGCATACGGTTGGTAAACTGTCCAAGTTTTGCGTATACATGTAATAGTGTTGGCAGCACTACCGATCTATATACTTTCAGCTTTGTGTCAAGTCTGATTCCACTTCGGTCCCAAATACTTCCACGTAGCCGGCCAAATGCTGCACTAGCTTTGGCAATTCTAGCATTGACTTCATCATCAATGTGTACAACTCTAGACAATGTGCTTCCAAGGTAGGTGAACTTGTCTACCACTTGCAGTCGTTGACCTTTCACTGTGATGGTAGGCTTCTTGTAAGGCTTTCCAGGTGCTGGCTGATATACTACCTCAGTCTTTTTTATGCTGATTGTGAGATCATAGCTGTCACATGAATCAGATACTTGATCCACATCTTTTTGCATTTTCTCTTCTATTGGAGCACCCTTTGCCATATCATCAGCAAAGGAACTCATCTAGCACCTCTGTCTGCACCTTAGATTTAGTTTGCAACCTTCTTAGGTTGAAAAGTTTCCCATCAAAGTGATACCTAATAGGTATACCACTGTCACCATCCTGGAAAGCATCTGTAAGCATGGCAGAAAACATCATGTTGAACAGTGCTGAAGCTAGTACACAGCCTTGCTTAACACCATTTGTCACTGGAAATGGATCAGAAAACTTGTCGTCATTTTGGACCCTTGCAAGCATACCATCATGGAACTGCCACACCAATGCTATGAATTTAGCAGAACAACCAAACTTTGCCATAATTTTCCAAAGTCCCTCACGACTGACTGTGTCAAACACTTTGGTAAGGTCGAAAAAGGTCATGTAGAGGTCCACATTCTGTTCCTGGCATTTTTCTTGAAGCTGTAAAGATCATGTCTATATTGTTCCTCTGTTTTTCCTGAATCCACACTGGCTTTCTGGTAGAAGCCCTGATAAATTCCAGGTGTTCATTCAATCTGTTTAGTAGAACCCTAGCAAGAATCTTCCCAGCAACTGACATTAAAGAGATGCCTCGGAGGCATCTCTTTAATGTCAAGCCCTCGATGATTGTCACAGACTTGAGGATTCCCTTTCCTTTTGAATAGGTGGATATAATTGTTGCATCCTTGAATTCTTGAGGGATGGCTTCTTTTCTCCACACAAGAATTCCGCGGGAGGCGTCATCGCACCTGCTGGCGCAAAAGTCACAGGAGCCTCAATCAGAATGTGGTTATTAAATAAGTTTATTTCATTCTTAGCAGTGCTTACTTGGAAAACTGGGTTGAAAAAAAATGTAGACAAAGTGCCTAGTGGGGCACATATATTCCAGGCCAGTCCCATTCCCTCTAATGGCTATATCTTCAGCACTGACTTTTCGTACATACAGCCCAATGATAATGGAACGTTGACGTAAAATGTGTAAAAGTCACTGGAGCATGAAATATAGGTCAAGGTCACGGGTCAAGGTACCTGCTAATTCAGTACATCAAGGAGAAGCACAATGCAAGGTATGGTGGTTGTAGGCCTTATAGTTGAGGAGTTATCAAACATCAACGTAAAATGTGTCAAATATAGGTCAAGGTCACTGGGTCAAGGTACCTGCCAAGCCAGGGCAATGAGGTGAAGCACTATGCAAAGTTTAGTGGTTGTAGGTCTTATATTTGAGGAGATACCGAACATCAATATAAAATGTGTCAAAGTCACTGGAGTGCACAATATAGGTCAAGGTCACCAGGTCAAGGTACCTGTCGAGTCAGTACATCGAGAAGAAGTGCTAATAAGGTTTGGTGGTTGAAGGCCTTACAGTTGAGGACATATGGAAGGGTGACCTAAAAGGTGTAAAAGTCAATGGAGTGTGAAATATAGGTCAAGGTCACCCAGTCAAGGCACCTGCAGAGTCCGTATATTGAGGAGAAGCACTATGCAAGGTTTGATGGTTGTAGGCCTTATAGTTGAGGAGATATTGAACGTTGACGTAAAATGTGTAAAAGGCACTGGAGCTCAAAATGTAGGTCAAGGTCACCGGGTCAAGATACCTGCCAAGTTAGTACTTATAGGAGAAGCACTATGCAAGGTTTGGTGGCTAGAGGTCTTACACTTGAGGAGATCTGGAACTTTGATGTAAATTATGTCAAAGTCACTGCAGCCAAAATATAGGTCAAGGACACCAGGTCAAGGTATCTGCTAAGTCAGTACATTGAGGAGAAGCACTTTGCAAGGTTTGATGGTTGTAGGCCTTATAGTTGAGGAGATATCGAACGTCGACGCAAAATATGTCAAAGTCACTGGAGCGCAAAATATAGGTCAAGGTCACTGGGTCAAGGTACCTGCCAAGTCTGTACATCTAGAAGAAGCACTATGCAAGGTTTGGTAGTTGTATGCCTTATAGTTGAGAAGATCTTGAATGTCAACGTAAATTGTGTCAAAGTCAATGGAGCACAAAATATAGGTCAAGGTCACTGGGTCAACATATCTGCCAAGTCAGGAGGTCAGGGAGATGTGTCATGCAAGGAATGATGGTTGCTGTAGAATTGTAGTTGATTAGAATACTAACTTTGACATAAATGTCGAACTTCGACATAACAGAACTGTTAAGAGACAGACGGACGGACGGACGAACGGACAGACGAATGGAAAAGTGGGCACCTATGTCGCAAAGTCAGGAGGTCAGGGAGATGTTTCATACAAGGTTTGATGGTTGTTTAGTCTTGTAGTTGATTAGAATACTAACTTTGACATAAATGTCGAACTTCGACATAACAGAACTGTTAAGAGACGGACAGACGAACAGACAGACGAATGGAAAAGTGGGCACCTGTGTCGCAACGTCTGGAGGTCAGGGAGATGTTTCATGCAAGGTTTGATGGTTGTTTAGTCTTGAAGTCGATTAAAATACTAACTTTGACATAAATGTCGAACTTCGACATAAATGTTGACAGACAGACGGACGAATGGACAGACATACAGAAAAGCGGACGCCTATGTTGCAAAGTCAGGAGGTCAGGGAGATGTTTCATGCAAGGTTTGATGGTTGTTTAGTCTTGTAGTTGATTAGAATACTAACTTTGACATAAATGTCGAACGTCGACATAAATGCTGACAGACGGACGGACGGACGGACGGAAAATCGGACGCCTATATCGCACCCTGCCACAAGCAGATGCGATAATAATGTGAAATAACTCTGTCAGTTTCTCTGCAACTGGAGGACCTCCTGCTTTGTAGATCTCTGCAGGTATTGCATCTGATCCTGGAGCTTTGCCAGATGACAGGAGTTTTATTGCTTTTACTGTTTCAGAGATGGTTAGGAGCTCATCAAGCAGTGGATTACATTCCGCCTGTGGTAGTCTGTTGATAGCTTCATCATTGATAGATGATGGCCGATTAAGGACACCATCAAAGTGTTCAGCCTATCTTTTCAAAACAGCTTCTTTGTCAGTCAGAAGACTAGTTCCATCTGCACTAAGGAGTGGGGTGGTTCCTGAGCTCTGGGGACCATATACTGTCTTGAGTGCATCAAAGAACTTTTTCATGTCCTTTCTGTCTGCAAATGACTGGATTTCATCAGCCTTTTTTCTCAGCCAGGAGTCTTGCATGTCTCTGAGCCTCGTCTGAACTGTCCTGCATATGTTTGAATACGCTGTCTTACTATATAATGAGCTGGTATTTCTGAGGTAAGCCTTGTGTTTTTGGTGTTTCTCTTCAAGGAGTCCCTGGATTTCTTTGTCATTCTCATCAAACCAATCTTGGTGTTTGCGAGATACTGGTCCTAGGGAATCCATTGCTGAAGAGTGAAAGGTGTCTCTGAAGACTGTCCAGCTCTCATCTACATCTTGTATACTGTGTTCCAGTGCATTTAAACGGCTGCAGAGATCGTTGACGAATGCTTGCCTTTTGCTGTCTTGTTTCAGCTTGGAGACATCTAATTTCTTTGGCACCTTCTTGCCTTGTGGTCGTCGTAGAGGCTGAATGCGAAGGTTGAGTTTGCTGACAACAAGCCTGTGATATGTCCAACAGTCTGCACCACACAGTTTAGTCACTCTGACATCTTGTCTGTCCTTCCTTCGCACTATGACATAGTCAATGAGATGCCAGTGTTTGGAGCGAGGGTGCATCCATGTTGTCTTTCTGCGCGTTGGTAAACGGTAGACTGTGTTGGTGATCAGTAATTCATGCTCTGCACACTTCCTTCAAAAGAGGAGTCCATTGCACTTCACTACACCTTCAGATCCATTTACCACTCCTTCCCAGGTCTGGTGGTCTGTGCCCACTCTGGCACTGAAGTCCCCGAGGAGGATGAGTTTGTCTGTCCAGGGTGCTGCAGAAATCACAGAATCCAAATCATCATAGAACTTGTCTTTAACCTCATCTGGGTTGGTCATTGTGGGTGCATAGGCACTTACAATTGTTGCATGCCTTTTGCCAGATAAGGGAAGTCTCAGCGTCATCAGGCGGTCATTTATGCCTTTGGGAAGTCCTGAGAGCTTCCTGACGAGGTGTGACTTGACGGCGAATCCTACTCCTGCTTCATGCCGCTCTTCTTTCTTGCGTCCACTCCAGAAGAAAGTGGAGCCAGCACCAACTTCTTTTAAAAGCCCTTCTTCTGCAAGGTAAGTCTCACTCAGAGCTGCAATCTCAACTTTGGTCAAGTTCTCTACCAACTAGAGCTGTTCTTCGCTCAGGTCTGTCAGAACTAGAACTGTCCATTAGGGTGCGCACATTCCAAGCGCTGATGGTTAGAGGTATCACCTTCATCTTCTTTTTTCATGTTTGACCGCTAAGTGGGATTCTCGCTGATCGTGGTTAACCAGCCAGGAGTTTTGAAGCAGGCAACTGTTTAGGGCACCTTTTCTAGCCCCTTCCCCATGCTAAGGGGGTGAGCAGTGTGATCCTAAAAAGATCTGCTCAGTCGCTCAATTCTGCTGCCAAATTCCCCATACTGCTTCACTCTTAAGGAAAGCGACCTATCGAGTTACAAGCCAATTGGCCCCAGGGTGTGGGAGGAGTATGCTTTTATAGCAAATTGATGACACAGCATGACGGACCATGCACGACGGACATTGACTGATCGCAATAGCTCACCTTGAGCACTTCGTGCTTAGGTGAGCTAAAAAGCCACGGGGATATTGTAAACATCTCCATTCATCTGTCTGTCCATCCATCTGTATGTCATGCTATCTCCTCCTATTCCACTTGCTACACAACTTCCCTTCATGGAAGGGCTGTACAAGAGCAACATTATTTTTCTGTCTGCCCATCCGGCGTCTGGCCATCACACTATCTCCTCCAAAACTAACCAAACTTGCTACATGATTTCTCCTCATGGTAAATGTGTGCTAGAGCAACATTATTTTTCCATCCATCTGTCCGTCACAATATCTCCTCCCAAAACAATGGGTGGAATTTAACCAAACTTGCTACATGACTTCCTTTCATGGTAAACGTGTGCGAGAGCCAGTCTGTTCATCCATTATGCTATTAGCAACATTAGCTCAGAGTGTGTGGATTTGCGATGATATGCCACTGACTGCGCTTTCTAGTTTACTCCTATCGTTGATTATATAGTCTATTTTCTGGTCAACACAGATTGATTTTCCTTGAAAACTTAATTGTTTTCTGTCATAAAGGCAATTTTATTTAATAGTCTGAAATATCAAGGGTAGTTCAAGGGAAGCAACAAACTTTTTGCTTTGTACAAAACTCTCATAATTTACCCTGCAAAATGTTATCAATACAGCTAACAGCAGTTTTGACTTTCACTTGTGGCACATCAAATGCAGCTAACAGCAGTTTTGACTTTCACTTGTGGCACATCAAATGCCCTTTTTTAGAGTTGATTGTTTTACTAGTGCCCAGGATTTAACTGATGTCACATTATATCTTTGGTATTAGTGATCCATGGCCCAAATGTCTAGGTTAATAATATCTTTATGTCAGCAAATGTCAATAGAGCAGTCTTTTGTTTTACCACTCTCTATGCTAAATCAGCAGACAACAAGATGTGTGTTTTTTTGTTTGTTCATTTTGTTTTTTTTTTGTTTTGTTTTTTTGCTTTTTTTTAATATTCTTTTTCTCAGAAATTAGGTTTTCACATATTATGCAAATTGTCTACTAAGCAGACAATTTGCATGAAATGCCAAAACTCATTTTCTGGGAATTTTTTTTTTAAATGTTGTCTGTTGAAAATTTTCCTGACATGCTAAGCATTAACATGCTCATAATTCTCTTCTGACTGATGACTTTTCCTCATTCAACGACGGGTACCTTTATAAGTGGTACTGTACTGAACAACCACCAAACATTTTAAGTGTAAGATGTTCTCCACTTTTTAACTCTTAACCCTTGTCATGCAGAATAAATTTAGATGCCATGCCCACTTCTAATTGTCAGCCATTCAAATTACTTGATCCAGATATTAAAATCCAAATTCACCTAATTAATGGCCAACAATGAAGATCAGATCAGCTGACTTCTTCAGAAGCCAACAGATCTGGATTTACACTGTTTGCTAAGGCAGGGATTATCTTGGCCCAGCACAACCAGGGTTAAAACAGTAAATATAAATACTACTAAATAACACCTGTACATGTAAATAGTTTTCTTATTTTTTCCTGAAAAACAGAACCAGACATTTCATGCAAACTGTCTCCTTAGGACACAACTTGCATTAATTAAGGAAACACTTTGCATAAAATGTCAACTTACAAATGTATTTTCTGGGAAAAATAAGAAAAAAAAATCATTTGTTGCCCACCAATTCTGTTATCAGTTCACTAAGGGATTTCTGATACATGTATTCTTATGCTATTAGAAGCTTATTTAAGAAATAACAGTTTTATCAGAACCTTTTATCCTACTTTAAAACTTTATATCCTTACACATCCTATCATTTTTATTCACTAATATTGTACTTTTTACTTCTTTTACTATTTAAAACCAGGAAAGTAAATATCTTGGGAATGGAAATGAAAGATTTATCTAATTGCCACTGCCCTCTGACAGAACTACCAAGCAGTTTAAACTGGATATATCCTATATTGAAAACAACTGACACCATGTCATCTGTGGAGACTATTCACCTGTGTACAAAACAATGTATAATGGAAAATTATTCACATGATCTTGATTTGTTTGGTTATGTGAGGTTTGACGGCCCAGTCAACCCAATGGGGTCATGTTGAGCGCTGTCAGTTTACCTAACCACACTTTTACAAGGCAGACTTATTGTGGACATTCTTTTGTCAGAAATACATGATGCTGAATTATTGTTCTCCCTACTGGACTAATTTGTTTGTCACGTAGTTATATTTTAAAATGCAAAATTTTTAAATGCTTATTTTATATCTCCATACTTTAGCGATGAGGATATTGTGAAGGCATCTGTCTATCACACTACCGGTATTTCCTCCAGAATCAATGGGCGGAATTTAACCAAACTTGCTACATGACTTCCCTGCTTGGTAAGGATGTGCTAGAGCAATATTATTTTTCCACTTGTGACTGTCCATCCATCTGTTTGTCACACTATCCTCGTAAACTAGGGGATGGAATTAAACAACTTGCTACATCACGACTTCCCTACGTGGTAAGGGTGTGTGAGTGTAACATTATTTTCTGTCTGTCCGTCATACTATTAGCAACATTACCACTGAGAGTGGGGATTTTGCACTGGAGAGCCATTGGCTCTGCAATCTAGTTTGTTTTTTGTTTTTTTCTGTGTGAAAGACCATAACCTTTGTGTTATACATAAAGTAAGTTAGAGAGGTGATTTGAATGTAAAATATACATCTACAGTGAGAAGCTGCGGATTCATAACATCTTGCATGTATTTTAATTTTATTTTACTTTAATACGAGTGACGGAGTCAGAGCTGGCTTTTCATCAGTCATTGTCAACCCAATGTTGTTTATTTTGGTAATCTAAAATTAGATTTTACTTTGGTACCCGGCTCAGAATCTAGCAACATTCCTATTGTCAGGGGCAAATGGAGCAACTTTAGATTACAACAGTTTGCAGACTCGTACACTACTTTAATTTACACCCAAAAAAAAAATAACTAATATGAACAAATTATATTATCATGAACATAAACAATCAATTACATTCAAATATGAACAATTTCAAGGATATCACTCAAGAAAAAGTGAATATTTACGGCAAATCAAATACGGTGGTAAAATGGATTACCAAATAATTCATATTTAATGATTGCAGCCCAGCTTAGAAAAATGAGTGCGCATCAAACTGTCCAGGTAAGTCTCGAATCACTGAGATTACAATTGAGGGAGAAGCTTCAATACGCTGCATATCAGAATAGAGGTCCTGAGATATTATTGTTGGAAATGTATCAATTAAAAACAACTAAATAAAAAAAAATGAAATCGTCTCCCTCGAAGGTGTAAAAATCTATTTTATTGCTTCAGTATAGTAGTATTTAAAATAAAAATACTGCTTAGAGCTACATATAACACAAAGATTCCATTTACCGCAAGCAGAACATCCGTGTTCATGCATGTCACTTTCATTAATTCCATGTGAAAACAAAGTTCCTTTCAAGTGAATAAATAAATAAATTCAGGACATCAGATTATTTACTTATTTATTTTTTTTTTTTTTTCTTATGCATTAAAATCCTAACAAAAACCATCAAATGAAATGTGATTCATATTTTATACTATTATATTTAAAATCATCATGAAATAACTTATATCTGTATCTGAATTTAATGTTCCGTTTCATTTGGTCTTTTTCACGGCTTCTACCTTATTTCAGGTTTTGTCCTAAATTGTTGTCACACAATCATTTCAGTCATGCGCACCCAGCGAAGACTCGGATCAGCCTTATTATCCATTCTGTATGATCAATAATTGCTGTTCACAAGAAAACAGAACAAATGTTTTGGGTAATAGTCATCGACTGAACTTAAAAAGAATACTTATGTCCAAGCTGATCCATCGCTAGACACACATACCAACTTGCTGGTATTATCATGTGGTACCTCAAACATGTCCCGCACCATGTTAAGCTTCTATAAAGCCGCCGGGTTTGCTTTGAAAAGCAATAAAATGCCGCCTAGTTGGAAAGGGGCCTGTCTATTAGGGCCAATACATGCACCTCTCAATTGGCAGGCATTTGATTAGTTTATTTAGGTGCTAAATCATCTATCTAATCAAAGTTTAGTGTCATAATTTACGGAAAATGGATATACCAACTTTTGGCACGTGCTCGTGATTACAGAGGTTAAGTAATGTTTTGTTTATTATCAAAACATATGACAAAGATGACACATGGAATTATTATTAATCCGTGGAATGTTCATGATAAATTTATCTATTTATGTATTCAATTATTTATTTAAGTATAGTCTGCACTTCTTAATGTATAATGGGATGATTCAGGGCTTCCATTAACTTTCAGACTCAGGAAGTCCCAGACTTCCTACACCTCAGATTTGGAAGTCCCACAGGAAAATCTAGGAAGTCCCACTTTTTCCGTGCTGCAGCAGGCTGGCCTTTGTTTCGCAAAACATAGGTTCTTATTTCAGTGTCACACAGAATCATCATGAGCTATAATTCTTTCAGATGTGTCTTAAAAACGTCCTTATCGCTTAAAATTCGATCACATCTTTTTGGAAAGCCTGAACTTGTATTTCGGACCTTAGAGAAAGCATCAACATTGGTAAAACTTCGCATTCGTTTCAAAGCCCAGAGAAGGGAAAAAATAAAATAAAATACGTGAGAGAAAAGCCCCAAAACATGTTTTCTTAAAAATAAACTACCCGGTATGCTAAAATTACTTCACAGAAATGTTTATAATGAAATATATGTTCGGACAGAAGCTGATCGACACGAGCGAACGTTGCGTCCTTCACAAATTTGCGGGAAAACGGCGCCGACTCTTGTGTAACAACAAACAAATAAAATGCAGCTCTTGATGAAATACCAACAGCAATAACGTTCGTTCGCGGAGAAAAGCAAGCAAAACCATCACAAATCTCCTAAATTTAGACTTACTTTGCGTCTTTTCCGCGCTGGTAAACAGCGCAACCGGAACGAGGCTACGCATTTAGAAACGGGTTTTCCGAAAACGTTGACGAAAAATATGTTTTATTTTCATTTGAAAAATTGCTTTTATTGTTATAGCATTGTAGGAAAGACAAGCATAAGCTTCTAAATTTGAATAGATTTCAATTTGCGTTTTGTGCATAATTATTTATTTATAGAATTTCCCTCGGTAACTCCCGGAAGTGTTGAGGTGTTTTCAGACAACACACCTTCTTAGCAAAATAATAATTTAAGATTTTAAGACCTGAATATTAAAACAATTAATGACTTCATATAATTTCATTATTTTCTTCCAAAGATCATTTGTGTCAACGCATTTTTGATGTTTATTTCTGGTTCTGAATTTATATATTTCCAGACAAGGAAAATCCGCTCGTCTAAATTCAATTTATTAGTGCTTCTTGTCTTTGTTTAACTTGCATAATCTGTTGAACGCGTCTTCCTGCTAAACTGGTGCGCTGGAAAGATTTATTTATTTCTCATGCATTCTTTGTGTATTTGTTAGGTTTTGGAACTGATAAGGTTGCCAGGAAGTTTTTGAATATAAAGCGCAACCTGGAAAATTCCTCCCGACCGAAAATTTTCGGGTTCATTGGTCAACGTTTTGAACGCGCGTGAACGAATATTTCGGGTGTCGCAGGAGAAAGTTAAATTATACAAACATCAATTAATCAACTCATCACGCTTGACAAATACATGCAGTGATCACACAGCTATCAAAAGGGAGCCGCGACACGTGAGACGGCTGTCAATAAAACTCCCGCAATATGCAAAATAATAATTTAAGATTTTAAGACCTGAATATTAAAACAATTAATGACTTCATATAATTTCATTATTTTCTTCCAAAGATCATTTGTGTCAACGCATTTTTGATGTTTATTTCTGGTTCTGAATTTATATATTTCCAGACAAGGAAAATCCGCTCGTCTAAATTCAATTTATTAGTGCTTCTTGTCTTTGTTTAACTTGCATAATCTGTTGAACGCGTCTTCCTGCTAAGCTGGTGCGCTGGAAAGATTTATTTATTTCTCATGCATTCTTTGTGTATTTGTTAGGTTTTGGAACTGATAAGGTTGCCAGGAAGTTTTTGAATATAAAGCGCAACCTGGAAAATTCCTCCCGACCGAAAATTTTCGGGTTCATTGGTCAACGTTTTGAACGCGCGTGAACGAATATTTCGGGTGTCGCAGGAGAAAGTTAAATTATACAAACATCAATTAATCAACTCATCACGCTTGACAAATACATGCAGTGATCACACAGCTATCAAAAGGGAGCCGCGACACGTGAGACGGCTGTCAATAAAACTCCCGCAAGCGGAAAGTGGGACGTCCTTAGAAGCTCAGTGAACACAGGTAGTGAATTTCCGATAAGTAGGCGGGGCAAACATCATACAACTCGTTAAAAGTGGGCGGGGTTTTTGACAGTTTTGGACGTCTCGGGTATCGATTTTGGACGGACAAAAGAAATTTCGGAAGTCCGCGGTACGTCTTTGAAGTTCAATTTGGACGTCCGGTGGCAATCTCAGGGCGTAATATACGCCGTACGTCCGCTTAACGGAAGCCCTGATGATTCGCAAAATATCTAAGACAATGTGGCCAGGTAGGCCTATATAGTGTTTTATTACTCTTACTGCCCTAAGAAACTTTATGGAAATCAGTTAAAAGGTGTAAAACTTATTCATCGGAATGATCCACTTTTTATAATTGACATTCAATAAAGAAAAAAATACTTCAAAATGTCAAAAGGCCAATTTAAATGACTTTATTTCAACGTAACCTACATTGTATATTACCAGTGTATCAGATCGGCTACTTGCCCCATCCTTTGATTACATATACTTTATCAATTTTTCAACTGAAGAATGCACGGTAAGGGAGATAACAATGTGAAAGAGGTCTATTTTGCGATATTTTTATCCCTATGCTTTTTTAAAAAATAGCCTTCTGATGGCTATTTTTTAAAAAAGCATAGGGATAAAAATATCAACCCATTTCTGATGGAATACAGTACAGCTCAGGTGGTTTTTCAAAATCCCCCCCGAACCGGTGGGGTTGATTTTTTAGCCCACCGCGGAACTTCCTGATACCCCACTCCAATTCCCACCGCGACGGATTTTTCGTCCACCGCGTTTCCGCCGAGTTCCCTCCGCAAAACCACCCACTTACCTGTAGAACTCCGCGGTGGGCAAAAGTTTATCCTAGCGAGCTCTCAATGAAAGATTAGTGACGTCAGAATGATTGACAGCTCCGAATTTTTCCGAGATTGCATGGGGAGGAAATCGGAACCTTTATTTTGCTTACGCATCATTCGGCTGATTTTCCGCTGAATAAAAACAGAAATATTTCTACCTAGAGATTAAAAAGAAACAAAAAAAAAAAAAAAAAAAAAGGAATTAATGAATAAAACAAGAAATAAAAAATAACCTATTTCTGTTTGTTTATTTCTTACCTTGTACCCGGGTACTTAAAGGGGCGCTTCTGCTATCTTAGAGGCTTTTATTTGGAGACCAACGAGCATCGTCCCATGGTAAAAATCGCCTGATAAAATTACTTTTCGAACAGGTATAATTCGATGCGATTATGACAGGCAATTGAAACAGCCGCGGGGGCCACGCGGTGTTTCCGCGATGAAGTGAGAAAGCTGTTTCCAAATTGCCACTTTCCGATCCCCCAAAATTAGGTTTATTTCCTTGTTCTCTTGAAATATTAACCACTGCTGCCCTGTTCCTTGAAATATATTTGGGTGTTCCCTTGGTCCATAGAAAACCCCGGTAGCCCCATTCACTGTTCCAGCAGGTAACATGGGCCGCAACAAAGCTCAATATGAAAAAGTACCGGATTCTGTGGCTTAGTTTGGTCCGGCCAACAAGTGGACACGGCATGGTCATTTTTACTTAATGTGCCATAAAAAACAAAACAAACACTCAAAAATCACAAAGAGAATCAAACATCTGCCCTGAATCCACGAATTACGTATTTATGTTTGGAATTCCTGTAACTGCCTTTTCCCATGCAACAACCGCACGCGCTCAATATAAATGACGTACAGTGGTAAAAGACTGGGAAATTCTCACTGGCGTGCAGCAACCGCACGTGTCAATATAAATTTACTTAAAGGGGCGCTTCTGCTATCAAAGAGACATTGAATCAATGAGACAGCCCAAGCAAAAATGGTGTCTGTCATACAAAAAAACACACGTAACGAACAAGGGGCCACAGACGTTAATGACAATTCAAATGAGTGAGTTTTTTAACGTCCCACTAATAACAAGTTCACACGGAGGTGTGGACCTTGGTTTAAAGTGCCATATGAAAGAAGCCTGGGATTGAACTCATGACCCCTGGGTGACAAGGCGCGCAGCTTTAACACTACACCACCGAGGCACCCTTTCCCAATATTTCAACCTGTTAAATATCTAATAAAAAGGCTGCAGATATTTCACCAGGCCCCACCACTGCACTTACATCAAACAAGTACCATAACTTTGTTAATAAATTAATTAAGTTTCAAGAAAATATCGCAAACAGTTTTCAAGTTACAGAGCGGACACAAATATTACAGAAATCACTAAAATAGTTTCGGTGTTCAAAGGGCCATAACTCCAAAAGTAGGCTCTATCGTCAAAGTACATGTATATGAAAGAAAAGAAAGGCAGTTGTCAGTTTCTACTGTAATAGCTTATGAATAAGCCCGCCCGGAAAAGTGTGCGGGCTCGATGAATAGTATTAACTGGGCAGTTTAACTCCAGTTCAAACAAAAATTACGTCGGTACAAAGTTCTCATGTCTGAAGTATGATTTACAATGTACGAACTTTGAACCGCATAAAACCTACAATACTACAATGTATGTGCGACCAGCAAAGACTCAGGTTAGTCTGTGCATCGACCCACTAGATAAAGCAAGCTTCTTGCATACTGTACGATCAGTGAAGGGTCTGAACAGAATGTGCTGTTGCAGTCACACTGTTTATTCCGCTTTGGACAGCCCGGCTATCAATGGTAAATACGATCAGCGTATGCTCTTATCAGAATGTGCAGGTGCGTACTGACCCGAGTCTTCGCTCGTCGCACAAGACGTTTTGTTACACCCAGTAATCATAGGGGATACTTACGATTAGCGAAGGCTCTGATCAGACTACTGAGATCTGCTGATGTGCAGTCTCAGAGTGTGCAGGATGATTCGTCTCTTCGTACAAGTTTTACTGTAGGTTTTGCCATGCACAGACTCATGCGCGAGTTGTTTGTGCAAACCTTAATGCTAAGCACATTGGGTACAATTTTCAGCAGACGACATTTTGAAATATTTTTCTCATTCTTCCAAGAGAACATTATTTGCACTTCATGCAAAACTGTCTCCACTGCATGAAATGTCAAATCCTGTTTTCTTGGTAATGAAAAGAAAAAAGAAAAAAAAAAAGAAAACGAATTCAATCTGTCGTCTGCTGAATTAGCCCAATAGACGCTTTCCCGCCGATGCGCTGGGTTTATACAATGCGTCTCTTTTACTCGTTAAATAAATTACGGTCTTGGTTTTGCATATCGCGTATTGAAGCCACAAAAACAGAACAATTTACATGGAAACGAAAGTCCTGAAGATTGTTGTATAAGCCAATAAATATAATGTTATTAATGTATTATACTGTAAGAGAATAACGTACCAAAGTATTCATTTGTACCCTGATAAATGCTGGGTAAGGTATTCACACTGCAGGTTTTACTGATTTAAGGGAGCTAACTGTAACTGACTTAAAAGGGAGTTAATTGCAATTGCTTTACGCGCCTGGTCTGTGCGAAATGGAATGTTTGTTGGTTTGTTTGTGTTGAGGTTTTACGGCCCAGTCAACCCAATGGGGTCATGTCGAGCGCGGTCAGTACCTAACCACACGTTTACTGGGCAAGCTTAGTCCTCTAAGCGGTTAACCAGTATTGCGCACATTCTTTTGCCAGAAACTGACAATTGCCCTCAGCAATTGCCCTTCTTGAATCAGCGGAAGGGAGAGAATGACCGTAGACAATATTTCATGATCAATCTCCACAAAAGAATGTTGCCGACCTCGGCGGGGGTTGAACCCGCGACCTCCTGGTATCCAGTCGGACGGCGCATCTTACTGCGAAATGGAATTGGGACTAGTACACTGAACTCCCTTCCGCCAGAAACTTGTAACTGCCAATCTTGAAGCAGTGGAAGGAGCAAATGACCATAGCAAATACATGTGTTTCATGATAAATCGCTCAATCTGTGAGGATCGAATGCAAGATCCTGACCATCGGAGATTAATGCGTCCGCCTACGTGGCATTACTCGTTTTTTGTTTTTATTTATTTTTCGGGACGATGCTCGTTGTCTCCAAATAAAAGCCTCTAAGATAGCAGAAGCGCCCCTTTAAGTACCCGGGTACAAGGTAAGAAATAAACAAACAGAAATACGTTATTTTTTATTTCTCGTTTTATTCATTAATTCTTCTCCTTTTTTTTTTTTTTTTTTTAGTTTTTTGTTTTTAATCTCTAGGTAGAAATATTTCTGTATTTATTCAGCGACAAATCAGCCGAATGATGCGTAAGCAAAATAAAGGTTCCGATTTCCTCCCCATGCAAACTCGGAAAAATTCGGAGCTGTCAATCATTCTGACGTCACTAATCTTTCATTGCGAGCTCGCCAGGATAAACTTTTGCCCACCGCGGAGTTCTATAAATGCGGTGGACGAAAAATCTGTCGCGGTGGGAATTGGAGTGGGGTATCAGGAAGATCCGCGGTGGGCTAAAAAATCAACCCCACCGGTTCGGGGGGGTTTTGAAAAACCACCTGAGCTGTACTGTAAGAGGGTGAGCAGAGTTATGAGAGTGCAGGGTTCTCCTTGTCCCTCAAAAAGGCAAGATGGCCCCTTTTTTGACTGATGTCCCTTAAGCCTTCATCTTATAGAGACATTGTTGTCCCTTAAAATCTGCAACATTTTCTGCAAAATTCAAACAATTAATCCCTGAAATTATCCCATATGTCCCCTAAAGTATGGGTCAGTAGAGACACAAGTCCCCTTAAATAAATTTCTGAGGGAAAATTCTGAGAGTGAAAGGAATCATGAGAACAGGCCATAGACCCTTTTAAACACTAGTTTCGAGTATAGAACATGAAATGGGTCCCCAAATAAATTTTCCAATTTGACGAAGGAAGACGAAGGTAGTAATATTATTTCTATATTAAGGGTATGCGCGTGCCTGCTGATATATATTGAAAAAATATCATTGAAACATGTTTTTTTCTTTGGAAAAGCAATTAAATTGCTTCTTACAGCTGTATTTAAAACACTAGAGTAAATATGATTAAATATTAACCAAAAGGAATTTATTGTCCAAGTAAAATTTGGCGTGAATCAATTGGTATCAATGGAACCAGTTTGCCATCCACAATTTTTGTTCACCTGGCATAACATTGTAATCACATGATCAGTAGCCTGGATGAAAACAATAACATTAAAAAGGTCTGTACATTTTAATCACTTGACTGACCAGTGTCAAAATGTTTTCACATAGTCTGAGAAAAAATATTTCTGGTTCCCAATGAACTTACACTGGATCTGCCCCGGCAATGCTTTGAACAGACAGATAGAAAAGAAAATGAATGAAAATTCTTAAAAAGAACATGTATTTTTTTTTTTTTTTTTTTTTGCTCTACTATTTTTTGCAGCCTAAAACAATGTTTGGCTGCATCCAGCCCGTAACATGGGATCAGGGATTCTGAATTGGAGCTGATTCACTGTCACATTCTTTTATTTTGACAGTTCTGCTTCATTAGCTCCAGTTTCTTTCGCTTTTTTTAGCACATTTAATCCGACAATCAAATAAAAAACACCGAATACTTACTTTAACTTCTGTTAACACTATCAAGTTTGAGTAGCTTTGCGAACGACGAATAACACTTCTTTGCTGCAGATGTTGACAGTCGTGATTCAGCATCGGGTTTCTCCATTTTCTGTGTCAAAGGTCATTGTGGTTGCAGATAAAAGCTAGAACTAGCTGACGGACCAGTATAGAATAGAATATAATAGCGTTGCACAGAAAAAGAATATCTCAGGTATATACGTATTCCGGTACTGGAATATTTGCGCAGGGCGCAAAACTTCCGGTGTTGGAATATCTGCGCCTACCGGCCGCACATTGACCCAAAGATGGATTTTTTGCGCTGGACGCAAATAATCATCCTTCGGATGTTTTGAATATTATTACCCTATAATGATACTGACCTTAAAAAAGTTTCTCCATCCTACGCAGAATATCCAAAGATGGAATATTTGAGCATGGATTTTCTGCAGAAAATCCAAAGATGGAATATTTGAGCATGGATTTTCTGCGTACATACGCAAACTTCTAGTAGAGACATGGAGGATTTCTGCGTACATATGCAGATATCACACTACCGGAATATATGCACTGGACGCAAATAATCCTTCTCTGCATGCTTTGCATATTGCTCAACAATCACGATAATTTCGAATTTTTGAAGCTTTTTGCGCCCTACGCAGAAAAGGCTAAGATGGAATATTTGAGCATGGATTTTCTGCTCCCCTTCTAGTAGAGACATGGAGAATTTCTGCGTACATACGCAGATATCACACTACCGGATTATATGCACTGGATGCAAATAATCCTTCTCTGCATGATTTGCATATTACTGCCCAATAATCACGATAATTTCGAATTTTTGAAGATTTTTGCGCCCTACGCAGAAAAGGCTAAGATGGAATAATTGAGCATGGATTTTCTGCGCCCCTACGCACATTTCTAGTGTGGATAGTTTTTGCGTACGTAAGCAGATATTCCACTAACGGAATTTATGCGTTGGTTTCGCAAATCTGTATTGGAGACGTGGATTTTTTGCGTACATGCGTATATCCTAACACCAGTGGTACTGATAACTCAGTACAGTATAATCAGCACATTTGCTGTTCGCTGTTTGTCAGTATGATAATCTAGGCTGCTGCATGCCAAGCGTTAATGCCGCAAGCAACTGAGCTTTGTCGAAGAATAAACCCACACTGCACAGCATATGCGAAAAAACTAAAGCGCTTAACAGACTGTGCATCTGACAAGCTGATCAGAAACACGTTCACTTCTTATGCTTTAAACTTTGTGAAGTTTAATGAAAATTTCTCAACTGGTACCAGAGTTATGAAGTGGACATGAATTTTGAAGGCCCTGTCGAATGTTCAAAGGGTAATAGCACCAAAAGTAGTCAAAGCAGAAATACGATATCTCTGCTCTGTATGTTGTCTCATTGTGCTTTACTGAAGTTTCATGAAAATATATGAAACAGTACCAGAGTGGTGGAGCGGACACAAATTATGAAGGTATTGGCTATGCCAAATGTTTTAAGGGAAATAACTCCAATAACAGTCAAAACAGATTTACAGTTCCTGCTTTCTAAATGTCCTTTCATTGTCCTTTTTGCTTGTGTGAAATTTTGTGTAAATATCTCGAACGGTACCGGAGAAATGGAGTAGTAACAAATTATGAAGGTGATGGCTATGTTCAATGTTCAAAGGGCAATAAGTCCAAAAAGTACTCAAAACAGAGTTAAGATTTCTCTGCTCTGCACGTCAACTCATTCAGCTTTACATTAGTGTGAAGTTTCATGAATATATCTGAAACAGCACCAAAGATATGAAGCGGACACAAATTATGAAGGCACTGGCTATGGCAAATGTTCAAAGGGCAATAACTCCAAACGTACTCAAAGCAGAGTTACGGTTCCTCTGCTCTGCACGTCGACTCATTGTGCTTTACATTTGTGTGAAGTTTCATGAAACAGTACCAGAGCTATGAAGCGGACACGAATCATTAAGGCGCTGGTCTTAACCAACGTTCAAAAGGCAGTCACCACAAAAGTAGATAGACCAGAGTTACGCTGTCTTTCTTCTGCACAGCTTCTCTTCATGCTTTACATTTGTGTGAAGTTTCATGAAAATATGTCAATCGGTTTTAGAGTTATGGAGCGGAAAAGAATGTTGAAAGCGCTGACGGACAGACGGACGGACGGACACTCAAAATTTCTGAGGGTATAACATAAAAAATCTATTTGTCATCAATTAAGACATCCTTCAAAGGCGCATGTGCAACGGTCTAGTAGGTCAAGATGTTTAAAAGACTTCAAATGTAAACCTTTGACTACATGTATTTGATAACAATCAACTTTTCAAGCGCCACGAATAATATTTCATCAGACTTATCGTCTTATCATCATTTAATATGATCTGACTTTTCATGTAAATGGCCTGCTGCATGAAAATCCAATATCGTCATAGAAAGAGGGTATTAAAATATCGTCTGTTAGTTGTGTCTGGCGCTAAAAATAGTATGGGGTATAGCAAGTAGCATATAATAAGCTCTTGGGGTATAGGTATTCCGACCGCAGCCAAGGTCCCACTCTGCCTCACACTGCCTCCCCGCCCAGTCAGGTCGACAGATGCGGTGTCTCACCCAAAAGGTTTTGCGCCTTTCTTTTTTATTTTAAGAGAGATTCATAGCGGTCTGTCTAAGAGGAATCGACACGTACTTATTTGTGTGTTAGCAAGTATTATTAGGCGCTTTCAGCATGTGTTTTCACAGTTTTTCTACACGTAACTAGCGTGGATAATGTGAGTAGGACAATCATATTCTTACAGTCAGATCCTAACACACCATTTTGAATCTGTATAGAATTCGTTTCTTTCTTTATTTCAGAAGACAATATCTGAATGCAACAGATCTTTCAGGAACCAGTCAATTCTTCAGTTGTATAAAGATGAAACGATCCGTGTGTACCGTGATAAGGTTTCGTGGAATTCAGTACACATTTGGTGCGGTGGTATTTTTATAGAGAGGGTCCGGTTTTTCTTCCGAGGGTGCAATGTGTCTTGGGATAGTTTTTTTAGTATTGTGTATTGCTACAGCGCGTATTCTGTCTATTACTGGGTTTGTACCAAGTATATTTCGTTTTCTTGTATAGAATACGCATAAGGAACATAGCCAGGTTGGTACTGGACAATTTTCCCAGAAGCAGGGCCGGGTTGGTACCGGACATAAGATTGCTTCTTATTTTGGTCAGATTTTAGAATTAAAAAATACCACACGTACGGGTTTATTGAAGAAACCGGTGTGGAGTCGTCCAAGGTTTACCTCTGACTGACCGAATGCAATTTGCTATCATCTTAATAACGGTCTGCCCAAATGTGTATCGAATTAACACAATTAACGGTTCTTTTAATCAGTTGTTCATTTTCTACTCTTGATTTACAACCGCTCAATATATTATTGAGACTTGATTCAACAACCTTGTAGACGCCTTTGGAGACCGTCTACGATTAATTAGCGTAGCGACGCGGCTACCGTTTGAGGGCAGTTTTGAGTTTTAATAAATGTTCGAGAAAAGCCGCATAGAGCCCGATTTAGCTGCGCGGATGAGCATCACCGGATGATTTATAGTGGCCAAATACTAAATTCGGATCAAATTGCGCCGATGCACAATGTATAATATATGCTAGAAACAGTTTAAACACTGATCCGGCAACACCGGTGTACATTATATATGAAAGTGGCAGCACGTAGCCTAGGTCCCGATCATGCTGTGCAAATGCACAGTAAATAACACGTGGTATACAAATAAGACCTTGATCGGATCACGCGGATGCGCACAAACAGCACATGTAAAAGAGTTCAAGTTCTGAATAAAATGTGCGGGCGCACAGTAATAGTCCACGGTGCATTATGCTAGCCATTTCTACAGATATCAATCACACTGAGCGAATGCGTGTTACAAACGCCATCTGCCAAGTTTAGTATTTTCTGCAGCAAAATGTTTTGAGTACTTTTTGGACTTATTGCCCTTTGAACATTGAACATAGCCATCACCTTCATAATTTGTTACTGCTCCATTTCTCCGGTACACATATTTGAATGCGTGTTACAAACGCCGTCTGCTAGCAAGTGATTTAGCTATCGATTAGACTATGCTGATGAACGTAATATCGATATCCATTTTGTATCTCTATTTTCTTTTGACAAAGTGAGTATTCTTTTTGGACTCATTCAAATACGTGTCTTCAAAAGGTATCAAATTTCAATAGTCCTAGCTGAGAATCTTATGTCGTAATGTTGGTATTTCCGAAATGTTCACGAGAACTTGCTAACGCCCTTTGCGTTTTTAATCTTTGATGACCATTGCCAAATTAGAGTCTGTTCTCTTGTTTGATTGGAACGTTTTATTTGTTTTTTGAAATAATATATTTCAGCCACTTTGAGAAAATGTCTCCGTATAACAGAGGGCGTTTTTTTCTTGGTAGACGTTTTCGTCAAGTACTTAAAGTACTGAGTGCTACTGCTTCCTTCAAGTTTAGTATTTTCTCCAATAATTCCAATAGCAGTCAAAACAGATTTACATTTCCTGCTTTCTAAATGTCCTTTTATTGTCCTTATCATTTGTGTGAAATTTTGTGTAAATCTCTCGAACGGTACCGGAGAAATGGAGCAGTAACAAATTATGAAGGTGATGGCTATGGTCTTATTTGTATACCACGTGTTATTTACTGTGCATTTGCATAGCATGATCGGGACCTAGGCTACGTGCTGCCACTTTCATATATAATGTACACCGGTGTTGCCGGATCAGTGTTTAAACTGTTTCTAGCATATATTATACATTGTGCATCGGCGCAGTTTGATCCAAATTTAGTATTTGGCCACTATAAATCATCCGGTGATGCTCATCCGCGCAGCTAAATGAGGCTCCATGCGGCTTTCTCGAACATTTATTAAAACTGTCAAAACTGCCCTCAAACGGTAGCCGCGTCGCTACGCTAATTAATCGTAGACGGTCTCCAAAGGCGTCTACAGGGTTGTTGAATCAAATCTCAATAATATATTGAGAGGTTGTAAATCAAAGTAGAAAATGAACAACTGGTTAAAAGAACCGTTAATTGTGTTAATTCGATACACATTTGGGCAGACGGTTATTAAGATGATAGCAAATTGCATTCGGTCAGTCAGAGGTAAACCTTTGACGACTCAACACCGGTTTCTTCAATAAACCCGTACGTGTGGTATTTTTAATCCTAAAATCTGACCAAAATAAGAAGCAATCTTATGTCCGTACCAACCCGGCCTTGCTTCTGTGAACATTGAAAATTGTCCAGTACCAACCTGGCTATGTTCCTTACGCGTATTCTATACAATAAAACGAAATATACTTGGTACCAACCCAGTAAATCGCAGAATACGCGCTGTAGCAAAACACAATACTGAAAAACTATCCCAAGACACATCGCACCCTCGGGAGAAAAACCGGACGCTCTCTATAAAAATACCACCGCACCAAATGTGTACTGAATTCCACGAAACCTTATCACGGTACACACGGATCGTTTCATCTTTATGCAACTGAAGAAGGGACTGGTTCCCGAAAGATCTATTGCATTCAGATATTGTCTTCTGAAATAAAGAAAGAAACGAATTCTATACAGATTCAAAATGGTGTGTTAGGATCTAACTGTAAGAATATGACAGTTCTACTCACATTATCCACGTTAATTACGTGTAGAAAAACTGTGAAAACACATGCTGAAAGCGCCTAATAATACTTGCTAACACACAATTAAGTACGTGTCGATTCCTCTTAGACAGACCGCTATGAATCTCTCTTAAAATAAAAGAGAAAGGCGCAAAACCCTTTGGGTGAGACACCGCATCTGTCGACCTGAATGGGCGGGGAGGCAGTGTGAGGCAGTGGGACCTTGGCTGCGGTCGGAATACTTACACCCCTCATACTAGTGGGACCTTGGCTTCGGTCGGAAACCTACACCCCGCATACTACTAAGTTTAAGTATACTAATCATGACTCCATGGTTTGTTGAGTTTCTGTGATCACTTATAACAGAATGATGTGCGTTTGACATGTACTAAACATATATGTAACGAGGCCGTTATAACTCTGTACAACAAGTACAGGTTGGTGCGACCAAGTGAATTTAGATAGAACCATAAGCTTCTGCATACAAATTAAAAAGGGTAACGATCAGAAACTGACACAATCAGATCCCGAAATCCCGCAAGCAATTTCACAAGTGAAAGAAGTCACTGCGGCAAACAAATTAGACCCGAATCAGCAATTTGAATACCTTCAGTAGGAAAGGGCTCCTGCATTATAAATACTGAACACATCTGCTCATGGTCATATCTAAAAGTATGTATGTATGTATGTATGTATGTATGTATGTATGTGTGTTTGTTTTACGTCCCACCAACAGCTAAGGTCATACGGAGACGTGGACCTCGGTTTATAGTCTCATCCGAAAGACTGGAGAAGCCCGGGATCGAACTCACGACCCCTGGTTTACAAGTCAAGCAGCTTAACCACCAGACCACGGAAACTTCTCATATACCTAAAAGAAACGCCTTTATCCCTTATGTTAGCTTCCCAAAGTGCATGAATATCTTCGATTCGCGATTTACTCAACTCCATTAATCAACACACTCACTTCTCCGTAAGACTATATGGATGCAAAGATTCCTCCAATGGAACATTTGCTTATTTACGCTAAAAATCGCATCGCTTACAAAAATCGCACTTAAACGTAGGAATCTATTTGAGTAATATCTAATTTTATCATAATTATAACCCAGCCCCGCCAAGCGAAAAAGTGTCTTCGAGTCCTCCGTAATATCAAAGTTCAAATGCGCATGCTCAGCCACTCAGATAGGCTAGGGGTCTGGCTTTTTGACTGAAGATGCACTGCGCGAATACGCAGGCTCGCCTGAACCTTCGCTGTTCGCTATGCTCTGAGACACAAAATCGCTTGGCGCGGCCCAATTTTATTGTTACAGTAGTGGATAACGCCGTGTCATAAAAGATAAAATCGTATGACCACACATGAAATAACACTTTGGCGGGATTAAGTAACGTTATGACGACATCCATGTCAACCATGCATTTTCTGTTGAAAAAAAAAGTCAAATTTAAAGCCGATAAAATCCAATTTAGAACAGTCAACAGAATCTTGCGCTCGTTGTCATTTCGTATGAAATTTATGAAACTCGTCATAGGCTCGTTTCATAAAGTTCATATGAAATGACCACTTGTGTGCATACGCAATAATTCGCGCATCTTATACGATTTCTAATAAAAACTGTGAAGATGATTGCAATTATTCCTTCCGAGGAAGATCTACTCACGTGCGCAAATATCCACGCTTCTAATAGAAATTCGCATATGAGCGCAGAAATTGCATCCGCGGAATATCTGTCCACGTCACGGTTCCCTAAGTCCACCTTTCTAATAAAATTCGAGTATAAACGCATATATTGCTCCTGAGGACAATCTGAGCTGCAAAATGTAGTTGCAACTTTTATAAAAGCTTGCGTACAAGCCGAATAATCGTTTGTTGGAATATCTGCGTAGGTACGCACAAATCTCCATGCCTCTAATAGAATTTTGCAGTTGTGCGCAAAACTTCCACTCGAGGAATATCTGCTACCGTACGCAAAATACCTCCTGTAATAGAAATCTCCGTATGAATGCGTATAAATTCCGTTAGTGGATTAACTGCTTACGTTCGCAAAAACTATCCACTTCTCTAATAGAGATTATCGTATCAACGCCTAAACTCCGTTAATGGAATATATATCTGCTTACGTACGCAAAATTATCCATGTAGCAAATACAGATTTGCGTACCGGCGCATAAATTCCGTTTTTGGAATATCTGCTTACGTACGCAAAAAATCTCCATGTATCAAATACAGCTTTGCGTACCGGCGCATTAATTCCGTTACTGGAATATCTGCTTATATATATACGTATGCAAAATCTATCTACGTCTCTATTACAGATTTGCGTACCAGCGCCTAAATTCCATTAATGGAATATCTGCGTACGTACGCAAAAATTATCCACGTCCCTACTAGAAATTTGCGTATGAACGTAGAAATTCCATGCTCAAATATTCCATCGTGGGATTATCTGCGTAGGACGCAAATATTCCTTTTAATTCACAATTATAAGGTAGTAATACGCAAAACATCCTTAAAAGGATTATTTGTGCTCAGCGCAAAAAGTCCAAATTTGGATCAATATATAACTCAATATCTATTGGAAAACCTACATACACAGAATTAATATGTTCTCCATCACATGAAATATACAATAATATGAAATAAAGGCACTGTCTTCGATGCAAACACACAGCCATTTTTTTTACCGATATGTATAAGATTTGACAGTTGTTCGTTTAGAAGTATTAGATTTTTTTCAAAAAGCTGGCAGGTCGTTTAGCGTCAACAATTGTCTGTACGCTTATGACTCTTATACCGCGCATGCTGGCATATGTATCAAGATTCATTGAACTAGCCTAAATGTCTCCAGTTACTGTCCGAGTTTTTGCTCACGCCGAACTGTCAATTTTACCTCTGACTTTTCTATAAATAGTAGGTGCCACAGTTAATATTATCTTGTTTTATTTTTTTTTATTTATTTATTTATTTGTTTTTATTTATTTATTTTTTTTTCATCTTGACTATATCACAAGAATAGAATTCCTTTCATTTTAATGCCAGTAAAGATACTCATTGATTATTGATTTAGGTGTATTATGGCAACCATGATTCCGTGTTTTTTTTGGACAGGCGGTGTAGACTCGGTGATTAAAAAGGACTTTCATTTTAGCCCGAAGTAATGCATTTTGTGTAACAGTTTTACGCCCTTTCTTCACCCAATATCACATGCCCACAGAAGAGAACCATTTACCAGTGCTAGAGGACATCAACATTACTCTAAATGGAATAATAAAGCTCTTAAAGGACCTGAACCCAAACAAATCACCTGGACCAGACAACTTAGGACCAAGAGTGCTTAAAGAGCTGGCTGAAGACATCGCACCCATACTCCTGATGATATTTTGGCGATCACTAAATACAGGAGAAGTACCAGAGGACTGGTGCACAGCTAATGTCACACCTGTATACAAAAAAGGTCAAAAATACCAGGCTGAGAACTACCGCCTCATCTCCCTGACAAGCGTGTGCTGCAAAATCATGGATCATGTGATTGCCAGCCAGATAATGAACCATGGCGAAGAAAATGACATACTGTACCCGTTACAACATGATTTCAGACGAAGCAGATCCTGCAAGACCCAGCTGATCGAGTTCATCGATGACTTATCATCCAATCTCCAGGGTAATAAACAGACAGATGTTCTCGTCATGGATTTTACTAAGGCTTTTGACAAAGTCTGTCATAGCCTCCTGGTCCACAAACTCCACCACTACGGGATTCGAGGAAAGGTCAACATGTGGATTAAGAACTGGCTCGCCAACAGGAAACAGACTGTTGTGGTTGAAGGTGAGAGATCTACATTCGGCAGGGTGGAATCCGGAGTGCCCCAAGGATCAGTCTTGGGGCCCGGCCTCTTCTTCTACTACATCAACGACCTACCTGCAAAACTTCACTCATCGGTGCGTCTATTCGCCGATGATACCATTGCCTATCTGGTGATAGAGTGTCCGAACGATGCTTATCTTCTACAAGAGGACCTCAACACCCTAGCAGGGTGGGAGCAACAATGGAGGATGAAGTTTCACCCCAGCAAATGTACAAAGCTCACAGTTACAAACAAGAGAAACCCAATCCAGGTCAACTACCAGCTGCACGGTCACATTCTAGCCAGTGTGTCATTGGCAAAATACCTTGGCATTACAGTCACAGACGATTTACGCTGGGACACCCACATCCAGAGCAAATGTGACAAAGCAAATCGAACCATCAGCTTTCTCAGGAGAAACCTTAGTATCGGAAGTGTTTCCATCAAACAGCAGGCCTACTTTCCCTTGTCCGTCCGCTGGTGGAATATGCCAGCATCGTCTGGGGTCCATATACACAGGCCAATGTACAGAAGCTGGAAATGGTCCATCGGCGAGCGGCAAGATACGTTACAAGTAGGCACCGAAACATCTCCAGTGTTAGCGACATGCTGCAGAGCCTGAGATGAAGAAGCCTTGAGGCCAGGAGGAAAGATGCACGTCTCTGCATGATGTTTGAAATTGACAGGGAGCTAGTAGCCACCCAGAAAGAAGGAAGACTCTTACAACTAATAAGACATGACACTAGGCACAAACACAGCAGAGCATACCAGCCTAACAGCTCAAGGATAGACAAGCGGAAAATGTCATTCTTCCCCAGAACCGTGAGAAAGTGGAACGCACTACCTCCAGAGATAGCTGAGTTGAAGACACTTGAAGCCTTCAAGGCTGCGGTGTCCAGCTTGATGTACTAGCCCAGCAGCTGAACCTTGTTTTTAATTGTAAATAGTGACATTTTAACCCCATCCCGGTCTGAACATCTAAACACAGACTCAACAACCACCCACCAGACTTATACTCTTATCTACCGGACTGACCAATACCTTGTCAGGAGGAATTGTTTCAGTGCTGCGTCACCTCCGAAACCTAGCGAAGGAGGCTAGTAAACGGCAGAAGCAGAAGATTCATATCGAGCCAACTGCAAATCAGAGATGAGCGAAAACCTGAATGCCGAGAGAAACACCACCTGACCTTCCATTACAGAGCTTGGCTTCCCTCATGACCCGAGCCGCCGAGCGAGGCTCAAACCACAGAGAGACCTGATGTATAAGAATTAACCCTTGCATGTTTCTATGATTCATTTTCAGGAGTTAAAGCCTACTACATGACAGAGCCAGCCCATCACGGCTTCCCTCTTTGGAATTGGGGCGAAAGGAGACCAAACTACAGATAAAGCCACCGAGCGTTACAGAAGAGCCAGCCAAAGAAAACACAAAAAGGATGTTTCGGATGCTGTGTCATCTCTTCTAAAATTGAAGAAATGACGCATTGATTTACATGAAGGCCAGTTTACATCTGTTGTTGATACCGACACTCCACAGCCAAAATGAATGTGAAACTGACCACGACGAGAGCCAGATGCAGCAAGAGCCAGAGACTGAACCACCAAACACAAACACTCAGCATAGAGATGTTCAGACTCATCTAACAATGGAAGGGTTGAAACAGATTGAGGATGACAACAAGTCGCGTATGACTGAAAAGACAGCCACTTAAAGCAGAATTTATCCCTTTCAAACTTATATTGAGGATCCAGACAAGGTGCCATTTTCCAAATTTTGGAGTTTTGAAACTAGTGTTTGATATGATTGAAAATCAGATGAGCAGTAGTAGTAAAACCTTGTCAAAAGAGGAAGAATTTTTAATCTGTATGATGAAACTAAGGACGAACATCGTATATCACCTAAATGTTTCAGTGGCAACAGTACAGAGAAGTTTTCATAACACACTTGACGTCTTGTATGCCAGACTACAATTTCTAGTGAAGTGGCCGAGCCGTGGAAATTGTAAAAAATCCACGTCACAGTGTTTTAGGCAAGACTTTGGACAGAAAGTTGTGGTCATATTGGATTGGTTGAAACAGAAGTTCGTGAGATCTAGTTGTGTGCCAGAAACCTGGGTAACGATAGGCATGTAACACAGGAGCAAGTCAAGAAGGCTATATGTATCTCGCCACTCAACAGGGACAAAATTAAGCAGCAGATTTCTACGGTGTGACAGTGGAGCCTTTTCTCCAGGGCGGAGAGGAGCGGGAACAAGACAGTTCCCCGACAAGACAGTTCCCCGACACGGCTTTTGGAGACAGTTCCCCGACAGATTTGAAGGCAGTTCCCCGACACTTTTGAAGACAGTTTCCCGACACTTTTGTTCAAAGTAAAAATGACCTGTAACTGATAATTATAATTGGTAATTATGGGTAATTAAGGATACTTATAGATAAGTGATTGATTGCGATTGGATTATTTGTGCCTGTGATTGACGGAGACCTTTTCTCTCCCAGGATTCGACTTAGTAGACGTGATGTCAGGACTATAAAACAGTTGAAATCTTTATTTCGCAATAAAAAGGGGATTGAAAATGAAGTCACGTACGTTATCCATAAATATAGTTCAGCCTTAAATGATTATACTATCCAAGCAGCGAACAAAAAAGGCGCTGGTCAGACTGTGCGGATGCGCAGACTGATTTGCGCCTTTGTTGTTCGCACATGCAATTAGCAGATTTTCTCACGACGTGGATCATTATTATTATATATCATCACCAAGATAAAACGATACAATTTATGAACATCTGAAAACATTTCCTAACTACAAGTATACACTCCGGTGCAAAAATAATAAACTTTACTGATATTCTCATAGACTCGCATGTATTTCTTACGCTTTTTTTTTTTTTTTTTTTTTTTGTATCAGGTGTATAAATGCAATGTAAAACATCTGTCGGTGAACTGTCTTCAAAAACGTCGGTGAACCCATAATTACTAGTTAAAAAATGATAATTATCAGTCACAGGTCATTTGACTGAACAAAAGTATGTCGGGGAACTGTCTTCAAAAAGTGTCGGGGAACTGTCTTCAAATCTGTCGGGGAACTGTCTCCAAAAACCGTGTCGGGGAACTGGCTTGTCGGGGAACTGTCTCGATTCCAGAGGAGCTACTTACCGAGACTCCCATTTTCTAATCTTTAGTGTGTTCTTTGTTTCCAAAGGCAATCTTTCTGACGCTTAGTTTATACTACTTCACATATCTTCAACAGTCTGTACAGAGCAGGTGCACTGACTGTATGAAAACCGGAGGTCTGAGCCGTCTGAAAGAAGAAGTGGGTAGTTGCATTCGACGGGACCGCGAGGAAAAAGACGGGACCAAAAAACGGAACCAAAGTTTGATCGCCCAGGAAAAATCTTTATCCTTCATGGAATAAAATATGTTTTGACAGGCATATTAGTTATAGAGGCTTCTTCAAAATGCATATCTAGATTTTCAAATACTTCCCGTTATTAAGGAAATATTGCCAACAGAATAGGCCCATGTAGGCCGGAGAAAAGACAGGACCAAATTTTCGCGCAAATGACCTTTCCTAAATTTCTGCAAGTATCGCCAAAATAGTAAATGAAAAGTACCGGTAGTTTTTATGGTATATGCTAATCAAAATCATTCTAGGGAATTAGCAAACCGAAAAAAATTGATAATTTGTGCATCAGTTTTCGAAATAATTTGCCCGAGACCAAGCCGGGACCAAATTAATTTGCCGCATCAGATTCAGGATTTCCTTATCTGGTGTGCAAGAAGTGCTTTTACCACTGACGGGAAAGGTGGAGAGATTCTTTAAGAAGCTCCTAAAACAGCTACTCTCACTACCGGACAGAGTAGCTGATCCGGCAGTCTACATGATATTGATTGGCTCCATCTCAATTGAAGATGCTTAGCTGAGTCTTTGCTAGGCACTCTGTAGAGAGCAAAGTATCCAAGGCCTCTTCTGGTGGACCTACTGTGTTTTTGACATCACTCGGAAAGACGTTTTTTTGCTTGGCGTTTTATTTTAAATGAAAATATTTTGTTCTGATGGACCATATCTTATTAGAAACCATTTGTCTTCTCTGTTTCTGTGTTTTGTTCTCAAATATTTACCCTAAAATTAAATTTATGACCAAAAATTGGTCTGACCTATACAATTTCTATAGTAAAGTGATTTTTTTTTTGGAATTTTTGTCTAACACAACAATTTTTTACTTTTCTTTGCTAAATTTGAATTATTGATGTTTTACAACAATACTGTGAAATTTTCAGAAAAATTGAATAAGCGGAGCTTGTTGAAAGTCTGCCTCAAAGTTACCTACCCAACAGATTTCTGCATAATTTAGATCCATTTTTACTATGGAAAAAAGTGAAAATATTTGATTTTTTAAAAACCAATGACTAGAATAAATTTTTTCGTGCATAGATAGTTACGACAAATGGTTTTGCTTTAAACCATGACAGAAGTTTGCAATTTTACTTCATCTGTGTAGAGCGCCAAGCAAAAAACGACTTTCTGAAAGATGTCGAAAGCACAGTAGACTGCAGCCAGTTTTATTCCACCCTTGCCTGCAATGGGTGGTGTTTTGCAATATGACTATCTATCCACATAATCCATAGCCCTATGTTGAATCTGAACCTGCCAGCTACTCTAGGTGCACGGGGAAATGGCATTGAAAACATGTCATGTGTGGGCTGGCGAGGTGGGGGTGGTGGTGGGGGAGAGAGTAAATTTGGATTTTTTTTTTTTAATGTATTTTGAGTATCATAAAGGTTTTGTTTACGCATGGTGTGTTAGTACTAGAATCAAATTTTGCAACATGCAATGCAATAAGACTGTCGTTTTGAAAATAAAATAAATAATAATAATAATAATAACAATAATAATTATCCAATGATCCAGGTGTTAATTTGGTTTATCCATGTTATATTTTGGTTTACTGCCAATTTGTGCTAATACATTAGTGATGAAATCTTTAATTCCAACATATCTTGTTTGTTTGTGTTGAGGTTTTACGACCCTGTCAACCCAATGGGATCATGTCGAGCGCGGTCAGTTTACCTAACCACACTTTTACTGGGAAGGCTTAGTCCTCTAAGCGGTTAACCAGTATTGTGCTCATTTTTTCGCTAGAAACTGACAACTGCCCTTCTTGACTCGAAACTTGGTAGGGAGCATTACGTTGACTTGTAGATCAAAAATAGCTAAAATCGTGATGATTGTAAATCCAAAATGGCCGCCATGGCGGCCATCTTGAAAATCTATTTTTTGCTTCTTCTACTAAAACCAAATGCCAATTGACTCGAAAATTGGTAGGAAGCATCGGGGTGACTTGTAGATCAAAAATAGCTAAATCGTTCTGATCGGAAATCCAAGATGGCCGCCATCTTGAAAATCTATTTTTTACATCTCCTGAGCCGAACGGCCAATTGACTCCAAACTTGGTAGGAAGCATCAAGGTGACTTGTAGATCAAAACAGCTAAAATCGTGCTGATCGGAAATCCAAGATGGCCGCCATGGTGGCCATCTTGAAAATCTTTTTTTCGCTTCTTCTCCTAAACCCAAAAGCCAATTGACTTGAAATTTGGTAGGAAGCATCAGGGTGACTTATAGATCAAAAATGGCTAAACTCATTCCGATTGGAAATCCAAGATGGCTGCCATCTATTTTTCACTTCTTCTCCTGAACCAAAAGGCTTATTGACTTTAAACTAGGTAGGAAGCATCAGGGGACCTGCTGATCAAAAATAGCTAAAATCGTCCCTATCAGAAATCCTAGATGGCCGCCATGACAGCCATCTTGAAAATCTATTTTTCGCTTCTTCTCCTGAACTGAAAGGCCACTTGACTCGAAACTTGGTAGGAAGCATTGGGGTGACTTGTAGATCTAAAGTAGCTTAAAATGTTTGGATCGGAAATCCAAAATGGCCGCCATGGCGGCCATCTTGAAACTTTTTTTTTTTCGCTTATTTTCCTGAACCAAAGGGCCAGTTGATTTGAAAATTGGTAGAAAGCATCGGGGTGTAGATATAAAAATAGCTAAAATCGTTCCAATCGGAAATCCAAGATGGCGACCATCTTGAAAATCTATTTTTCCCTTCTTTTTCTGAACTGAAAGGCCTATTGACTCGAAACTTGGTAGGAAGCATCGGGGTGACTTGTAGATAAAAATGTTCAAATCATTGCGATAGGAAATCCCAAATTGCGGCCATGGCGGCCATCTTGAAAATCAGTTTTGAACCTTTTCTCCTGAACCGAAAGGGCAATTGACTCAAAGTTCATTGGAAGTATTGAGGTGACTTGTAGATCAACAGTCGCTAAAATCATTATGATTGGAAATCGAAGATGGCTGCCATCTTGTTTATGTTTATTATATTTCCCTTCCACTGAGCTGTTTACATGTATGAAATCGTGATTCTTCAGAAACCACTTAGCCATTTGCCACCAAATTTCACATTGATCCTACTGTTGAAATGTGATTGAGAGTTTGTTCAAATGATCGCGCTCCATTGATTGTCATATCACCTATATTCCTCTTCAATTTAAGAACTGCTTAAATGATGATCTTTTCATTAGTTGCGATGACAGGATTGGAAAAATGTTGCATAACATCTGCATATCTGCAGTGGCTATGTCACTCAGGTGAGCGACCCGTGGCCGGTGGGCCTCTTGTTATATAATTTCTTCTGAAGGAGACAAGAAATATAGTAGTGCTCCCGTAAGCCGAAGAGAAATAAATAATATTCCTTTTTAACTTCATACCCAGTCAGCATTCTACGTAAATCTATATCGGGCCGTCATCGGCCCGTCAGGGTAGCTGACGGGCCGATGACGGCCCGATGTAGATTTACGTAGAATGCTAGCTGGGTATATACAACTTTAAAAATAGAAGTTATAAAGTTTTTTTTATGTACTGCCGTACCCGGAGACAGTCCTACACGGATTGTCTCCGGGTACGGTACCGTACCCGGAGACACTTCCATATTTTTTTGGGTCTGCTAAAATCTTCAAAGGTTTTGTGTTTCCTGCACTAGAACAAGATAAATTTAATTAAACTACAGTATACCTATATGAAAAAAAAAAAAAAAAAAAAAAAAAAAAAAAAAAAAAAGATTTGCGAATCAAATTAAATCACTTATAACAATCTAGAAATACTAGAATATGCATTTTGTTACTTTTTTTTGTTGCAGAGTTGAACCGGAGAAAAGTTCTTTTTCTTGGCTTTGCTCGAGGCAGTACAAAAACTGCTTGTTGTCAATGAAAATCACTTCGATACTCGTTCGTCGCATAACTTGAGAAGGTATCTGCACTTTACTGTGTGAAAATTGTCATACTATTACGCAAGTTATAATCAATTTTAATACCCGTGATGTACGATCACTAGGGGAGGGTATAAAACGCAGCCGCATTAAAAATATAGGAAAAACGCAGCCACTATATAGGTAATAAGCAATGGAGCCAATACACGCCTGATAAATTATCCCAGGTACCTCCGGCGGAGGTACTGATTATCGGTTGTGACAGGCGTCCGGAGCTGCCTGTGATGGTCAAAATATAGCCAAAAAAAGGTAGGTTTTCATCATTTTTGACAAAATACAAAATAACCAGGGAGTTGATTAAAAATTGAAAAGTGCTATTTGACCCTTAAAGACATAAAGTTTTGTCACACGTCATATCCCCAAGAACTTTCCATATTTACCAAAGATACGACCTTTGAAGTGGCTTCGAAGTCATCCCGAAGTACTCGAAACAGAAAAAGATCGATCGTTTTTGGTTCTTAATGCGGGTATCTTGCACACGAATCTGTTTATCTCGGTACACTGATGTAAAGTAAACCTGCTTGCCTGAATACAGATATCGATAAAGTCCAAATAAGGCTGGATTCTTCAAAAAACAGCTGGAGGTGCTTGTGACGTCGTGGAGGTGCCTGTGATGTAAAGAAATATAGTGGAAATCTGAAGAGTAATTGCAGCTGCAAATATTGATATCATTCTTCTCTAGATTACTGCCTGGAAAGAATCATTCATTCAGCGTCGCAATAAGTTATCACAATGTGTATGTCATGAATTTCCATGTTAAAGTTATAAAACATAATCTCAAAGAATTATTGGCGCTTTTGAGTTAGATTGTCATAGAATGCTCACTGAAGTAAGACTGTTTTTTTCTTGAATGACTGTAATCGGGAGGTGCTGCCTGTTAGTCATTCCAACTCGTAGAAAATTGTCTTTGCTCAATATATCACACCCCATGCCAGCTACACATTTGGTATACCAAAAGTATAAAAATGCCGATGCCTGTCACCGTAAATTATGACGCAATTTGAGCATTACCGGAACTCCTAAAATAACCTACGTTGTTGACCCTTTTGGTAACTCGTATGCGTATCGCTCGCATATGTCGTATGACGCTTGTTGTATGTGTTGTTGTAGTTTTGTTGTTTTGTTTCTTTACGTCCACTGTAAACAACTAAAATCATGGCGGGACTGTCAGTTAACCTAACCACACTATTCCTGGGCAGGCTTAGACCTCCTAAGGGGTTAACCGGTAATAAGTGAACATACTTTCGTCAGTAACTGGCAACTGCCCTTCTTGAATCAGCGGAAGGAGAAAGAAAAGTAAGTGGGGACCTAAAATAATCTCGATACCTGTAAGTTATATCTCAAGTCTTACAAGGCCGATTTTATTTTTGTAAAATGCATGACTCTGAGGTGGCTTCTGTTTTCAGCGAATGTAAAAGTTAAATGAAAATATGTCAGTTACCCGAATACTTCATAGGAATCGCTGTTTTTGAAGTGCTCTGATAAAACGATGACATTTGCTGAAGACAAGGGATATTGCTACGGGGTTCGTGCACTTTATAAAATTTAAAATAAATAAATAAATGAAAACAAAATAAAAAGAATAAAAAGATCGGCCTTTTAAAACCTAATTTTCTATCCGACATCGAGATATTTTTGTTTCTAAAACTGTACATTTTACCATCGTGACGTAGGCTGTCCACCGTGATATAGCATGCGGCACATTAGTCAGGTCGAACCGACCGATAATTTCAAATCTGGGTATGGGACCTGTCTTTTCCATTGCACCACTTTTGCATGCGTGCATTTTTAGAACTGTTGCCAATGTATTTTTATACTTACATGTATTTCCATTTTGGTTTTGAGGGCGGGACGTGAGATCGAATTGTATTAGTTCTTGATCATTGTCTAACAAAAATGTTTATGATATTCGCATTCCGATAGATTAGTGCGACGTTGAATGAACGAGTCTTTCAAGGCAGTGGTCTATAAAAAAAAGCATATCAATATGTGTAGCTGCAATAACTCTTCAAATTTTCACTATATGTTCTTACATCACAGGCACCTCCATTCCGTCACAGGCACCTTCAGCTGTTTTTTTAGAGAACCCAGCCTAATTTGGTGTTTATCGAAGTTTATATTTGGGCAAGGAGGTTTACTTTACGGCTGTGAGCAGAAATAGACAGATTCTTAAGCAAGAAAACTGCATTTATGACCTAAAACAACCGATTTTTTTTTCTGATTTGAGTACTTTCGGTTGATCTTAACGCCACGTCAGCATTCTTAACTTTCGTAAATGCTGAAAGTTCTGAGGAATATGTCGTGTGACAAAACTTTATGCCTATAAGGGTCGAATAGCACTCTTTGATTTTCAGTAAACTCTCTGGTTATTGTGTGTTTTATCAAAAAAAAGACGAACACCTACTTTTTTATGTCTAGTTTTTGACCATCACAGGCAGCTCCGGATATCTGTCACAACCATTTAATCAGTACCTCCGCGGAGGTACCTGTGATAGTTTACCAGGCGTGCAATATAGATAGTGTGAAAATGTGTTAATAACCAGACCTGTTGTACCTTTTGTACAATGTTAAGTAAGCGTGAAGTGTATGATGTTATTTGTTCTAATTGGTTTGGATATTTATTTTTTATTAACTTTTACCACTCTCTGGGTTAATTCAGCAGACAACAAATTGGTGTTTTTTTTTTCTTCATTTTTCCAGATGGAGACAAATTGCATGAGATATCAAATCCCGTTTTCTGAATAATAATAATAATAATAATAATGAAAGCACCGCAAACATAATACCCCGCCACAGCAATTAATGTGTGGAAAAAATGACGGAGGGACAGATAACAATCCTAAACCAGATCTTGATAATATTTATGGACAGATAACAATCCTAAACCAGATCTTGATAATATCAATGCATATAGCAAGTTTGGTTAAAAGGCCTTGTTATTTACTCAAGTTATAGTCCTGAAACGAAAATATGGGCGTGTTTTGGGCAGATAACTCCGTAAAAATTTGACGAAATTTGCCCATTAGCAATTCCAAAACAGATCTCCTTAATGTCAATGCATATAGCGTTTGGTTAAAATTCCTTGTTATTTACTCAAGTTATCGTCCGGAACGAAAATATGGGCGTGTCTCGGGCAGATAACTCCCTAAAAATCTGACGAAATTTGCCCATTAGCAATCCCAAACCAGATCTCCTTAATGTCAATGCATATAGCAAGTTTGGTTAAAATCCGTTGTTATTTACTGAAGTTATCGTCCGGAAACGAAAATATGGGCGTGTCTCGGGCAGATAACTCGCTAAAAATTTGACGAAATTTGCCCCTTAGCAATCCCAAACCAGATATCCACAATATCAATGCACATACCACGTTTGGTGAAAATCCATTGATGTTTACTCAAGTTATCGTCCGGAAACGAAAAACGGACAGACGGGGGTACGGACGGACACACGGACTTCCAACGTGAAACCATAATACATAATGCCCCTCCACTATTGTGCGGCGGGGTATAATATTTCAATATGTCGTCTGCTGTTTATTTTTACCCGACTGTTAATTTGGAGGGGGGGGGGGGGGGGGTGGGGGAGGGGGAGGGGGTGAAAATAAAAAAAAAAGCTGATGTTTCTATTTCATATTTAATATTATGTTTTCTGTCATGGAATGCGTATTTCATATCTGTAGAACTAGCTTTTTCAGATGAAAATGTTTGATATGGTTCTTACCGTAACTAACTCTAAGTATTGGGACAGAGAGGCATGAGCAAACAGTGTAGACGCAAGACGGTCAGACATCGCAGAAAGATTTGAGTGCTCGTTAGATTTGCCTGAATGAGGCGGTTCTAACGAGTAACCACAATCTATGGGTTTGAAGAGAAGGGTATTCATTGCAAGGGTTTGTTAATTTGATGTATGCCATTTTTACAATGTCCAGTTTAAATAACCCGAATTATTTGTTTGAGTGATAAGCATCATTACTTAGCGTATGGTGAATGTAATCTGCACGTCACACAGAATCTCTGCCCTGTCTACAGCTCGCTATGAATGAATGAATGAATAAATGAATGAATTAACGAACGAGCGGAGTGACGGACAGATGCACGAATGAACAGACTGGTCATTATTAATTGGTCAGAGATTTTTACATGTCCAGTTTAAATGAGAACCCGAATTGTTGTCTGAGTGATGAACATCACATTGAAAAGACGAAGAAGAACTTACTTCGCGTTGAGTTAGTGTATTTTCTAGCACAACATTTGCGTGTTACACAGAATCTCTGCACTGTCTGAAAATGGGATACCATGGTAAGGGTGCGCGAGAGCAATATTTTTTTTCTGTGCGTCCGTCCATTTGTCTGTCACACTATTTTCTGATAAACTACTGGGCGGAATTCAACCAAACTTGCTACATCACTTCCGCCCGTAGTAAGGTTGTGCGAGAGCAACATTGTTTTTCCGTGCGTCCGTCCATCTATCCGTCCATGCTATCGTCTCCTAAGCCACTGGGCCGAACTTAATCAAACTTGCTACATGACCTCCCGACATGGTAAGGGTGTGGGAGAGAAAGTCCGTCCGTCTGTCTATGAGGTGCCGTTTTACTATAAATCTCCTATTTTATGATATCACTAAATCGAGTTAGTGATATTACTAATTCTATTCAGCGATATAACTAAATAGAGATGAATTTGCGATATCACTAAATCGAATTAATGATATCACAAAATCGATTTAGTGATATCACTAAATAGAATTAGTGATATCACTAAATCAAATCTATTTTGTGATATCACAAAATCGAATTGGTGATAACACTAAATTGATTTTTTGATATCACTAATTCGATTTTGTGATATCACTAATTCGATTTTGTGATATCATTAAATAGACATGATTAAGTGATATCACAAAATCGAATTAGTGATATCAAAAAATCGAATTAGTGATATCACTAAATATGAACGAATTAGTGATATCACTAAATCGAATTAGTGATATCACTAAATATATTATATTCGCAAACAATATAATGTTTACTCCCTAATAAATTTGTTGCCACTCAGCATACTGGGTAAAAAATTCAGCAGAGGTCATTTTGCAAAATTTTTTTTTTTGCCCAGAAATAGGCTATGCAAAATTGTAGCAGATGATATTTTTTGTTTTATTATTTTTCCGAGAAAATAAAATTTGACATTTCATGTGGACTCGTCAGCCAGACGAGTTACATGAAATGTCAAATTTAATTTACTCTAAATTAAACAATATCAAATTGGCGTCAGCTGCTGTTATGATTAGACTTTAAGACATAAGACTCTTTTTCGATTTAGATAGACGATATTAATTACGAAAATCAATGGTAAAAAAAAAAAAAAAACGTCCTGTCGCTTCCGCAATATAACAGTTATTTTAGGACTGAACAAAATAGTACAAAATCAAAACCCTTTTCTCTATAAAACAAAAAGAAAAAAACATATTGCTTCCGTAAGAGTATGCGCAGTGGTACCACATGCACCATTGATCATTTCGGGAGCCCTCGTTATTCCAAAAATTGAATGGGAAAATATGAATTTGTGATATCACAAAAATCAATTTAGTGATATCACAAATTTACTCCTATTTAGTGATATCACAAAACCGAATTAGTGATATCACAAAATAGATTCTGATATCACTAAAAAGGAATGAATTTGTGATATCACGAAACGGAATTAGTGATATCACAAAATCGATTTAGTGATATCACTAAATAGAATTAGTGATATCACTAAATAGAATTAGTGATATCACAAAATCATGACCATTTTGTGATATCACAAAATCGATTTTGTGATATCACAAATTCTATTATATGATATCACTAAATCGATTTTGTGATATCACAAATTCAGTCTTATTTTGTGATATCACAAAATCAATTTTGTGATATCACAAAATAATTAGTGATATCACATAATAATTTGTAATATCACAAAATCTATTTTGTGATATCAAAAAATCGATTTAGTAATATCAAAAATAGGGGGTTTATAGTAAAACGGCACCTCAGTCATGCTATTAGCAACATTAGCAAAGAGCATGGGGATTTGCGATGGCGCGCAATCGACTTCGCATTCTAGTTTTTATATATTAAAATGAGCAAGATGTTAATATTACAATCTAATGTTCTATATTATTCTCTATTTTAATTCAATCAGGTGCACTTAATTAGATTAACTACCTTTCAGACATGTAATCGAATATCACCACGATAAGCAATAAATCGATTATGTCCGCGGTACTGATTGAATTACACCAGGTTTAATATACATGGGTGTCATAAGTATGTAAGTTCTAATATACAAACACACGCATGAGCATCGAAGACTGAGATTACCCTGGGCATCCCCAGTCCGACCAGTCTTTGTTGTGTGCACAATGGTTAGCTAAGGCTCCAATCTCCTCCCATTTCGCCTAATCGCGTTTTGCCTACTATATATGCAAATTATGCCAAGAACTTTGCCTTATCCAGTTTTAAAACAACAAAGCCCTTGACCAGACTACTACAACTACTGGTCGCAGTAAAATAATAATAATAATAATTATAATTATTATTAGTAGTAGTAGCAGTAGTACTAATACTACATTTCTTGCAGTCATACTTCATTGATTTTAAATAGAACATACATGAATTATTTCAGTAGACGACAATTTAAAATAGTTTCCGATTAGTCTGCATGAAATGTCAACCATATTTTCTAGAAAAAAAAGAGAAGAAAAGTATCATCAGCTTGTCTGTTGAATTTGCCTAGAGTGTGGTAAAGGTTAAATATCTTAGGAAAGAATTTTACTTGTCTTTGAGAATCTATTCGTATTATCAAAGTCTGATCAGAGTCTTCGCTGTCCAAATGAAGACCATACGATCTATCGTGTTTCTAAAATTAGCCCACAAATGATAAAAACTAAACAGTTGACATGTGCGCCCAGTGAAGGCTCATATCAGCAAGGACATCCACCCAGTCTGACCAGAGTCTTCGTTGTCCGAACGAAGACGGCAGGGTCCTTAGCTACTCATTAACCGCGCAGCAAATACCCTGGACAGACTGATCTGAGTCATCGATCAATAAATCAATTATAAAGATGGAAAATACATGTCCCCAAAACTTCCGCCAGTATGTTCATTCTTCCGTCCGTCCACCCGTTAGTTCCTTCCTTCGTTCATTCAGTCATTCATTCATAATGAGCTATAGACAGGGCAGAGATTCTGTGATATGCAGATGTTGTGCGAGAAAATACATTCACCATATGCAAAGTAAGTTTTTCTCCTTCGTCTTCTTGTGATGCTCATCACTCAAAAACAAATAATTCGGATTTGTTAAATTGGACATTGTAAAAATGTTATACATCAAGTTAACAAACCCATGCAATGACAATTTTGTTCAAACCCATAGATTGTGGTTACTCGTTAGACCCGCCTCATTCAGGCGAATCTAACGAGCACTCAAATCTATGTGGGGCAGAAATACCGTATTTACTCTAAATATTAGGACACCTTAACTCTTTACCATACTTGTCCTATGTTGTAAAAGTCTGTTCCACTACCTGTTGATGTGTTTGAAATATTGCGGGACGAATGGAAAACAGGTGTTCTGCGGCGTCTGAACTGGGTCTACACTGTTTGCTCATGCCTCTCTGTCCCAATACTTAGGACTATCACGGTAAGAACGATATCAAACATTTTCATCTGAAAAAGCTAGTACTGCAGATATGAAAGACGCATTTCATTACGAGATTTAATAGAAACACCATCTTATGTTTTTCTTTTATTATTATTCCATTTTTTTTCAGAAAACGGGATTTGATATTTCATGCAAATTGTCTCCATCTGGAAATAGAATCTGCACTGTAAAAAATTCGTGTTTAGTTACATCAAACGCAGTGTTATATTTGATATTAATTGGGTGGTTAATTTCACCATTACACACTTTCGGGTGTAATGTTACACAATAAGGAAATGATACCTCAAAACGTAATAAATATTACACAAACGTAATAAATATTAGAACAAATAGCACCAATTTTTTGTCTGCTGAATTAACACAGAGAGTGGTAAAGGTTAATAAAAATAAATATCCAAACCAATTAGAACAAATAACCCCCCAACCCCGCCCCCCATTCGACCTTCAACCTCTGAAGTGTCAACAACTAACGATTAACCATGCTGCCGACCGTTATGAATAATGCTTTGAAAGAATACCCCGTCGTCGGTTCTCCGCTTTGGAGAATATCAGACGGGAAGGACCTAGTTCGTGTAGAGCTAACCTTCCATAAGGTACTACCGACCGACAGATACAAGAAGAGGACCGAAAGCAGGAGGCAGCCTGCACCCTCTGCTGGCGAGTGGCCTCGCCAGCCCGCTGCTGCTACAAGACCGACAACACCGACGAACAGATTAACGTCTGCTCGCCGACGGCCGACTATGGAGAGGAAGATGCCACCACCACCAACGCACTCTTCCAGACACTCAAAGACAAGACATCACACATGATCGCACACAGAAGACAGCAGCCATCCAGCCATCGCCAATCATCACCAGACCGCCACCAGTAGCATCTACCTCTCCAGTCAGCCCGCCGAAGAAGAAGTCAAGGACGCAGTCTCCAACAGCGCCAGCCAGCAAGAAGAACCGTACCCGCTACGACAGCTTCGACTTCTCATATCCTATACATGAGAAGTATGGCCTCCAGGAAGTCTACAACGTCCGCATGATGAACTCTGACACTGTGATCGTCAAGGCCCAACGTCTCCAACGACCACATGAGACGATCAACATTGATCCTCCAGCTTTCATGTACAAGCTCAACGCCAGCGACAAGAAATATGTCATGGTGAAAGGACCCACCAGCAAGTTCTACGTCGAGAACATCTACGAGCACATAAGAGAAGAAGCTGGAAAAGGGCACACAGCAGAACATCATTTCATGGTACAACTACTTAGAACAAGCCTGCGCGGACCCTGGAGGACAGATACGACTCTACGGGCTGGCCACCAAGGATTAGATCGTCGCGTCCTTTAGAGAAGACATCAATCGGCACTGACCTACTTAGAGTGAAGACACTCTTAGGTGAGTGAGGACACTCTACCGGGTGAGGACACCCTATCAGCTTCTGGGTGAGGACACCCTATCGGCTCCTGGGTGAGGACACCCTCTCTGCTCCTGGGTGAGGACACCCTCTCTGCTCCTGGGTGAGGACACACTTCGGCTCCTGGGTGAGGACACCTACCTTGCACCTTTCCGGCGTCCGATCGACTGACATGTGGCTAGTGTCTGAAACTTTCGCAGGACTCGAGCTGAGTGCCTAATGTATTATGCTGTCGGAATTGACACGCATTAGGTACGAGATTAAAAGCTCAAACTTTTCGGCCGATCGTCAAAATTCTGCAACTTACTGGCTGGACTACTACTCTCGCACAAGGTCTGGACGTGCACGCACTCTGTCTCTGGGCGAGGTGACCTAGTTATGAATTATAACTAGGCACCGTTTCAAGCCAACCCAGTAGTCCAGTAAAACTAATCCAGATTTATCTGGCGCTGCCTCTATGTGACTCAGTTGCCGGTCAGCGTTAAAAATCTGAAAAACAAAAAAACCCAAATAACCATACACTTCACGCTTACTTAATAACATTGTACAAAAGGTACAATAGGTCTGGTTATTATTTTCACACTTTACCTATATTGGCTGCATTGCCTATTACCTGTACAGTGGCTGCGTTTTTCCTACATTTTTAATACGGCTGCGTTTTATACCCTCCCGATCACTAGTTTGTTATCCGCTTGTACACCATCAAACAAAATCACGTGGTTGGTCACTGTGTTAAAGCCCGCCAACATTTTCTTTTACTGTTGCGTTATCCAAGGGGGATAGTTTCCGTTGCAAGTCCTCTGCGTTTTGTCCATTCTCTTTTCGTCGATGTGTTGTTCTGTGAGGTTTCGTGCCATTCTAATTGTGAGGGCTGTGTCCCGTAATCAGCATGGCATTTCTTGGGTATCCTCACATTTATATTACTTGTAAGTTGGCAACGCGCAACATGATTAAAAGTCGCGGTTCCCGATAGGCTTTGGTTTTTGATAATATATATATATTTTGATATATATTCATGATTTCTTAACACAGTCTTTGATATCTTATTAGAACATCTCAATCAATCTCATGGGATAGCAACATACATGAGAATGTATCTTATTATGTGCTGCAACGTCTTTAGTATAAGATCGGCCTGCGCATCCCTGCAGTCTGAACTGAGTCATCGCTGAGCGCTCTGTAGACAGTCAAATATCAAACATTTCTGCATGCAAACAGAAAAGACTACAAAAGCTCAGGCTGATCTGAGTCTTCTCTGGGCCACGCAATGGGCACATTTTCTGATATTGTGACTCACATGTACCGTTTATTGAGGAATAAAATGTTTATTGGTATTATTCATGGGCTTCACTGATGTCAGGATTTATACAAGACAATTGTTCACCTCCGAAGTAAATGCCTAATGGCATTATGGACGGGTTTTTCCACAGAAGAATAAAGGCAACCCATTACTTTGAAAAAAAGTTAACCAAAAGGTAAACCTCGGACGACGCCCGCCCGCCCGCTCGGACATCGCTATTTTAATGAAAAGAATTTTTCCGTGAAAAGCGTGTCGAAAAAATACAATTTTATCAAAAAAAAAAAACACACAAAAAAACACAAAAAAACAATGCTGGTTGCTGATGTGGTCACTGGTAAATATATAGAAGAGGCTCAGCCACTGAAGCCACGACCTGCATAGGTTAAAAAAAAAAAAAAAAAAAAATAATAATAATCAAATTTTACCACCAAAAAGCTACAGCCTACACAAGTGAAAAAATAAGCTGTCGGCTTCAAGGGAGATAAGTGCGTAACGAAAGTCAGAATTATCTCTCTTGCTCGTACGCCTATTGGTCTATCTATGCCATTTACCAAATATTATCAAAATATTTCAAATCATAAAAAGTTATGAAGTGCACAAAAAATTGGATTAGAAATTCGATCAGGGGAGATAACATGAAAAAAAGAAAAAAGAAATTGTTCTTCTTGCATGTGACACTCTTACTTGACCTGATATATGTCCCTACCAAATATGATCAAATTATCTCAAACAGTTTGGGAGTTATGGCCTGCACAAAATTTCGGTTTCAGGGGAGATAAGTACATAATAAAGAAAATAAAGAGTTGTCTCCCTTGCATATGACACCTCTCCTGGTCCTTATCTATGTCTCTACCAAATATTCACAAAATATTTCAAACTATTAAGAAGTTATGGAGTACATAAACATATGGCTTAAAATTCGTTCAGGGGAGATAACTAGAAAAAAAATAAAGCAAGAGTTGTCCTTCTTGCATGCGACACTCCTACTTGACCTGATATAATTCCCTACCAAATATTATCAAATTATCTCAAAAAGTATGGGAGTTATGGCCTGCACAAGATTTTGCCTTCATGGGAGATAAGTACAAAATATAGAAAGTGAGAGTTGTCTCTCTTGCATGCAACACGCCTACTGATCCTCCTCTTCCTCCCTTCCAAATATGAAAGCAATCCATTGAAGAATAAAGGTAACATATAACTTTGAAAAAGGTTAACCAAAAGGTAAACCCCAGAAGTCAGGGGAGATAACTATATAGCAAAGAAAGTAAGAGTTGTCTCTCTTGCACGTGACATGCTTACTGGTCCTCCTCTTCATCCCTACCAAATATGAAAGCAACCCACTGAAGAATAAGGTAACATATAACTTTGAATAAAGGTTAACCAAAAGGTAAACCGGTAAACCTGGGACGTCAGGGGAGATAAGTACATAATGAAGAAAGTAATAGTTGTCTCTCTTATATGTGGCATGCCTACTGGTCCTCCTCTTCATCCCTACTAAATATGAAAGCAATCCACTGAAGAATAAAGATAGCATATAACTGAAAAAAGGTTAACCAAAAGGTAAACGTCGGACGATGCTCGTCAGCCTGGACATCCCTATTTTAAAGGATGGATTTTTTAAAAACCCGTCCAAAAATGTAATTTGCCGATTTTGTGACCCTGTATTTTGTTTGCATATGCGTTGGCGACTGCAGCTAAGAAAGAAAACATACGTCGTTTCGACGTCGCAAAGTTCTACGGTGTGTGTTTGGTTTCAAAATGCGGTGATCATATCGATACGAATACATCATTAACCACTTTTTTTTTCATTCGATTTGGAGTTATACAGCCCAGTCAACATTGCGGTCAGTTAACCTACCCACACTTTTCAGGCTTAGGCTTAGTCCTCTTAGCCGCTAATCAGTAGTTGTGCACATACTTTTGACATAACTGACAACTACCCTTCTCAAATCAGTGGAAGGGAAGGGTTTGGCGGAAGTGGTGGTTGGAGGGGTGGGGGGGGGGGGGGCGCGGGTGGATGGGAGTGGGGAGATGACTGTAATGATTTTCAACTGACCAATCTCAACGAAAGTTATGTTGCCGAGCTGGGATGCGAACCCACAACCCCTGGACCTGCATTCAGACGAGCCATCGACTGCACTATGGAACCCGACAAAAATGTTAGTTTCTGACATCACCATAGTGCAGATAATATTTTATTTCCTTTGGGATCATTGGGCCCATTGTGGTATATTTGAAAATGGAGTTCTGCTCATGTATATGCATGAGCAGAGGGCATAAGCAGTGTTGTAAATTTCATTACTGCTTATGAAGTCGCAATAAAACCAAGACCCCCATTTTCTAATCTATAGTGTGTTCTTTGTTTCCAAAGGCAATCTTTTTATGCCCCCACCTCCCGAAGGCAGGAGTATGGCATATAGCGTTTCGCTGTGATGTTACGTTCGTACGTGCGTATGTCACGTTCGTAACCAGGTTCAAGTTTACCTGCAAGTTTAGGTGCAATTTTACGTCCGTGTTTCTCTTGCAGCTTATAACTTTCAAACCTTTTGGGCTAGAAAGTTGAAACTTGGTATGATACTTACCTAGAGCAAGATCTTTCAATGCATGGTACCACTACCCCAGGGTCATGCCCCTGGGCGGGGCTAGGGGTCAAAATATATATCAGGTCACCAAGAAAACATACAAAAATGTGACTAAACATATTACTATGGTATCACTGGTGAGGCTGAAGAGTTAAAATTTAGCACAAAAAATACACAGAGGAAAGCTGTTTAGTTGTTGATGAAAAGGCAAGTTTTAGGCCACTGATTCTGGATGGGGGTGGGGCTACTGGGTGGGGCCAAACACAGGTTCAAGTTTACCTGCAAGTTTAGGTGCAATTTTACATCCGTGTTTCTCTTGCAGCTTATAACTTTCATACCTTTTGGGCTAGAAAGTTGAAAATTGGTATGACACTTACCGACGGCAAGACCTTTCAATGCATGGTACCACTGCCCCAGGGTCATGCCCGTGGGCGGAGCTAGGGGTCAAAATATATAACAGGTCACCAAGAAAACATACAAAAATGTGACTAAAAATATCACTATGGTATCATTGGTGAGGCTGAGTTAAAATTTAGCACAATAATTACACAGAGGAAAGCTGTTTAGTTGATGAAAGGGCAAGTTTTAGGCCACTGATTCTGGATCGGGGTGGGGCTACCAGGTGGGGCCAAAGAAAATGTAAAAGTATTAAATTTGTAATATCTCGGAAACTGTTCAGATCCCAACTCCTAAACCTATGTATTGTTGTTCCTTATGATGAAATGCATTCAATGTCACATACCTTGCAACCCATGGGATCATGCCCTACACTGCCCTGCCCCTTTCATTTCATCAAAAGCCAAATATCTCAGAAACTATTCAGATCCCCACCCCTAAACCATATATATTATTTTTCATTATGATAATATGTATTCAATGACACATACCTTGTGCCCCTCAGGGATCACATTGTTTCAACTTAATTTTTATCCCCCGACCGATAGGTTCGGGGGATATAGGGATCGCCCTGGCGTCGGTCTGTCCGTCCGTCTGTAGACAAAACCTTGTGCGGCCCATACCTCCTATACCCTTTGAGCTATTTTCATGAAACTTTGTTAGGTTGTAGAGGGCATTGGGTAGGAGTGTCGCGTGCAAGAATGACAACTCTAATTAATTAGACTTGGTTCAGGAGTTATCTCCCATAGTCTCCCAAAATTGTAAAATTTTGTGCGGCCTATAGCTCTAAAACCCCTATAGGTATTTTCATGATACTTCACCATTAGATAGAGGCCATTGAGTAGGCGTGTCGCGTACAAGAAAGACAACTCTGACTGCATTCTTGAGTTATCTCCCATAGTTATAAAATCTTGTGCAGGCCATAATTCAATAACCCTTTGAGATATTTTCATGATTCTTGATCAAGTTGTAGAGGACATTGAGTAGGTGTGTCAAATACAAGAACAACAATTCTAGCTGACTCTGTTTTGGGAGTTATATCCCATAGTTGTTAAATCTTGTGCGGCACATAACTCTAAAACCCTATAAGTTATTTTCATGATACTTCATCAATAGGTAGAGGACATCGAGTAGGGGTGTCGCGTACAAGAATGACAACTCTAACTGACTGCGTTCTGGAGTTATCTGCCATAGTTATGAAATCTTGTGCAGGCCATAACTCAATAACCCTTTGAGATATTATCATGATACTTCGTCGTTGTAGAGGACATTGAGTAGGTGTGTCACATACAAGAACAACTCTGACAGTTCTGGAGTTATTTCCCATAGTTGTTAAATCTTGTGCAGGCCATAACCCTTTGAGATATTTTTATGACACTTCATCACGTTGTAGAGGAATTGAGTAGGCATGTCATGTACACAAAGGACAAGTCTGACTCCATTTTTGAGTTATCTCCCATAGTTGTTAAATTTGCTGACAGTCATAACTTCTCTACCAGTTGAGATTTTTTGGTGACAATTAATAGGGATGCTTAGAACATTAAGAAGGAGAGTTGCATTTAAAAATTGTAACTATGGGTTACTCTTACTCCATTTATTTTCAGTCATCTCCCCTGGTGGTAAAATCTTGTGCAGGCCATAACTCTTTAACCATAGGTGACATTTTAATGATAGTTAGTAGAGATGCTAAGAACATAAACTAGGTGTGTCACAATATGTAAGGACAACTCTGACCAACGGAGTGTTGGAGTTATCTCCCTTACTTATACTGCGAGTGCAGATTTATCAGCAATGCATGCAGCAGGCTTTATTTTTCTCATTATTTTTGGATTGTTGAAAATCACTCACTAGCGAACACAAAATTGAGTTTCACTGACCAACGGTTGAAGAGTTACAGGCCTTGCAGGCAAACGGCCTTATATTTCTCATTATTTTTGGATTCTTTGTTGAAAATCACTTACTAGCGAACACAAAATCCAGTTTCTCTGACTTACAGTTTGAGAGTTATAATCTTTGCAGGCAACAATTCTTATTTTTCTCATTATTTTCGGATTCTTTGTTGAAAATCACTTACTAGCAAACTAAAAATCCAGTTTCCATGACTTACAGTTTGAGAGTTATGATCATTGCAGGCAATGGACCTTATTTTTCTCATTATTTTCAGTTTCTTTGTTGAAAAACACAAAATCCAGTTTCCACAATTTATGGTTTTAGAGTTCTATGTCTGATTCACAGTTGTGGAGTTATCACCCACTGCAGGGTTAAACAAGTTTATCCCTTGATAAAATTACATCTCTGATGCCCTATATTGAAAAAAGACGGCCATTTGCGGTGTGGTCGGGGGATTTGCCATCTCTTCTGATAGCTATTTTTTGCAAAACGCCTGCGTGTGGATGAGGATAGCCCTGGGTGGGGGCATCTGTGTCACCTTGACACATTTCTAGTTTACGTTTATTTTATATCCTGAAGTTTTAGCTTGTCTGTATGTCATATGGGTAGAGTTATAGAAGTCACCCGGTCGTCTGTGTTTGTGCCATTTCGTGTCAGTCTGGTTAAATTTTTGTGTTTGATTTATTTTTAAATGCTTATTTCTCGGCAGTAGCTTATTAGAAAATATTCATATTTGGAATCTGGATGATTGAGGGAATCTTCATTCCTATAAGAAACAACTCCTGCGTTCATGCCTCAGGATGGGGCTCATATAAAGTTCAAGATATAGGGCACCACTGTAAAATAATCTGATTTGTTTCTTTTGTGAAAGAACTTCTCAATCTAATGACACTGACTTTAAGGTCACAATATCATAGTCATAGTGATGAACATTGCTTTAATTTCTGAGTACAATTTCGACAGAGAAAATTCGATCCTTGTATCTCCGGGCACAGCATTTCCTATTAGACTACAGGCACATCCACAGTCTGATCACAGGATACTCTTTGGGTATCAAAAGTGTCTTGGGTTCAGCGAAAACTAATCAGCTTGCATTGATGATCCGAGTCTGGTGGGTGCACAAAAAAATCCTTTAGGAAACCTTGTGCCTCAACTCATTTGTTCACTACATGATACATTTGATGTATGTACAGCGCATACTTTGACGCAGTCTGCAGAGGTTTAGTTGCGTAAACCAGAGGACTGCTTCAAGATGGAGTTTCCCCAGGAATAAACAGCTTGCTGGTCACAGATCACATCAAATGCTCCTACTGTAATAAACCAACCTAGCTCTACCTCATCTGTGAAACATCACAGTGAAACACATATAATCAAAAACACTGACGAAACAAAGCAAAGGGCTAAATGAAGCCAAGAAAACCACAAACAGGACCACAATGGCCCAACCAAGACATTGATAGTCAGGCGCCAACCATCTGAAACAGACTAAGGAGTGGTAGTCATTTAGACTGAGGACTGACCCATCTTCCTGAAAACTTTTGGAACATAAGAAAACCACAAATAGGACCACAATGGCCCAACCAAGACATTGATAGTCAGGCGCCAACCATCTGAAACAAACTGAGGAGTGGTAGTCATTTAGACTGAGGACCGACCCATCTTCCTGAAAACTCTTGGAACACAAGAAAACCATAAATAGGACCACAATGGCCCAACCAAGACATTGATAGTCAGGCGCCAACCATCTGAAACAGACTGAGGAGAGGTAGTCATTTAGACTGAGGACCGACCCATCTTCCTGAAAACTCTTGGAACACAAGAAAACCACAAATAGGACCACAATGGCCCAACCAAGACATTGATAGTCAGGCGCCAACCATCTGAAACAGACTGAGGAGTGGCAGTCATTTAGACTGAGGACCGACCCATCTTCCTGAAAACTCTTGGAACACAAGAAAACCACAAACAGGACCACAATGGCCCAACCAAGACATTGATAGTCAGGCGCCAACCATCTGAAACAGACTGAGGAGTGGTAGTCATTTAGACTGAGGACCGACCCATTTTTCCTGAAAACTCTTGGAACACAAGAAAACCACAAATAGGACCACAATGGCCCAACCAAGACATTGATAGTCAGGCGCCAACCATCTGAAACAGACTGAGGAGTGGTAGTCATTTAGACTGAGGACCGACCCATCTTCCTGAAAACTCTTGGAACACAAGAAAACCACAAATAGGAACACAATGGCCCAACCAAGACATTGATAGTCAGGCACCAACCATCTGAAACAGACTGAGGAGTGGTAGTCATTTAGACTGAGGACCGACCCATCTTCCTGAAAACTCTTGGAACACAAGAAAACCACAAATAGGACCACAATGGACCCAACCAAGACATTGATAGTCAGGTGCAAACCATCTGAAACAGACTGAGAAGTGATAGTCATTTAGACTGAGGACCGACCCTGAAAACTCTTGGAACACAAGAAAACCACAAATAGGACCACAATGGCCCAACCAATACATTGATAGTCAGGCGCCAACCATCTTAAACAGACTGAGGAGTGGTAGTCATTTAGACTGAGGACCGACCCATCTTCCTGAAAACTCTTGGAACACAAGAAAACCACAAATAGGAACACAATGGCCCAACCAAGACATTGATAGTCAGGCACCAACCATCTGAAACAGACTGAGGAGTGGTAGTCATTTAGACTGAGGACCGACCCATCTTCCTGAAAACTCTTGGAACACAAGAAAACCACAAATAGGACCACAATGGACCCAACCAAGACATTGATAGTCAGGTGCAAACCATCTGAAACAGACTGAGAAGTGATAGTCATTTAGACTGAGGACCGACCCTGAAAACTCTTGGAACACAAGAAAACCACAAATAGGACCACAATGGCCCAACCAAGACATTGATAGTCAGGCGCCAACCATCTGAAACAGACTGAGGAGTGGCAGTCATTTAGACTGAGGACCAACCCATCTTCCTGAAAACTCTTGGAACACAAGAAAACCACAAATAGGACCACAATGGCCCAACCAAGACATTGATAGTCAGGCGCCAACCATCTGAAACAGACTGAGGAGTGGTAGTCATTTAGACTGAGGACCAACCCATCTTCCTGAAAACTCTTGGAACAAGAGCTCCTCAAGCAGAGGCATCATACGCTTGTGGCAAGTAATAAGATGTAGCACATATACAGACTCCTGTACAATTCAGTGCTCCGGATGTAAACTGTCAGTGGAGTTAGTTGGAAACGAACATTACCGAAAGTTTCAAAGGGGCATAACTCGGCTAATATTTGGTGGACTTGAAGCTCAAAACAATATACGCTGCTGCACACCATGGACTAACAATAAGTCAAATTTCAGCTTGATCGGATGTAAACTGTAGGAGGAGTTAGCTGGAAAAGAAAAGTTAACGAAATTTTCAAAGGGGCATACCTCTGCTAATATTTCTAAATAACTTCTAAATAATATGCGCAGCATCATAGTGTAACTACTTACAAAGTTTCAGCTTGATCCTATCTAAATTATAGGAGTAGTTAGCTGGAAACGAAATGTTTACAGAAATTTTCAAAGAGGCATAACTCTGCTAATACTTGGTGGACTGTAACCCCTGAAACAATATGCGCTGCTCAACATCATGGTCTAACTATAAATCAAGTTTCAGTTTGAACAGATGTAAACTGTATGAGAAGTTAGCCGGAAATGAAAAATTAACAGAAATTTTCACATGGCATCTGCTGATATTTGGTGAACTGTAACCTCGAACAAATACGCTCTGCTCCACATCATGGTCTCACTATAAATCACGTTTCAGCTTGATCTAATATAAACTGTAGATGGACTTAGCCAGAAACGAAGAGTTTACATGTTTACAGAGTTACGCCCCTTGATACAGATTACATCTGATCAAGCAGAAATTTCATATATTGTCAAGCCATGATGCGGAGCAGGGCATATTGTTTTGAGGTTATAGTCCAACAAATATTAAAGAGCTATTTTTGTAAACATTTTGTTTCTGGCTAATTCCTCCTACCGTTTACACCCAATCAAGCTAAAACTTGACAGAACATGATGTGGAGCAGCACATATTGTTTTTTTGTTTGTGTTGAGGTTTTACGGCCCAGTCGACCCAACGGGGTCATGTTGAGCGCAGCCAGTTTCCCTAACCACACTTTTACTGGGCAGGCTTAGTCCTCTAAGCAGTTAACCAGTATTGTGCACATTCTTTTGCCAGAAACTGACAACTGCCCTTCTTGAATAAACGGAAGGGAATGACCGTAGAAAATATTTCATGATCAAATCTCAACTATCTGTCCGGCCGTCTGTAAACTTTTTGTTTCCTAATAATTCCTCCTACAGTTTACATCCGATCAAACTAAAACTTTAAATATAATTAGACCATGATCTGGAGCTGCACATATTGTTTTGAGGCTACAGTCCACCAAATATTAGCTGAGTTATGCCCCTTTGACAATTTTTGTAAACATGTCCTTTCCAGCTAACTCCTACAGTTTAGATCTGATCAAGCTAAAACTTGATATATAGTTAGACCATGATGTGGAACAGGTTATATTGTTTTGAGATTACAGTCCACCTAATATCAACAGTTATGCCCCTTTGAAAATTGCTGTAAACATTTCGTTAAGGTTAGCATAATCAATGATTCCCATTAAAACTTCCTCCATGTGATTAAATGGTGAACAGGCGTATATTGCACAGCTTGCGGTGCTCTTGTTCCATCATAAGATTTGATGTACATTTTACCTTTGAATAATCCATGCCGTAAACCAAGGTTACAGAAACAAAGCACTGGGAAATGTGATTTTGAGCCATATATAGTCATGTGTGCAATATACTACATCATCACTCACCCAAATACTTTTACAGATGTTGATATTACTAGTCGACTGGTAATAGCCAGGCTATTACCAGTCAACTGGTAATAGCCATTATACATTTAAAAGACTGTTACCAGTTGACTGGAATAGCGCTTTTACATTTTAATGTTAAAGCACTTTTACCCTCACAATTACCAGTCGTCTGCAAAATAGCATATTATTACACTGAAATCGTTATTGCCAATCTATGTTTTCAAGCAAACATATAGTTGCTGGCAAAAGAATGTGCACAATAATGGTTAACCGCTTAGAGGACTAAGCCTGCCCAGTAAACGTGTGGTTAGGTAAACTGACCGCGCTCGACATGACCCCATTGGGTTGACTGGGCCGTAAAACCTCAACACAAACAAATCAAACAAACATAAGAAAATAGGACATATGGTATACTACTCCAAACCCTACTATTCTGTACATAATTTATAGTGGGATTAACCAGGGTACTCATCATATGGGCTTGTTAACATGATGGGATCGATTTGGAAGCAATGATATACACATGCAGTTTCAGAATTTAGAATAATTGTTTGGAAAACGTTTTTTTTACTGAAATTGTTTGTTGACATGCTGTTTGATCATATTTATGAACCTACATTTATGTAAATGATTAATATTTGGTATAATCATTTTTTCTTAAGTGTTCCGTAAAATGATATGATCAAAAAGGTGTTGTTTTTTATAACTGCGATTTAAGTTGTTTTCGCACCCTCCAGCAAGCAATGTGAGAGGCCCAGGAAGAGCCACAATCATAGAATACAGCCCACCTCATGTATCAAGAGGAAGAATATACAACACCAATGACAAAACGACCAACTTCCTCTTCCATATAAAAGGTAATGTAATCTCCATGCATTATCATTGTTAAAAGTCTCAAATAATGACACACTAGTACAATATCTGACAGGTAATAGCACTTTTTTGTTTAATTAGCCATTACCAGTCGACTGATAATAGCAATTTTATTCTAAAATCGCCATTGCCAATCAACTGGAAATAGCCATTTTATCGTAAAATAGCTATTACCAGTTGACTGGTAATATCAATTTTAACATAAAATGGCTGTTTCCAGTCGACTGGTGATAGACTTTTCCATACTTTTATTTTGATTGGTATATTCAAGTATTGACTTTGATAAAATGGCTATACTGTATTTATTTAAAGGATTTCTTTGCTCTTAAAGTGACATTACATTTACATTTTGTAATAATTCCAACTCAACAAGCTTATACTAAGTTAATAGCCACTATCACTGGTCAAGACCAAATCTAAAATGGCACTTATATATCGATAGATCCTCTGAGCAGGCTTTTGGAACTTCTTTTCTTTCTTCATGCAATGTTCTAAAGTATCCTATTAACCTGAAATTATCCATGTTAATGTGACCTGAAGGATAGAATCCACAAATTTTAAAATAGAAATTATTTCTATAATGTAATATTTTTTTCGAAATTAGGCCCAATGATGTTAAGACAGGATACAAATATAATAAGGCTGTCACTTTTGAAAACTGCAATGATAGGAAATACAAGTTTTTTGGGAAAAAGTTGCTCAGGTGTGGCAAAGAAAATAAAATCTATGAAATGCGAGCCATTTGACTAAATTGTGTGAATGCACACAATGTTCTGACCTATAGCATTCTGCAGTTTCCTATTAGAAACTTTTGGCAGGAGTTTTAGCTTTTGGCAGGACTTTTAGATAACTGAAAAATCAATAAAAAGACCATTTGCACCAATATTTAATGCAACATGTTTATATAGAATAAAACCAGAACAAACCATGGTATTAATAGTACTAATTAAACAATAACATCACAGTCGATACATTATATCACAAAAGAGCTTTTTTTCAGTCACAAAATCTACTAAGATTATACAAATATGTCTATACAAGTATCTGAGCTAAACATGAGAAAATGTACCTTCAAATGTGCTTCAAGAAGACTAGTACCTGCCTGCACATTATCATGTTCTGATCGGTCTTTGCTGTCCCCAAACCCTGGATTCTTAGTTATGCAATCAAAACCAAATGAAGAATCAACAGAATGGGTGGATGTGCAGGCTGATGGACTTCACTCAAAAATATTAACAATTTTCTTAGGTTGTGGCTCACATCAAGCAACAAGGGGCCACAGCTTACAGTACATCAAACTGTGTGGATGTGTAGGCTGATCTCAAGCAACAATGGGGCCACAGCTTATAGTACATCAAACTGTGTGGATGTGTAGGCTGATCTAAGGCAACAAGGGGCCACAGCTTATAGTACATCAAACTGTGTGGATGTGTAGGCTGATCTCAGGCAACAAGGGGCCACAGCTTATAGTACATCAAACTGTGTGGATGTGTAGGCTGATCTCAGGCAACAAGGGGCCACAGCTTATAGTACATCAAACTGTGTGGATGTGTAGGCTGATCTCAAGCAACAAGGGGCCACAGCTTACAGTACATCAAACTGTGTGGATGTGTTGGCTGATCTCAAGCAACAAGGGGCCACAGCTTATAGTACATCAAACTGTGTGGATGTGTAGGTTGATCTCAAGCAACAAGGGGCTACAGCTTATAGCACATCAAACTGTGTGGATGTGCAGGTTGATCTCAAGCAACAAGGGGCCACAGGTTATAGTACATCAAACTGTGTGGATGTGCAGGCTGACCTCAAGCAACAAGGGGCCACAGCTTATAGTACATCAAACTGTGTGGATTTGCAGGCTGATCTCAAGCAACAAGGGGCTACAGCTTATAGTACATCAAACTGTGGATGTGTAGGCTGATCTCAAGCAACAAGGGGCCACAGGTTATAGTACATCGAACTGTGTGGATGTGTAGGCTTATCTCAAGCAACAAGGGGCCACAGGTTATAGTACATCAAACTGTGTGGATGTGCAGGCTGATCTCAAGCAACAAGGGGCCACAGCTTATAGTACATCAAACTGTGTGGATGTGTAGGTTGATCTCAAGCAACAAGGGGCTACAGCTTATAGTACATCAAACTGTGTGGATGTGCAGGCTGATCTCAAGCAACAAGCGGCCACAGCTTATAGTACATCAAACTGTGTGGATGTGTAGGCTGATCTAAGGCAACAAGGGGCCACAGCTTATAGTACATCAAACTGTGTTGATGTGCAGGCTGATCTCAAGCAACAAGGGGCTACAGCTTATAGTACATCAAACTGTGGATGTGTAGGCTGATCTCAAGCAACAAGGGGCCACAGGTTATAGTACATCAAACTGTGTGGATGTGCAGGCTGATCTCAAGCAACAAGGGGCCACAGGTTATAGTACATCAAACTGTGTGGATGTGCAGGCTGATCTCAAGCAACAAGGGGCCACAGCTTATAGTACATCAAACTGTGTGGATGTGTAGATTGATCTCAAGCAACAAGGGGCCACAGCTTATAGTACATCAAACTGTGTGGATGTGCAGGCTGATCTCAAGCAACAAGGGGCCACAGCTTATAGTATTTCAAACTGTGTGGATGTGTAGGCTGATCTCAAGCAACAAGGGGCCACAGCTTATAGTACATCAAACTGTGTGGATGTGCAGGTTGATCTCAAGCAACACGGGGCCACAGCTTATAGTACATCAAACTGTGTGGATGTGTAGGCTGATCTCAAGCAACAAGGGGCCACAGCTTATAGTACATCAAACTTTGTGGATGTGTAGGCTGATCTCAAGCAACAAGGGGCCACAGCTTAAAGCACATCAAACTGTGTGGATGTGCAGGTTGATCTCAAGCAACAAGGGGCCACAGCTTATAGTACATCAAACTGTGTGGATGTGTAGGCTGATCTCAAGCAACAAGGGGCCACAGCTTATAGTACATCAAACTGTGTGGATGTGTAGGCTGATCTCAAGCAACAAGAGGCCACAGCTTATAGTACATCAAACTGTGTGGATGTGTAGGCTGATCTCAAGCAACAAGGGGCCACAGCTTATAGTAAGTCAAACTGTGTGGATGTGCAGGCTGATATCAAGCAATAAGGGGCCACAGTTTATGATACGGTAAGTGAAGGCATGATCCAGTCTAATCAGACCCTCAGTATTTAGAGGAAAGAATGCACATCTAAGGGAAGAAACCCTGATATGGAAATATTTGCCTCCCTTCTAATTTGGGACTCCTCTAAAAGGAAAGAATTTGCTTCCTCTGGCCAGAACAACAGGTACATAAGCAGTAGGTCAAGGAGAAACCTCAGCTAAAGAACTACCAGTACACATGTAGCTTTGCTAAAAGGCTGAGTATGCCAACTGATAAGACTGATTAGAAGACAAGTCTGAAGAGCCTTTTTCCTTGCGACATGGCTCATGTATTCACAACATATTAAGTAGAGACTGACATGATGTAACATTTCTAATAAACAAAAAAATGTATTGTATTGCCCCCAGTAAGGACATTTTAGGTAAGTGAGCCCTACACAAGGTTTGGGCAGTATTACCAGTATGTACAAATGTACAAGTAAGGTAGGGGACAACAAATTTTAAAGTGAATGGATACATTTTTACTGCCAGTTTGCAAAGAGAGACAACTTTTGCAGAGAGGAAATTGTCTCCCTAAAATATGAAGCCCTTCAAGATTCTCTCCTTTACAAGTAGCTTCCAATGAGAAGGGAGGTAAAACTTTTCATGTCAGTTATTACCCATTCTTCTTTAAAAAGTCCGTCCTCCAACAACTCATGGTACTATCCACAAGGCTGATGTCATTTGTGGTGGAATGTTAGTCCCCAAGATCTATCAAGATTTCTAACTGCGGAAATTTAGCAGTCTTGTACTTCTTTTGCTTTCCTTATTTAGAGCAACTATATAAAAAAGAATGGTTATCTAACCCTTAAACTACCATGTAAAATTGCAGCACCACATTCTCAAATGTTGTTTGTTTTAAAATTATTTTCAGGGAAAATAAGGCTTGACATTTCATATGAATCATCTGCCAGATGATTCATACGATGTCAAGCCTTGTTTTCTCTGAAAAATGATAAAAACAGGCCCCTGGGCCATGATTTGCTCACCTGAGTAAAACAGCCACTGCATATCTGCAGATGCCATGCAACATTCTTCAAGTATTGCCATAGCAGCTAGGACACAAATTTGACCATGCCGCAAAAAGGTCAAAGGTCATCCTAGAATCATCATTTGAACAAACTTGTGTCCCGGATGCAATATACCAAGATTCAGTCTCAAAGCTTTTTGGGTTCTGGATAAGAAAATTTTTAAGTGCTTTTTTTTTTTTTTTTTTTTTTTTTTTTTTACCATATTATATGGCAATGGTGGCCATCTTAATAAATAGTGCAGAACCACTGAACAAAAATTGACACTACTCCTTTGACAGAAGGCCCCATATAAAATCTGGTGAAAACTGGTAAAGCAGTTTCAGAAAAGAAATTTAAATTTTACAAGATTTTATACATGTATATAGCCCAAGGGCAAGGTAAGATAATCCCTAGGGGATAAAATTTTGATTTTAATGAAAAAGTTTTATTACTTACATGTAAATCAAAAATTGTAAGTTTCAGCCTTCAGTCTTTAATACATTTTGAGAAAATAATTTTTCAACATTTTGTATCAGGATGCAAATTTGACCTTGCCATAAAAAGGTTAAAGGTCATAGGATCATCATCTGAATAAACTTGGTAAACCTTGAGTCCCTGATGCCATATACAAAGATTAAACCTCAAAGCTTTCTTGGTTCTGGAGAAGATTTATGTGTCTTTTACCCTATGTGTGCATGATGCCATCTTGTTTAATAGAGTGGAACCATTTGAATAAATTGTCAATATCCCGTTGACAGAATGCCCCATGTGAAATCCTGTAAAAATTTGTCAAGCACTTTCAGAGAAGAAGACATTTAAATGTTACATGATTTATACTTGTATATAGCCCAGGGACATGGGCGAATAAATCTCGTGGGACAAAATTTTCACTAAACTGAAAGGGTTTGCTACTTTGATCATACATAGTAAGTTTTAGCCATTAGTCTTTCATACATTTTGAGAAAAACGATTTTTCAATATTTTCCCCATACAAAAGTATGGGAAAGCGAATTTGACCGGACCGTAAAAAGGCCAAAGATCATCCTAGAATCCTCATTTGAACAAACAAGGAAGACCTTGAGTCTCCCAATGCTATATACTAAAACTCAGCCCTTATAGCTTTCATGGTTCTGGAATTGACAATTTTTAAGTGCTTTTCACCATATATGACAATGGCGGCCATCTTGTTCAGTGGTGCAAAACCATTTGAACAAGGCAGTCTAAAGGACAGCTATATCCCCCACTGCAGAATGACAATGGAGCGGCCTCAAAATTCAAGGCTCAAACTGGTGGCCTTCAACTGTGACCTTGAGTCTGCATTGTTGAGTTATGGATTCTGCATATCATCTCACTAAGGCGAACATTTGACCCAAATTTAATAAATATCTTTCAAAGGGTTCAGGAGATATGGAGTGAACATGAAATTCAAGGCTCAAACTTGTGACCTTTAACTGTGACCTTGATCTTGAATCGGCATCCTTGAGTTATGGTTCTGCACATCGCCTCACTAAGGCAAACATTTGACCAAAGTTTCATGAAAATCTTTCAAAGGGTTCAGGAGATATGAAGCGAACAAGAATAGAGATGAATGACCTTCAATTGTGACCTTGACCTTGAGTCTGCATCATTGAGTTATAGGTTCTACACATCATCTCACTAAGGCGAACATTTGACCCAAATTTAACAAGGCATTCTGAATGGCAATGGAGCGGCCTCAAAATTCAAAGCTCAAACTGGTGACCTTCAATTGTGACCTAGGCCTTGAGTCAACATAGCTGAGTTATGGGTTCTGCACATCATCTCACTGAGGCAAACACTTGACCAATGTTTAAAGAAAATCCTTCCAAGGGTAAAGGAGATATGGCGCCAACACCAAATTCAAGGCTCAAACTTGTGACCTTCAACTGTGACCTTAACCTTAAGTCCGCAGGGCTGAGTTATGGGTTCTGCACATCATCTCACTGAGGCAAACACTTGACCAATGTTTAAAGAAAATCCTTCCAAGGGTAAAGGAGATATGGAGCCAACACCAAATTCAAGACTCAAACTTGTGACCTTCAACTGTGACCTTAACCTTAAGTCCGCAGGGCTGAGTTCTGGGTTCTGCACATTGTCCCACTAATGTGAACATGTGGATAAAGTTTAGAGAAAATCCTCTCAGGGGTAAAGGAGATAAAGAGCGGACACAAAATTCAAGGCTCAAACCCATGACCTTGAATTGTGACCTTGTGAGTCTGCATGGTTGAGCTATAGGTTCTGCATTATCATTTCACTGAGGCAAACATTTGACCAAAATTAAAAGAAAATCCTTCCAGGGGTAAAGGTGATATCGAGTGGACATGAAATTCAGGGCTCAAACTCGCGACCTTGAACTTTGACCTTGTCCTTGAGTCCCCATGGCTGAGTTATGGGTTCTGCACATCGTCCCACAGGTGAACATTTGACCAAAGTTTAGAGAAAATCCTCCCAGGGGTAAAGGAGATACAGAGCGGACAAGAAATTCAAGACTCAAACCCATAACCTTGAACTGTGACCTTGACCTTGAGTCGGCATGGTTGAGTTATTGATTCTGCATATCGTCTCATTAAGGTGAACATTTGACCAAAGTTTACAGAAAATCCTCCCACTGGTATAGGAGATACAGAGCGGACACGAAATTTAAGGCTCAAACCTGTGACCTTGAACTGTGACCTTGACCTTGTGTCGGCATGGTTGAGTTAAGAGTTCTGCACATTGTCTCACTGAGGCAAACATATGACCAAAGTTTAAAGAAAATTCTTTCAGGGGTATAGGAGATACAGAGTGGACACGAAATTCAAGGCTCAAACCCACAACCTGGACCTGTGACCTTGACCTTGAGTTGGCATGGTTGACTTATGGGTTCTGCACATCAACTCACTGAGGCGAACATTTGACCAAAGTTTAATGAAAATCTTTCAAAGGGTTCAGGAGATATGGAGCAGACAAGAAAGTGTTACAGTAGGACAGATGGATGGACAGACGAAGGCCATTTCTATAATCCCCCATCCGCTTCGCAGCAGGGGATTAACAAACTAATGATAACCTTTCGACAGAAGACCCCATGTGAAATTTGGTGAAAATTGGTCAAGTGGTTTCAGAGATGTTTAAAGATTCAGCGATTTTATACATTTATATAGCCTAGGGGCAAGGACAGATAACCCTCAGAGAAAAAATTTATTGTAATTAAAACAGTGTGCTACTTTGATCATAAATTGTAAGTATCAGCCATTAGTTGAGAAAATAATTTTTCAATATTTTCCCCATACAAATGCATAGGGATGCAAATTTGACCTTGCCGTAAAGGTCAGATGTCAACATAGGGTCATCATTTGAACAAATTTGGTAGTCCTTGAGTCCCAAATGCCATATACCAAGATTCAGCCTCAAAGTTATCTTGCTTCTGGAGAAGAAAAATTGTTAAATGGTGTTTTTACCATATATGGGCATCGGGGCAATCTTACTTTTTGAACTGTGACCATTTACACAAATTTTCGACTGTGACCATTTACACAAATTTTCAATCCCCTTTTGACAGAAGGCTCCACATGAGGTTTGAAGAAAATTGGCCCAGGGGTTTCAGAGGAGAAGTTGTTCAAAAGTGTGGACTGACTGATGCATGGATGGACAAAGAGTGATCACAATAGCTTATCCTGAGCCTTTGGCTCAGGTGAGCTAAAAATAGAAAGGATAGGATGAATGTAAGAACAGAGACGGAAACTTGCTCGCCTAAGTCACCCATGCTAAGGCAGGTGCGAAAACAATACAAGAAGTCATCTATTATTGTGATTGGCGCTTTAAGGGTTAGGAATCAATGCTCAGGTCACATTATATCATTTGCATGATGACCTTTTATAATATGAGCCATGATATGAGCCTTTGGAGGCATATATGAACAGTGGGTCATTTGTGAACAATGAAAATCCAAATTAGCCCAAACTGTACAGACTCATTAGGGTCGTTGTTGTACGATATATTTCACAGCATCTACTGATTCTGTAAATAGAGTAAACTGCATGACTGTGCAGACAGGTCTCAGTCTTCACTCTGCATATGTCCTGAAGACATAATATATATATATATATATATATATATATATATATATATAATATATATATATATATATATATATATATATATATATATATATATACAATGTCAATAGTGGGCACATTCAAATTAAAATTCATTTTTGGGAGGAAACAGAATGCACTTTTCTTCTAAAAATGTACAGTGGTATGCCAGATGTGCCCACTGTTTTGTTTGTGATGAGGTTTTACGGCCCAGTCAACCCAATGGGGTCATGTTGAGCGCGGTCAGTTTACCTAACCACACGTTTACTGGGCAGGCTTAGTCCTCTAAGCAGTTAACCAGTATTGTGCACAGTCTTTCACCAGAAACCGACAACTGCCCTTCTTGAATCAGCGGAAGGGAGAGAATGACCGTAGAAAATATTTCATGATCAATCTCCATGAAAGAATGTTGCCGACCTCGGCGGGGGTTGAACCCATGACCTCCTGGACTGTCAGTCTAACTTCTTTGTTGGAAAGAATTACTTTCAACAAGGTAATTAAGTCTTTCTTCTTTTTAATTTCTTGTTTCTAAATATCTTTTCCAAATTTTATTTGTATCAGACATGTGTGTAACCATTCTAGTGGTTGTAGAAGGACAACTGGTGCTTGAAGTTACATCAGAACAGCAAAAGCGCTTTAACATGAGTCAATAATCAGTATACATCGTAGCATAACATTATTTTCTGTATGTGAAAATAAATAAGGACAGTTCTAGAACTGAATACCATATTTTTCCAAAATATTCAGACAGACAAGCCAGAGCAGACAGTCGAGACTTTGATCAAATGGAGTATTCCCATTTAATTTACTCCAATGAATATCTAGTATTGGTGATTTATATACACACAACATATTTTTTTTTAAGTTAGTTCATACTATCTTTCTTACATTTGAAACATTACTGATCCTAAGCAGCTGATCAAAGTCTACATTCTGTCATTCAGTAAATATTTTGTAGACATATTACCAGGTGGTCAAAAGGATTTGCTCAATTTTTAGGATAAGTATGGTAGAGATAGGGTGTTCTAAATACTTATGCCATATGGGAAGTGAGGAGACACCTGAAATGTTACATTGTATGTGGACTTGGAATACAGCCTCACCACCCATTGTGCATTTAGTTCTAAAATGTCCATTATCACAAACCAGTTTAATGGTAACAAATACAAGTATTTCCGAAAAAAGTTAAAAAACACTTTCAACTCCAAGTAGCCCTGTATTGCCCTAAAACACACACACATTATATTGCAATTTATTCTTCCATCATATCAAATGGATCAGAATCAGAATCCTGTGACGGTATTGCAGATACATTTACTACTTCCATTTCACCAATTTTCTCAATAACAGGATCATTATCATACATGGATTTCTCAGTCAAGTCAAAATCATCTTCAGAATCTTCTGTCATGTCAGAATTTTCATTTTTTTCTTGTGAGTTAATATCTGGGACTTCAACCGGTAAATCAAGTTCAACATCAGAGTCACAATCTTTGTTTTGTTTATTTTTGTCACTGTCTTTGTTTACTTTATCTGTGTAACTAGAAAGCAAGTCTACTTTAGATTTCCAGCTATTCTTGTGTTCTACACAACGTAAGAGTTCTTCTTCTTCTAGTTTATTAAAGCAATTTTCCAATAAAATGTTATCTTCACATTTATCTTCACATTCATCATCATTTGCTGACTGAACTCCCATTTGTTCCAACTTGCTTTCACACATTGCTTCTGTGACTGTCTTACCTGGTTCATCTTTGTTAACTGAATTACTTTCCTTATTATCATTGTTAGGTTTGTTTTCTGTTTTCTGTCTATCTTTCTTTTTACAACCACTGGCTGTTGGTGCTTTGAATTTATTTACTTTTATTTTAGCTTTTACTGTTAAACCATTCCTGTTTTCCAGATTTTCTGTGCCTTTGTCTTTACTAGATTTCACCAGACTTTTATCGGAATCTTCATCCATGTCCATTGTAAAAATTTCAGGATCAAAATTACGGCGACTTTTTGTTTCCACAGGGTCCCTTGGAGATGCAACTGTGTCACATCTTTCTTCTGAGCTCTTGAGATCTATTTCTTTTTCAGTATCTATTTCAGAAATCTCACCACCTACATCCTCTGCACGGTGTTCCTTTACAGTAATTGCTTCATCTTTGTTTGCTTCAGCCTCACTCTCTGTGTCTGTGTCTACCAATACTTGTTGTTTTAATTTCTTTGATGGTTTGGTTATGACATCTGTGTCTGTATCTGCAAAATTATATGAATTGCATTGTGATTCAACCTTTTAACTTGTGTGCCCAGCAACAGGTCAGGTAAGCCTGCAGAGTGTTATTCACGCACCAAAAAGGGTAGGGTACAACTCCATGAAAGGGCATTATTATGTGCACTAACTCACACAAAAAAGGCATCTTAATGTGCTAAAAGAGGCACTTATGATAATTGTGACAGCAAGAATCATACAAAAAGTACAGTCTGCCTCTGGGGTAACACTACCATGGGTGGTAATCTAGGTAACTAGCTAGAAAATGTGTCAATAAAATTTTGTTCCCTTGCCACATCCAGGAACTTTCAAGCTAGTACCATGGACTGCAAAATGGTAAACAAAGGTATGTCTAAAAGTTTTATCACTAGTTATTTCTTTATTAGCAATTTATCAAAAAATTAGGCAAAGCTATCGTGTGTAGGTATGACTTAACTTAGTTCTCTGATAGAATGTGTAGTAAAAATATGCAGGGTTTAAATGTAATTTTGCCATAATTTTTGAATACAGAACTGAAATTTCTAAACTTTCTTTCCACACGGAAATTTGGGCCCACAATTTTTCACTTTTGGTCAAACCTACAGAACTAAGACCCTCTGAAACACAATCCGTGGTGAAATCAAACATGAAACGTTATAAACAAGAGGCCCATGGGCCACAATGCTCACCTGAGTGAACTGCTGTAAGTTAATCAGGTCATTTACTCATCATTCCCTATCAGCCTGTTAAGTTTCAAGGCAATGGCTTGAACAGTTTTTGAGATATAATGCTTACAAGGTTAAAATGCTGAAATTTTCAAAGGGCCATAAGTAAAAAAAAAAATCAGATTTTTTTCAGAAGTTAATTGGATCATCTTCTTATCCTGTCCTTTAGGTTTTTTTTTCTATGTTAAGCTCTGACAACCATTTTGTTCAGCAGAGCAGAACCATTTCAGCAATTCTGGTAAAGGGGCATAAGGGGAACATTGATGTGAAATATTCTGAAATCCAGCCACTGGCCACGGAGATGTTGTTTAAAGGTCTTTCTACTTTTAGACTTTTAGCTCTGGTGATCATTTTGTTCAGCAGAGCAGAACCATTTTGGCAATTTTGGTAAAGGGGAACAAGAGGAACGTTTCTGTGAAATCATTTTGAAATCAGGCAATTGGCCAAGGAGGAGATGTCGTTTAAAGGTGTTTTTTTTTGTTTTTTTTTTTTCTATATTTAACTCTGGTGGCCATTTTGTTCAGCCGAGCGGAACTATTTTAGAAATTTTGGTAAAGTGCCACAAGAGGAACACTTCTGTGAAATTACTTCTGTGAAGACTTCTGTGCAAATATATTGGAATTGGGTCATTGGCAAAGACAAGAGGATGTTTGAATAATTTCTATTTTTAGCTCTGGCGGCCATCTTGTTCAATGGAGCTGAATCACTGCGTAAATCTTGGATTTCTGATCGACACAATTTTAGCTCATTTCAAACCAAAAGTCATCCTGTTGCTACAGAGCAAGTTTCGGCTCAAAGCAACCAAAGGTTTGGGAAGAGATGTCGAAAACTGATTTTCAAGATGGCGGCTGTGGCAGTCATCTTGGATTTTTTTATTGGCTCATTTAGATATTTTGTGTCTACTAAGAGCCCTTATGCTCATCAAGTTTAGATTCAACTGGATTATAGAGATGTCCAAAATATGAATTCTCTACATTTTTCCCATATAAATGTATAAGGCCCATACAAATGCATGGGGAAGCAAATTTGACCTTGCCGTAAAAAAGGTCAAACATCAATGTAGGACCATCATTATAGCAATTTTGGTAGATCTCCTGTCCCCAATGATTTGGGCAAAGATTAGGCCCCAGGGCTTATTTGGTTCCAGAGAGGAAGATTTTAAAGGTTTTTTAACATATATGGGCATGGCTGCCATCTTGGTCAATGGACCATGACCATTTTAGCAATCTTTCGTTCCCCTGCCCCAAGGAGGCGCCATATGAAATTTGAGCAACATTGGCCCAAAGGCTTCAGAGAAGGTCATTTGAAATTATCAACATTTTTTCCATACAAATGTATCGGGCCCATACAAATGCATATGGAAGCAAACTTGACCTCGCCGTAAAAAGGTCAAACATCAATGTACGACCATTTTAGTAACTTTGGTAGACCTCCTGTCCCTGATAATTTATGCAAAGATTCGGCCCCAAGGCATCCTCTGTTCTGGAGAAGAAGATTTTTACCACGTATGGGCATGGTGGCCATCTTGGTCATTGGACAGCAACCATTTTAGCAATCTTTCATTTCCCTGCCCCAAGGAGGCTCCACATGAAATTTGAGCAACATTGGCCCAGAGGCTTCAGAGGAGAAGTTGTTTGATATTCTCAACATTTTTTAATGTCTGTCCGTTAAAATTTTCAAACGACTTCTCCTCTGAAACTGCTGAGCCAATTTTGCTAATATTTCATATTGAGCCTCCTTAGGTTGGGGGAACGAAAGATTGCTAAAATGGTCGCGGTTCATTGACCAAGATGGCCAATAATAAAAATCTTTAAAAATCTTCTTCTCCAGAAACGAGAATGCCTTGGGGCTGAATCTTTGCACAAATCATCGGGGACGGGAGGTCTACCAAAGTTGTTAAAATAATGGTTGTACATTGATGTTTGACCTTTTTACGTTGAGGTCAAGTTTGCTTCCCTATGCATTTGTATGGGCGCCATACATTTGTATGGGAAAAATGTTGAGAATATCAAACAACCTCCTCTGAAGCCTCTGGGCCAATGTTGCTCAAATTTCATGTGGAGCCTCCTTGGCTATGCTCAGGATGAACTATAGTGATCACTTTTTGTCCGTCGTCTGTCCAGTTGTCCATCCTGAGCATAGCCTGGGTAAGCTAATAAGCTAAAAAACGTAACTAGTGAATAATGACAAAAATACTGTCCGAGCTAGTTCCCTTGACAAAAAGCTAGTTCCATCAACATGGAGCTAGTTCCATTGACCATTTTGTTAATTATTTATTTATTTTTTTTTTTCATTCCAGGATGAAGCCATTTTGACCCCTGGCCATAATTTGAATAATTTTGGTAAAGGCCTTCTAGCTAACGCCACGTACCAAATATCAAATGTCTGGGCCTTCTAGTTTTCAGACAAGAGTTTTAAGATCTTTCCTTAAATAAGACTGTGTAAACCAAGTGACCCATGTGGTGGGACCATTTTTCACCCCAGGGCTATAATTTAAACCATCTTGGTAGAGGTCCACTAGATAAAGCTACATACCATACATATATCAATGGCCTAGGCCTGCTTGTTTTACACAAGAATTTTTTTTAAGTTTTTCCCCATATGGGTCTGTGTAAAATAAGTGACCCATGGGTAGAGCCTTTTTGACCCCTAGGCTTTAAACAATCTTGGTAGAGGTTCATTAGATAAAGCTATATATCAAATATCAAAGGCCTGGGTCTTCTAGTTTCAGACAAGAAATTTTTTAACATTTTTCCCTGTATCAGTCTATGTATGAGGGTGTGTCAATAAATAACCAGCCTATCCCATTTCCGATGGACCGAGACGGTCACGCCTTTCATGTTTTGTTTCAATATATGATTTATACATGGGTACAAAATTACACGCGTAACGAGTCATTCTTTAATGAGATATTGAATGTCAAACATGGCTAGTAATGCAAAGGCAAGCTTTTCATCTAAAGTTGAGTACCATGCTGTAATTCTGTACTTGTATTTAAAAGGTAAAACAGGCAAGGAAATACACGGCGAGTTAGCCGATGTTTATGGGTCTTCTGCACCATCTTATGCTCAGGTTAAACTCTGGGTAGGGGAATTCAAACGCGGTAGAACGTCTTTAGAAGATGAAGCCAGGTCTGGACGCCCACTGGATGCCACCGACGAAGAAATGTATAAGAAAGTTCGGGATCTGGTATACTCTGATAGGCGAATTCAGGCGGAAGAAATAGCGCAGGCATTAGGCATTTCACATGGTAGTGTTTCAACAATCTTACATGATCTTTTAGGTATGTGCGAGCTAACAGCCCGTTGGGTCCCCAAATCCCTTAGCGATGAGAAAATGGCAACCAGAGCATCAGTATGCAGCGCCTTGTTGAAGCGTTTTAGGTCAAAAGATGATTTTCTTTTGCGTCTGGTGACTGTAGATGAGACTTGGATTCATTATTATGAGCCAGAGAATAAAGCTCAGAGTCGTCAGTGGGTAGGGCCTGGGTCCCCGAGGCCAAAGAAGTTCAAGACACACCTATCTGCTGGCAAGGTGATAGCCACACTATTTTGGGATGCAAAAGGCGTTATTATGTTGGACTTTTTACCCAAGAGAAGTACAATAACTGGAGTGTACTATGCACTTGTTAGACCAGCTAAGAACTGCCATCTGTGAAAAACGCCGAGGTAAACTCTCTAAAGGTGTTTTGCTGCAACAGGACAACGCGAGAGTCCACACTTGCAAAGTTGCAATGGATGCTGTAGAGCGAAACGGGTATGAATTAATACCACATCCTGCCTATTCGCCTGAACTAGCTCCTAGCGACTTCTTCCTATTCACAAACTTGAAAAAGGATATCTGTGGACTTCATTTCTGGTCTGATGAAGAAGTCGTGACGGCAGTTGAGGAGTGGGTCAATGGAAAGGACCCTGACTTTTTTTCAGTTCTGGGCTGATGGCACTTGAACACCGTTGGTCTAAAAGCATCACACTAGAGGGCAATTACATCGAAAAAGAAGAGGTGGATCTCAACTGGAAATAAGTTAGGCTGGTTACTTACTGACTCACCCTCGTAAAACAAATGAGCCCCGAGACTGGGCCATTTTTGACCCAAAGGCTATGATTTGAACAATCTTGGTAGAGGCCATTAGATGAAGTTACATACCAAATATCAAAGGCCTGGGCTTTCTAGTTTCAGAGAAGAAGACTTTTAAAAGTTTTCCCTTATTACTCTATGTAAAACAAGTAACCCCCAGGGCAGGGCCATTTTTAACCCCAGGGCTATTATTTGAACAATCTTGGTAGAGGTTCACAAGATAAAGCTACATAACAAATATAAATGGCCTGGGCCTTCTTATTTCAGACAAGAAGATTTTTAAAGTTTTGCCTATAGGAGTCTATGAAAAAAAATTTGGCCTTCCTGTAAAAAGGTCAAGTCAATGCAAGGTTAGATTTTTTCAAACTTTAATGGGCCTGTGTCCCTAATTATGCACAGTAAACCCCTCAGCCATTGGCCCTTTGGTTCTGGAGAAGAAGACTTTAAGGTGTTTTTACCATATATGGGCATGGTGGCCATCTTGATTATGTGACCCAGATGTGGCCACCAAAATTTAGTTCCCCTGGCAAAGGGAGGCTCAATATGAAAAAAGACATGTGGACATGGCCAATCCCCTGCCAATGGATACTTTTCACATGAGCCTGGCATGAAAGTGCAATTAAGGTGAAATGTACAAAGGCAAATCCCAACTGAGAACAAATTTGCAAAATCAATGTGTTGTAATTCTGTATGTTTGCAAGCCAGTGTTACTCAGTTCTTGTAAACTGGTTTACATCTCGGTGGCAAGTGTAAGAAGATCCAAACATTATAAAAATAATAAAGAGACATTATTTGGCTTTGGAGGGGTGAGGGTGTGGAGGGTGGGTGGGTGGTATAGGGAGAGAAGTACTGAACAATGCATTTCCTTTTCATGTCTTCTATCTCTGCTATTTTATTTGAACTGAATACCTTGAATAGTTCTTGATTCATATATATGACAAATAGACTTAAAGTGTAAACGGGGATAACAGCAAAATTAGGCAAGACAGAGTTATGGTACAAGGACACTGCACTTCCATTGAGTGTCCTCCACCTTTATATGCATTTTGAATTCCCATCAGCACTACTGGAGTTATGTCAAGGACAAGAAAATTGAACAAGTGAAATAATTCAAAGAGTAAGCAAGGCAGAGCAACGGTTCTGAATCTATATACTGCACTTTCTCTCAACATTGTTTATCATTTTATAAAGTTTCAACAAAATCCCTTAAATAGTTTGGAGTTATGCCTGTTAGAATGAGTTTTTTTTATAAAGGGAAATAATTAAAATACAAGAGGCCCACGGGCCACAATTTGCTCACCTGAGTGAAAAAGCCATTGCAGATAACATAACAACATTTTTCCAATATTGTCACAGTAACCTATCAGCACAGTGGACTGTTTTTATTTAACGCCTAGTACTTTGGGTAAAATTTTCAGATGACATTTTGAAATATTTTTCCCACAGACTAGGATTTGAAATTTCAGGCAAATTGTCTCCAACTGAGAAAATTTGCCAGAAATGTATTTAGACACAATAACAGATAGTAAAACAGAGTTGTTCAAATTTTACTACAGGCATGGCAAGGACTTAAGGTGTCCAAATATTCAGGGTAAAAGCGGTAGTCAACATTTTGTGAAACTAAACATTCAAAAGTGTCCTGCCTTGCTCTGGTTAATTGGGGCATTAACTCTTTCCCTGCTTGTGAAGACTTTTGTTGTCTGCTGAAATCGTTTGCAGACAGTTTGGATCCAGATATCATGTCAGGCCTGATCTGGATCCAAACTGTTTGACACCCTGATCTGAATCTATTCTTGTGCTTGCCATAAAAGATTTTGGAACAACTGTTTTTACGGGATCGCCTCTCCTAGCTGACATCCCGACTCAGTTCTTTTATGGCATCTGAGCATGCATGCCGTTCCCCCACTTGGACAGTGTGCTTTGCCATTGTCCTTATAAAGAAAGGATCGGTTTTTTGGCAGCAATATTTTCATAATATTTGAATAGGCAGGTTTTCGTAAAAGTGAACTCCTTACCATACTTGTCCTAAAATTTGAATGTCCAGTTTTAATACCTATAATAATGTATAAACTTAGACTTTCAAGGTGGCCATCTTGGATTTCCGATTGGGATGATTTTAGCTATTTTTGATCTACAAGTCATCCCGATGCTTCCTGCCAAGTTTCGAGTCAACTGGCCTTTTAGTTCAGAAGAAGAAGAAGCGAAAAATTGATTTTCAGGATGGCCGCAATGGCGGCCATCTTGGATTTCTGATAGGGAGGATTTTAGCTATTTTTGATTTATAAGTCACCCCAATGCCACCTACCAAGTTTGGAGTCAATTGGCTTCTGGATTTAGGAGAAGAAGCGAATGCTTCCTGCCAAGTTTCGAGTCAATTGGCCTTTCAGTTCAGAAGAAGAAGCAAAAAATAGATTTTCAAAATGGCCGCCATGGTGGCCATCTTGGATTTCCAATCGGCAAGATTTTAGCTAATTTTGATCTACAAGTCACCCTGATGCTTCCTACCTTGTTTAAAGTCAATAAGCCTTTCAGTTCTTGAGAAGAAGCGAAAAATAGATTTTCAAGATGGCCACCATGGCGGCCATGTTAGATTTCTGATCCGAACTATGTTAGCTATTTTTCATCTACAAGTCACCCCTATGCTTCCTACCAAGTTTGGAGTTAATTGGCTTTTGGGTTGAGGAGAAGAAGCGAAAACTAGATTTAAAGATGGTTGCCATGGCGGCCATCTTGAATTTCCAATCAACATGATTTTAGCTAATTCTGATCTTCAAGCCACCCCGATGCTTCCTATCTAGTTCAATGTCAAAAAGCCTTTCGGTTCAGGAGAAGCAAAAAATAGATTTTCAAGATGGCGGCCATCTTGGTTTTCCGTTTGGTAGCTATTTTTGATCTATAAGTCACCCCAATGCTTCCTACTAAGTTTGGAGTCAATTGGCTTTTGGGTTTAGGAGAAGAAGCGAAAAATAGATTTTCAAGATGGCTACTATGGCGGCCATCTTGGATTTCCGATCGGCACGATTTTAGCTATTTTAGATCTACAAGTCACCCCGATGCTTCCTACCAAGTTTGGAGTCAATTGGCCTTTCTGTTCAGGAGAAGAAGCGAAAAATAGATTTTCAGGATGGCTGCCCTGGTGGCCATCTTGGATTTTCGATCAAAACGATTTTAGCTATTTTCGTTCTACAAGTCACCCCGATGCTTCCTACCAAGTATCAAGTCAACTGGTCCAGGGTTGTAGGAGGAGTAGGCTTTTAAAGCAATTGTTGACATCGCACGACGGACGACTGACATTAACTGACCACAATAGCTCACCATGAGCACTTCATGCTCAGGTCAGCTAAAAACAAGATAGAGTTATGGTTCTTGTGTACTGCATTTCATCTCAAAATACTTTATCACTTGAAGTCTCAACAAAATTCCTTCAGCAGTTTTAGAGTTATGTCCCGAACAAGAAAATATAATAAAGGGAAATACTTCAAAAAGGAAGCAAGGCAGAGTTAAGATTCTTGTGTACAACATTGCCTTTTATCATTTTATGAAGTTTCAACAAAATCTCGCAAACAGATTTGAAGTTATGCACAGGACAATACAACTTAATAAAGGGAACTAATTAAAAAACTGAGCAAAGTAGAGTCATGGTTCTTGTACACTGCAATCTCTCTGTATGTCCTTTATCATTTTATGAAGTTGCAACAAAATCCCTTGAATAGTTTCAAAGTTATGATGCCCTGGACAAGAAAATTTAATAAAAGGAAATAATGCAAAAAGTAAGCAAGGTAGCTTTATGGTTCTTGAATTTTGCACTTCTCTTTTAATGTCCTTTATCATTTTATGAAATTTCAACAAAATCCCTTGAATTGTTTTTGGAGTTATGCCCTGGACAAGAAAATTTAACAAGAGGCCCACGGGCCACTCACCTGAGTGACATAGCCACAGCAGATATGCAGATGTTATGCAACATTTTTCCAATCCTGTCATCGCAACTAATGAAAAGATCATCATTTAAGCAGTTCTTTATTTTGAAGAAGAAGATATATGGCATGCCAGTCAACTGAGCATGATCATTTGAACAAACTTTAAATGGCAGCCAACTTGGATTTACGATCGGCATGATTTTAGCTATTTTTGATCTACAAGTCACCCCAATGCTTCCTACCAAGTTTCGAGTCAACTGGCCTTTCAGTTCAGGAGAAGAGGCGAAAAATACATTTTCAAGATGGCTGCCATGGCTGCCATCTTGGATATCCAATTGCAGGATTTAAGCTATTTTTGATCTACAAGTCACCCCAATGTCTCCTACGAAGTTTGGAGTCAACTGGCCTTTCGGTGCAGGAGAAATAGCTAAATAGATTTTCAAGATGGCGGCCATGGTGGCCATCTGGGATTTCTGATCAGAACGATTTTAGCTATATTTGATCTACAAGTCACCCTGATGCTTCCTACTAAGTTTCGAGTCAAGTGACTTTTGGGTTTAGGAGAAGAAGCGAAAAATAGATTTTCAAGATAGCCGCAAAGGCGGCCATCTTGGATTTACGATCGGCATGATTTTAGCTATTTTTGAACTACAAGTCACCCAAATGCTTCCTACCAAGTTTCGAGTCAACTGGCCTTTCTGTTCAGGAGTAGAAGCAAAAAACAGATTTTCAAGATGGCTGCCATGGCGCCCATCCTGGTTTTACGATCGGCATGATTTTAGCTATTTTTGATCTACAAGTCACCTCGATGCTTCCTACCAAGTTTGGAGTCAACTGGCCTTTCGGTTCCGGAGAAGGAGCGAAAAATAGATTTTCAAGATGGCTGCCATGGCGGCCATCTTGGATTTCCGATAGGCACGATTTTAGCTATTTTTGATCTATAAGTCACCCCAATGCCTCCTACCAAGTTTGGAGTCAATTGGCTTTTCAGTTTAGGAGTAGAAGCGAAAAATAGATTTTCAAGATGGCGGCCATGGCGGCCATCTTGGATTTCCGATCGGCACGATTTTAGCTATTTTTGATCTACAAGTCATCCTGATGCTTCCTAGCAAGTTTGGAGTCAATTGGCCTTTCGGTTAAGGAGAAGAAGCAAAAAATAGATTTTCAAGATGGCTGCCATGGCGGCCATCTTGGATTTACGATTGGCACGATTTTAGCTATTTTTGATTTACAAGTCACCCTGATGCTTCCTAGCAAGTTTGGAGTCAATTGGCCTTTCGGTTCAGGAGAAGAAGCGAAAAATAGATTTTCAAGATGGCGGCCATGGCGGCCATCTTGGATTTCCGATCGGCACAATTTTAGCTATTTTTGATCTACAAGTCACCCTGATGCTTCCTAGCAAGTTTGGAGTCAACTGGCCTTTCGGTTCAGGAGGAGAAGCGAAAAATAGATTTTCAAGATGGCGGCCATCTTGGATTTCCGATCGGCACGATTTTAGCTATTTTTGATCTACACGTCACCCTGATAGTTCCTAGCAAGTTTGGAGTCAATTGACCTTTCGGTTCAGGAGAAGAAGCGAAAAATAGATTTTCAAGATGGTGGCCATGGCGGCCATCTTGGGTTTCCGATCGGAACGATTTTAGCTATTTTTGATCTACAAGTCACCCCGATGCTTCCTACCAAGTATCAAGTCAATTGGCCCAGGGGTGTAGGAGGAGTAGGCTTTTAAAGCAATTGTTGACGCCGCACGCCACACAACGGACATTGACTGACCACAATAGCTCACCATGAGCACTTTGTGCTCAGGTGAGCTAATAAAGGAAAATAATTCAAAAAGTAAGCAAGGCAGAATTATGGTTCTTGTATACTGCACTTCCTCTTAGTGTCTTTTATTACTTAAGAGTTTTCAATAAAATCCCTCAAATAGTTTTAGAGTTATGCCCCAGACAAGAAAATTTAATAAAGGGAAATAATTAAAAAAGTAAGCAAGGTAGAGTTATGGTTTTTGTACACAGCACTTGCTCTTAATATCCTTTATCACTATATGAAGTTTCAACAAAATCCCTTAAAAGTTTTGTAGTTATGCCCCAGACAAGAAAATTTAATAAAGGGAAATAATTAAAAAAGTAAGCAAGGTAGAGTTACGGTTCTTGTACACTGTATTTCCTCTCAATGTCCTTTAATATTTTATGAAGTTTCAACAAAGTCCCTTCAATAGTTTTGGAGTTATTACCTGGACAAGAAAATTTGATAAAGGGAAATAATTCAAAAAGTAAGGAAAGGAGAAGTATAGTTCTTATACACTGCACTTCCTCTCAATTTTCATTATCACTATATGAAGTTTCAACAAAATTCCTTGGATAGTTTTGGAGTTATGCCCCGTACAAGAAAATTTAGCTAGAAATTGTTTATAAAACACTATACCCCCAACCATATGCTTGCCTCTAAAGACTAGAGGCCCAAGTGGGCCAGAAACCGCTCATGTGGGTTAGGCTGATCATGATATGTTATATTGTGCCATGGTGGCCATCTTGGCTATCAGATCAGATTGCCATTACAAATTCAGAATCTGATGTTGTTTGAAGAGTCAAGATTGCCACCATGGCCACCATCTTTGATATTGGAACTGAACAATTCAGCAATTCTGAATCTCCATGTCACCCAGATGCCATCAAGTTTCGGCTCAATCTGACTTACTGTTTGGGAGGAGATGTGATTTAAAAAATTTTAAGATGGCAGCCATCTTGGACATTGGAACAGAAGGATTTAAGCAATTCTGAATTACCATAACACCCCAATGCCTCCCATCATGTTTAAGTTCAAGCAGACTTACCATTTGGCAGGAGATGTGATTTGAAGATTTTCAAGATGGCTGCCATGGTGGCAATCTTGGATATCAGAACAGATCAATTTTAGCAATTCTAAATCTTCATGCTGCCCCAATGCCTTCAACCAAGTTTCCACTCCATCCGACTTACTGTTCAGGAGCAGATAACAACTGAAGACTTTCAAATTGGCCCAAGGAGATGTTGATTGAAGATTTTCAAAATGGCTGACATGGCAGCCATCTTGGATATCGAAATGGACAGATTTTAGCAATTCTAAACCTCCATGTGGCCCCATTGCCTCCCACCAAGTTTGGGCTCAATCTGACTAAGGATTCGGGAGCAGATGTGGTTTTAAGATTTTGAAGATGGTCGCCCAGGTGGCCATCGGCCATCTTGGATAGCCAAACTGAACGATTTAAGCAATTCTGAATCTCTGTGTCGCTCCAATGCTTCTCATTAAGTTTCAGCTCAATCCAACTTACGGTTTGGGAGGAGATGTTGTTTGAAGAATTTCAAGATGGCCACCATGGTGGCCATTTTGGATATTGGAATGGAACAATTTTAGCAATTCTGAATCTCTATGTCACTCCAATGCATCCCATCAAGTTTTGGCTCAATCCAACCTATGGTGGGGAGATGTAGTTTGAAGAATTTCAAGATGGCCACCATAGCGACCATCTTGAATATCGGAACAAAACCATTTTAGCAATTCTAAATCTCTATAATGCTCTGATGCCTCCCATCAAGTTCAGGTCAATCTGACTTATGGTTTGGGCGGAGATGTCGTGGGAATAATTTCAAGATGGCCCCCGTGGTGGCCACCTTGGATATCGGAACGGATCGATTTTAGCAATTCTGAATCTCTGTGTCACTATGATGCTTCCCATCAAGTTTTAGCTCAATCCAACTTAGGGTTTGGGAGATGTCGTTTGAAGAATTTCAAGATGGCCACCATGGCGACCATCCTGGATATCGGAACCAAACGATTTTAGCAATTCTGAATCTCTATGCTGCTCCAATGCCTTCCATCAAGTTTCGGCTCATTCTGATTTATGGTTTAGGAGGAGATGTCGTTTGAAGAATTTCAAGATGGCCACTATGGTGGCCATCTTGGATATCGGAAAGGAACGGTTTTAGCAATTCTGAATCTCTGTGTCACTATGAAGACTCCTATTAAGTTTCAGCTCAAGCCAACTTAAGGGTTTGGAGGAGATGTTGTTTGAAGAATTTCAAGATGGCCACCATAGCAGCCATCTTGGAGATCAGAACAGAATGATTTTAGCAATTCTGAATCTCTGTGTCACTGTGATGCCTCTGATCAAGTTTCAGCTCAATTTGGACATACGGTTTGGGAGGAGATGTTGTTTGAAGAATTTCAAGATGATGGCGGCCATCTTGGATATTGGAAAAAAATGATTTTAACAATTCTGAATCTCCATGTTGCCGCAATGCCTCCCACTAATTTTCAGCTCAATCAAACTTATGGTTCTGGAAGAGATGTCGAAACTGTGAAAAGCTAACAGACGGATGACGGACGGACGGACGGACGGACTGACGATGGACAACAGGTCATGGCATTGGCTGACCTGGAGCAGGGCTCCAGGTAAGCTGGAGCAAAGCTCCAGGTAAGCTAATAATACAAGGTAAAAATGGCCCAATCTACAAAGGGCCATAACTCCTGAAACATTTTTTAGAATTTATTCACAAGTTAATCAGGTCATCTTCTCATCACTATCAATCTATTCATCATGTTATGAGGCTCTAGCTCCAACAGTTTTTGAGATATTTTGCTGACAAGGGAAAAATGCCCAAATTTACAAAGGGTCATTACTCATGATATATTCTTCAGAATTTATTCAAAAGTTAATCAGGTCATAGTCTCATCATTACCAATCAATTCATCAAGTTTCAAGGCTCTAGCTCCAACAGCATTTGAGATATTTTGCTGACAATGTAAAAATGCCCAAAGTTACAAAGGGCCAGAACTCATGAAGTATTTTTCAAAATTTATTAAAAATTTAATCAGGTCATCTACTCATCACTATCATTCTATTCATCAAGTTTCGAGGCTCTAATCTTCAACAGTTTTTGAGATATTTTGCTGACAAGATTGCATTCATATTTTTTCAAAGGGCCGTAACTCAGGAAAGGGGCATAATCCTGTCGAGAAAAAAATATGTCAGCTATTTTTTCATGAGGAATCTATACAAGACATTTCAAAACAGTAGATGCATGTTTCTGAAGTTATGCTATGCATCAAAAAGCACGACAAACGGACGAAAGGACAAATGGACGAACACCCTAGAAGCAATATGCCCCTCCAACTGCTTCAAAGTTAGAAGCATAATAAAGGGAAATAATTCAAAAAGCAAGCAAGGTATAGTTATGGTACTTGTACACTGCACTTCCTCTCAGTGTCCTTTATCACTATGTAAGGTTTCAATAAAATCCCTTGAATAGTTTAGGAGATATACCTCGAACAAGAAAAATAAAGGGAGATAATTAAAAAAGTAAGCAAGGTAGAGTTATGTTTTTTGTACACTGCATCTCCTCTCAATGTCCTTTATCATTTTATGAAGTTTCAACAAAATCCCTTGTAAAGTTTTTGGAGTTATGCTCTGGACAAAAGTATGACAGATGGACAGATGGAAGGATGGATGGACTGAGACCATTACCATATCCCCTTTCGCCTTCTGTGGTGGGATAAGAAAGCTTTGATTGGCCCAGTGGGCCTTCTAGTTTCAGAGAATAACATTGATAATGATTTCCTCTATATGAGTCTATGTAAAACAGGTGACCCCTGGGATGGACCATTTTTGACCCTAAGGCTAAAATTTGAACAATCTTGGTAGAGGTACACAAGATAAAGCTACATACCAATTATCAAAGGCCTGGATCGTTTAGTTTCAAATAAGATTTTTTAAAGTTTTGTCTATGTAAAAAAAATTAAAAAAAATTGAAGTTTCAATAAAAAAAAATGTCAAGGTCAACTAAAGATTACCATTTTTTCAAACTTTATTGGGAGCATGTCTTCAATGCTGCATACCAAGCATTGGCCCTTTGGTTCTGGAGAAGAAGTTTTCAAGGGTTTTCCCATTTATGGGCATGGGGGGGCCATCTTGATCATGTGACCCTGATGCGGCGAACAAACTTTTGTTCTTCCCTACCCATTGAGGCTCCATATAAAATTTAGCTTTGACTGGCCCAGTGGTTTCTGAGAAGCTGTTTGAAGAGTGTGGATGACGGATGGATAGATGGATGGAGTCTGCCTATACTATAAGCTCACCTAGGAGCCTAAAGGCTAAGGTGAGCTAAAAATGGTCTGCTTTCACTTTTCCAATTATACTTCTATGGAAAATTTAAGTTGCTATTGCTAGGAAAGCACACAAGCTATGGCAACAAAAAACAAATTTTTTGTAGCGGTTAATTTTATGAACATTTCAATAAACTTTCAGCTTCAGCTTGCTTTTGGCTTCTGAGAAGATTTTTTGCCATGCCAACCAATCAAAATCAGCATTTTGGAAAAAACTTCATTAATAACATAGGGCACTACTCAAGGAACATTTCTGTAAAACTTTTGTCAAAATATCTCTAATGAGATAGAAAAAAAAATACCAACTTTCACTTTTCCCATTTAATATCAGCCTATCAATGTGACAGGTTGCCATAGAGACAAACGCACACCAGCAATGGCAATAAAAAAAATGTAACTTTTCAGTAAACTTTTAGCTTCAGCCTCCTTTTGGCTTCTGAGGAGAAGATTTATAATATTTTTTTGCAAATTAAACATTTTGATTGCCATGACAACAAATCAAATCCGGCAGTTTGAACAAATTCATGTGTAACTTAGAGGACTACTCAAGGAACATTTCTGTAAAACTTTTGTTAAAATATCTGTAGTGAGACAGTAATAAATGACAATTTCCACTTTTCCCATTATAAGGCAATGGCAACTATAAGAAACCATAGCAACCAGAGTTCTCAGCCAATTGAACAAAAAAACATAATTATTTGTTCCCCCTGCCTATAGATGCTATATGTGAAATATGGGAAGAATCAGCTTCACGCCTTCAGAGAAGTCCTTTTGAAAATGTTGATGGATGGACAACGGATAAGCCTATACTATAAGCTCAACATGAGCCTAATTGGCTCAGATGAGCTAAAAACCAAGTGACCACCATGGGAAAGGATAAAAATCATTGGAATCCAAGCACATGTATTTCAGCAGTTTCAGTATCAGATATTATATTCAGTTCAAACAAAATTGTTCGAACTGTGTTCAATGTATTTAGAAACTGTGTCGGTAATGAATTAATATAACTAGAGACTTAAAGCTGAAAAGATTTTTTGTGAAAATGCTACACCAGTAATTTTCATTACAAGAGTGCCAATTGGCCCTTAATTGCTTAATACCTGAGTTTCACAGTCTCATTGTTCAAAATGTATGTGTTTGTTTGTGTTGAGGTTTTACGGCCCAGTCAACCCAATGGGGTCATGTTGAGCATGGTAAGTTTACCTAACCACACTTTTACTGGGCAGGCATAGTCCTCTAAGTGATTAACCAGTATTGTGCACATTCTTTTGCCTGAAACTGACTACTGCACTTCTTGATTTGTTTCTGTTTAGATTTTACGGCCCAGTCAACCCAATGGGGTCATGTTGAGTGCAGTGAGTTTACCTAACCACACATTTACTGAGCAGGCTTAGTCCTCTAAGCGGTTAACCAGTATTGTGCACATTGTTTCTCAGAAACTGACAACTGCCCTTCTTGAATCAGCGGAAGGGAGAGAATGACCTTAGAATCAGTGGAAGAGAGAAAATGACTGTAGAAAATATTTCATGATCATATCTCCAGGAAAGAATGTTGCAGACCATAGCATTAAATGGCGCAGAACCTTTTGAACTAATTTTGAATATCCTTTCGACAGAAGGCCCCATGAGAAATCTTGTGAAAATTGCTCAAGTGGTTTCAGAGAAGAAGATACCTAAAAATTACACAATTTATAATTGTACAGGTCAGTCCTGTTAGTACTCGCGCCATTAATACGCAAATACGGATATAACGCGGGTGCATCATGCCTCCCAATTTGTTTTCCGATGGGTCCCAGTTTCCCCACCCACTAGATCAAAGTAACAAAATGGCATGCTTTGATCTGCAGAAAAGGACAAGCATAGCTTGTCTTTTTTTCTTTACAGACCCTTATAATCCCTTAACCCTTAAAGTGCCAATTACAACTGCAGCAGAAAACAATTTTACTTTTATTCATTTATTTATTCTTTTTTTCAGAGAATAAAGTTTTGATATTTCAGGTGAATCATCTGCCACATGAAATATCATGACTTACTTCCCTGAAAAATAAATAATACTAAATCATAAATTTAAAATGTTGTCTGCTACAATTTTTTGCTTAGCGCTTTAAGGTTTAAACTGCTTTGATCTAGCCATAGTAATGGTAAATGCCTTTGTGTCATGTATGAGTGAAACCTGAGCAAATCAAAGAATGCCGAAATTCGCTTTGATGTTATCCTAGGTTGTGAACACATTTAACCCATAAAGTGCCTAGCAAAACTTGTGGTAAACGACAATCTTAATTTACTTTTTCTATTTTCAGAGAAAACAAGTCTTGACATTTCATGTGAATTGTCTGCCAATATCAGGACTTGTTTTCTCTGGCAAATAAAAAAAAATCATAACTGTTGTCTGCTGCAATTGTGATTGGCGCTTTAAGGGTCAAATGATATATAGATGAGCTGCTGAAGAAAAAAATGCCTGAGAACTTCATTTAACTTCATTTAACCCTTAAAGCGCCAATCACAACTGCAGTAGAAAACAATTTTACTTTTATTTTTTCAGAGAATAAAGTCCTGACATTTCACGTGAATAATCAGCCAAGCTGAATGTTATTTTCTCTGAAAAATAAATAATAATAAATAAAAAATTCAAATGTTGTCTGCAACAAATTTTGCTTGGCACTTTCAGGGTTAATTTATCCGCTAGTAGTTATAAATGTGTCATCGTAACCTATGAGTATTCTCAAGATAAGCTTATCATGGTCGACCTATCTGATAGCTTGTATACCGGATGCAATTTACTGTCAGTCTATTTGATATCTGAGAAGGCATGCAGAATGGTGTATAAACGTTGTAACTGGAAATAAAAATAATTCCATATTTTTAAATGGATATGTGACTAGTAAACGCCTGATAGCCACGTGAATAGTCGGAGTTAAAATGGCAGCGGCATTTGCACTCGCATTAATATTACCTGATTTTGTCACATGATTTATGCAACAAAAAGGTATTTTATGTTCTAAACAACAGACACGTCTTCTTTTGTCCATTCCATAGGACACCTTTAAAAATAAATGATGTATATAGGTGTGTCCCATGCATCTCAACATTTATAAGGTCCATCCAGTCAGCTCCGAAGCTACTACGCACCTTGCCTATAAGGCAGTCTGGATTTAAGCAGCATGACCAGTGCCTAGTAACGGGACTGACCTGTATATAGCCCAAAGGCAAGGGCAGATAACCCCCAGGGGACAAAATTTTGATTAGCACTAAAAAGTTTTAATAACTTAATCATACATTGTAAGTTTCAGCCATTAGTCTTTAATACGTTTTGAGAAAATGACTTTTCAACATTTTCCCCATAAAAATGCATGGGAACCCAAATTTAACCTTACTGTAAAAAGGTCAAAGGTCAACCTACTATCACCATTTGAACAAACTTGGTAGACCTTGAGTCCCCCAATGCTATATACCAAGATTCAGCCTTTAAAGCTTTCTTGATTCTGGAGAAGATTTTTAAGTGTTTTTACCACATATGGGCAAGGCGGCCATCTTAACGAACCGTGACCATTTAAACAAATTTTCAATCCCCCATTAAAAGAAGGCTTCACATGAAAATTGAAGAAAATTGCCCCAGGGGTTTCAGAGGAGAAGTCGTTTAAATGTGGACAGATGACAGACAGAGTGTTCACAATAGCTCATCCTGATCCTAAGGTGAGCTAATAAGACCCAACCCCTGGTGGCCGTGTACTTTTATGAATCAAAATGGCTTTAACAATCTGGCTAAAGTGTCATCAAAGCAATAATTCTTTCAAGTGATACTGAAATCTGTCCAGTCCTTTCTTAAAAGAAGACTTTTAATTTTTTTTATATTGACAAATAGGGGAAATAAAGCCCCCCCCAACCCCATATGTATATATATATATATATAAAGTGCACGAGTTTACAGATAACGTCTGCATGTTCTAATAGCCAGTCATCTAATGTTCAAGTGAATAATGTTACAGATTTAAAATTAAGACCTATTATAGCTGGGCCATCATGCCTGACACATCGTTTAAGTCATATATTACTACGTCCACTCACAAAGCGAGTAAAAAGCCATCTACGTGATACTATGGACTTTCTGAACCACCTACCAGAGACTGTTCCGGAAAGTTTGCTTCTTGTTTCATTTGACGTAGAATTCTTATATTCAAATATTCCCCATAATCTTGGACTAGAAGCAATCAAATTTTGGTTACAAAAGTATCCTAATAGTATTCATAGTAGGTTTACAAATGATTAATTTCATACTGAAAAACAATATGTTTTACTTTAACGCAAACTATTACAGCCAACGAAAAGGGACGGCAATGGGGACAAAATTCGCCCCGGTATACGCTACATTAGTAATTGGATATTTAGAAGAGAAACATTACACTCAAGTGACTGATAGATTCGGACAGCAATTTAAGGAATACTTTATAACCTATTGGAAAAGATTTCTAGACGATTGTTTTATGCCATGGACGAGATCGGAGGATGACTTAATAGAACTTCACACTATTTTGAATAATTTACACAATGACATAAATTTCACTATAGAATACAGTTGTAATCACTTACCATTTTTAGATGTTTTAGTGCAGAAGAGAGGTACAAAGATAGAGACAGATGTGTACTATAAACAGATGGACAGTAAATCATACCTAACATTCTTGTCATGTCATCCAAAACATCTTAAAACAAGCATACCGTTTTCTTAAGCAAGAAGACTCAGAATGATTATTACAAATAATGACATATTATTTGAAACAAAGACTTGTTGAACTAAAACTTGCATTACAACGACAGCATTACCCAAACAATGTTACAGAAAAAGGGAATAAATAAAGCCATGGGCATAAACAAATTAGAACTAAGGCAAGTAAGACAGAAATCGGATGAAACTGTAGTTACATACGTTTCAACCTTCAACCCGAGAAACCTGGAATTTTTCCGTGCTATTCATGAAAATCTTGAGATTCTTTATGAGGACAGCAAGATGGTGGCCGTGTTAAGAGCAACCAAATAATAAAAAGTAAAAGACAACTGCCCAACCTTAAACACATGCTTAATTCTGCTAAGTTTGAAGAGGAACCACACTGGGCAGAAATAACATGCTGTGGAAGATCAAATTGCGGAATCTGCAACAACCTTATCACTGGGGATAATTACACCTTCAAATGTGGAAAAACATTTTACATCAGATCAGACATGTCTTGCAAAACACAGAACGTTATCTATCTACTACAGTGTGGGGGATGTGGTGAAGAATACGACGGATGCTCGAAATGAATTGCTTATTGTCCTCTAGCTCGATATCCACGTGGGGCACGATAAAAACCAATACATACCTGTATAGGGCTATTCAATATCTACACAATGGTGTATAAATGTACATGTTAGACTAAGTGTAAGACATAAAATTTGCCATTTGAATACACGCAGTCATTGACCACTGCAGTAAAAATGGTTGGTAGAAGCGTCGACAAAAAAGATGAAATACGGGCTTACATCAAAGCTCGCTCAAAACTTGGTTGTTCTTTGAAGAAGCTGATGACTGAAATTTCTACTGCTTTTGGACCTTCTTGTGTGTCTTATGACACAGTTCGGTGGTGGAAAAAGAAATTTGAGTCTGGTGTAGAGTCCATCAAAAATGCACCGAAATCAGGTAGGCCAAAATCTGCATCTCGTAAAGAAATCGTTTCCAAAATAAAGGAAATCATTGAAGGAGATGCCAGATTTACAGTTCGTGATATTGCACGAAAGGTAGGCATATCACTATCAACGGTTCACCTTATTTTGAAGAAGCATTTGAAAGTCAGAAAGATTTCTGCTAGATGGGTGCCACATCTGTTGACTGACGAGCAAAAGAGGTAACGGGTTAAAGTGGCCAAAAAGCTGCTTCAAATGTTTCCAAAATATGACAAAAAGCAGTTTGCCAATGTCGTCACAGGTGATGAAACCTGGGTCCATTATTTTGAGCCCATCAGAAAGGTTAGCAATAAGATCTGGGTCACTAAACACAGCAAACGCCCAATAATTGCCAAACGTTCTTTGAGTACAAAGAAGGTTTTGTATGCAATCTTCTTCTCTGGTGAAGGAGTCGCAATAAAAGTGCCAGTGAAAAAGGGCAAAAGCATCACCTGAAAGTACTACAAAGACGTAGTACTGAAGAAACTGAAAAAGTATCATCAGAAACGACGCCCTGCCACTGGTTTTAAACATGTCCGTTTTCTACATGACAATGCCCCAGCTCATACCTCCGCAATAGTTACGGCGTTTTTGAAGAAAGAAAAAGTAACTGTTTTGCCCCCCCCCCCCCCCCCCCCCCCCCCCCACAGACCTTGCCCCATGTGATTTCTTTTTGTTTCCGAAATTGAAAGCATTCCTTGCTGGGCGGAAATACCAGTCCCGACAGGCACTTGGATCTGCCATTCATCAGTACCTTATTACTGTGCCCAAATCAGCGTACCGTGACGCCTTCAAGAAGTGGATACATCGGCTGAAACTTTGCATTTCTAGCCACGGGGAGTACTTCGAGGGCATGAAATGAGTACTTTTGGGCTAACTTGAAATTTGAAGTCTCCAGATAGAAATAAGCAATTCATTTCGAACATCCCTCGTATATTGGAGAGACTGGAGATACATTACGCCATCGCATGACTTTACAACGTCAGCACATAAGACACAGCAATGTAAGAATACTGTTCATTAGTGAACACATCGCTAATTGTGCTATGGGACTTGACATAAATTTTAGATTATTTCCACTTTTTAAAATGAAAACAGACAATGCCACTTCACCAAAGATGAAAAAAGCATATTTTATAGAGTTATTTGAGCCAAATTTTAATGGAAAGTTTTAGTAGATTTTCTAAAATAATAGCAATGCATTCGTGATGCTCTTTACACCTATTCTTTTAATGTTGTTACTATGATGCCAACATAAAGATTCTTTACTCCTTGATGATCTACCAAAGTAGTGAAACGCTTTGGAATAAAAGTATGTAATTATTGGCCATTCCTCATTCTTTCAAACTTTTTTCTTCCCTATATATATATATATATATATATATATATATATATATATATAAGTTGGGAAAAGGAGCATAACATCTAACAAAAAATCTTTTTGGTAGCACTGGATCCAGAAAGGATGCTGAAATGTATGCGTTAAACTATATGTTGAGAGTTAATCATTAACAGTGCAAATAATTTGTTTACCTGAGGCCTTTCGGCTTTCGCCTTCTTCAGAGGTTTTCTATTTTAAACAAAAGACATAAAAGTGTAAAATTTACGAATAAAAGATTGTGCCCTTTTCGGGCCCATGTTATCTAGCCCGCTGCGACTTAATAACTGAGCGTGTTTAGATATATGTGAAATGTAAACAATACGCGTAAACACAACGTGCAAAAAGTAGAAAGTTTATCTTCAAAACGTATAAAGCTTATCTTTACTATCAACACCACTGTGTCCATATACGCAATGTATACGATGCACATAAACCCTACACCAAAAGGGATATACACCAAACTGAGTGTTTTACACCAATACATAAGGCAAATGGGCCCAACTTGCGTAAAATCATATGAACAAAACGTACCACATAAACTGTCGCATGCCCTGACTTAGGAACGATGATTCCCTCTACTGGTCGCCCTTGTTGATCCCATATGGCCGTAGAGTGTTCAGACGTCGGATCCAATAGCTCTCTCTTGCTTTCCTGGTTCGATCCGTCCACTCCGGGTTATGGTCTAAGCAATAAAGGGTGGCGTGGTCGAGGAAATCATGCTCCGGTGAACAGAAATGTTCTGCGACAGGAGACCTCTCGAACCGCTTGTGTTTCCAATCATCTCGGTGGCCGTTCATCCGTTGGTTCATATGATCACCGGTTTCACCAACATATTGCTTTCCACACTTGGTGCATGTAATAAGGTAGACAACATTGGTTGTCTTACAACTGGTGTTGCACCTAAGCTTGATTATTGCCCCAGACGCTGACTTCGCGATCTGCGTGGGGGTTATCATTTTGCAGGTTTTGCATCTTGCTTTGGCGCACGGTCGTGTCTCCCCAAGTGGTTCATCATCACGCATGTCTGGTTTGAGCTTGGCACGTACAAGAAGATCCCGCAGACTCTTGGGTCTTCTGTAGGCCATGGTCAGTCTTTCTGTAAAGATCTCGCTCAAAGTGCTGGATGACTCAATGATGGGCCAATGTTTGTTAACTATTTCCCTTACTTTTGGCAAGTCTGGGTGATATGTCAACACAAAGGGGAGAACATTTGACTCGGATTTAAACGAGACCACCTCTGCAAACGGGGTTATCAGAAACAGGAAATTTCACTTGCCATTGAGAGAGCACGGCAACAAAAGAGAGAAGACTTACTTTCTTACAGGCTTAAATCCGAGTCAAACGTTCTCCCCTTCGTGTTGACATATCACCCAGACTTGCCAAAAGTAAGGGAAATAGTTAACAAACATTGGCCCATCATTGAGTCATCCAGCACTTTGAGCGAGATCTTTACAGAAAGACCGACCATGGCCTACAGAAGACCCAAGAGTCTGCGGGATCTTCTTGTACGTGCCAAGCTCAAACCAGACATGTGTGATGATGAACCACTTGGGGAGACACGACCGTGCGGCAAAGCAAGATGCAAAACCTGCAAAATGATAACCCCCACGCAGATCGTGAAGTCAGCGTCTGGGGCAATAATCAAGCTTAGGTGCAACACCAGTTGTAAGACAACCAATGTTGTCTACCTTATTACATGCACCAAGTGTGGAAAGCAATATGTTGGTGAAACCGGTGATCATATGAACCAACGGATGAACGGCCACCGAGATGATTGGAAACACAAGCGGTTCGAGAGGTCTCCTGTCGCAGAACATTTCTGTTCACCGGAGCATGATTTCCTCGACCACGCCACCCTTTGTTGCTTAGACCATAACCCGGAGTGGACGGATCGAACCAGGAAAGCAAGAGAGAGCTATTGGATCCGACGTCTGAACACTCTACGGCCATATGGGATCAACAAGGGCGACCAGTAGAGGGAATCATCGTTCCTAAGTCAGGGCATGCGACAGTTTATGTGGTACGTTTTGTTCATATGATTTTACGCAAGTTGGGCCCATTTGCCTTATGTATTGGTGTAAAACACTCAGTTTGGTGTATATCCCTTTTGGTGTAGGGTTTATGTGCATCGTATACATTGCGTATATGGACACAGTGGTGTTGATAGTAAAGATAAGCTTTATACGTTTTGAAGATAAACTTTCTACTTTTTGCACGTTGTGTTTACGCGTTTTGTTTACATTTCACATATATCTAAACACGCTCAGTTATTAAGTCGCAGCGGGCTAGATAACATGGGCCCGAAAAGGGCACAATCTTTTATTCGTAAATTTTACACTTTTATGTCTTTTGTTTAAAATAGAAAACCTCTGAAGAAGGCGAAAGCCGAAAGGCCTCAGGTAAACAAATTATTTGCACTGTTAATGATTAACTCTCAACATATATATATATATATATATATATATATATATATATATATATATATATATATATATATATATATATATATATATATATATATATATATAAGCCCATCCCACCCCTTGGCAACCATGTTTTTTGATGATCACTGATTGAACAATCTTGGAACAGAGTCACCAAAGGAATATGTCTGCTAAATTATATTGAAATCAGTCCAGTGGTTTCTGACAAGAAGATTTTTAAAGCTTTCATTATATACGTGGCAAAAAAAGTTAGGGATATTTTTATTCTTGAGTGAAATGTATTACAGGTATTAATCCAATCTATTATATTATGGTGTAATAATAAAGTTTATTCAATAACAATAAATTTTGTAAAACTGAAATCAGCTCACTCTCTTGTACAGAAAAAAAAAAAAACATGCACAATACAACAGTAGGGTTGAGTGAAAAATGTCACAAATACACAATGCTCAATTTTCACCTTTGAGCTTTGCTCATCACCTGAATTTGAGCGCTAATCCTTTCAAAAGTGAACAAATTTCTGGTTAACAAATCTATTGCTTTACTATTGACAACATCTGTTCTACTAGCGTTAAAATGCCACAATGTCGACATCTGCCAAACGACGTGCGCTTAAGCACTATTGGAATGCTTGAAGCTGGCATGAGGCAAGTCGAAGTTGCTAGACGTTTGGGTGTTTCACAGAGTGTGATCAGCCGCCTACAAACTCGGTTGGCACAAACCAACAGCACGTTAGATCGACGTCGAAGTGGGTGCCCGAGGTCTATGTCGCATGCCCAGGATCGGTTCCTGCGTATGTCAGCCTTGAGATCACGATCAGTAAGCGCCGAACAACTGCGCGAACGTCTCTCAAGAACTGGAACAAGAGTGTCTGTTCAAACCGTCTGGAATCGACTTCACAGCGCTGGACTTAGAGCTTGGCGACCTTACGTTGGGGTGCCACTTTCCCAGAGACATAGACAAGCCAGGCTAGCATGGACAAGGCAGCATCGTCGATGGACTAACCAACAATGGGCGACTGTACTCTTTACCAACGAGTCACGGTTTCTGCTGGATACGCTTGACAGACGACGTGCGTTTGGCGTCGCAGAGGTGAGAGGTACGCGAACTGCGCCATTGTTGAACATGACCGGTATGGAGGAGGAAGTCTTATGGTATGGGGCGGCATATCTGTTCGTTCCCGTACAGAGCTGCTTGTGCTTAACGGAACTCTGACAGGCCAACGCTACATCAATGAAGTGTTACAGCCGGTTGTTCTGCCTTTTGTTCAACAACACCACGTAGTGCTGCAGGATGACAACGCAAGACCTCATCGGGCGAGGATAGTACAGCAGTTCCTGCAGCAGAACAATGTGGATCATCTCAATTGGCCTGCTCGAACCCCCGACTTGTCACCAATCGAGCATGTTTTGGACATTCTCGGCCAGCGTGTACGGCAGAGAGTTCCACGACTAAGAACGCTCCAAGCTTTGGGCGCAGCCTTGCAGGAGGAGTGGAGGAGGATACCCCAGCTACAGATTGCCAGACTCATCGGGAGTATGCGTCGTCGTTGTGTGGCCTGCATAGATGCAACAGTGGACATACGCGATATTGACAGATTTGTGAGGTTTTATTGGTGACCCTAGTGATCTTCCATACAAATTTTCACATCTAGTGCTACAGACTCCAACGGATGGATTTTTGTCTGTAAATGAAATGATGTAATCAAATATATCAATTTCAGATTTCAGATATGTCTTAGTTTCCTTTTATTTCACCGTACATACAAATATCCCTAACTTCTTTTGCCACGTATAGATATTTAGATTTAGGGAAAAATAAGCTCCACCTCCTGGCAGCCATTTTTTTTTTTGATGAATTATCTATTGAACAATCTTGGTAGAGGGTTACCAAAGGAACATTTCTGCCAACTAATACTGAAAGCAGTCCAGTGGTTTCTATACTGATATATAGGGGAAGTAAACCACTCCCCCTGGCGGCCACGTTTTTTGACTAATCATCAAGGCTTGAATAACCTTGGTTGAGGGTCACCAAAGAAACATTTCTGCCAAATTATATTGAAATCAGTCCAGTGATTTCTGATAAGAAGGTTTTTAAAGTTTTTCTATATAGACACAGAGAAAATAAGCAGTTTCACCTGACTGCCATGAAACTGTTTTCACTAATTATCATGGCCTGAACAATTTTGGTACAGGGTCATCAAAGGAACATTACTGTCAAGTTATATAGAAATCAGTCAAGCCATTTCTAACAAGAAGATATTTAAAGTTTCTATATAGATATAAAGGTGAATATAAGAAACACCCCCTAGCAGCCATGTTTTTTTTTGACAAGTCATCACCGCTTGAGCAATCTTGGTAGAGGGTTACCAAAGGACCATTTCTGTAAAATTATATTGAAATAGATTTCATGTTTTCTGAAAAAATGATTTCTAAAGTTTTCTATACAGATATATAGGAGAAAATAAGTCCCGCCCCTGGTAGCCATGTTTTTTGACAAATCATCACGGCATGAATAATCTTTGTAGGGTCATCAAAGCAACATTTCTGCAAAATTATATTGAAATCGCTCCTGTGGTTTCTGAGATGAGTTTTAAAGTTTTCTATTTAGATATATAGGGGAAAATAAGCCACACCCCTGGCAGCCATTTTTTTTGACAAATCATCACGGCATGAATAATCTTGGTAGAGGGCCATCAAAACAACATTTCTGCAAAATTATATTAAAATTGCTCCTGTGGTTTCTGAGAAGAGTTTTAAAGTTTTCTATTTAGATATCTGGCAGCCATGTTTATTGATGAATCATCATGGCATGAAGCACCTTGGTTGAGGGTCACCAAAGGATTATTTCTGCCAAATTATACTAAATAGGTCCAGCTGTTTCTGACAAGAAGATTTTTAAATTTTTCTTTATAGATATGCAGGTGAAATAAGCCCCACACCCTGGTGGCCATGTTTTTTGATGAATTATCACGGCTTGAACAGTCTTGGTAGAGGGTCAGCAAAGAACTATTTCTGCCAAATTATATTGACATTGCTTCAGTGGTTTCTGACAAGAAGATTCTTAAAGTTTCTTATATAGATATATTGGGGAAAATAAGCGCTGTGGTTTCTGCCAAAATGTTTAAAGTTTTCTATATAGATATATAGGGGAAAATAAGCCCCGCCCCTGGAAACTATGTTTTTTAACCAATCATCATGGCCTGAACAATCTTGGTAGAGGGTCGCCAAAAAAAACAAAACATTTCTGCCAAATTATTTTGAAATTGGTCTAGTAGTTTCTGACAAGAAGATTTTTAAAGTTTTCTATATAGATATATTTGGGAAAATAAGCCCTATCCTGGCCACCAAGTTTTTTGACGAATCATCAAGGCTTAAACAATCTTGGTACAGGGTCACCAAAGAAGCATTTCTGTTGAATAAAACTGAAATCCCTCCAGTGGTTTCTGACAAGAATATTTCTAAATTTTCTGTATAGATATATAGGGGAAAATAAGCCCCATCCCTGGTGGCCACGTTATTATCAAATAATTATTATTGGACAAATTATCATAGCTTAAACAATCTTGGTAGATGGTCACCAAAGAACAATTTCTGCCAAGTCATATTGAAACTGCTTCACTGGTTTCCAACAAGAAGATTTCTAAAGTTTTCTATATAGATAAGTAGAGGAAAATAAGATCCGCCCCCTGATGGCCATGTTTTTTGACAAATCATCACAGCTTGAACAAACTTGGTAGAGGGTCATCAAAGGAACATTTCTGCCAAATTATATTCAAATCACTCAGTGGTTCTTACAAGAAGAGTTTTAAAGTTCTTTTCTTTTGGTTGCCATGGCAATCAGAATTCTGCATGGATTTCAGATCTTTGTAAAAGTTTCAGTCAGTATCACCCAAGGATCATTCCTGTAAAATTTGGTTAAAATTGGCTCAGTGGTTTTGGAGATGTCAAAATTAACAGACATTGGATGATGAGGGATGGACAACAGACAACTAGCCAATCGAAATAGCTCACCTTGAGCATGTAGTAGTGCTCAAATGAGCTAAAATTCTGACTAATAAATGGTTCCAGATAAATGATGATCAGTAAAAGGACAACAGACAAAAGACAAACTGATAGCAAAATGACCTAACGATTCTTATGCAGATACTAAAATGTTTGAAAGCATAAATTTCCCTATATTTGTTTTTTTAGTTTGGTACCACAAATGTTTCAGCTTACTTTCAAATTTTCTGCTCTTTTTTGGAAGTACTTCATCAGGAATGTAGTCAGAATCTGAAAATATAGATACACAAACAGTTACATGAAGAGTGACAAATTAATACACTGGAACAAATATTTATGTACTATTTACAACCAGAAATTAAAGATTGTATTTCAAATACCTGTATATCTTCCTGATTCTGAATAGATGAAGATTCAGTTGAAATTCTGTACAAACTAATTGATAGCGTGTGAAAAGTCCCAGTCTGCGACAAACAAGATTTTCTCCAATTTTTTATTTTTATTTTTTTTCCAAATGCACAGTGCAACCTGCCTACAACAGCCACCTATGGGAACAAACAAAACTGGCTGTTGTAAGGCTTGAGGGAGTAGCCCATTCATATACCTGGCCTTTGAAAAAAATGGACCCATTTATATACTTGATCTTCTGAAATGTTGACCTATTCATATACTGCCCTTTGATTTTTATACCCATGTATTGCTGATATTTAAATAAATATAGCAGTCAATTCATTGAATACCAAGAGAACAAGCAGCCTCGACAAATCTCTAAATGAAAAAATATACGCATTTACCAGGGTGTAAGAAAAGTGGGGCCTTTCACATATGAATCAAGAAAAATTGGGTCAGTAATATACTTTTTGTTGAAAAAAGGGGGCTAATCATATACCTGGCAGCACTGAAAAATGGGGCCATTCGGCACACACATCCATACTATGTCATATATAGGAAGTTACCAGCACCTATGAAGGGGTTAAATATTTAATAAAACTGCAGTTTGTGCAGGTATGTCTCGTCCAAAAACTTAAGATATATATCATAACATCAGGACTTCAGTAGTCTCAAGCTACACAATCCCCTTCTGAAAGGGGTCTAATCTAAAAGGAAAGAATTACCTCTCAGTGGGAGTAAATGCAATGCTACTGTTTAGATTAGACCCCTTTCAGAAGGAAGCAAAAACAATTTTGAAGAGTTGTCTCCCTTGAAAGTGTATCAATTCCCCTTAAAGCAATTGTTTTGAGGGAAAAATCACTTTACATTTAAAACATTAAAAGTTTGTGGCACATCACCTTTTTCAGAGTCATCCAGCTGACTATCTAGTGAATGAAGGACATCTTCAACATTTTCTAGGAATGATTCTGTATTATTGATAACACTCTCAATCTCATCATCATCTAAGAGGTTAGAAGAGATCTGCTGGTGTTTTCTCTTTTTGTCATCTCTACACTTCATCTTTCTCTTCTTTTCACCTGAGGTACATTTATTTAACTCTGTTATTCATACCATTTAGATTAGTAGCTCCAAATGTCAATAATGAAGAAAAGAAGAAGAAAAGCAAAAATACTACTAAGTGACTACAAAGGAAGATATTCCCAGTCTCAAAGTTGTTGAGTTGAGCTGAAGTTTAATATCAAAGTCAATGATAATCTAGTCATAGTGAGATGTTGCTTCTGAATCTGTCGGACTGATACCCAAACAGAGATGACTGACAGTCAAGTCCTGACAAAAGCTACCTACAGTTCGTTATGCCTCTGGGGCACCCAATCTATTTTGAGAAGTCTGACAGGCAAGGGCTAGGTCTCAAATTTTTTTTTCTGTGCTTCTGTGCAACAGACTCCTTTTAAACACAGAGAGAGAGAGAGAGAGAGAGAGAGAGAGAGAGAGAGAGAGAGAGAGAGAGAGAGAGAGAGCAATAATCAATCTACTGCTATCCATACAATGTGTTGTTAAAAAAAGTTCAATTTCATGAAAACAATAAAACCACATCATACAACTAGAAATGTGTCCACACTACACGGATGCCCCCGCTGTAGGGTACCTGACTATAAACCTGCAAAATTCTATCTGGTACAAATGCCTTAACCTGAGTCTAACAGGATCATGTACGTACGTACATACACATTCGTACAGAAGGATGTACATTCATACGCACATACCCACATACAGAAAACCGAAAAACTACGATCATCCGAAGCGGGGGCATAAAAACAAATTATGGTTAAAGTAAAAGTACAAAAGCCCAGATCAGCCTGTGTATCAATTTTAAAGGGAATGAATACATCTTCAGGGGAGGCACCTGTCAAAGTTTGTTTTGTCTCCCTTTTGAAAATGAGTCTACCCTAAAGGAAAGAATCAATTTTCAGAGAAGACCCTTTTTTAGAAGGTGATTTGTGTGCAGGAAAACAGTTACAATGGCAGAAATGTTTCCAAGTGTATTTAGTCCCCTTAAAGTAGTCTAATCCTTTCTATTTTTTGGCAATAGAATTTCTACAGTACCTTAATATATTATAAGTGAACAGTGATCAGACACAGATTTATCTCGGTCTTAGATGTTTGCATCACTGGCAACACAAAAAAGTTCCTTATGGCATACAAGGACATGGAGCATTCATGCAATCTGCTCCAAGCCTGTGTTTGTTGTCTGCTTACAAGATCATTGGATATAGTACAATATATATACAGCAGGGCTCCATAGTGCAGTCAGTAATGCGTCTGACTGCAGATCCAGAGGTTGAGAGTTCAAATCCCAGCTCGGCCACATAACTTTCGGGGAGACTGAGCATGAAATAATGTCTATGGCCATTTTCACCCTTCCGCTGATTCATGGGCAGTTGTCAGTTACTGGCAAACAATTTGCACAAAGAACTGATTAAACTGCTTAGACAACCTGTCAATCTTTTAGGGTCATGTTGAGTGTGAAATAATAACCTACTCACACTGTTACTAGGCAACCTTAGTTGTAGCTCACCCATACGAGTCTATGAAAAACAAGTGACCCTTGGGGCAGGACCTCAGGGCTATAATGTGAACAATTTTGGTAAAGATCCACTAGCTAAACTAAGTACCAAAGGCTAAGATAAAAGTCAAAAGATTGCCTTTGGAAACAAAGAACACATTACAGACAGAAAATGGGAGCCTCAGATTTATTGAGACTCTATATAAGCAGTAATGAAGTTTGCAACATTGCTTAAGGCCTTCCAGTTTCAAACAAGGTTTTTATAGTTTTTGTCTATGCAAGTCTATGTAAGACAAGTCACCTCAGTGATAAAGCCATTATGAGCCCAGGGCCATAATTTGAACAATGTTGGTAAAGGCCCTCCAGCTGAAGCTACATACCAAAATATCAAAGGTCTGGGCCTTCTAGTTTTCATACAAGAAGATTTTTAACATTTTTTCTTAAATAAGACTGTAAAACAAGTGACCCCTGGGGTGCAGCCATTTTCAATCCCAGGGCTATAACCTGAACAAGCTTGATAGAGGTTTACTAGATGAAGCTATAGGCCTTGGCCTCCTAGTTCAGACAAGAAGACTTTTAAAGTTTTTCCCTATACATGTCTATGTTACACAAGTGATCCCCACAGCGGGGCCATTTTTTTACCCCAGGGCTATAGTTTGAACAATCTTTGTAGTGGTCAATTAGAGAAAGGTTTATACCAAATATCAAAGGCCTTCTGACAGACAAGAAGATTTTTAAAGTTTTTCCCTGTGATTCTAAGAAAAACCAGAGGACTAATGGTCCTAAACCGCTCATCAGAGTGCTGAGTGTTTTTTGAAATGAATTTGAAGGTCATTATAGAAGACTTTCCCATGGTCCTTTAATATGCTTATTAGAAGCCAGGCTCATGTTATGGGGATTTATGCCCCTCTGTAGGATCATGAACCAAGGGGTCTGTACCATGAGTTTATATGCTGATTATGTTAAAACCTTTGATATTCATGTAGCTTCATTTACTCATTTAGTTGATCAAAGTTCAGAGGCAACAATAGTTTCCAAAAAATTAACAATTTCCACTTTTTCCCATACAAAAGCATATGCAACCAAATCTGACCTTGATGTAAATGGGTCAAGGTCAAGCCAGTCATCATTTGAATAAACTACGATGGGCCCCTGAGACCCCTATACTACATACCAAGTTTCAAGGCAATCAGTCCATTGGTTCCGGAGAAGAAGGTTTTTTTTTTAAATGATTTTACCATATACGGGTATGGCAGCCATATTTGTCATGTGACCAAACTCATATTTATTAATTTTCATTTCCTTGTTCCTAAAACCTTTCCTATGAAATTTGGTTATAAATAGCTCAATGTTTTCTGAGAAAAACAAGTTTTAATTTTCTATCTGGATGATCTTGGGCCAAGGTCAAGGAATGACCTTGACCTTGAATACTCATGTAGTTTCATTTACTAATTTAGCTACCTGCATCTACAAATTTTCAGATCACAGGTTGGAAAAGTTTCTTGAAAATACACAGTTTTGACTTTTTCCCATACAATAGCCTTTGGGACCAAAGTTGACCTTGGCCTAAAATAGGTCAAAACCATCCAGGGGTCATCATATGAATAAACTATAACTGACTTGAGTCCCCAATGCTACACATCAAGTTTCATGATAATCAGCCCACTGGTTCATGAGAAGAAGATTTTAAAAGGGTTTTGACCTTATATGGGCATGGTGGCCATATTGGTCATGTGACCAAACTCATATTTAATTAATTTTCATTCTCTTGTTCCTAAAAGTTTTCATATGAAATTTGGTACAAATGGCCCAGTAGTTTCTGAGAAAAACAAGTTTTAATTTTCATATTTGAATGACATTGGGCCAAGGTCAAGGAATGACCTTGATTACTCATGCAGTTTCATTTACTCATTTAGGTCACTATATCTACCAATTTTCAGACCACAGGCTGCAATGGTTTCTGAAAAATATAAGGTTTTGACTTTTTCCCCTACAAAAATCTACGCAAAAAAAAAAATTGACCTTGGCCTAAAATAGGTCGAGGTCATCCAAGTGTCATCATTTGAACAAACTATGACTGGCTTGAGTCCCCAATGCTACATACCAAGCTTCATGAAAAATCGACCTACTGGTTCCGGAGAAGATTTTTGAAGTGTTTTTACCTTATATGGGCATGGTGGCCATCTTGGTCATGTGACCTAAACCCCTTGAACAAACTTTCATTCCCCCAGCCCATGGATGCTCCACATGAAATTTGACTTCAATCGACCCAGTGGTTTCAGAGCAGAAGTTGTTTGAAAATGCTGACAGACAACAGACTAGAGATGGCGACAACAGAGGCTAGTCATACTATAAGCTCACCAGAGAGCAGCTCATGTGAGGCCATTTTTAACCCGAGGGCAATACCTTGAACAATCTTGTTAGAGGCCCGTTAGATGAAGTTATATACCAAGTATCAAAGTCCTGGACCTTCTAATTTCAGACAAGAAGATTTTAAAAGTTTATTCCCTATACGAGTCTATGTAAAACAAGTGACCACTGGGGCGAGGCCATTTTTATGCTATAATTAGCAGATCACTCAAGGCAACTCTGGTAGCCCGTAAATGTTATGTGTTGACAAAAGGTTTGTTTGTTTTTTAGCTCCAGATAAGGTGTAAATATTAAAGTCCAATATCAGAAAAGATGAATTATTATGGATCAAATTCTTGATGTCCTTCTGAAGTGAAAATCAGTCCAGCTCTTCACAAACCGGTCTTGGACAAGAACCGGCATTTTCTTGAGCCCTGATGGGCGTGGTGGCCATATTGGTCATGTGACCGAGATGCTGCTAACATACTTTCGTATCCTCTATCCACTGGGGCTCCATATGGAATTTGGCTTTGATTGGTCCAGTGATTTCTGAGATATTTGAAGAGTGTGGATATAACTCTGCTAATATTTGGTGGACTGTAACCTCAAGACAATATGCGCTGCTCCACACTATGTTCTACCTATAAATCAAGTTTCAGCATGATCTGATGTAAACTGTAAGAGCAGTTAGCCTGAAACTAAAAACTCAAGTTTTAGCTTGATCAGACGTAAATTGTAGGAAGAGATTGCCAGAAACAAAAAAAAAATTGCAGAACTTCTCAAAGGGGCATAACTCTGATAATATTTGGTGGACTGTAACCTTGAAATAGTATGTGCTGCTCCACATCATCGTCTAACATTTAAGTTTTGGCTGGATCGGATGTAAACTGTAGGTTAACCAGAAACAAAAAAATAAACAGAAATATACAATGGGGCATAACTCTGCTTATATTTGGTGGACTGTAACCTTGACATAATATGCACTGCTCCATATCATGGACTAACTATAAAACAAGTTTTAGCTAGATCGTTTGTGAATTGTAGGAATATTAGCCAGAAAAGAACAAACTACAGAAATTTACAAAGAGGCATAACGCTGCTATTATTTGGTGGACTGTAATGTCAAAACCCTATGCTCTGCTCCACATCATGGTCTAACTTTTAATCACATTTCAGATAGATTGGATGTAAATTGTAGGAGTTAGACAGAAATGGGAAAATTACAGATATTTTCAAAGGGGCATAACTCTGCTAATAATTGGTGAACTGTAACCTCAAAATAATATGCGCTTCTCCACATCATGGTCTTACTATAAATCAAGTTTCAGCTTGATTGGATGTAAACTGTAGGAAGACTTAGCTAGAAACGAAAAATTGACAGAAACTTTCATAGGAGCACAACTGCTAATATTTGGTTGACTGTTACCTCTATATAATATGCGCTGTTCCACATCATAGTCTAACTATGAATCAAGTTTCAACTAGACTGGATGTAAACTGTAGGAGGAGTTAGCCAAAAAGGAAAAAAAGGACATTTACAGAAATTTACAATGGGGCATAACTCTGCTAATATTTGGTGGACTGTAATCTAGAAACAATATGCACTGCTCCACATCATGGTCTGATGATGATGATGAGTTCAGGTTTAACGACGCATCAACCCATGAGGGTCATTTGCGTCAAAATGGTGAACTAACATGGTTCTGTAGTGAAACGATTATAATGGTAAGTCAAACACATCATGGTCTAACTATAAATTAAGTTTCAGCTAGATCAGATGTAAACTGTAGGAGGAGTTAGCCAGAAACAAAACATTTACAGAAATTTTCAAATGGGCATAACTGCTAATATTTGGTGGACTGTAACCTCAAAACACTATGCACTGCTTCACATGATGGTCTAACTGTAAATCAAGTTTCAGCTTGATTGGACAGAAACTGTAGGAGCTAGCCGTAAACGAAAAAGTTTATGAACAGACGTAGAGACAGAGGCCAGACCCTGTAACATAATATGTTCCTTTTTTCAAACGGGCGTTTAACAGTTTTACAGGAAATGACTGATTTCAAATGGTTACAGAAATAACAAAATTTTAGTCTGTAGCCTTACCAGCAGACGGACTTTCCTGGTTGACATTTCCCCATTTACCATTAAATCTTGTGGCAAATCCGAACAGTTCAATTCGTTCCTGAAATTAGCAACAAAAAAAAATTATATCCAAATACTGCAAATACATATCCTCTACTGGCGGAAATTATGTAGCTGATAAGATTTCAGCAACCACAATATATAGTCACATAGCAAAAAATGAAATAAAAGGCTGAATGCCAAATGTCACCCAATGTCCAAAGCATTTCAGAAATATTATAACCCCTTCTGACCATTTCTAAGACTCTTCGTATAGTAGCAATAAAATTTTTACATCCAGTGGTATGTAACTTTGGCAAAATATACAGGTATACAATTGATACATAAGAGAGGCTAGCCAAGTGGTTAGACAGTCTTGCGGTGCTGTAGATTGCCAGACTGAGTCTCACTCAGACCACTGACTGAAAATCTCTGTAAGCCAGCTGTGAATGGGTATCCTTCTGGGGAATGTTTAAGGCAGCAAAATGAGGGTATTGGGACCAGCTTTTGCATATTGTTGCCAAATTTTCATGGAAATTCAGACATAAGCTTTCTTCAAGAAAATTCTAAGTCCACAGGGCAGTAACTCTGTCAAAAATAGTAAACTGAAAATCTATGTGATTTGTCTGCCTAGCAGACAGATCTCACAAAATGTCAGGTCTTACTTTTTCTGAAAAGTCTTACCTTTTTTTGAAAAGTAATAACAGAAAACAAGAGGCCCATGGGCCACTATGCTCACCAGTGCTCAGGTGGGCACTGCCCACTGGCAGCCATGTATTTATAAACCATGGCAGCCCCAGCCCAAGGATGCTATAGATGAAATTTGGATGCAATCGGCCCAGTGGATTCAGAGGAGATATCGTTTGAATGTGTTGACGCCAGACAACAGACAACAATGGACAAATGCCTGTCCTATAAGCTCCCCCGGAGCCTTCAGCTCTGGTGAGCTAAAAAATACAAAACCTGTAACTGCTAATATGGTTAATATTTCTATAAAGTCTCAGCCTCATACAGCATATGGCTTCTGAGGAGATGATTTTTAAGTATTTCTTTTTTTTTCTCCTTTTTTTTTTTTTTTTTTTTTTTTAGCATTTTGGTTTCTGTTACAACCAATAAAAATGAGCAGTAGGCCTAAAATCATATGGCAGATAGAAAATTGCTTAAGGAACATTTCTATGAAAGTTTTGTCAAAATATCTTGAAAGGCTTGGCAGTAAATGTTGTTTTTCAATTTTTCCCATAACAAGTCTAAGGAAACTCTAAGTTGCCATAGCAAACAAAGTAAAGAGCTGAATTTCAATAATAACTTCATAAAGAACACAAAACCTGTAAAGTGTAATATGGTGAATATTTCCATAGAGGCTCAGCCTCATAGAGCATATGGTTTCTGAGGAGATGATAGTTTAAGTATTTTTTCTATTTTTTTTTTTTTTTTTTTTTTTTGTATTTTGGTTTTCATGGCAACTGATAATAAAACTGCAAGCCATGCACCATGCCCCACCACACAGGGACATATTCCCTATGCACTTCTGTAGTATAAGGGCTGAAAACAATCTAAGTTAAACATGAAGAGAAGCAATAAACAGTTATTTCATAACTCAAAAAAAAAAAAAAAAAAAAAAAAAAAAAAAAAAAAAAACCACCAAAAAGTCTAAGTTAAAAATTCAATAAAAAGTGATAAAAAATAATTTCAGGATTCTGAAAAAAACAATATGCATATCTTCAGACCATCCTAAAAGCATGTGTAAAGTTTCAAAAGGATCGGCCTGAAAATGTAGGAGGAGTTGTGCGTACAAGGTACATACTCCCTATACATTTCTGTAGTACTAGGGCTTGAAAAAAGTCTAAGTTAAAAATGAAAAAAATGTAATAAAATATAATTTCAGGATTCTGAAAAAAAAAAATATGCATATCTTCAGACCATCCTAAAAGTGCCTCTAAAGTTTCAAAAGGATTAGCCTAAAACTGTAGGAGGAGTTGTGGGCAGAAGGTACATACTCCCTATACATTTCTGTAGTACTAGGGCTCGAAAAAAGTCTAAGTTAAAAATGAAAAACAAGAGGACCATGATGGTCCTATATCGCTCACCTGACCAAACAGATTTGCATATTTACTGTTGAAGTTTCAGCCAAGTTCACTGCTCTAGGAATTTTGTATGAACTTTATAGCACTAACCACCCCCACCCCCCTCCACCACACCCCCGGCCATGTTTTTTTTACAAATCTTGACAACTTGAACTGAATCTTAAAAGAGGGTCACCAAAGGAACATTTCTGCCAAGTTATATTGAAATTGGTCCAGTGGTTTAAAAAGTTTTATATAGCTATAAAGCCCTACGCCCTAACAGCCACGTTTTTTGATGAATCATGACAGCTTGAACAAACTTGGTAGAGGGTCACCAAAGGAACATTCCGGCCAAGTTATATTGAAATCTGTTCAGTGGTTTCTGACAAGAAAATTTTTTAAAGTTTTCCATTTAGATATATAGGGAAAACAAGAAGATTTTTCTTCAAGTTTTCTATATAGATATATAGGGAAAATAAGCCCCACCCCCTTGCAGCCATATTTTTTGACAAATCATGATGGCTTGAACAACCTTGGAAGAGGGTGACCAAAGACACATTCCTTCCAAGTTATATTGAAATCGGTCCATTGGTTTCTGCCAAGAAGATTTTTAAAGTTTTCTATATAGATACATATATAGGGAAAATAAGCCCTGCCCCCTGGCGGCCATGTTTTTTGACAAATCCAAACAGCTTGAACAATCTTGGTAGAGGATCACCAAAAGAACATTTCTGCAAAATTATATGGAAATGGGTCCAATGGTTTGGGACAAGATGATTTTTACATTTTTCTATATATAGGGAAAATAAGCCCCGCCCCCTGGTGGCCATGTTTTTTGACAAATCCAAATGGCTTGAACAATCTTGGTAGAGGATCACTAAAAGAACATTTCTACAAAATTATATGGAAATCGGTCCAGTGGTTCTGACAAGAAGACTTTTAAAGTTTTCTATATAGATATATAGGGAAAATAAGCCCCACCCCCTGGCAGCCATGTTTTTTGACGAATCCATATGGCTTGAACAATCTTGGTAGAGGATCACCAAAGGAACATTTTTGCAAAATTATATTGAAGTAGGTCCAGTGGTTTCGGACAAGAAGATTTTTAAAGTTTTCTATGTAGATATATAGGGAAAATAAGCCCTGCCCTCTGGTGGCCATGTTTTTTGACAAATCCAAATGGCTTGAACAAGCTTGGTAGAGGATCACCAAAGGAACATTTCTGCAAAATTATATGGAAATCGGTCCAGTGGTTTCGGACAAGAAGATTTTAACATTTTTCAATATAGATATATAGGGAAAATAAGCCCCGCCCCCTGGCGGCCAAGTTTTTTGACTAATCAAAATGGCTCGAACAATCTTGGTAGAGGATCACCAAAGGAACATTTCTGCAAAATTATATTGAAATCGGTCCAGTGGTTTCTGACAAGAAGATTTTTAAAGTTTTCTATATAGATATATAGGGAAATTAAGCCCTGCCCCCTGGCAGCCATGTTTTTTGACGAATCCAAATGGCTTGAACAATCTTGGTAGAGGATCACTAAAGGAACATTTTTGCAAAATTATACTGAAATCGGTCCAGTGGTTTCAGACAAGAAGATTTTTAAATGTTTCTATATAGATATATAAGGAAAATAAGCCCCGCCCACTGGCGGCCATGTTTTTTGACGAATCCAAATGACCTGAACAATCTTGGTAGAGGATCACCAAAGGAACATTTCTGCAAAATTATATGGAAATCAGTCCTGCAGTTTCTGACAAGAAGATTTTTAAAGTTTTCTATATAGATATATAGGGAAATAAGCCCCGCACCCTAGCGGCCATGTTTTTTGACGAATCCAAATGGCTTGAACAATCTTGGTAGAGGATCACCAAAGGTACATTTCTGCAAAATTACATTGAAATCGGTCCAGTGGTTTCTGACAAGAAGATTTTTAAAGTTTTCTATATAGATACATAGGGAAAATAAGCCCCACCCCCTGGCGGCCATGTTTTTTGACAAATCCAAATGGCTTGAACAATCTTGGTAGAGGATCACTAAAGGAACATTTCTGCAAAATTATATGGAAATCGGTCCAGTGGTTTCTGACAAGAAGATTTTTAAAGTTTTCTATATAGATACATAGGGTAAATAAGCCCCGCCCCCTGGCGGCCATGTTTTTTGACGAATCCAAATGGCTTGAACAATCTTGGTAGAGGATCACCAAAGGAACATTTCTGCAAAATTATATGGAAATAGGTCCAGTGGTTTCTGACAAGAAGATTTTTAAAGTTTTCTATATAGATACATAGGGTAAATAAGCCCCGCCCCCTGGCGGCCATGTTTTTTGACGAATCAGAATGGCTTGAACAATCTTGGTAGAGGATCACCAAAGGAACATTTCTGCAAAATTATATTGAAATCGGTCCAGTGGTTTCTGACAAGAAGATTTTTTAAGTTTTTAGTTAAAAAATCTATTTTTAGCTCCTGTGACCTAGATATGCAACGGACCGAAACCATTTGAACAACTTTGAAAGAGGACCAATCAAGGATCATTCCTGTGAAGTTTGGTTAAAATCCAATCAGTGGTTTAGGAGGAGATGTTGTTTAAAGATTGTGGACGGACGGACGGACATACGGACGACGACGACGACGACGGACGGTGAGTGATCACAAAAGCTCACCTTGAGCTTTCAGCTCAGGTGAGCTAAAAATGTACTAAAAAATAATTTCAGGTTTCTGAAAAAACAATATGCATATCTTTAGACCATCATAAAAGCGCTTGTAAAGTTTGAAAAGGATTGGCCTAAAACTGTAGGAGGAGTTGTGGGCAGAAGGTACATACTCCCTATACATTTCTGTAGTATTAGGGCTCGAAAAAAGTCTAAGTTAAAAATGAAAAAAAATGTGATAAAAAATAATTTTAGGATTCTGAAAAAACAATATGCATATCTTCAGACCATCCTAAAAGGGCTTGTAAAGTTTGAAAATGATTGGCCTAAAACTGTAGGAGGAGTTGCGAGCAGAAGGTACATACTCCCTATACATTTCTGTAGTATTAGGGCTCGAAAAAAGTCTAAGTTAAAAATGAAAAAAATGTAATAAAAAATAATTTCAGGATTCTGAAAAAAACAATATGCATATCTTCAGACCATCATAAAAGCGCCTGTAAAGTTTCAAAAGGATTGGCCTAAAACTGTAGGAGGAGTTGTGGGCAGAAGGTACATACTCCCTATACATTTCTGTAGTATTAGGGCTCGAAAAAAGTCTAAGTTAAAAATGAAAAAAAATGTGATAAAAAATAATTTCAGGATTCTGGAAAAACAATATGCATATCTTCAGACCATCCTAAAAGCGCCTGTAAAGTTTGAAAAGGATTGGCCTAAAACTGTAGGAGGAGTTGCGGGCAGACGAATGGTGGGAGAGCTGACTGACGGACGGACGTTTGGACGGACGGACACTCAAAATTTCAGAGGGTATAACATAATACCCTGCCACTTTTTTGGTGGCGGGGCATAAAAATGAGCAGTAGGCCTAAAACATATAGCTGATAGAGGATAGCTTAAGTAACATTTCTATGAAGCTTTGTCAAAATATCTACAATGGCTTGGCAGTAAATGTCATTTTTAAGTCTATCATATAGAAACTCTAAGTTGCCTGATAGCAACCAAACTAAAAAGCAGAATTTCATAAACAAGAGGACCATGATGGTCCTATATCGCTCACCTGAGCAAACAGCTTTGCAAACTTACTGTTGAAGTTTCAGCCAAGTTCACTGCTCTAAGATTTTTGTTTAAATTTTATAGCCCTACTCCCCAGTGGCCATGTTTTTTTCATGCATCATGATGGCTTGAACTGAATCTTGAAAGAAGGTCACCAAAGGAACAATTCTGCCAAGTTATATTGAAATTGGTCCAGTGGTTTCTGACAAAAAGTTTTTTGAAGTGTTTTATATAGCTATATAGAGAAAATAAGCCCCACCCATAACAGCCATGTTTTTTGACGAATCATGACAGCTTGAACAAACTTGGTAGAGGGCCACCAAAGGAACATTCCTGCCAAGTTATATTGAAATCGGTTCAGTGGTTTCTGACAAGAAGATTTTTAAAGTTTTCTATTTAGATATATAAGGAAAATAAGCCCCACCCCTAGCAGCCATGTTTTTTGATTAATCATGATTGCTTGAACAATCTTGGTACAGGGTCACCAAATCAACATTCCTGCCAAGTAATATTGAAATCAGTCAGGTGGTTTCTGACAAGAAGAATTTTAAAATTTTCTATACAGATATATACGGAAAATAAGCCCCGCCCCCTGGCGGCCATGTTTTTTGACGTATCATGAGGGCTTGAACAATCTTGGTAGAAGGTCACCAAAGCAACATTCCTGCCAAGTTACAATGAACTCTATCCAACAATTTCTTACAAGATGATTTTTAAAGTTTTCTATATAGATATATAGGGAAAATATGCCCCCCCCCCCTAGCGGTCATGTTTTTTGACGAATCATGCCGGCTTGAACAATCTTGGTAGAGGGTCACCAAAGAAACATTCCTGCCAAGCTATATTGAAATTGGTCCATTGGTTTCTGAAAACAAAATTTTTAAACTTTTCTATATAGATATATAGAGAAAAATAAACCCCGCCTCCTGGCGGCCATGTTTTTTGGTGAATCATGATAATTTGAACAATCTTGGTAGAGGGTCAACAAGGAAACATTTCTTTCAAGTTATAATGAAATCGGTCCAGTGGTTTCTGACAAGAAGATTTTTAGTTTTCTATTTAGATACATAGGGAAAATAAGCCCCGCCCCCTGGCAGCCATGTTTTCTGAAGAATCGTGACGATTTGAACAATCTTGGTAGACGGTTACTAAAGAAACATTCCTGCAATGTTGTATTGAAATCGGTCCAGTGGTTTCTGACAAAAGGATTATTAAAGTTGTCTAAACAAATATATAGGGAACAAAAGCCCCGCCCCCTAGCGGCCATGTTTTTTGACAAATCATGACGGCTTGAACAATCTTGGTAGAGGATCAGCAAGGGAACATTTTTGCCAAGTTATATAGAAATTGGTCCAGTGGTTTCTGACAAGAAGATTTTTAAAGTTTTCTATATAGATATATATAGGGAAAATAAGCCCTGCCCCCTGGTGGCCATGGTTTTTGACAAATCCAAATGGCTTGAACAATCTTGCTAGAGCATCACCAAAGGAACATTTCTGCAAAATTATATTGAAATCGGTCCAGTGGTTTCTGACAAGAAGATTTTTAAAGTTTTCTATATAGATATATTGGGAAAATAAGCCCCGCCCCCTGGCGGCCATGTTTTTTGACGAATCCATATGGCTTGAACAATCTTGGTAGAGGATCACCAAAGGAACATTTCTGCAAAATTATATTGAAATCGGTCAAGTGGTTTCTGACAAGAAGATTTTTAAAGTTTTCTATATAGATATATAGGGAAAATAAGCCCCACCCCCTGGCGGTCATGTTTTTTGACAAATCCAAATGGTTTGAACAATCTTGGTAGAGAATTACCAAAGGAACATTTCTGCAAAATTACATTGAAATCAGTCCAGTGGTTTCTGACAAGAAGATTTTTAAAATTTTCTATATAGATATATAGAGAAAATAAGCCCCGCCCCTGGCGGCCATGTTTTTTGATGAATCTAAATGGCTTGAACAATCTTGGTAGAGGATCATCAAAGGAACATTTCAACAGAATTATATTGAAATCGGTCCAGTGGTTTCTGACAAGAAGATTTTTAAAGTTTTCTATATAGATATATTGGGAAAATAAGCCCCGCCCCCTGGCGGCCATGTTTTTTGACGGATCCAAATGGCTTGAACAATCTTGGTAGAGCATCATCAAAGGAACATTTCTGCAAAATTATGTTGAAATCGGTCCAGTGGTTTCTGACAAGAAGATTTTTAAAGTTTTCTATATAGATATATAGGGAAAATAAGCCCCGCCCCCTGGCGGCCATGTTTTTTGATGAATCCAAATGGCTTGAACAATCTTGGTAGAGGATCATCAAAGGAACATTTCTACAAAATTATATTTAAGTCGGTCCAGTGGTTTCTAACAAGAAGATTTTTAAAGTTTTCTATATAGATATATACAGGCCTCCTAGTGGCCCACTTTGAAAATACAGGTTTTCATATAGGTTCTTCTTACTCAAAATACAGGTTATTTACAGGTTTTTCAATAAAAAATTTAGGTTAAAAAAGGTTCCTCCAAACTCACATAAAGATTTAAAACTGAAGAAAAAACATTTGATGAATTTTTGCACCACAATTGCTACGATAAAATTGATCTGAATTTTACAAAGTCCAAGCAAGCGAGGAAAAATTTTTTATAATTTCTTGACAGTTTTCATCACTTTTTTGGGACTAAAAAATAAAAAATGGTAGGGCATTTTGAACAAAAGTTAGGGTTTAGTCACGAGAAGGTTCAAAAAGTGAAAAATATAGGTATTTTCATGAAAATACAGGCTTTTTATAGATTTTATGAACAAAATAAAGGTTTTATAGGTTTGACACAAAATTATAGGTTATTACAGGTTTTATAGGTTTTGCTAGGCCTGTATATAGGAAAAATAAGCCCCGCCCCCTGGCGGCTATGTTTTTTGACGAATCCAAATGGCTTGAACAATCTTGGTAGAGCATCACCAAAGGAACATTTCTGCAAAATTATATTGAAATCGGTCCAGTGGTTTCTGACAAGAAGATTTTTAAAGTTTTCTATATAGATATATAGGGAAAAGAAGCCCCGCCCCCTGGCGGCCATGTTTTTTGACGAATCCAAATGGCTTGAACAATCTTGGTAGACATCACCAAAGGAACATTTCTGCAAAATTATATTGAAATCGGTCCAGTGGTTTCTGACAAGAAGATTTTTTAAGTTTTTAGTTAAAAAATCTATTTTTAGCTCCTGTGACCTAGATATGCCATGGACTGGAACCATTTGAACAACTTTGAAAGAGGACCAACCAAGGATCATTCCTGTGAAGTTTGGTCAAAATCCAATCAGTGGTTTAGGAGGAGATGTTGTTTAAAGATTGTGGACGGACGGACGGACGACGATGACGACGGATGGTGAGTGATCACAATAGCTCACCTTGAGCCTTTAACTCAGGTGAGCTAAAAACATAAAACCTGTTAAGGCAAATATGGTGATTATTTCCATAAAGTCTCAGCCTCATAGAGCATATGGTTTCTAAGGAGATGATTTTTTAATTTTTTTTTTTCTATTTTTTTTTTGGCATTTTGGTTTCCATGGCAAACAATAACAAGGGCAGATAACACCAAAAGTAAGGCAGAATGATTCTTCTTTGTCACAACATATCCTGTCATCAAGCTAAGTATATTTTCATGAAAATATTCAAACCATTAAAGGAGTTATAGCCTGAATACGTAATTTTGCCAAGGGCAGATAACTAAAGAAATTAACACTGGGCAGAAGAATCATCTTGCCTGGTAGAGGACCACTCAAGGGACATTTCTGTAAAAGTTTTGTCAAAATATTTGCAATGGCTTAACAATAAATGCCATTTTTCTATTTTCCCATTGTAAGTCTATGGCAACTTTGTTACCATACAAACCAGAGCTTTTGAGCAATAGCAAAGAAAAACATAAAATTTGATGAGGCTAATACAAAGAATATTTCTGCAAAATCTCAGCCCTATGTTCCATATGGTTTCTGAGGAGATGATTTTAAAATATATTCTTCCTTTTTTGCATTTTGGTTGACATGGCAACAATCAAAATCAGGACTTGGCAGCAAAATAATCTGCCTGGTAGAGGACCATTCAAGGAACATTTCTATAAAAGTTTTGTCAAGGTATCTGCAATGGCTTAACAATAAATGCCATTTGTCTATTTTCCCAATATAAGTCTATGGCAACTTTAAGTTACTATACAAACCAGAGCTTCTGAGCAATAGCAATGAAAAACACAACATTTGTACTGTAGAGGCTAATACAAAGAATATTTCTGCAAAGTCTCAGCCCTATGTTCCATATGGTTTCTGAGGAGATTTTTATAGATATTTTTTTCTATTTTTTGCTTCTATGTTGCCATGGCAACCAATCAAAATGAGCACTGAGCAAAATAATCATCTGCCTAATAGAAGACCACTCAAGGAACATTTCTGAAGCAGTTTTGTCAAAATATCTGTAATGGCTTAATAATTAAATAATTAATAATATTTTTTTTTCTATTTTCCTATTATAAGTCTATGGCAACTTTAAAGTTGCCATAGCAACCAAACTTGATGGCTGATTTTCATAAACAAGAAATCTGCGGAAAGCGATGTCACACCTGCGGGGATTAAGTCATACAAGTTCCTATTTGTATTGAAAAAAATCTATTTTGCAGTATTCAAGAAATTGATGGGTTAGTTTGTAAGAAAAATGGACAAAGTAGAAAATTTGGAATATTGGCTTGCAAAATTTGATCTAAACCTGTCCATTATTTCACAAGATACTGATATTGAGCGGATATCATTTTTGCCCATTAATCAAGGCTAGTAAATCAGCTGAAAATTGACGAAAAATGTCATGTGACAATCCCAAGCTAGGTATTGTTAACAACAATATGTGTGCAAAATATGATCCTAATCCATCAATTCTTTCACAAGATATTGAGCAGAAAGCAATTTTGGGGATAAATCAAGAGCCCCTAACTCTGCTGAAATGATTCTGAGATTTATGTGCAAACAATATGCACATCTTCAGACCATGACCTAATCATCTGTGAAGTTTCAAAACTATTGGCCTAAAACTGCAGGAGGAGTTGCGCTCACGAAACACCCACTGACTATAAGGGTTTTAGGTAAAAACAGACTAAGTTAACAAAGCTGAAAAAGTTAAAAAAAAAAATCTGAGATTTATGTGCAAACAATATGCAAATCTTCAGACCCTGACCTAATCATCTGTGAAGTTTCAAAACTATTGGCCTAAAACAGCAGGAGGAGTTGTGCTCACGAGACACCCACTGACTATAAGGATTTTAGGTAAAAACTGACTAAGTTAACAAAGCGGAAAAAGTTGAAAAAAAAAAAATCTGAGAATTATGAGCAACAATATGCACATCTACACACCATGGCCAAAACATCTGTGAAGTTTCAAAATGATTGGCCAAAAACTGTAGGAGGAGTTGCGCTCACGAGACACCCACTGACTATAAGGGTTTTAAGTAAAAACTGACTAAGTTAACAAAGCAGAAAAAGTAAAAAAAAAAAAAAAAATCTGAGAATTATGAGCAAACAATATGCACATCTACACACCATGGCCAAAACATCTGTGAAGTTTCAAAATGACTGGCCAAAAACTGTAGGAGGAGTTGCGCTCACAAGTCAATTGTTGACGAACGGACAAACGGATGGGTCACAGCACACCTATATCGCACCTGCGTGCTAACGCAGGTGCGACAAAAACACAAACTTTAAATCCGGCAGTGGATAGGTGCTTCAGATGAAATTTGGTATTGATTGGCCAAGCAGCTTCAGAACAGATGTTTTTTTGAATATGTGAACGAAATGACGCCAGACGACGGACCAATGCCTATCCTATAAGCTTCCCCGGAGCCTTCCGCTCTGGTGAGCTAAAAATAGAATGTGATCTGCTACAATGTTGCTTGGCATGTTAATGGTTATGGACAAATGGATACATCTGAAGGAGAAAGGACTCTAAGCAGCAAGGTTTTTGCTCCCCCTGTTTCAGAGGGAGACCACTCCAGCTGTTAGAATGGTATATGAACTCCTCCCCAAAGAGGCTACTCTAAGACGCTAGAAAAATCACCTCTGGCTTTAAGAGTAGCTCTGTTAGGATAAACAGACGACTACTTTCATGCCAGAGAGGTGTATCCATTCACCCAAAGATCAGTCTGTGCATGTTCACATTCTAATTAAAGTGCAAATTTTGCCTATACAATCTCTTGACTATGGCAAAGACAATGACTGGTACAAACATCTGGGTTCATGCCTTTCACAGTGGCTTTCCTGTGGCTCATATATATGACATACAGGATAAAAATAATAAGGTTATCGGCAAAACATGAACAAAAATAAATTAAAACAAGAGGGCCATGATCGCCCTATATCACTCACCAGAATCATATTATACATAGCATTGCTAACAGAGATGCAGTTTTAAAGGTTATGGTGACCTAGAGCATGACCTTTGCTCTCAGGGTCATCTTCTGGTCAGAAAAAAACATCCCTACAAGGTCTGAGGGTCCTAGCCCAATAGTTATAAGCTTGTTTTGTACTAGAGGTCACTGTGACCTTGACCTTTGCCATTAAGGTCATCTAATGGTCAAGACATACATCCCATCTAAGTTCAAGTGTTCTAGCCTCAAGCACTGCCGAATTGTAAGCTTTTTAGTACTAAAGAACATGGTGACCTTGACCTTGACCTTTGTCCACTGGTGAGAACCAACACCCCTTCTAGGTTTGAGGGTACTATCCCCAAGCATTGCCAAGTTATCAAGCTTTTTAGTACTAAATGTCCTGGTGACCTTCACCTTTGCCCTCAGGATCATCGACTGGTGAGGACCAACATCGCTACTAAGTTTGAGGGTCTTAACCATAAGCATTGCAGAATTGTAAGCTGTTTTGGTACTAAAGGTCACGGTGACCTTGACCTTTGACTTAAAGGTAATCTACTCTTCAGGTCCATCCTCCCTATTAGTTTGATATTCCAAGGCCTAATCATTGCCAATGGCTTTTTGCTCTATGTAAAACAGATGACCACTACCCCTCCCCCCTGTGGGCGGGGCCTCTTTTCACCCCCACCCCCACCCCAAGGGGCATAATTTGAACACTCATGTCAACTGACCTCTAGGCAATGCTACATACCAAATATCAAAAGGCCTAGGCCTTGCATTTTCAGACAAGAAGATTTTTTAAGTTTTTTCCTATATAAGTGTATGTACAACATGTCAGCCCCGGGTGGTGCCATTTTTGGCCCAAGGGCTATAATCTGAACAATCTCGGCAGAGGTCCACTAGGTGAAGCTATGTACCAAATATCAAAGACCCGGGCCTTCTGATTTCAGATTAGAAGATTTTAAAAGGTTTTCTCTATATAAGTCTATGTAAAACATGTTGGCCCCAGGGCGGGGCCATGTTTGGCCCCAGGGCAATAACTTGAACAATCTTGGTAGAGGTCAACTAGGGAAGCTATGGATCAAATATCAAAGGCCTGGGTTTTCTGCTTTCAGATAAGAAGATTTTTAAAGTTTTTCCCTATATGGGTCTCTGTAAAACAAGTGACCCCCAGTGCAGGGTCATTTTTGACCCCAGGGCTATAATTTGAACAACCTTGGTAGAGGTCCACTAGATGAAGCTACATACCAAATATCAAAGACCTGGGCCTTCTGGTTTCAGACAAGAAGATTTTTTTTATTTTTCAGTTAAAAATCTTTTTTTTAGCTCCTGTGACCCAGATGTGCAATGGACCAGAAACATTTGAACAACTTTGAAAGAGGACCAACCAAGGCTCATTCCTGTGAAGTTTGGTCAAAATCCAATTAGTGGTTTAGGAGATGTCATTTGAAGATACTGTTTATGGATGGACAGATGGGTGCATGGATGCACAATGGACAAAATGTGATCACACTATGTGACAGGTGAGCTAAAAACAAGAAGACCATGGGCCATGATTCGCTACCTGATAAAAACAGCCATTGCATATCTGCAAATGCCATGCAACATTCTTCCAGTAATGCCACAGCAACTAGGACACAAATTTGACCATACCATAAAAAAGTCAAAGATCCTCCTAAGATCATAATTTGAACAAATTGGGTAGACCTGGAGTCCCCAATGCTGTATACCAAGATTCAGCCGAAAAACTTTTATAGTTCTGGAGAATTTAAGTGTTTTTACCATATATGGGCATGTTCAATATATTGTTCAATGCTGCAGAACCATTTGAATAAATTGTCAGCTTCACTTTGACTGAAAGCTCCATGTGAAAATTGGTCAAGCAGGAGATGGCTGATCTGGGTCTTCGCTGTGCGCTCTATGGAAGGCTGGGATCATATATATCCTTCATGCGGCTTGTGAGGACTTTTATCTGGCTGTGCGGATGCGCAGGCTGATCTTGGTCTTCGCTTGTCGCATACTTTTGTACTGAAGGAATTGCTGTGCCCCGGATAACTTGCTTTATTGTACATTGCCGCCTTTTTTGTGTGACGTAGCTGGCATGGCGCACCGATTCACGTTACGTTTTTGTGTGCGACGTCATCTATGTCTATTGTTTATTACATCCTGAAGAAGCCGTGATGGCGAAACGTTGATGTTAATACATGATAAAGATTATTTTGTGTTGGTGTTGATTTACTATACAAAACAGAGGACTAACATATTCATCAAAACAGGGATTATAGTTACTGAGGGGGCTAGAGCTTGCTCTTCTCATGTTATTGGTGATGGTCTGAAGGATGACTGTTATGGCAAAGTTACTTCTGTTTCAGATTCAGTAAAAATTGAAAATTACGACACTGCTCAATTACTAAATGAGTTGCGCGAAACGGCAAACAGGAAATCTAATGCACTGAATTTTGAAAACGCTGATGAAATGACAGATGAAGATATATCAGACTGACAGGCATAACCAAGGATCAGTTCAATGATGTACATGAATCTCTCTCCTCGTTGCGTTCTACATCAACAAGGAGCACTCATACAGCACTTGCCATGTTGCTTGTAAAACTTAGGACTGGTCTGTCCTTGGCTGTTCTTTCAACATTGTTTGGTATGAAGAAAACTACTTGCAGTAAGGCAATCCATTCAGCCAGAGTAAGTCTAATGTCCAATTTTGTTCCAAAATATCTTGGCCTGCCACATATAGAACGAAATAAAGTAATTGAAGATCACACTACAGAATTTGCAAGGGTGTTGTTTGCTGATTCACAGAAAGATGTTGCTATTGCTGTTGCTGATGGTACGTATGTGTACATAGAGAAAATCGGTGACTATTTATTCCAAAGGCGTTCATATTCTGTCCACAAAGGTCGCCCATTGCTTAAACCAATGATGCTTGTAGCAACTGACGGCTACATACTTACAGTGCTTGGACCTTATGTGGCTGATGGTAAAAACTCAGATGCCAAGATAACTGAGCATATGCTGAAGAGCAACAGTGAGGATATTAGAAATTGGTTCAATGAAGGGGATGTTCTCATTGTTGATAGGGGGTTCAGAGACGTAACAGACTTACTTAATGATTGTGGGATCAATACTGAAATACCTCATTTCTTGAAGAAAACAGAGAAACAGCATAGCACTGAGGAAGCAAATGAATCAAGACTTGTCACCAAAGTGAGATGGGTTGTTGAGTCAGCAAATGGGCGTATAAAGCAATGGAAAGCTTTAAGTAATGTGCTTCCCAACTCTCAAATCCCATTTGCTGGCAATTATGTGCGAATTGTTTGCTCCGTTTGCAACGCTTTCAGGCCATCCTTGGTGACAAGTTTGGAATCAGATGTTGTCATGGCCAAACGAATGATGGCCTTAGCAAAGTCACCTAATAAACTTCAACAAAAGGTGACTGACAATAAGTGGGATAAACGGCATACAATTTGGAAATGTACGGATGCATCTGAAATGCCAGATTTCCCACAACTGAACGAAGCAGAATTAAGAGACCTGACAATGGGAGTGTATCAGATTCGCCAGACGAAATCATACACGAAAGAGCACCAAACAGATGATGGCAAATATGAAATCCTTATCAACAAAGAGCAAGAAGGTGTCCTCAAGTCCCAAATATGTTCAAGGCATACCAGCAGCAAGACCTATAATTTATGGATTTAATACAGCACATACCTATCACAGGTTGGTTTTGCACATGCAAATCAGGCCCTAGAGTGGTGGGCTGCTGTGCCCATATTGCATCAGTCTTATGGTATTTGGGGTTTGAGCAACACCAGCCAGCAACAAAAGGGCCTAAGATACATAATAAATACATGGATTTTCTTTCAGATGCTGCAGCTGAAGTTTGGGATGCCAACAGCAACTCCTCAGAAGAAAGTGATACAGAATGAGATGAGCAAATGTGTGTCAATTATATCCGATAAAAACGATGAACTCTTAAGACCTCTAAAAGTAATTTTGGCCCTAACTGATACCAATTTAGTCTCTGCTACAACAGTACAACCCTTTTACATGACAAATACATTAGAATTTAACTCCTGTAAGCGATTCTCGCCAGTAAACTGATAGCAAAAAGGCAAAACAAAATTTTGATACTTTCGTCACATTTTACTGCAATTTCCTCTTTTCAAGGGCGCATAACTCATGTCACAGACCATCTATCAAAAAATCCTCATAATTCTGCAATGGCCAAGCATTGATAAGTATTTGCTAGAAATGAGACAAGAATGTGTTGCTTAGTAGAGAAATGTTCAAGTTGTTGGCAAAGTTGGTCGATGAAAAATTAATGAAAATCCTCAAAGTGCAAATAAAGTATTATATTTCAGCAAAGTACAATGAAATACACACTCATCCTATTTCGTATTGATATGTACCTACAGTCAATACATTACATGACAAAAAGTTTTGTCAGTCTGCTATTTGAATATAGTAGATCGCTGATTAATTGTCCAGGGTAGAACTGATATGAAATTACCCCACCCACTTTTGATAAACCCTTATCATAAAACCAGAGTTCCGTTTGATTCAAACTTACCAGGGATGAATGTCCTCTCTTGAGGCTATATGTTCCCAAAATATTATTGAAATATTTAGGTACCACGAAAACCTCCTTATGGAGACCAGTCCTTTTCAATCCCCTTTTCACAGAAAGCTCCACGTGAAGTTTGAAGAAAATTGGCCCAGGGATTGCAGAGGAGAAGTCATTTAATGGTGTGGACAGACGGACGGCAACTGATCACAACAGCTCAACCTGAGATCCAAAAATCTGAACAGCTTCTTCAGTGGGTTAAGTCGAAACCCACTTAGTGACAAGATGTTTCATTTGCCTTCAGAAAATATGCAAAATATAGCAAATGCCAACCCTCTCCTGCAACCAACCTACACTTTAGTCTGTCTATATCTTAAATTCAGCAGTTATCCAGCAGTAAACCTGGAACAGTCTGTTCACTTTCTAAACTTTTTTGAGTTTTACAGATAAAGGCAAACAGTGCAGACCCTGATCAGATGCTGAAATCTGCAGCATCCAATGGGTCTACACTGTTTGCAAAGGTCTATTTGTAGGACATTTAGCAAAACAGATTAAAATGAATATCACTTGCTACAGTCCTGGATCAATTATTGGTCTTCAATTTTTGTTCTTGTACATGGCAAGTACCTTGACCAGATTGTAAAATCTGATTTAAACTTTTCAAGGAATATTGGAATCATTACTGTTTTATCTCAATCATCTTTATACCTGCAAAGAATACTGCAGAGCTGTCTGGGCATTCTTCTTAGCGAGGCTGATTTCTTTACTGTAGGAAGGTCCTTTTTTCGTCAACTGTAATAAACATACTCCAAGGTGAATACAGAAAAAAACAAGAGTAGCAAATATACCAAAAATCATGATATACTGCCCCTTGGCAATCCATTAAAATAACCAAGATCTGCCAGTGAATCATCCACATATCTGTCATTGTGATATTAAAATTTCAAAATATAACATTCTTATAGGCAACAAGTAAATACACTACTTATTTTGTGAAAGGTATTTTTTATAAGTATTGGTTATAAAAATAATAGAACCTGTTTATGTTTACACCCACTTCTAAACTACAATATCTAAATTTGTAACATCATATTCTGTAGAAGTGTAAACTCTTAATACTCTACTCTAGCTTCCCAATGTTGTTTTCTTTATATAATCATATACACCTGTATTTCAACCTCTACATGTTATCAATGTAGTGTAGAGCTTACTAGGATGTGTCTACATATGGACGGATGGACAGACACCAGGCTGATTGTTATATCCCTCCAACCTATTCAATTTGGTTGGGGAACCTGACCTAAATCCCTAATATTAAGAAATAAATCTCGATGGGCATAGGAGTTATATAATGCACAATAAGAATTTGCCTTAAAACTTTATGAGGTAAAATTTCAAGGGCAGATAACTATAAAAGTGAAGTAAGTCCTCATTCTTGCATGCAACACAGCTCCTGGACTTGATCCATAATTCTACGAAATGTTGTCCAAATATTCCAAACTGTATGACAGTTACAAAAGAAGAAAAAATGCCTAACGGCATTATGGACAGGTTTTTCCACTGAAGAATAAAGGTAACATATCACTTTGAAAAAAGGTTAATCAAAAGGTAAACCTCGGACGACGCCTGACCGCCCGCCCAGATATCGCTATTTTAAAAGGGATTTTTTAAAAAACCCGTCCAAAAATGCTACAAAATAACTTTTTGACCCAGTACATTTTATAAGAATTCAACAAAAATAAAGACATATACATATTTTATTATACCCAGCACAAACGGAGTTTGATAGTGGGTATATATACTTAAGGCAGAAAGTTCTATCTGGTTTTAAAAGTGCCAATGCAAAGGTATTATATCACCTTTAGTCATTTTTATCGGTTTACCTGAAACTGTTTAATGTTATCATCCTCCTCCGAGCCTGTAAAGAGTCTACAGTAGTCTGCCTTCACCCAGGTCCTGGACACTCTCTCATCAAAGAACACCACATGATAGTGTGTCTGAAAGTACAAAAAAAAAAATTTAACAAGCTCTGAGAACAAAATTTCTGGCTCTAAATAAGAGGGGTATCCACATAGTATTTTTCTTTATTTCTTCATAATGCAGCTAATCATTAGTGTCTCCTAGTTGCATTAGTGTTTGCCCCAGATAATACACCAATTAGATCACTTGAATTTTCAGATTTTCAGCAGATTTATTAGTGAAGACTATCCAACTTATCATAAAGACAGTCTTCACAATTAAATTTAAGACTTGAAACTACAAGTGATCAGAAATGTGTGGGTTATTGTGCTAATTTCATTTTTATGGGAAAAAAAATTACTCCTATCCACATATGAATTCAAGAATTAAAATATATATAAAATCCCCAAAAAGATGCATTATCCTTTTTTGATATGGCGGATTCTACTTGTATACTAACATAGTGGATATTGTACATTAAAATAAATCATATGAGAAAGACTGAACCAATACAGCTTTATCAGATCTTGAATAAAGGCGAAAAGTTAAAAAAAAAAAAATCCAAAAATGTACTTTTCATTATTTTCCTCAAGCTTGAAGCCAAATTCGACAAACTTGATGCTAAAAACTGGAACAAGAGCTCTGCAGACTGGGGCAATATATGCCCATGGGGTGCCTTTCTTAGGAAATGAAATGATAAATGAGCAGGACTTTGTCAGTAACTTCGTCAGTAACACACATAATACGGATGGACAACAATAACTTCCCAACCACCAAGTACGACTTTGATCTTAACCTGACATCACTGATAGGTGGGTTCTGTATATCATCCTGTTTAGCTGAACACCGAAAATGCAAAAAAAAATCTTCTAGTGGTTTAGAAGATATGGAGTGGATACAATATTTGGTGGGCTGTTAACCTCGAAATTACATGTGCTGCTCCACATTATAGTGTAAATATTTACAAAGTTTCAACTTGACCAGAAATTATAGGAGTTAGCCAGAAACAAAAACTTCATAGAAATTTTCAAAGGGGCATAACTCTGCTAATATTTGGTGTACTGTAGCCCTAATATTTAGTGTCATGTAACCTCGAAATAATATGCGCTGTTCCACATCATAAAGTAACTAATTACAAAGTTTGAGCTTGATTGGATGTAAACAATACAAGGAATTAGCCGGAAAAGATAACTTTAAGGAAATATTCAAGGAAATATAGCTCTGCTAATATTTGGCCAACTCCAAACAATATACACTGCTCAACGAGTCAACATCATGGTCTAACTTGAAATCAAATTTCAGCTGACTTGGATGTAAATCGCAGGAGTTAGCCAGAAATGAAAAGTTAAAAAAAAATATTCAAAGGGACATAACTCTGCTAATATTTGGTGGCCTGTAATCTCGAAACAATATGCGCTGCTCCACATCATGGTCTGAATATAAATTTTCAGCTTGATAGGATGTAAACTGTAGGAGGAGTTAGCCATAAAAGAAAAGTTTACAGAATTATTCAAAGGGGTACAGCTCTGCTAATATTTGGTGGACTGTAACCTCAAAACAATATGAACTACTCAGAATCATGGTCTTACTACAAATCAAGTTTCAGCTTGATCAGATGTAAACTGTAGGAGGAGTTAGCCGGAAACAAAAAATTTACAGAAATTTTCAAAGGGACATATCTTTGCTAATATTTGGTCGACTGTCACTTTGAAATAATATGCGCTACTTTGCATCATCTAACTATAAATCAAGTTTCAGATAGATTGGATGTAAATTGTAGGAGTTAGCCGGAAATGAAAAATTTACAGAAATTTTCAAAGGGGCATAACTCTGCTTATATTTGGTGGACTGTAACCTCTAAATAATATGCACTGCTCCACATCATGGTCTAACTATAAATCATGGTTCAACTTGATTGGATGTAAATTGTAGGAGTTAGCCTGAAAAAAAAAAAAAAAAAAAAAAAAAAATTCTGACAGACGAACGGATGGACAGATGTCAGATCCTGTAACACGATACGTCCCGTTTTTCAAATGGTCGTATAAAAATCAATTCCTTATTCACTAAATTTACCCAGTTTTGAACCAAATAACAGCAACATTTTTGTTCTGTCTCAACTTTGACTTTTGTGGATTACACAAAAATGGAGAAAATACTCACAATATTGCTTTTATGTTTTGAGTACTTTTTAAAATCACTTGACATAACAATTCCAATGAGTACTCACAACATGTTTTTATGGGGAAATAGAAATATTCCCAAATGATGCAAGTACTCCCCTTATCTGTTCTTCTGTACCATGATTTGTACAAGTAGAAAATAATCCTCATTCAACAGTCTGAGTAAAATCAAAGTGATCCTCCATATCTGTGCTCAAAAAAACTGAATGACTGGCAGTATATGATGTCATCCGATCCCACAAATGATAAATGACAGCATGAAACTCACTGTAGTAGAAGTATTAAAATAAGCTCCTGCCCAAGCTATTTATGCATGGAGCAAACCTCAGGCGCAAACACTAAGCTTTGCTCCCCCCAGATTCTTAATGATGAAGATTTTAAACAAGAGGGCCATGATGGCCCTATATGGCTCATCTGAATCATGTCATGCATATATAAAAGTGCTTTATGCTTTGAAGATTTTCAATGAAGGTAAATGTCTCTTTTAATGGTTCAATTTTCACTAAAGTGATTTAAAACATTCTGATATCTGGCAAAAACTGTACCAATCAACTTTGTAGAGCTTGAATAGACAATGTAACATGCAATCTATCTAAGTTTTGTGCCATATGGTGTCAGAGAAGAAGTTTTTTTTTAAAGTTTCTTGCAAAGTAAGTCTTTGTTAAGGCATATGACTCCCAGGGAAGGCCAATTTCAGTTTTATGACTTTTAAAAACCTTGAAAGAGAGGTCCACTGGACAAGGCGGTTCTAAAGGTCATGGTGAACCTGACCATGACCTTTGCCCTCAGGGTCATCTTCCAGTCAGATAATACATTCCTACTAAGTTTGAGGGTCCTAGCCCCAAGCATTGCCGGGTTATAAGCTTGTTTTGTACGAGAGGTCACTGTGACCTTGATCTTTGCCATTAGGGTCATCTACTGGTCAAGACCAACATTCCACCTAAGTTCAAAGGTTCTAACCTCAAGCACTGCCTAATTATAAGCTTTTTAGTACTAAAGGTCATGGTGAACTTGACCATGCCCTTTGCCCCCAGTGTTATCTACTGGTGAGAATCAACATCATTTCTAAGTTTGAGGGTCCTAACCCTAAGCATTGCCAAGTTATCAAGCTTTTTAGTACTAAAGATCCTGGTGACCTTGACCTTTGCCCTCAGGATCATCTACTTGTAAGGACCAGCATCTCTACTAAGTTTGAGGGTCCTAACCGTAAGCATTGCAAAATTATAAGCTGTTTTGGTACAGGTTGCCCGCCAAAAGTTGCATCTAACTTGAAAAACGGTGTGTACGAGAAAACTAAATTAGGTTATTTGAATGTCTTAAAATATGCGTAGTGGTACAGCGGTTACTTCATTGGCTTCTAATGCTATCCCGCCCGTGATGAGAAATTTTCCGCCCGTGATAAGAAATTTTCTGGGTCTTAACATGCTCTAATAACATCAATAGCAGGTGTGCTGTTAATATCGTGTACCATCCTTCGGGACCTTAACTTGAAGGTCCTTGACCTTTGACTTAAAGGTCATCTACTCTTTGGGTCCATCCTCCCTATTGGTTTGATAGTCCCAGGCCTAATCATTGCCGATGGCTTTTTGCTTTATGTAAAACAGGTGACCCCTCCCCCACCTCCCCTGGGTGGGGCTTTTTTTTCACCCCAGGGGCATAATTTGAACACTCTTGTCAGAGGACTTCTAAGCAATGATACATACCAAATATAAAAGGCTTAGGCTAACCACTTTCAGACAAGAAGATTTTTTAAGTTTTTTCCTATACAAGTCTATGTAAATCATGCCTCGGGGCAGGGCCATTTTTGGCCCCAGGGCTATAATTTGAACAATCGGCAGAGGTCCACTAGGTGAAGCTATGGACCAAATCTCAAAGGCCAGGGCCTTCTGGTTTCAGATTAGAAGATTTTTGGAGGTTTTCTCTATATAAATCTATGTAAAACATGTTGGCCTTGGGGCGGGGCCATTTTTCACCCCAGGGCAATAACTTGAACAATCTTGGTAGAGGTCAACTTGTTGAAGCTTTGTATCAAATATCAAAGGCATGGGCCTTCTGCTTTCAGACAAGAAGATTTTTAAAGTTTTTTTTCCTGTATGGGGGTCTATGTAAAACAAGTGACCGCCGGCGCGGGACCATTTTTGACTCCAGTGCTATAATTTGAACAACTTTGGTAGAGCTCCACTAGATGAAGCTACATACCATAAGTTTTCTATTTTTAGCTCCTGTGACCTAGATGTGCAATGGACTGGAGCCATTTGAACAACTTTGAAAGAGAACCAACCAAGGATCATTCCGGTGAAATTTGGTAAAAAACCAATCGGTGGTTTAGGAGGAGATATCGTCTGAAGAAATTGTTTATGGACAGACGGACGCACAGATGGATGGACACACAATGCACAAAATGTGATCACAAAGGCTTACCTTGTCACTCTGTAACAGGGTAACTAAAAACAAGCAATAACCTTCACTTTAATAGTTACTTCTTAAGGGTTTTTTAATGCTGTAATAATTACACATACACTTCACTGCGTATTGTCTATAATGTGAGAAAAGTACGCTATGTCGGCTGTATGAGTTTGTCCTAAAATTTACAAACTATTGATGTCTAAACACTGCTGGATGAGTGGCAAACAATGTAAACCCTGTTCAGATGCCACATTCTGCAGCATCTGAACTGAGTCAACATTTTTTGTTCAGGCCTGTCTGTCCCAATACTTAAATAATGGTAATTTGGGACTTCATTGTTTGTCTGAAGGAAGACTGGTAACGAAAAGCAAAGCCCTAATCAGACGTTTTTTTGTGTTTTTTTTTGTCTTTTTTTTTTTTTTACAGTTGTGGTTTATCATTCAGTCATGTCATTAAGGTGTCTAGATGTAATGGGGGGAGAACTGAAGTATCATGCCTGAGATACATCATGTGATACTGCTACCAGTTACATTATACCCATGCCAGTCCTCACTCTTCTTCCTACTGTTGAGCACCAAGAAATAGACAAGCTAGTACCTATTATGAAAAAAACTTTTGGTACGAGGGGAGTTCAATAAGTTCGTAGAACTCGGGGGTTTATCTCACAGATTGGAAGATGGTTTCAACATTATTTTTCAATATAATCCCCCTTTACTTCAATGCATTTGGCCCACTTTTCTTTTAAGCAGTCTATGCCTTTGAAATAAAAGTCGTCTATTTGGTCCTCAAACAAAGCCTCTGCAGCAGCCTTGAGCTCATCATCGTACCGAAATCTCGTTCCACGCAAGTGGGACTTCAAATTTCGAAACAGATAATAATCACTTGGGGCCAGGTCTGGACTGTATGGCGGGTGATTTAACTGCTCGAACTTGCACTCACGAACAGATGCTTGCGCAACTCTGGACTTGTGCACAGGGGCATTATCATGCAAAAGAAGGACACCAGCAGCTAGCTTTCCCCTTCATTTTTCTTTAATAGCAACCCTTAATTGTTTAATGACATTGGCACAGTATTCTCCTGTAACTGAAGTACCAGCAGGCTTGTAATCTATCAATATAATCCCTTTGGAGTCCCAAAACAACGTGGCCATTACCTTGCTGGCTGATGGTTGGGTAGGAAATTTCTTAGGTAGGGGTGAGCCAGGGTGCTTCCATTGCATGGACTCGTTTTTAGTATCTGGGTCCCAGTGGTGAAGCCAAGTTTCATCTCCTGTTACAAGACGAGTGTGAAAGTCTTCTGGACTGGCATTGTACACTTCCAGAAGTTCTTGACTTGACTCCACCCTTTGCTGACGATCTTGCATGTTCAGGTTTCTTGGTACCCACCTGGCAGATACTTTTGACATGCCTAAATGTTCATGGATTATAGTGTAAACACTTCCATTAGAAATACCACATTCTGAAGCAAGTTCGACAACTTTGATTCGGCGATTGTTTAGCACAACTCTCTCAACACGGTCGATCATCTCCTGGCTGATGACATCAGCAGGGTGACCTGGCCTTGGGTCATCTTCTAAGGAGTCTCTCCCACATTTAAATTCTGCTGACCACTTTGCCACTGTGGAATACTTTGGGCTACTATCACCATAAACATCAGCCATGCGCCAATGGATTTCTTTGACCTTTGCACCCTCCTTAGTGAGGAACTTTATGACTGCTCTGAACTCAATATTCTGACTTTCCATTTTTGCCTATGGGTATAGGTTTTCAAACAAAAGGTAAGAGCAAAAAATGTACGTGTTGACTGAACGGCTGTTATCATTCAACTGACAAAGGTTTACACTGCACAAAAATGAAAAAACAAATCTTGAATTGTGTAGAAAAATACCGAGTTCTATGAACTTACTGAACTACCCTCGTAAGATCCAGCTAGGAATCGAAGCCACAACCTCCTGATCAGAAGGTAGGTGTTCTATCGAGCCACCTGGACTGGTTGACCGCATGAATGTGCAGATTGATCCAGGCATTTGCTTTCTACATGCAAACTAAGACCCTGTTTTGTGTGATGCAGCTCGTATGATGTTCATTGCAAGAAAAGGTCCCTTATGTTCTCTATAATAGACCTGTACACATGTGCAATCCGAAATACCATATTTACCCTAAGTATTGGGACTTATCTACTTACCATACTACTCCTAAAATTTGAAATAGTACCTTCTCTTCATGTTTCTACAATATTGCTGTATGTATGGCAAACAGTGTAGGTCCTGATCAGATGTGTTCTACAGCATCTGATCTGGACCTAAACTGTTTGTAAGGTCTATCTGTCCCAATACTTTGAGAAATTATGGTATTCAACAGTATACAGGGATTCTGGTAGTGGACAATGGAGGTCCTTATCAGACTGCATAATGGGCAAGCCGATCTGTGCCTTCCCCACCAACATATGGTATATGGGCCCATTTCTTGTTTTAAACATTAATTTTATTTTTACTGGTATCATTGAATGTGCTTCGTTAGTGTCAAAATAGGTCTCAGCATCAGGGTCCATTTCTACCATAGCTGGCCACCTGAAAATATAATTCTATATATAATAACCATGAGGGTCAGTCATGAACTATTCGGACACTTTTCATGAAGTCTACATCTTTGATCTGCAGTCAAAAAGTGTATCATACACATTAATATATGTTGTCAGCCTTGCAAAAGCAAATATAAAACATCTAAATATCATAAAACATCTTATTTAGCTACCAAGATATATGGACTTAAGTGTCAATAATAAAAAAATACTAATAAAAATCTGGTATGTTACACAAAGTCAATATTGAAACTTGGTAATTTTACTCATTAACAGATTTCATTACATATTGTATAAACCTTAACAAACATAAATATAAAACAGCCTGTGTCTAAATAAAGTATACATTAAAAAGCATTATAAGTTTAGATGGTTGGAGATGAAATATTAAAGGAGATTGGAGATCTTCAATTAGCAAATGCCCAAGAAATTTTCAGAATCTCAGGTTTAATAAACCAAACTCATTAAAGATAATTTACTGTTCTATTTAGCTGTGTAATCGTTTTTGTAGCTCAAGCAATGATTCTGTTCAAATTTGAATGAAAAGTATGAAAGTATGAACTCTATATTCAATTATATAGGAAACAGAAAGTATTTTTAGTATATGTCCCCCCCTCTCCCCCTTAGCTATTCAAACAATTTGGCATACAAATGTATTTTTGAATATGACATAATTTATTATATCGACTGATTGATTGTGTTTGGGCTTAATGACAGGTCAACCCTTGTAGGTCATTTTGTGTTGTCTCAAAGAGAAAGGGAGAAAAGAGATAGAAGAGATAAAGGAGATGAAAGAGAGGGACAGGAAAGAAAGAGGAACAGGAAAGTGATGAAAAAGAAGAAATAAAAACATTCCCCTTCTACCCTTACCTGCTAAATGGATATCAGGCCTTGCCTAACTGTAAGCAAATAATGGCGATGCAAGATACACGACACCTTCGCTACACCTGATGAATATTATATCGAAATGGCAAGTTTGGGCAAGGCAGGAAGGCTGTCAAAAAGCCCCCAAAACCAACAACCTGGCTAAGCTCCATGATTAGTAAACTAACAAGGGTTTGGACATATACTGTATCAGTATGCTACACAGGCTATGTTAAATTTAGCACACACTTTTTGCCGGACTCAACATGACTATAAATTTACCTACAGTATGTTAATACCACCTGTCCTATTTATAATTAACAGGTGTAAACCTTGGTAATATTTATATAGGTACAGGTATATGCATTAGTGATGGACAGTGTAACTTTTGTTGTAAAATTCAGATATAATGCACCTGTGATTTGTGCACAAGTCATTTTTTTTTGCCAGAATTTTAGGCTGCTAAAATGTTTTTCCAAAAATAACTCACCCCACCCCTTTAGACACCGATTTATTCTACTTTTGGGTCACATCTAGAAGTTTACTACATGCCATTGCATTTGACATATGTCTGTTTTCAAGAACCATGCAGCCAATCTTAAACATGCATATCACAGAAGCTGTCAGAAGCTTTCAAAAACTGGGTCTGAAACCCAGGATAACTTTTAAAATTGCAAGTTTAGATTTTATATATCTAAACTTATGCTTAAGCAGAGTATCTAGTCACGTTAGTGACTCCTACAATAACAATACACTTTTAGCAGCTACATTTAAACTAGAATTGCTTGTTTGTAAAACACTATGCCCCTAACTATATGCTTGTCCCTACTCAAGAACCAGAGAACCAATGGTCCTAAATCGCTCACCTGAGTGCAGAGTGTTTTTTAAAATGAATTTGAAAGTCATTATTAAAGACTATCCCATGGACTGTTTATATGCTTATTGGAAGCCAGGCTCATGTTATGGGACTTTATGTCCTTCCTTAGGATCATGAACCCAGGTGTCTGTATCATGAATTTATTTACTGATTATGTTAAATTCTGTGCTAAGTTTGATACTCATGTAGCTTCATTTACTCATTTAGTTGATTGCAAATACAAAATTAAAGTTCACAGGCAACAACAGTTTCTAAAAAATTAAAAATTCCCACTTTTTCCCATACAAAAGCATATGCGACCAAATTTGACCTTGATGTAAATTGGGTCAAGGTCAAGCCAGTCATCATTTGAATAAATTACGATGGGCCTCTGAGACCCCAATACTACATACCACGTTTCAAGGCAATCAGTCCATTGGGTCTGAAGAAGACGTTTTTTTTAATGATTTTACCATATACGGGCATGGCAGCCGTATTGGTCATGTGACCAAACTCATATTTATTGATTTTCATTTCCTTGTTCTTAAAAGCTTTCCTATGAAATTTGGTTACAAATGGCCCAGTGGTTTCTGAGAAAAACAAGTTTTAATTTTCATATCTGAATGACCTTGGGCTAAGGTCAAGGAATGACCTTGACCTTGAATACTCATGTAGTTTCATTTACTTATTTAGCTACCTGCATCTACAAATTTTCAGATCACAGGCTGGAATAGTTTCTGAAAAATACACAGTTTTGACTTTTTCCCATACAAAAGCCTATGTGACCAAAGTTGACCTTGACCTAAAATTAAATTTTTAAAAATGTAAAACTGATTTTAATGAGCATATCTACCATATATTCTACTTATTGCTAATCCCTGTTAGCTCCTGACAAAAATTAGGTATGATCAGAGGTTCTCTCCTGCATGGGAGGAACAAAGAAACAATCTTCGTGAATTACCCAGTTTTTTCCCTTATATCTATAATATAGTGGGGTGGGGGGAAGAGGATGGCAACCTCCCAGTAGAATATATGGTAGGTATGCTCATTAAAATCGATTTTACATTTTTTAAAATATAATTTTAATGTTTCGCATACCAACCATATATTCTACTTATTGCTAGAATCATCAACATGGAGGGAGGATTCCTCCAACTCTGATAATACCTGTTGTAGACTTCCAAGAAGATCTTAGAAGGTCCATAATATATAATATTATTTGACTAAGATCTTGTGTATAGAAGAGATATTAGATTATAGAGTTTGACTCTCCTAATACCTTCCTGGAAGTGTTGTCAATATATTAACAATCTAATTACCTTTAGAGATCCGGCTGTAGGTATCAGATACCTCAGGCTCAAGAGATGAAGATTTGCCTTTTGATTCTGAAATCTCTGAGATAGAATCTAGTAAAAGTTGAAGTACTGGTCCTGACAGCTGCCTTAATTACGTCATCCAGAGGTATGAAGTTAAAGTAAGTCCAAGAGGAAGAGAGAGCTCTTAACTCGTGTGTCCTGATTTTAAGGTGAGGCAATTGTCTCTCAGAAATGGACTGATAAGCCATTTTAATGGCAAACTTTACCCAATTAGAAATTGTAGACTTCTTAATGTCATGATTTCCTTTAGTGGGTATGAAAAGTCTAGTTCTGGAACCCCTTATAGATTTTGTCCTTTTGAGATAGATTTTGATAGCTCTAATTGGACAAAGAAGGCTGTTAAAGTCGTGACTCTGACAGATATTTGAAAGCCTTGGAATTGCAACAGACTCAGGAGCTTTATCAGAAGTTGATTCTTCACTAAAAGGCCTACTTGAGTTCTAAGAGTGAGAGAACCATCAATAGAACTAAATCTGAAACATTCTTCATCAATAGCAAAGGCATGAATTTCACTAACATGTCTGGCTGTAGCCATAGTGAGTAGGAAAGATGTCTTTATAGATAAGTGAAACAAAGACAACTTGCTCATAGATTCGAATGGATCTTTGCATTAGTATGTGAGAATAAAAGCTAGATCCCATTTTGGGGCAAGTAATCTATTGACAGGTCTTTGCATTTGAAATAACTTGATAAGTTCTGAAATGATAGGATGTTTTCCTATATTCATTTTGGACCTGAATTTCAAGGTGTCAGATATCATTGATCTGTAATCTTTGATTATGCTGACTTGACAATTTTTATCTCTACATAGATATATCAAGGTCAGCAATGTTAATTTCCTACCATTATGATAATTTTATGAAAGGGACATAAACTCATATATTTTATATTCTTTAAAGCTAGAGTTACAGTTATTGTTTAACTGTGGTCATCAATGTCATGGATTTGACGTTACGTCAGTGTATGTCCACCATTACTTTGAATAAAGTTGTTGCTGCTTCTATGAAGTGTTTTCTGGTGTTTAACAAAGCAGAGCTGATCAACATGAGAACATGCAAGTTTAGAGGAAAGTTAGCTGAGCATTGACTGGTGGAGGTATTTGTGTGTATTTTAATGAGTAAAATACAAAATGGTAGCAAAAATCAATCCTCCAAGTTTGACTTCAGTGCCATATGAACTGTATAAACAGAAGTTATCAGCATGGCGTGTAGTGACTGGCCTTAGTAGGACAAAAACAAGGTGTTGCAATAGCTTAATTCCTTCCAGATGATGACAAAAATAAAATTCAAGAAAAAGTTTTCAGTCACATAGGTCTAGGTCTTGATGAATTAAATAAAGAAGATGGACTTGACACTCTCATTAACTTTCTCGATAGTCAATTGATGAAAGATGAGCTAAGTGACAGTTTGGAAAAATTTGAGGAATTTAAAGATTTGCAAAGAGTGGCAGTTTGGAAAAGTTTGAAGATTTGCAAAGAGCTAATGGCCAAAGTATTACTGAATTCATTGCCACCTTTGATTCTTGAGAAACTGGACATGAAACTGCCATCAGAAATATTGGCATTTAAACTGCTTAGGAAAGCAAGTATCAGTAAAGAGGAAAAAAATGCTTGTTCTCACAGGAATGAACTATGCAAATAAATGGACACTATCATGAGGAGGCAAAGCAGTCACTGGAGAAATTTAAGGGAGATATCAGCAGAGGGCAGTGCAAGCATGGGATCAAGTATAAAGTTAGAGCCAGCATTTTTAGCTCAGAATGAAGAAGCTTTATTGGCTGCTGGTTCTGTTAAACAAGGTCAAAATAAAAGGACAGCCAAGAAAGGGAAGGAAGTCTACAGTCATGGTAGTGAACAGAGAAGTCGTGGTCAGGAAGTTAGGACTAAATCCTACAGGAGTGGATGGCAAGCCATTAACCTGTAGAATTTGCGGCTCTTATAGGCACTTTATGAAAGACTGCCCTTATAGCTGGGAGAATATTACAGTCCGGTTGCCAAATGCAAATTTTGAAGGTAACCCAAAAAAACAGTCTGCACAAAATGTTTTTGCAGAAATATGATCTCTAATATGTCCTCTCACTGAAACTTAATGATGCCTCTTTGGCATCTTTGGGGAAACTGAAATATTCAAGATGGCAGACAAGAAGGCGCCTAAGGCATAAAACCTCCATATCTTCTTAAGTATGAGGGCTACACATATAATTTTTGTGTCTAAATACAGGTTTTTTAGGTCAAGAAATCAACTGAGAGTGTCAAAATCAGCTTTAAGACACATCTAATATCCGCATTGGCCAATAAGATGTCATAGTCTGCAAATTTCTACTGCACTGATTGACCAAGATATTTCTTCGTGATAACAAAACATAGATTTTATTATTATAAAAAATAGAAAGGAAGGCAATGATCAGGAATCGATACAATTATCCCACACCTCCCATCAGAGATATCAAAGGGAAAGAAACACAAACACGAAATAACTGGACCCTAATGGAAACATCACTAGCAGAAAGCCAAACGGACAGTTACTTTCCCACAAAGTGACCAAATGGCTATCCAAAACAAAAAGATGTAAGCGACACACACATTCAAAGATGAACTATAACAAAAATAAACCATGACAGAAGAACCGCATTGGAACGGTCAGTGAAAAGTATTTCACCGGGGGGCTTAAATCGATTTTACGTGGCCACAATCCTCGCCCTTACTTCTGCCGCGGTTTAGACACATAATTTGTTCAGCCCGCATGAAGGCTTCCTAACCCATCAGTGCTACATCTCTGAGAACACAAAAAAATCAACAATTACAGAGATGAAACAACGATGAGGACTCGACACCACGAAACAACTGAAATGCTAGAGCAAAAGAAAACCAACAGTAAGACTCCGGTGGGCCCCACCAAAGATAGAGCATCAAGTACCAACCAATATTACCCAAAATTAAATTTCAAGTAAGCCTTTACGCTGGAACCATCATAGAATCTGAGGCCTAACCCGCTGGCATGCAACTGAAGAGGGAAGCAAAGTTATTAACCGTCTGTCGCATAACATTTATGTTGTACCCAATCTTTTTATATCGAAGAGTGATTTTACGAAATTGGGTACTGAAGTCACTGCAAGCATATATTTTTCTGAATTTATATACTAAGTCACCATAAAATTCGGGTTCCGATAGGCCTTGTTGCAGAAGAGATTTAAGTCCAACAGCGAATTTAGAAACTAAATCGGAATGACGTCTATAAAACTTAGAAAAGGCTTTACGTAGTTTTTGATACCGATAACCCTGATTAAGAAGTTTAGCAGTTAGCAATTTATTATGAGTGTTGAAGTCAGTTACATGACTAGACACTCTGGCAAATCCAATTAATTGTGAAATATAAACACCGTAGGATGCCGCAAAATTATGTCTCTAGCCCATATACTTAAGAAGATGTGGAGATTTTATGCTGCGGTGGCCATCTTGTCCGCCATCTTGAATATTTTTAATTTCCCCAATGATGCCAAGAATCATGCAGTTTCTGGTTAAGGACATCCTAAATAATAAGAATCTGCATCAAACATTTGTGCGGACTACTTTTTTGGGTTCTCCTGTCACCACCCTGACTATTAGGAGGGTTAACATTGCAGAAGAGGAGAATGTTGTGCTGTTTACAGGTTACAACAAAGAGGAGATATATCAGCTGGGGGTCGATGCTCGTAACTGTGCTGTATTGGACAATGCCTGCAGCAGCATAGTGTGTGGGAAGACCTGGATAGATAGCTACATCAACTTGCTGAATGAAAATGACAGGAAGGAGATCAAGCAAAGCACAGGTGAAAAAACATTTAAATTTGGTGGGGGCACTCATCTGAAATCAAGAGCTGAATACCGTCTTCCTGCAGTAATTTCCGGAAAAGAGATGACAATTAAAACAGATGTTGTTGAATTAGACATTCAACTGTTGTTATCATGTAGTGCGATGAAAAGAGCAGGAGTAAAGATGGACCTAGAAAATGACTCCGCAGCAATATTTAGGAAAGACATTGCTCTGAATCTCACAACATTGGGGCATTATTGCGTCCCAATTGATAGAACTGAAAATATAGCCGTTGAAGAGGTCTTCACAGTAAAGCTTGAAGATTTGATTGAGTTGTGGTTTAACGACACGTCAACCCTTGTGGGTCATTTTGTGTCGTCTCCCAGAGAAAGGGAGAAGAGACAGAAAAGGGGAGGAAAGACAAGTATAAAACACTACTCAAGCTACATCATCAGTTCGCTCATTCTCCAGCGACTAAGCTAAATCACTGCTACACGGGCCCCTGTAGCCTAGTGGATAAGAGAGTTGACTCTTAATCCATTAGGTTTCTCACCGCTGTGGTTCGAGCCTGGCTCGGGTCATATGTGGGAAAGCCAAGTTCTGCTTACGGATGGTCAGGTGGTTTTTCTCCGGGTTCTCCGGTTTTCGCCCACCTTCGATGAACGATCGGCTCGATATAAGTGAAATATTCTTGAAAGGGCCGTAAAACCCAAATCAAAAAAAAAAAAAAAATCACTGCTACAGGATGCAGAACTCTGGAAAGATGCTTTCAAGGACCTACTAGAAGAAATAGATAAAAAATGTGAGTTATGCATAAGGTATTCAGAAACACCACCATGTCCTGTAGTTAGCATGCCAATGGCAACTCAGTTCAATGAAAAAGTGGCCATGGACTTAAAGCAATGGGATAAGCACTAGAGTCTCCATAAATAGACATGTGGTCAAGATATACCATCTCTGTTTTTGTCTGCAGAAAAGGGCCAAGCAATGTTATAGATGCCCTGATGCAGTACTGGGAAGATCTTCCCACACACTGTGCTGCTGCAGGCACTGTCCAGTACAGCGCAGTTACAAGCATCGACCCCCAGCTGATATATCTCCTCTTTGATGTACCGTACCCTGTAAACAGCACAACATTCTCCTCTTCTGCTATGTTAATAACCCTCCTAATATTCTCCCAGCTATCAGGACAGTCCTTCATACCATTCACTCCTGTGGGATTAAATTTTCTTCTATCCTGACCTTGATTTCTCTGTCCACTACCATGACTGTAGCCCTTTCTTGGCTGTCCTGTTATTTTGACCTTGTTTAACAGAACCAGCAGCCAGTAAAGCCTCTTCATTCTGAGCTAAAAATGCTGGCTCCAACTTTATACTTGATCTCATACTTGCACTGCCTTCTGCTATATCTCCCTTAAATTTCTTCAGTGACTGCTTTGCTTCCTCATATAGTGTCTGTTTATTTGCATAATTCATTCCTGTGAGAACGAGCATTTTTTCCTCTTTACTGATATTTGCTTTGCTAAGCAGTTTGAATGCCAATATTTCTGATGGCAGGTTCATGTCAAGTTTCTCAATTTTTCTATATCGGGAATCAAAGGTGGCAATGAATTCAGTAATATTTTGGCCTTAGCTCTTTGAAAATCTTCAAATTCCTCAAACTTTTCCAAACTATCACTTAGCTCATCTTTCATCAATTGACTATCAAGAAAGTTAATGAGAATGTCAAGTCCATTCTCTTTTTTAAATTCATCAAGACCTATCTGACTGAAAACTTTTTCTTGAATATTATTTTTGTTGTCATCTGGAAGGGATAAAGCTATTGCAACACCCTGCTTGTCCCTACTAAAGTCACACTACATGCCATGCTAATAGAGTCCATATGGCACTGAAGTCAAACTTGGAGGATTGATTTTTGTAGCCATTTTTATATTTTACTCTTAAAATACACACAAATACCTCCACCAGTCAATGCTCAGCTAACTTCCCTCTAAACTCATATTTCCATGATGATCCGCTCGGCTCACATTGTTAAACACCAGTGGTTTAACAACTGGTATGGCCAAAACCAAACATAATGAAGATGTTACAGAAGAAGGAACAAAGGAAGAGTCACAACAGAAGTTGTACCAGCACATGCAGAGAGTCAAGAAGTTGTAGAAACTGACAGAGATACAGAAGAACAATCCTCAGTTACACAGAGGGATTTACCATAACTTGATGGAGAGACAGATTCAAGAAGAGCAGAGGCTGACAGAGTAAGGGGGGATCTGTGGGAGTAAAAATTAATGATGTTATAAGATACAAGTTGGATGGAGAGTGGGTTACTGGGACAATACTTAGTCGAGCAGGAAAAGCGACTAGGAAATACAAAACCTAACAATATTGAAATAAAAATAGTGAAGAAAGAAGTGTTGATCTTGGAATGCATGAATGGGAAAAAATATGTGAAACAGAAATTAACATTACTGAGGTTACCAAGAGTAGAGAGATAAGCACTGCCAAGAAGAATGAGGTTGAAAAATTAGTTCAGTTTCAAACATATGAGGAAGTAACAGACTGTGGACAGAAGGCATTACCAACACAGTGGGTTTTAACATGTAAAGATGGACAGAACAAGGCCAGATTACTTGTAAGAGGATTTGAAGAAAGAGATCATGAAACACCTAGAGACAGTCCAATGGTTAGTAAAGGTACTATGAGGCTATTCATTTCTATTTCAGGACTTGAAAATTGGACTGTAAAAACAACTGATATGAAGTCAGCTTTTTTACAAGGCAAAGAATTTGAAAGGGATGTCGAGCGTGGTCAGTTTACCTAACCACACATTTACTGGGCAGGCTTAGTCCTCTAAGCGGTTAACCAGTATTGTGCACATTCTTTTGCCAGAAACTGACAACTGCCCTCCTTGAATCAGTGGAAGGGAGAGAATGACCGTAGAAAATATTTCATGATCAATCTCCACGAAAGAATATTGCCGACCTTGGCGGGGTTAAACCAGCAACCTCCTGGTCTCCAGTCGGACGGTGCATCCAACTGAGTCATCGAGGCCGGCAGGAAGAGTTATGGGTGGAGATATTAACAGATTTAGCAGTTCTGGGAACCATGATCTATTTGGCCATAGAGGTGCTATAAGTACTACTTTGCACTGTGATTGATGAATTTTTGGAAGTACAGCTTGAATAAGATGAAATGGAGGAAAGGCATAAGCATGGATGCGATTCCAGTCCATTGAAAGAGCATCTATTGTTAGTGCTTTCTCGTATCGAATTGGTGACATGTATATTGACAATCTGTGATTGAGAAGTGTTACAAATAGATCTATGTTGGGAAATTTGGTCATGTGAAAAATTGCATTCACAAATGATTGATTGAGAGACCATTCTGTTGAGACTGTTTTTTTTTTTTGTTTTTTTTTTTGGTCTGGACAGACGATCTGCAAGTATGTTGAATTTTCCTGGAATGTGTCTGATTACTAGACATATCTTGTTTTGTTGACACCAAATGAGTGTGTTTCACACTTCTAGAGAAAAAGATCTGGAGAATGAGTTCCGCCTTGTCATCAAAGCTACAACAGTTGAGTTGTCTGTTGAGACTAAGGCTGTTGAATTGATTATGTGATGGTGTGCTTGTTTCAAGGCAAGAGTTACGGCCATCATTTCTAGAAGATTGATATGGAGTTGTGATTGGTCTTGGTTCAAACTTCATGAAATAATAGACCCTCCGGTTCCAGATTAGCTCCCCAACCAGCCTGACTGGCATCTGTGAATAACTGGTGAGAAGGAGGAGGGTTCTTGATAGGAGCACCTTTTAGATAAATTTAACGATTGTTCCACCAATTGAGATGATACCAAATATTGTGTTATCGAATTGGTGGTGAAGCGGAAAAATATGAGGTCTCCAGTGTGCCAGAAGAGACATTTGTAATGGTCTGAGATGAAGTCTCCCTAGAATTACAAAGTCTGCTGCTGCACTGAGTTTTCCCAAACGAGACAGGAATGATCTGGCTGTAATTGTTATTTTGGCACGAAAAGGACTGATTGTCTCTAACAGTGTCTGAATTCTGTCTTGAGGAATTTTGACTACGTTGAGGTGAATGAGAAACTCCATCCCTATGAAAATGAATTTCTGAGATGGAATCAGGTCTGACCTCTTGATTGATTATCAGTCCTAGATTTACAATCAACTGAATGATGAATTGTCTGTGTTCCAATAGAGCTAGATGGTTTTGGTTTCTTGATAACCAGCCGTGTAGGTAAGGAAAGGGAGTGATAGCTTTTCTGTGAAGATGAGATGCTATTACTTTCATGAGATGAGTGAATATAGGAGCTCTTTGACAGACAAATGGTAGAGCTCTGAATTGGAAGATATATTTTGTCCTTTAGAGCAAAACGGAGATATTTGCGAGATGATGGATGTATCGGGACATGCAAATAAGCGTCCGTCAGATCCAATGAAAATGCCCAATTGTTGGGGTGAATTGATTTCTGAGTTTCCATTCTGAAGCTTTGTATTAGAACAAATTAGTTTAGAGTGGAAAGATCTATTATGAGCCTCATTTTTCCATTCTTTTTTGGGACAAGAAATATTCTTGAGTAATATCCTGGAGATTCCAGAAGAATTTCCTCCACTGCCCTCTTTTTTAGGAGAATGTTGACCTCCTTCCAATTCTGGCCTTTTGGTTTGTTGGAAGAAAATGGGGTCTTTTGAAAGAGGAGGTATTTCCTTGAACAGTATCTTTCCACAATAGAAAGGGCCCATTTGTCATTTGTGATTTAGTGCCAGTTTGGGGCAAAGTGGGCCAACCGCCCTCCTACCGGAATCTGAGATTGAGGACAGGGCAGTGGAGGTAGCACATCAAAATTTCTTTTGAGAGATGGAACCTCTTTAAGAGAAGCCACCTCTGTCTCTTCTGTCAGAACCCCTAGAGAAAATGTCTCTTGAGGGACCATAGGTTTTCTTGGGATAAGAAGATTGTGGTTTTTATCCTGAATTCAAGGATTCTGAGGTCTTGGATTAGTTTTCTTGAATTCAGGTTTTACACTTTTAGATGTAGATGCTTGAAGTTTATCATGAGAAGAAGTGACTGTTTTGGAAATCAAGTCGTTCTTCAGAACTTCTGCATTCTCTTTGTAAATTTCATCTATTTGACTTCCAAAAAGTGAGTCTGAGATGAAAGGTGTTGACCTAAGTTTCATTTTAGTTTTATCTGATAAAGACTTAGGAGCAGAACAAATGGCAGCATCTCTTCTTGCTTATTGCATCTCTAATGTAAGATAGGAAGCAAGCAAAGCCAAATGCTTAATTGTGCATGCTAAAGGTCCTAATATTCTGACTAAGACTTTAGTGTCTATTGATTCTTGTTGTAGGCATTTGTATGCCGCGTAAGAAAAGATGTCAGAATAAGAGAGAAGAGTTCTCTGAGTTAATTCTCAAAAATGCCCAGGTTCTTAGTGGGTATCTGACAACTGCCAGTGAGCGCAAGATGTATCTTAGAGGAGTCCGGATCAAGTGGAACTTCTCTTTGAGTACGTACTATCTCGGCATGGGATTTATAATATGCCATATTGACAAAGGCATTTTGTTCTTTCTTAGAAACTGTCCAGTCTTCAGGCAAATGATCCTTTTAGTATTGGTTTTGAATGAAATTCATGTTACTTGAAAGGATCTGGGATTGTGGCAATGAAATAGATTTTCTATCTTCTTTCTTTAAGTCCTCTTCAATGCTTGATTTAGGTCTTTGAAGTTGAGAGGAAGAATCTGAAACTGACATCCTAGGAAATTTGTCCGCTGGAAGTAGTTTAAATATTTCTTCTATAATTAGGGGAAAACCCATTCTTTCTTCTTCTTGTGGTTCCTCTAAGAAAGACTATTCTTGAGGGAGATTTCTTTCTTGTCAACGTTGTTTCGGATTAGAATTCGTCGTCTTTAGCTTGAATAGACAAATCCATCTGTTGTTCTTTCTCAATGTTCTCTGAAATAGTTTGTGTGGTATTTTCCCTTGGAGAAGAACACGCTTTATCAGAGAAAATAGACTGTCTAGAAATAGATCTTCTCTTAGTATTTCTTCTTGAATATGAATGAGAAGATGATGGTGAAGATCAGGGATGTTTATGAGAACGTCTAGGAGATCTAGTATGATATCTTCTCTTATGATGTCTTTTATTAGACCAATAGTGAGGAGAAGAGGAGGAAGAATATGAACTATAACGAAATCTTCTTCTCCTCCTGGAAGAATGAGTAGAAAGATCTTTGATCTCTAAACGCTGACTTGAAGAATGAGCTTGACTTGTCCGGTGATGACTGACATTTGTCCAGTAATTATCATAAGTCCTGCTAATGTCTGGTGTCTGGTGAATGTTCAATGTCCGGTGAGTGTCCGGTGAATGTCCAGTGTCTGGTTTGGAGATCTGCGCATGTCCGATGCCCGGAGTTTGGTGAATGCCTGGTGTTTGTAGATTGTTCTGCTGTTGAATAATGTCCGGTGTCTAACTGTTGTCCAGTGTCCGGTACGGGATGTGACCTTAGTAGTATCTGTATGTCCAGTGTCCTGTGGACTTAGTCATTTGTCTGTGATGATTGGATTGTCCGGAAGAGTTAGGAATTTCAGTTGCCTTTTGGGACTGAGTTAGTCTGTCTGTAGCCGGACTTCGAGATGAAACATTGTAATGAGAAGATCTCTCTTCTGTTTCATGAGATGATTTGTCTTCGTCAGAAGAGTTCTGGATGGTGAAGCATCTGGTGGATTTGGAAGGGTAGCTCTCTTTGATATTGATCGACAAAGATGCTACACCTTCCACGTCCAAAGCTGTACTGGCATTAGGCTGGGACCATCCAGTACCGGCTGGACCTTTAATTGTCACTTGTCTCTTTATGATCTTCATTTCTTTTCCTTGAAAGGAATCGAGTCTTATGTGTTGTTCGAGTAACTTTCCATCGAACCATCTTCTTATATAAGATCTACGGTTCTCGAAAAGGTCCCACTGATGCTCCGACCAGTTTTGACAAAAGGAACACTTTTTGTCCCTAAAACAAAGAGCAAATAGCACAGGTCAGATGATTATCCCAAAAAGCCTTGAAATGTCCGCAAATACCTTTTATTTGCGACATATAGGTAAAGGATAAAATGGGAGAGACGAACAAATACCCGGTAAAATGGATGCATTACCGCAAGTCAAACAAAGAAATATCAATTATGTAAAATTATAAAATACATATTTCAAATCCCGTACATAAAGGGATGAAGGATAGATAAACTGTGTGGGAGCTAGAAACCAAAGAAGAAAGTGAAATAACAGACCTTTGGTCAAAAATTTTCTTGATTCAGGTTTCTTCAGAAGATTTTTCAACTTTCAATGGCAGCTCCAGGGAAAAAAAACTGGGTAATTCAGGTGACCGGAAGTGATCTACGCTATCACTGTTCGCACGAAGATCATTTCTTTGTTCCTCCCATGTAGAAGAGAACCTCTAATCAAACCTAATTTCTGTCCGGAGCAAACAGGGATTAGCAATAAGTAGAATATATGGTTGGTATTTACTTTTCTAATTTCCAAAAAGCTAGAGTTAGAGATAAAAAGATGGAGTAAAATACTCCAAATTCCGTGTTAAACGTTTGTGTTAGTTTCATGATTGTTTGTTTGTGCTGAGGTTTTACGGCCCAGTCAACCCAATGGGGTCATGTTGAGCGCGGTCAGTTTATCTAACCACATGTTTACTGGGCAGGCTTAGTCCTCTAAGGGGTTAACCAGTATTGTGCACAAGGGAGAGAATGACCGTAGAAAATAATTCATGATCAATCTCCACGAAAGAATATTGCCGACCTCGGCGGGGGTTGAACCCGGGACCTCCTGGTCTCCAGTCGGACCGTGCATCCAATTGAGCCACTGAGGCAGGTGTTGGTTTCCTGAAGATCCTGATGAAACTAAGGATTTATGGTTATGACCGTACAAGATAGCATAAGTTTTTGATAAAATCCATGATCAACATCCCTGAATTTATCAGAGCTTTTATCCTGACCTACACATATGTAAGTTCAGGATGATCCCATCAAAACTGAAGGACCTATGGTGATGACAAGGTCAGAAACAGGCATTTTCAGCAGTCAAGGGGACATAACTTCATGACAGATAGGTTAACTTCACCAGTTTTTGCACTTATCGTAGCTTTTATCCCTGAAGTTTCAAGAGGATCTGATCAAAACTTAGTCCAAAGAACGCTGTGTTTCCTGTAACCCGACTGACCCTGTCTCAACCCCCTCCCCACTCTAAACTAAAACCAAAGGACCATTCGTCCTGAAACGCTCACCTGACTGCTGAAGAGATGTTAAAATTTAGCCCCAGGGCAGGGCCACACAATCCCTGTGGGCAAAATTTTGATGTCAGTGGATACCTTTTGTCATTGTGACCCACTGCTGCAAGTTTAAACAGTATCTCTTTGAACTGTTATTTTTTTTTTTACATTTTTTCATTACTTTATACATGTGTATATTCACGGGGCAGGACACATAACCCACTGGGGGCAGACTTTTGATGTCAACAGATACCCTCTGTCATTGTGGCCCACTGTTGAAAATTTCATTTTTTTCCCTTTAAACTGTGATTTTCTACATTCTTTTCATTATTTTATACATGAATATAGCCCAAGAGCAGGGCACATACCAGAATTTTAATGTCAATAGATACCCTCTGTCTAGTATCAATCTACCCTCTGTCTAGTATCTATCTAGCCCCTGCATTTATCAATGGATTTTAATATATCTTCACACAGTTGTGGATATGATAATATCTCAAGCAAGTTTACTTTCAGGATCCTGGGCTCATGGTTGACATGACTGAAATATTTTCTATCATGTGAGATCTAATCCCTTCAAACCTGAAAATCTGAATGTTTACAATACTGTACCTTAATGTCAAGGTCATACATGACCTTTACATTAAGGTCACAGGCTTTTTGTCTCTTCATTCACATAACTATATGTCATCAAATTCCCCAGTTCAGTGTTTGCCCACATCAAGAAGTCTTGTGTGAGGGAATTTGTTTTGCCTGCAATGCCTTGTTACAGTTATGTAACCAACAGCCTGTGTTATTTGGTCAGCATATTTCAAAGTGATAACAAGTTATGGTAAACAGGACACATGAATTTTGCAAAATAGACAAGACTGCTGAACGTGCGGTGATAAGTATTTGCATATAATGAGACTAGCACCTAAGGCCATTCATGCTGTTATTGTAGCAACACTGGAGAAGGATGTCACTTCATATGCTACTGTAAAAAAAAAGTGGATAGCAGAATTTAAGCGTGGCAAGGAGAGCCTAGAGGTTGACCCCCATTCTGGAGGGCTTGTTACTGTGGCAACTCCCGAAATAGTCTTTAGCAGTCCATGATATGGTTATGGGTCACAGACAGATGCATAGCTAGTGCTGTAGGAATTTTTCAGGAAATAGCACATTCCATTCTTACAGAATATCTGAATATGAGAAAACTCAGCCTGTTGGGTACCAAGACTTCTGACAAATGATCAGAAGCACACAAGACAGAATATGTCGCTTGCTAATCTGAACCTTTTTGAGACAGATCCTGACAAGTTTCTGTTGAGGTTTGTGACTATGGATGAAACTGTGGTCCAATATTTCACACCAGAATCCAGTCTAAATAATGGAATTACCCTGGCTCACCCTGCCAAAGAAGACAAAGTCTGGTTTGACAACTGGGAAGGTTATGGCCTCATTTTTTGGGATGCTGATGGTATGGTAGATTATCTCCAAAAAGATACTTCATGCGATTGGAAAGTCAAGGTCAAATATAAATCAGTATCTATTTATGTTTTCATATTTACGACTACGAGCACCCATACCTTCCAAATGCATGAAGGTGTACATGGGCATGTTCAGGGTTCATACATGTAGGACTGACCAAAATTCCCTGACAATTCCCTGACACAAATTCAAATTTCCCTGACAGTATTGGAGCCGAAAATTTTATGAATTTAGCAAAAAAGATACATCAGGACCAAACATCCCAGCCTCATCAGGCTGAAATGTAAAATTCCCTGACATTTCCCTGACATTTTTGCAAAATTTCATTTTTCCCTGACACATCACAGAATTCCCTGACAATTCCCTGACCTTGAAAAAATAAAAAAATTAAATTTCCCTGACATTTCCCTGACACATTAACCCTGATGTTAAATATACATGTCAATTGTTGTATTTGCTTACTCGGAACCATAAACAGAAATAGTAATAAAACAATTAGGCAATATGTAACTTCATCTATATTTTAACACATAGCTAAAGTTTTCTTAGAGAAAATTATCTAATTTTGTCACATGATAAGACAGGCATAGATCACAACACGAGCATGCTTTAAATACGCCGGAAGTATGTATAGTCATTGTTTTTTATTTAATATGTCAACTAAGGTCAACAAACCTCTATAAACACCCTCTTGCAATACAATCAGAAGTCACGCGACTCTGTATTTGTCATTAAATTCAAATTGTGCTCATATGAATTGGCAAAGGTCAAGCTACCACATGAATTTCACCCAAATCCATCATGGGCACAAAAACAGCAAAAGTGCAACTCATCCTTTAATAACGAACTTAAGCGACCTGCAAAGCAAGTTGCCACCAACCTGCGAAGCTTAAGCTCGTATTATAGATATTGTGAGTCTCTCACATATTGTGCAGAAGAATTCGCATGCGGCGGCTGACTGGTTTCCCAAATCTACAGGGGAGTGTATCAGCTTAATGTTGAACCCGAAAACCAACCCTAATTTCTGTCCATTGCCAGCCTGGTTTCTGGAAAATATGAAGATCAGATACGCTCCGCTGCAAACATGGAAAGCCAGTCAGCCGCTGCAAGCGATCTCATTGGCTGTAATGAATCGTATAGCCAATGAAATAGAAGGATACATTTTTTACGACATCGACAGGGATAAATGCGTGACTGATCTGCATTTTAGCCGCCATATTTAATTTGTGACTTCTCTTGCATTAAAGGCTCCATATTCCTCAAAAATAGACATTTTTTTCAAAGAAAGGTTTAATTAATTGATATATAGTATTAATATGATAATAAAATTTGGCATCTGACAGCCTGTAAAATTTCAGTAAGTCTTCTGTTTTTGAACTGAATCAAAAATGAAATGATGTTGGCAACATTAATTCAGAGATACGATAAAAAATCATTTCATTTCAAGAACGAGAGACTAGCTGGAATTTTATAGGCTGTCATGTGCCACATTAATACCATATATCAATTTATTTAAACCTTTTTTCGATAATAAAATGTCAGTTTTTGAGGATGAGCCTTTAAACAACATTTTCACAAGTTTTGCTGTAAAAAATGGATTACATTCCTACAGCACATAACAGGAATTATGCATGGAGAAGAATTTATCAGTGACAACATTATAAAGGTAGGATATGTGGTAATTTCAGTTCACTGGCGATCAGGTGATCGTTCGCTGTATAGCTAAAAGGAGAAATCAAGTTCTTTGGGTTTTTTTTTTTGACGAAATCAGCCTATAAAAATAAATTTTTGGGGTACATGCATAATTTCTTTTTTTCACTATAAGACTAAATATTTATTTATACACTTGTAACAGGTGAAAAAAATTTCTGCCACGACCAGGGATTGAACCCGGGCCGTACGCGTGACAGGCAGACACTCTACCACGTCACTATAAAGGCCGGCTAGTACCGCAAGGCAGTACAAGAGTTTCATATACCTATAGCCAGTGACACACCAATGTACAAAATTTCATGGAAAAAAAAATTGTTCGATGTTGTGCACTTTGCCTCGGACCTATGTTTAAATAGGTTTTGTCTGGTCCGCGACTTTGCATACCTGATGGAAAAAAAAATAAAAAAAGTGCATAAAATGCTTAAGCTCATTTCTGATGTTTCTGCCAGTGACGCGCCATAAGTAGACTTCCCAAATCCCGGAGATATGCTTCTACCGATATTTCCTTCGTTCAGGCCTATGGGCATGGTGGGCGAAGCTTGCTTACCAAGTAATGCTTACTATCCGCGGACGCCTGATTACACCCTTTGTTCTGGGGTCCATGTCTGTTGGTCTGAACATTCTGATTCGTCATTCGTTTATGGATTTATGAGTTTGGATTATGGCTTTGGTACCATGACCACAACTACTTCATAGGTAACACCTATTTATTTCATATTATCTGAATGACTTTAGGCCAAGGTCAACAAATGACCTTGATCTTCATTACTCATGTGGTTTCATTTATTCATTTAGCTCACTGCATTTACCAATTTTCAGACCATAGGCTGCAATAGTTTCTGAAAAAATACAAGGTTTTGACTTTTTCCCATACAAAAGTCTATGCGAACAAATTTGACCTTGGCCTAAAATAGGTCGAGGTCATCTAAATGTCACCATTTGAACAAACTATGATTGGCTCGAGTCCCCAATGCTACTTACTAAGTTTCGTAACAATCGGCCTACTGGTTCGGGAGATGATTTCTGAAGGGTTTTCACCTTATATGGCATGGCTGTCATCTTGGCCATGTGACCTGGACCCAGCGAACAAACTTTCGTTCCCCCATCCCATGGATGCTCCTCATGAAATTTGACTTCAATTGGCCCAGTGGTTTCAGGAAAAGATGTTTGAAAATGTTGACAGACGACAGACTACAGAAGACAGACTGCAGATGACAACAACAGAGGATAGTCATACTATAAGCTCACCAGTGAGCCAAAGGCTCTGGTGAGCTAATAAGGGATGTTTAAATGCCAAATTTAAAAAGAGGCTTAACTCTCATAAAAGAAATCTGATGTTTTTTTCCAAATTTAATCAGGTGATATACACTCTGCAGACCTGATAAGTCTGCCTAACTTTCTGAGATATTTTGTGTCAGAACAAGGTAAACGGACACAACTATGAAATATGTCGGCCTCCTAATATAGGTTGGCCCAAAGAGAAATTGAATAGGGTCAGCAAATTTTTCATAAAGAACCCATGTATGAAATTTCGAGAGCCTAAAATACACCATTTATCACTTATGAGACCTACCAAAAAGTGTGACGAACAAATGGATAATCAGATGAAGGGAAAGCAACAGGCTCCTCAACTTTTTCATAACTTTTTAATCAGTACCATAATTTTTGTCAAATGTTCTCCAAATTGTATCATAAAGTTTATAATAAATTTCTTGATATAATATTGGTCTGATAAAATTTAACAAAAACAAAACCTACAACAAAGCATATCAGAACTTGTTTTTATGGTAACTTACTGTACCCACAACATGCTTTAGTGCAGAAATAAGAAAAATAATTTTCTGGCTACTCGTCTTATGAGGAGCTTTGATATATATGTACCAAGGATAGCCCATCATTTTCGCCCAAACTATGGATCCTTCTGTAAACTTGGTGTAAATATGTTCACTTTCATCATAATTCTCTTCTGATTTATCACAGCTATTGTACTCCTCTCCTAAAAACAGTGAAAAGAATGTAACAGTCAAACCAGTAAAGGTACACTAAATAACTTAAGTACAATCTTTACTGTATTTTGACACATTAATTTCTCACTTTACTTGTCCTAGAATTTGAAAAAGTCCCTTTTACTACATGCTGATGTGTCTAAAACAAAGCCAGCTGAGTGGCAAACAGTGTAGATCCTGATCAGAAGCCACAGAATCCACATTCTGCAGCTACTTTCTGTGGCTTCTGATCTGGGTCTACAGTTTGCTTAGGCCTATCTGTGCCAATACTTAGGGTTATTAGAGTAAGCAAATTAGAACCTTTGACGGCAATTAACATCAAGTATCATATTGACCTTAAAAATGCTTGAACAAACACTGTTACTTAGATGAAACTTCCCCTAAGGAGCAGCTTGATCAGTCTCACTGTCTGCAATTCAGTCAGTATATTTTTGACAAATATTCGGCTACTCTAATTTTAGAAAAAGTAAAATAAGGAGTTTGAATATTTAGAATAATTACGGGGAGGGGAGTGGGGATGAAACTAAAGTGAGAGCTGAGTACACATAAAACGGGTTTAAGCCTCACAAACAGTCCTACTGTTGATCGTTTCAAGGTAGTTTGATTGTTTGCATTGAGGTACAGCCCTGACAACACTACTTCAGCCATGTCAAGCCATCTCCTAGAGAGAAGGAGAGAGAAAAGACGACTGGGATAAAAGAGAAAAGCTCCAAAATCTTGCTTCAAGTGAGACAATAACCTTCCTGCTGAAAGCCATTGCTGATAGGGCCAACCCTCTGAAAGTTTCAGCAGGTGGGCATACAACCCCACTACCCATATTTCATAATGGTACTTCTGTAATTACTCATTCAGTTTTCTAGGAAGTATTGTGAGTGTTGTCATTAGGTATTTCTTGAGTATGTTTATTGCCTTTTAAGCTGTTTTTTGTTAAGTTTATTGACAAGCACCCACAGAACATTGCAAGAAAATCTACTTTCATGCTTTAACTATGCATGAATTATCTTTTTTTTAGGTTATCTAGGTTTTGCCTTGATAAACGGTATCTTCCAACATCTATGCATTGGAATTCATTCAATGTTAAAGCTTCTATTAACCAACAAAAGTCAGAAAAGTTTCAGACTGTTTCCAGCAAAAATGTCTTCTCTGAAATTACAAAAATTCTGACACTGACTTTGCTAATCAGACCAGACGTTGATATATTTTTTTTTGTACGAACATACCTTTACACAAAGAAGTCAGCAATCAGCAAGAGACAGTAGGAAAATTCTCCACTCTGCATACAGTCTGACTAAGATTTCCACTATCTGCTTACTGTATTTTTACCCAAAGTATTTGAAAGGACAGGCTGAGTGAACAATATAGCCTCAAATCAGATGCTGTGTTCTGTGGCATCTGATCAAGGTCTACACAACTCTTTACCACTCATCCAGCAGTATCAAAATGTCCTAAAATGTACTAAAAGTGACTTTTTGTAAAAATTAAAAAGTACTGTAAGGAGACAATCTTGGGCAGGCTTTAGTCCTCAAAGTGGTTAACCAGTATTTGTGCACATTCATTTGCCAGAAACTGACAACTGCCCTTCTTCAAAGACAAACTGTTAGAAAACTTAGGGAAATACAGTACATGAAGAACTAACTTGACGATTCAGTAAGCAAATAGCACAGATTAGACTGTACAGGCATGCTGTCTGATCTGAGTCTATGCTGACTGCAGGTGATATGCAGTGTAAAGAAAGTCTGATGAGGATCTTTGTTGGATGCTTACAGTATCATCGCATATTGAAGAATACATTGACAAATAGGGGCCCCAATCAGACTGCATGGATATGCAAACTTACCAGAGTCTACTGTTTCATACTGCATAATAAGGGCTCTTTATTCATACTCTGAGAAATGCTCATTATGCACATTAAGCATGGGCATAAGGAAAAATATTTGCAACTAGAAAACACTATGTCCCTAACAATATGCTTGTCTCTACAAAACGCTAAATTGGAAAAGGAGTATAACTCCTATACAAATTTGAAAAGAAGCATAACTTTTAGTGTTAAACACTTTTTCAAAGCAGGGCTATATATACTTTCCGAGATATCTGGTACAAAATGCAAAGTGTGACAAAAAGAGTAACGAACGAAAGCAATATGCCCCCTCAATCTTTTCAAAGTTGGGAGCATAATAAAGTGAGATCAGCTAAAATTATTTCCCCCTTTATCATAGGGGCTGGGCTAAAAAAAAAAAAAAAAAAAAAAAAAAAAATTTTTGCTCCCTCTGGAGGCAAAGTCTTTCCTTTAAAAATAATCCCAATTTAGGAAGCGATACTCGGGAGAAATTTTCTTGGGCATACGTAAAAACAATTCCATCCTGGCTATGCCACTGACAGTGTAGAGTATATAATAATAACAATAATGCAAAAAAAAAAATGCAAAAAAAAAAAATTACAACATACTTGTATTCATGTTGCAGACCCATTGTTCTGGAACCTTGGATGGGTCACTGATATCGGGGAGATATCGCCATTTCAAACATTCAGGGTTACAACACTGTACCCATGTTCCTGGAATGAGAATGTTTTCTTCATTTTCCACATTTTTTTTTTTTTTTTTTTTTTGATGGAATACCAACATTAATTTGATTTTACTAATAATAATATTGTTTATTTTTACAAATTCAGATTACCGGTAGTAGATAAAATATCAGTCTAAGAGGCTAAGTCTACTATAAACAATATTGAAAGTTTTTATTTGATCATATGTTGAATACAACGATGATGATTTGGTGTTTTACATCTTTAAACATTAAGACACCAAATGGAAAGCACTTGTAAAGTGGTAGTGCACTTGACTTAAGATTTTGAGGTACCCAGCTGTGAGCCAGTTTGAACTGTGAAGGAAGCCATGGTACCCAGATAAAAGCCATCATACTTTGTTATGTATAATATTATTTGCATTTTGTGCTTACACATCTTGCTTTCTTAAAGGAACTGGCTGCACATGGTAGGTTTGCTGTAATTTATGTAATGAGACAACTTTTGTTACTTCTTGTTTGCTTTCCTGTGCACCAAGTCCCTTCTGAAAAGGGCTTTATTCTAAAAGGAAAAAATTTGCTCCCTTTGGGAGCTACTTCTTTCCTTTCAGAGGAGACCCCTTTTTAAAAGGGAGGCAAACATAATCTGACAAAGTGCATACCCTGAAAATGTATAAATTCCCATTGCTTCTTTTTTGCCTTGGAAAAGCTCTGTAATTGTGGCCTTCTCTGGATAATTTCCTTTCCATATATAAACCAGGGTAGAGACAGGCTAGTGATCCACAAGCAAACTCTAGACTAGTCTGGTATTATAAGAATCTATCATGAGTGTGAGGGGTAGACAGAAAAATCCATCCGGAGGGTTACTGTCTGGCATCACGAGGCTTGCCGAGTGATGTCAGGCTGTGATCCCAAGGGACGGATTTTTCTATCTGTCCCTCAAACCCATGATAGATTCTTTTTCTTATATACCTTTCATTTCTTTTTTCTTACATACCTTTCATTTCTGATGGTGGGTTCTTGATAATACAGTCACTTTGATTGCAGATGTCCACCATACTGTGATGACAATACCGTGACGTTTAGTGACATCATTATGTTCAGTGACGTCAACCTTAATAATGGGGTACTGTCATGTCATATATAACCAGTGTATATCAAACGTGAAAATTCTTGATTTTTATCTTTCCCACGGGAAGGATAAGGATGTATGAGATAAGATTTGCTAGCACCGGTGTAATTTGTGGAAATCCTTATCCAGTATGCAAGACCAGAAATTTGTCCACTGTACATGGATACCCCGCTTTAGGTGCCTCTATAAAACTATGCAAACCTTGCCAAATTAGCCTACGTCAATGCGAGGGCATCTGTGTACTTTGGACACATTTCTAGTTAACAAAGAATCCAAAAATAATGAGAAATATAAGGCCCTTTGCCTCTTAAGCCATGAGACTAAGAAACTCAATTTTGTGTTCTCTAGTAATTGATTTTCAACAAAGAATCCAAAAATAACTAGAGCTGGTGTTTGTAAAACACTATGCCCCCAACTGCCTGACTCTAACACTGTTTGACTCCAACACTGCTTAGCCATGACGGTAACAACAGTACAAATATATGATTTCAATGTTATTTTATCAAAGGGAAATAACTCTAAAATAGATGATTGGGATAAGAAAAAAATACGGATCACCTATTTTTTCATGAGGAATCAAAACATGAAATTTCAAAACATTAGCATACATGGTTCTAAACTTATGCTATACACAATAAAGCAACGACATTAAATGGCCCGAAATTGCGAAGGGCCATAACTCCAACATTTCATTTAATTGGTTCAAAATTTATTCAGGTGATCTCCTCCTCAATCCCAATCAGTATACCAAATATCATGGCTCTAGCTTAAATACTTTCTGAGATATCTTGCTGAAAAAGTCAAAATGCCTAGAACTACAAAGGGCCATAACTACATCAATTTTTCATGGAATTCCCTAAAAAACAAACCAGGTAATCTCCACATCATCCCCAATCAGCATATAATATTTCAAGACCCTAGCTTAAGTGCTTTTTGAGAAATCTTGCTGACAAGGTCAAAATGAGCAGAACTGCAAAGGGCCGTAACTTTATCAATATTTTCATGGAATTCTCTCAAAATATAATCGGGTAATGTACACATCATTCCCACTCACTGTATCGAATTTCAAGAACCCAGCTTAAATACTTTTCAAGATATCTTGCTCACAAGATTTAATTCTGATTTTTTTCAAAGGGGCATAACTTTAAATAAACATGCTAGACAAGAAACAAAATACGGGTCGGCTATTTTTTCATTGGGAACCCAAATATAAAATTTCAAAACCCTAGCGTGCAGGGTTCTTAAGATATGGCATGCACAAAAAAAGCTTGATGAACGGACAAACAGTCGGATGGACAAATGAAGGCAAAATAATATGCCCCATCAATTTCATTCGAATGGGGGCATAATCAGGTCATCTACTCATCACTACCAATCTATTCATCAAGTTTCAAGGCTCCAGCTTCAATAGTTTTTGAGATATTTGTTCACAAGGGAAAAATGCCCAAATTTACAAAGGGCCATTACTTATGAAATATTTTTCAGAATTTACAAAATAATTAATCAGGTCATCTACTCATCATTACCAATCAATTCACCAAGTTTCAAGTCTCTAGCTCTAATAGTTTTTGAGATATTTTGCTGACAAGATAAAAATGCCCAAAATAACAAAGGGGCATAACTCAAGAAGTATATTTCAAAATTTCTTCAAAAGTTAATCAGGTTGTCTACTCATCACTACCAGTCTATTCATCAAGTGTCAAGGCTCTAGTTCCAACAGTTTTTGAGATATTTTGCTGACAAGGTAAAATTGCCCAAAATTACAAAGGGCCATAACTCATGAAGTATTTTTCAGAATTTCTTCAAAAATTAATCAGGTCATCTACTCATCACTACAAATCCATTTACTAAGTTTCAAGGCTCTAGCTCTAACAGTTTTTGAGATATTTTGCTGACAAGATAAAAATGCCTAAAATTACAAAGGGGCATAACTCAAGAAGTATATTTCAGAATTTCTTCAAAAGTTTATCAGGTTGTCTACTCATCACTACCAGTCTATTCATCAAGTTTCAAGGCTCTAGCTTCAATAGTTTTTGAGATATTTTGCTGACAAGTTAAAAATGCCCTAAATTACAAAGGGCCATAACTCATGAAGTGTTTTTCAGAATTTCTTCGAAAGTTAATCAGGTCATCTACACATCACTACAAATCCATTTACTAGTTTCAAGGCTCAAGCTCTAACAGTTTTTGAGATATTTTGCTGACAAGGTAAAAATGCCCAAAATTACAAAGGGCCATAACTCAAAAGGCATTTTTCAAAATTTCTTCAAAAGTTAATCAGGTTGTCTACTCATCACTACCAGTCTATTCATTAAGTTTCAAGGCTCTAGCTCTAACGGTTTTTGAGATATTTTGCTGACAAGATAAAAATGCCCAAAATTACAAAGGGCCATAACTCATGAAGTATTTTTCAGAATTTCTTCAAAAGTTAATCAGGTCATCTACTCATCACTACAAATCCATTTACTAAGTTTCAAGGCTCTAGCTCCAACAGTTTTTGAGATATTTTGCTGACAAGGTAAAACTGCCCAAAATTACAAAGGGCCATAACTCAAGAAGTATTTTTCAAAATTTCTTCAAAAGTTAATCAGGTTGTCTACTCATCACTACCAGTCTATTCATCAAGTTTCAAGGCTCTAGCTTTAATAGTTTTTGAGATATTTTGCTGACAAGATTGCATCCATATTTTTTCAAAGGGCCATAACTCAGAAAAGGGGCATAATCCTGTCAAGAAAAAAAATACGTGTCAGCTATTTTTTCATGAGGAATCCATATATGAAATTTCAAAACAGTAGCATTCAGGGTTTTAAAGTTATGCTATGCATAAAAAAGCGTGACGAACGGACGGACGGACGGAAGGACGAACAACCCAGAAGCAATATGCCCCTCCAACTTCTTTGAAGTTGGGGGCATAATGAGAAATATAAGGCCCTTTGCCTGCAAGGCCTGTAACTCTTAAACCATAAGACTAAGAAATTCACTTCTGTATTCCCTAGTAAGTGATTTTCAACAAAGAATGCAAAAATAAGGAGAAATTTAAGGCCCATTTCCCTGCAAGGCCTGTAACTCTTAAACCATAAGACTAAGAAACTAAGTTTTGTGTTCCCTAGTAAGTGATTTTCAACAAAGAATGTAAAAATCATGAAAAAAATAAGGCGTGCATCCATAGTATAAGTAAGGGAGATAACTCCAGACAGACAGATGGCCGGACAGACGGATGCTCAGGCACATTTGCCTGCACTCTGCACTTCCTCTGATGGCTGCCTATCAATGTATCAAGTTTCACTGAATTCCCTTCTATACATTCAGAGATATGCTCCAAAAAAGCTTTTGATTGCAAAAATTAAGAAGGGCAGTAACTCTGTAAATACTGGTGACATGGTTATGGTTCTTGCATTCTGCAATTCCCTTCATGGACCACTATCAGTAATCCATTCAGTAATAAAAAGGGGAAATCCTATAAAAAGAGGAAAATTCTCATCCCTGAATTACTTGTGATAGAGTTATGATTCTTGCACTCTGCACTTCCTCTGATGGCTGTCTATCAATGTATCAAGTTTCATTTAATTCCCTTCTGTGCTTTCAGAGATATGCTCCTGACAAGCTTTTTACTGCAAAAATTATAAAGGGAAGTAACTCTGTAAATACTGACGATAGGGTTATGGTTCTTGCATTCTGCAATTCCCCTCATGACCCTCTATTGGTGTATCAAGTTTCATTAAATTACCTTCAATACTTTTAGAGATATGCTCCAGACAAAAGTGTAACAAACGGATGGACAGACGGATGGACAAAGCAGCAAATTTATGCTCTCCCTTCGGGGAGCATAAAAATGCAATCCACCTTGTTCGGTTCAGGCATATGCTACTCCCTGACTTAATAGGAGTGGATACACTTGATAAGACTCTTGAGAAGGGGACAAAAACAATTTTGACTAGAGTTGCCTTATCTGAAAGTGTTTTATTGTATATTTGCCTTAAATACTGTGACACCTTGATTCCTCACCATACTTGTCCTAAACTTTGAACAGTCTATTTTACTAGAGACTGCTGGGTGAGTGGCAAACAGTGTAAACCCTGATCAGATGCCACAATGTGGGATGTCTAATATGGGTTTACATTTTCTGCTCTGGCCCATCTGTCTAAATGCCCCATAAATACTGTACCATCATTTGCTACTTTTCTCTGTTGCATTCTTTTTTTCTTATTTAGCTTCTTTTCGGTGGATTTTGGAACATGCTGTTGCTTCTCTGCAGGTTTTGGAACATGTTGTTCTTCTCTTTTCTTTTCCTGCTTCCTTTTCTTCTGTTTCACACACTCTTCCACATTTTTCTTCTTTCTTAATTGATCATGTTCTTTCCTCATCTGCTTCAATTTCTTTATCTTTTCTTTGACTGGTGTGCCTGATTTAATAAAAAAATATGCATCAGATAAACAGTTTACCATATTTACCCAAGTACAAGAATAGACAGGCCTGAGCAAACAGTATAAGAATAGAAAGGCCTGAGCAAACAGTGTAGATGAGATGCTGCTGAGCAACTCATCCAGCTGTTTATAAAGCATATCAACAGGTAGTAAAATGATGCTGTTCAAAAGTCAGGACAATTATTGTCAGGAGTTAGGTGTAAGTATGGTATTGTGAAGACAGTTTGTTGTTTTGTTGTTAGTTTTTTTCAAGAAGAACACAATATGTTCTATTAAAGGATACATCACAATCATTTCAACAGAACCCCAGAAAGTCAACTATATCAAAATAATAATGATACACTTGAACTGTTGTATAGCTTGCAGAACTCCATATCTATGGCTCAAGTATCAAGCTGAAATCAATGCTTGAAACATGGAATATTGGAAGAAATTATCTCTTAATATTACCTTTTAATTTTTTCTTGTCAACAGAGGATTTTTCTGCTTCTTTCTTCTGGTTTTTCTCTTCCTCTCCAGTTTTAATGTCTGTTTAAAAAAAAAGAACAAAAGTTTTAAACCTAAATGAGCTTGCAGCAGGAGGAAACTCGGGTTACGCTATGTGGTATCATAGCTTCAGATAAGAGTTTTATTTTTTTTTTTTCAACTAAAAAGTTTCTCCATGAAATCATATGTTGTGTGTACTCATCAGAAGTGCATTGCCAAAGAGTTTCAAATGGGTACTTGTTTGGTATGGTCATATCTCTCTGGGTAAAATGCTTTTACAAACAAGTTATCAATATTTTTCTTGTATCTTTACAAAAACATGTGGGTACTCACTGGTTACACAATTTTACAGAAAAAAAAAAAAGAAAAAAAAAAAAAAATTTCTTGCTACCCCTCTTGTCTAGTACTATATATGGTGATACATCTTTTTGAGATAATAGACTTTATTTTTTTTTTATATTACTGGCTGATTCAGCTCCTTCACTACATAACAAACAGTTGTCATCCTGTTCAATACCAATAAGAGAGTTCTTTGATGATTCACAAGTTTATGTGTTGCGCACTACGTAGTACACATATAACCAAACGTAGGACATTCAATATTGCCATTAAGTTGATAACACCTATATATATTTGCAAATAATGTGGAAACAATGTAATACCCAGATCAAACTACACTTAAAATTTTGCAAGGGCTTCACTTTTGTGTCATCAAGCAGAAAATTATCTCTGGATAATAATAAAAACAATAGAAAAATAAATAACTAAAAATATAGATGTCACAAAAGACCATATTTCCCTATTATTCGGGCAGACGTGCCTGAACAGTGTATATCTAGATCAAATCGAAAGAACAGTAGTTCATATTGCCTACAGTGTCTCCCATTCATACCGTAGCCAAGTAGTTTGGATTTTATAGAGCCCGAAATATTCGGTGTCTCTTTAAAAGAAAAGCTCCGTTCATTCATCTGTCATGGCGATTCCATGTTTAAGGAGACAAGTCCATCTAAGAAATATGCTACATGACTGCTGAGACATATAAAACCGTCAATTTCGAATCAAGGAAACATGTGGCCAGCAACACATGGACTGTGCAGATGCACATGCTCATTTTGATATTCACTCTCTTGCAACTATGGGGTTTTCTGACATTGCGGCGCACATGTATTTTTCTCATGCCATTAAAGCCGACACGATTTTGTTTGTTTGTGTCTTAAAAAGAATGACCCATATACAATATTGGGAGAGCAAAACTCTTGATTATTTAGTACATCCATGCAGTCTGATTAAGGCCTTCACTGCCCTGATAGCAAAGGCCCTACTCAGATTACCCGGATGCGCAGGATGATCTGAGCCTTCGCTGTTCTAAAATGATATAGGGACCATTTTTTCAGGTTGCTTTGTGCGATGGGTGGGTATTTTTCTCATGCTGAAAATAATTATACTATGAACAGACCCCTTTTTTCCTTTACGTTCTGGTAGCGCAATCAGAAATGCAAATCAATGAGGGTCTGGATTGTGGGGTACCAAAATCACTTATCATTAAAATCTTAGCCCTTTAATCAGTAATCGGTAAAGCTATTTTCACAAAAATCAGCATATTTTGGATTTTTTGGGCTTAATCGTTAAATTCTACATCATAAAAATCAGTAGTCACTAAAATTTTAGGCCAAAACTCAGTAGTCAAGAAACAAGAGGCCCATGCGCCACAACTCGCTCACCTGAGTGAAACCGCCACTGCAGATATGCAGATGGCATGCAAAATTTTTCCAGTACTGTCAAATATTGAAACATGACAAGGCAATGGCTTAAACAGTTTTTGAGATATCTTGCTTACAAGGTTAAAATGCTGAAATTTTCAAAACGCCATTAAAAAAAAGTTCAGATATTTTTCAGAAGTCATTTGGTTCACCTACTTATCCTGTCTTTAAAGGTTTTTTTTTTCTATTTTTAGCTCTGGCAACCATTTTGTTCAGCAGAGCAGAACCATTTTAGCAATTTTGGCAAAGAGGCATAAGGGGAACACTGATGTCAAATTATTTTGAAATCTTGCCACTGGCCACTGAGATATCGTTTAAAAGTGTTTTGATTTTTAGCTCTGGTGACCATTTTGTTCTGCAGAGCAGAACCATTTGGGCAATTTTGGTAAAGGGGATAAGAGGAACATTTCTGTGAAATCATTTTGAAATCAGGCCACTGGCCAAGGAGGAGATGTTTAAAGGTTTTCTTTTCTATTTTCAGCTCTGGCTGCCATATTCTTCAGCTGAGCAGAACTTTTTTAGCAATTTTGGTAAAGGGCTATAAGAGGAACATTTCTTTGAAATTACTTTGACATCAGGACACTGGCCGCGGAGATGTCTTTTAAAGGTTTTTCTATTTTTAGCTCTGGCCACCATTTTGTTCAACCAAGCGGAGCCATTTTAGTACCTTTGGTTGAGGGCCATTGGTGGAACACTTCTGTGCAAATATTTTGAAATCAGGCCACTGGCCAAGGACGAGATGTCATTTGAAGATTTTATATTTTTTAGCTCAGGCGGCCATTTTGTTCAATGGTGCAGAAGCATTGCGGCCATCTTGGATTTTTGATCGACACACTTTTCGCTGTTCGATCCAGAAGTCATCCTGTTGCTAAACAGCAAGTTTCAGCTCAAAGGGATCTATGGTCTGACAAGAGATGTCAAAAATTGATTTTCAAGATGCGGTGGCCATCTTGGATTTTCTATCGGCCCATTTAGCTATTTTGTGTCTCATAAGTGCCCTAATGCTCATCATCAAGTTTCGATTCAACTGGATTATAGAGGAGATGTCCAAAATATGAATTATCAACATTTTTCCCATATCATGTATAGGGCACATACAAATGCATGGGGAAGCAAATTTGACCTTGCCGTAAAAAGGTCAAACGTCAATGTAGGAAAATCATTTTAGCACTTTGGTAGATCTCCTGTCACCGAGGATTTGTGCAAAGATAAGGCCCCAGGGCTTATTTGGTTCTGGAGAAGAAGATTTTAGAAGGTTTTTACCATATATGGGCATGGCAGCCACCTTAGTCAATGGACTGCGACCATTTTAGCAATCTTTCTTTCCCCCAATCTAAGGAGGTTTCACATAAAATTTGAGCAATACTGGCCAAGAGGCTTCAGAGGAGAAGTCGTTTGACATTCTCAACATTTTTCCCATACAAATGTATGGTGCCCATACAAATGGTGCCCATACAAATGCACAGGGAAGCAAAGTTGACCTCACCGTAAAAAGGTCAAACATCAATGTACAACCATCATTTTAGCAACTTTGGTAGACCTCCCCTTCCTGATGACTTGTGCAAAGATTCAGCACCAAGGCATCCTCTGTTCTGGAGAAGAAGATTTTTAAAGGTTTTTACCATATATAGGCATGGCGGCCATCTTGGTCAATGGACCGCAACCATTTTAGCAATCTTTCGTTCCCCCAACCTAAGGAGGCGCCATTTGAAATTTGAACAACATTGGCCCAGAGGCTTCAGAGGAGAAGTCGTTTGAAATTCTCAACATTTTTCCCATACAAATGTATGGTGCCCATACAAATGCATAGGGAAGCAAACGTGACCTCGCCGTAAAAGGGTCAAACTTCAATGTACAACAATTATTTAAGCAACTTTGGTAGACCTCTCATCCCTGATGATATGTGCAAAGATTAAGTCCCAAGGCATCCTCGGGGGTTCTGGAGAAGAAGATTTTCAAAGGTTTTTACCATATATGGGCATGGTGGCCATCTTGGTTAACGGACTGCGACCATTTTTGCAATCTTTCGTTCCCCCAACCTAAGGAGGCTCCATATAAAATTTGAGCAAAACTGGCTCAGCGGGTTCAGAGGAGAAGTCGTTTGAAATTCTCAACATTTTTCCCATACAAATGTATGGTGCCCATACAAATACATAGGGAAGCAAACTTGACCTAACCATAAAAAGGTCAAACGTCAATGTACAACAATTATTTTAGCAACTTTGGTAGACCTCTCGTCCCAAATGAATTGTGCAAAGATTCAGCCCCAAGGCATCCTCGGTTTTGGAGAAGAAGATTTTTAAAGGTTTTTACCATATATGGGCATGGCGGCCATCTTGGTCAATGGACCGCAACCATTTTAGCCATCTTTTGTTCCCCCAACCTAAGGAGGTCTACATGAAATTTGAGCAAAATTGGTACAGCGGCTTCAGAGGAGAAGTCGTTTGAAAATGTTAATGGACGGACACACTGAAGACGGACGAAAAGTGATCACAATAGCTCATCCTGAGCATAGCTCAGGTGAGCTAAAAATAAGGTCATTAATGAGTAGTCAATAAGCCCCATCCAGACCCTCATCAATCGGAAATGTGTGTATGTTTTTTTTTTTGTTTTATTTTTTCAGATTTCCGTATCTACAGATGACTGCCCAAGGAAAATATGTTCGCAGGTGTTTTGCACTGCTTATCGCAGCCCTGATTTGTGCGTGACCTTTTGAACTGTTAACAAGAAAGGCACAGGCTAGCCGGGAAGATGCAGCTTAGCTTGTGAGTTTCCCAAGTAAACATTAACAAACCCACTGGTTATCCTGAGTCTTTGCCATATTTACATTATTTGTTTATTAGAAATGTAGCAACTGTTATTTTTATAACGTTATGCATGTACATTATGTCCTATCTTGTTGATGACACATGCATGCACACACACGCATGCATCCCCCCCCCCCTCCCCCACCCCCAAACACACATATATATAGTGTAATTTTATTCACATGTACAATTTTGCTAATTTAAAAATCAGTTTTGACAAACATATTTCTCTTAAATTTATCTGAGTATTGCTTCCTACCGCATAGGTAATTACCCAAGTTGCGGAAAAATTTAACAATAACTTTTCTGATTAATTGTCCCAAGAAAAATATGTTTGCGGAGAAACTCAATGAAAAAGAAAAATCACGTTTGACTGAATCGCAACGAAACTGTTAGTTTGTTTTTAGCATAAGCTGATCTGTAGATTCTCTTCATTCTCCATTGTTTTCTTGTCCTACTTTTTTGTGACCGCTCCGCACATGCACAAGACTTGTTTTATTTATAGTATATTAGCCGTGCCACAAACTCTCCTATTACGCTAATCAATTGGGCTTAAATGGAGACCACTTTATGAAAACCAATTATTTTCCTACTTACAAACAGCAGGGGCCCAAGTTGAGACTTTTTTATCGGCTTCTATAGTATAATGTATAGAACTTACAGTTTTGTTATGTCCAGACCTTTCCGCCGAGCTTTCTTAAACCTGTAGCAGATCTTACATTAGTGGATCTTACATTAGTGTTTAAATCATATTATTTATTAATGGGACATCTTCATGGACAGTAACTAATTGTTTTTGTCCCCTTTTGAAAAGGGATCTAGTAGAAAAAGAAAGAATTTGCAACTAAACTTCCATTTTACAGTAGGCCCTTTCCTTCTGAAAAGAATTCTACACTAAAAAGAAAGAATTTGTTTCCAAGGGGTGCAAATTCTTTCCTGGAGCAAAATCTTTCCTTTTTGAGTAGACCACTCCATTGGCAGCAAATTCTTTCCTTTTCGAGTAGACCCTTTCCAGTAGGGACTTGGTGTGCAAGAAAGCCAACAGGAAGTCACAAAATTTTGTCCCTTGTAAAGCATAGCAGAAAACTTAACTGATGTTTCCAGTTTGATAAATACTTTTCTGTGAAACCTGGCAGGCAAAAGATAGAAATTATTGAATGACTTTGATAAATATATAAAGGGAATATGAAAGTAAGGTTCTCTTTATTATATGACTTGTTTTTGATTTGTTATGCCACAGTTTTGCCATTAATAAATGTGCTGTTAAGGATGTAATGCCTTAACACTACATGCTGCAACCAAGTTTTATTACACAAATATAATTAAGATTTCAATATAGCATTATGACACCAACAGACATGTGGTCATGATACATAAAATATAAATATTCCCACTGAATCCACTGTAACTCTTTCGGCGCCAAATATCAGACAGCATTTGTCATCTGCTTTGTTTTTTTTTTAAACAAACTATCCATTGGAAAAAAGTTTATATGTAAAGTTGAAAGACTAAATGTCAAACAGTGTAGATTGTGATGAGATGGCTCATTAGAACCTGTCTCACCTGGATCTCCGCTGTGTGCAAAAGCCTACTATTATCGCCTGTGGCAGTGAGAGAGCTAACACTCACTGAGAAAGGCCCTACCCAAAAAATATTTTGTTTTTCATTGTTTTTTTTTTTAAACCTTACAAGGCTCAACACTTACCGTAGGTAATCCTAAAGCAAATAAAAAGTTAAACTTACCATATTTACCCTAACTATTGAGACACCTAACCTTCTTACTGCACTTGTACTAAAACTTGAACAAGTTCATTTTACTTCCTACTGATGAGTCTAAAAACTGCTGGATGAGTGGCAAACAGAGACTCTGATCAGATGTTGCGTTCTGCAGTGTCTGATTACAGTCTGCACTGTTTGTTCAGACTTGTGTACTCAATACTTATGAGTAAATATGGTAACATGCTGGGTAAAATTTTCAAAGGACAGCAGTCTGAATTATTTTTCTTATTACTCCCACAAAATGAGAGTTGACATTTCATGCAAATTGTCTCCCAACCCTATTTTCTGTTTATACAAAACATAAGAATATGGCTGTTCCATGTTTATTATATAACATAAAAAAATTATAAAAATATTTGGCTCTTTTCCTGGGGGCTACTCACTTGACCTTCGTGAATGATTAAGTGATGTCAGGCTGCTCGACTTCCTAACTCCCCAACAATATGGCACACAGATTGATAACAGACAGCAGTCCTGCAAGGTGGTCTGATCCCACACATGAAGTTAACTAAGAGACAGATGCCCAAATTGTGTTCCATATTTCAGACTGTGTGAATCCAGTTTCTTGGTGGGGATGGGGTGGGGTGGGGGGGGGGGGGGTAGAGAAGAAGGCCATCTGGGCGGACTGGTCTCAGTGAACAACCCCAATGTAATAAGACTATTTACATATATATGGACATAATATATACAGTATATTAAAATTGTCTACAACACCATTAAACAAGAGGGCCCAGAGGACCTTAATTCCCTCACCTGAGTGTCATTGTCTCTAGTATATTCTAAAAGACTATGGTTTCTCTTTATAGGACCATGTATGTTTAAAATTTGTTGAAAATGAATGTTTTCAGATGACAGGCTGGAGGTTTAAGAACTGTGTTATACAGGCCTTTGGAGGAATGTGATGGTGCTTGGCACAGATAAAAGCATGTTGGCTTGTACAGTATTATAGGCCTGGGGGAATGGGGGGCGGGTGCTTGACAAAAGCAAGATCCCATGGTGCCTTCGTTTTTTTCTTTTATTTTTAGCTCTGGTGGCCATCTTGTTCAGCAGAGCAGGACAGTTTGAGCAATTTTGGTAGAGGATCACCCAAGGAACATTCTTGTGAAATTATTGAAAAATCCGTCCAGCAGTGTCAGCAGAGAAGTCTTTTAAAGCAAAAGTTGCAATGTATGCATGTTAACTTTTATGGAAAATCAGCCCCTCTCATGGCTTTTGAAGGCCTGATGAACAGACTGATGAATGAATAAACAAACAAATGGAGGGGAATTTGGATACTTTGGACTGATATCTAACATCATACCATATATTAATTGAATACATCATTTTGTTAGAAAAGTATGAGCTCTCTAAATATTTTAACATAAAAGTTATGACACAAAAACTCTGTGTTTCGTAGACCTTAAAGTCATGGGCATGGGTAATGATAATCTATGGCATTTTTCTTTTCTGCTTCAATACTCAGAATTGGGCCATCCTATATAAGTCTATGTAAAAAAATTGATTTTCAAGATAGCTGCCATGGTGGCCATCTTGGATTTCCAATCGAAACCATTTTAGCTATTTTTGATCTACAAGTCACCCAAATGCTTCCTACAAAGTTTAGAGTCAGTTGGCCCTTCACTTCAGGAGAAGAAGCGAAGAATAGATGGCGGCCATCTTGGATTTCCAATAGGGATGATTTCCGCTATTTTTTATCTATAAGTCACCCGGATGCTTCCTACCAAGTTTCAAGTCAATAAGCCTTTGGGTTTAGGAGAAGAAGCGAAAAATAGACTTTTTAAGATGGCCGCCATTGCGGCCATCTTGGATTTCTGATCAGAAAGATTTTAGCTATTTTTGACCTATAAGTCACCACGATGCTTCCTACCAAGTTTCCAGTCAACTGGCTTTTCAGTTTTGGAGAAGAAGGGAAAAATAGATTTTCAAGATGGCGATCATGGCAGCCATCTTGGATTTCCGATCGGAACGATTTTAGCTGTTTTTGATCTACAAGTCACCCCGATGCTTCCTTCCAAGTTTCGAGTCAATTGGCCTTTCAGTTCAGGAGAAGAAGCGAAAAATAGATTTTCAAGATGACCACCATGGCAGCCATCTTGGATTTCCGATCAGGATGATTTTATTTTTTTTTTATCTACTAGTAACCCCAATGCTTCCTACTTAGTTTACAGTCAATAAGCCTATCAGTTCAGGAGCAGCGAAAAATAGATTTTCAAGATGGCCGCCATGGTGGCCATCTTGGATTTCCGATCGGAACAATTTTAACTATTTTTGATCTATAAGTCACCCTGATGCTTCCTACCAAGTTTAGAGTCAACTGGCTTTTTGGTTTAGGAGAAGAAGCGAAAAATATATTTCCGTGACGGCCATCTTGGATTTCCGATCAGAACGATTTTAGCTATTTTTGATTTACAAGTCATCCCGATGCTTCCTACCAAGTTTGGTGTCAATTGGCTTTTCGGTTCAGGAGAAGAAGCAAAAAATAGATTTTCCAGATGGCAGCCATGCATCTTGGATTTCCGATCAGAAAGATTTTAGCTACTTTTGACCTATAAGTCACCACGATGCTTCCTACTAAGTTTCCAGTCAACTGGCTTTTCAGTTTAGGAGAAGAAGGGAAAAACAGATTTTCAAGATGGCGATCATGGCAGCCATCTTGGATTTCCGATCGGAACGATTTTAGCTGTTTTTGATCTACAAGTCAAAGCGATGCTTCCTTCCAAGTTTTGAGTCAATTGGCCTTTCAGTTCAGGAGACGAAGCGAAAAATAGATTTTCAAGATGGCCACCATGGCAGCCATCTTGGATTTCCGATAGGATGATTTATTTTTTTTTGATCTACTAGTAACCCCAATGCTTCCTACTAAGTTTACAGTCAATAAGCCTATCAGTTCAGGAGCAGCGAAAAATAGATTTTCAAGATGGCCGCCATAGTGGCCATCTTGGATTTCCGATCGGAACAATTTTAACTATTTTTGATCTATAAGTCACCCTGATGCTTCCTACCAAGTTTAGAGTCAACTGGCTTTTTGGTTTAGGAGAAGAAGCGAAAAATATATTTCCGTGAAGGCCATCTTGGATTTCCGATCAGAACGATTTTAGCTATTTTTGATTTACAAGTCACCCCGATGCTTCCTACCAAGTTTGGTGTCAATTGGCTTTTCGGTTCAGGAGAAGAAGCGAAAAATAGATTTTCCAGATGGCAGCCATGGCTGCCATCTTGGATTTCTGATCGGAACAATTTTAGCTACTTTTGATCTACAAGTCACCCTGATACTATCCTACCTTTTGGTTCAGAAGAAGAAGCAAAAAATAAATTTTCAAGATGGCCGCCATCTTGGATTTCTGATTGCAATGATTTTAGCTATTTTTGATGTACAAGTCACCCTGATGCTTCCTACCAAGTATCAAGTCAATTGGCCCAGGGGTGTAGGAGGAGTAGGCTTTTAAAGCAATTGTTGATGCCGCATGGCAGACGCCGCATGACGGACATTGACTGACCATAATAGCTCACCATGAGCACTTCGTGCTCAGGTGAGCTAATAAATAATGTGGTGCTGCCAGGGATGGTGGGTGGGATAAGCTCTCCTCCCGTACCTTCAATGTCCGCAACAGGTCTGGCATATGCTGCGGACATATGGGGACTTCCGCGTACATTTGCGTAAATCATTGCGGAAGTTGGGTATGTCCGCAGATGTCTGCTACAAATCCGCAGATGTCCGTGCCTTTGTCAAAGCCTGCGGACTTTTGTGGACATTTTTCCATATCAGCTGGGGCTATCTTTTTGCGGACGTCCGCAGCTCTACGCAAGTAAGCCTGCGGACGTCCGCAAAAGCTTGCGTAAAATTCTGACTTTGTTTTTTTTCGCTGCGGACTTTTGCGGACATTTTGGACTTAGAAAAGATTAGGCATTGAAGTAAACTGCATATGTCTGCACAAATTCTTGCGGACATCTGAAATATCGTCATACACATTTTGAACAATAAATGGGTAAGTATGTCAGGCAATGTACACACAGTAACCTTACACACACACAAAATAGTACCATTTTAAAATGTAAACAATTAACCAACAGTAATGATATTCAGGCCTGCACTTTTATTTGGTTCAAATTAATTTACCAGAAAAGTGTTATGATACTCAAATGTAAAACTGTTTTGACTCTGTTACATAAATTGCACTAAATGTATCAATACTCTATAAAATTTGAAATTAGGATTCCAAACACTGTGGCAGTCAGGATATATTTTGAAAGCAAAGTTAGTTTTTTTTTTTTTTTTTTTTTTTTTCTTATTTGTAAAAATAAACTCACTACTTGTAAAAGACATTGACTGATAACATGGTACATTATTAAAGAAGACTAATGGTAGAATATCCTGCTTTATTATTGTTACAGTTTCAATGTATTCATTCAGCTATTTTGACTTAAATGCAAGTTGCTATAATACGCACACTGGCTATAATATACCAAATCTTTCTTATTCAACCAAACTTTAACTGCACCAAATCTTAATTGTACTGCATCAATATTCAAATTTTGGGACCCTTCCCAGTAACTCGAACCACATACAAAATGATCAGTTGTATTTGCTTGGAAATTCTGTTAAGTTTTATTAACGACTAATTATTACATGAAGTCAGAGATGTCTTCAGCAGAAAATCTTAATTGCACATTCTAATTTTCTGAACAGCTATAGTTTTTGCATAACGAATAATAATGTGGAGAAAACATTGAAAACTAAGTCATACTGTATATGATCATGTAATACCACATATGATCAACAGGTTATTACACAGCAGGGGCAGCAACTCTAATAGACCCTTTGGCCCTGCGGATGTCCGCACCCGTCCATGCAGACTTCCGCAGACATCTGCACCCATCCATGCGGACGTCCGCACCCATCCATGCGGATGTCCGCATAGATGTCTGCAAAGATGTCCACACTGATGTCCGCAGACCTCTCTGTGGACAACTGCAGACCTGCATATGGAAATATTGCAGACGTCCGCACAGAAAAAATTTCCAGCTTGCGTAGACTTATGGACAAAGTGTTCCAATACTCCGCAAACCTCCGCAGGTAAATTTCCGCAATTTTCCATGCGGAATATGATCTTCTTTGCGGACATTTCAGGTATGGGCTGAGTGAGCACTGCACTGTTTGCTTCTCCTTATCCAAAGAAATTAGCAGCACTGCAGCTTATCTGTGTATTGACCACATGATTGAAAGTGTGCCTTGACCAATCAGTGCCAGTCCAGCCACCTGTGGTTTGACCAGCAAGATCTGTCTAATACACAAAGTACACAGCTGCCAATCAACAACCCAGACAATACCATATATATTATCTTGTAATATTTGATCTCAGTCAGTTATAAGAAAAATAGTTCAACCTGTCTATAATGAAGCAGTATTATAGAATAAAACTTTTGCATAAACTACAATTACAAAATTGTCATTTTATACAAAACATAAGAATACGACTGTTCCATGTTTATTATATAACATAAAAAAATTTATAAAAATATTTGGCTCTTTTCCTGGGGGCTATTCACTTGACCTTCGTGAATGATTAAGTAATGTCAGGCTGCTTGACTTCCTGACTCCCCAACAATATGGCACACAGACTGATAACAGACAGCAGTCCTGCAAGGTGGTCTGATCCCACACATGAAGTTAACTGAGAGATAGATGCCAAAATTGTGTTCCATATTTCAGACAGTGTGAATCCAGTTTTTTGGGGGGGAGTCAAGAAGGCCATACGAATTTGATAGTATCAAATGAGGCCTCAAAAAAAACAGAGTCTGGGGTAAATGTTGATTACATAACATTAAACTAAAAAGTTTGTTCACTGACCTATTTAAACATCACAAATAATACAATTTGCTAATATGTGAGAACTGAGAATCTTACTGCACTTCTATATCATACTACACACAAATCTACATAATTTTGGGCAGTGAATGTGCAAGGGCAATGCAGAGAATAATTACCACAGGAGTATAAAATAATCAAATAAGAACATACATACATCAAAGTTTCTATCATAATATTCATATTTACAAGATGTTAGAAATATTTGTAATATCCTATTTGTCTGCTTATTAATGCTACAGAAATATATATTACCCCATTTTTAGTATACTAGCCGGTCACAAAAAACAGAGATAAAAAAACCTTTGGGAAGCTGGAATGTGTGTCGAAGCCATGCACAGTATACCCAGAGGGTGGATTTCAACCTCATCCAAACTGGCATGATTTCATTTTATATCATTAGTTTATAATATTTGTACATAGAAATAATTACAATTTTTTCTTATATAACATATGATACATGCCCAGAAAATAATAATATTTTTTACTTATACAAAATGTGAAAGTTAAAGTGTATGTTGACGATGCTTCACAAGAAATGATCACTGCCAACAAACTTGATGTGAAAAAAGACAATCCTGTGATACTAAAGCTGATCTGCTAACAGTATGATGTATATTCCTAACATGAAGAGAAAAGTTTCTTAATATACTGTGAAAAGCAAGAAACTATTATCACTCACAGGAGAACAGATAAAACTGTTAATCCTGACCGGAAATATCTGCATTACAATTGCTATAAGTAAGGATAACCCAAGATGCCTTCCTATAATCTTGGTTGGCACTTCATGGATGACGTTCCATGATCTGTTGAGTGCAAAAATTAGCAGAATGGTGGCTCATGTCTTCATGAGAATAGTGGCCCAAGATGGATGTTCATGGTCTGACAATTTTACCTGTTTATATACATCTTATGACTTGAAGAGCTGTTCTGGTGGTTGTGGCCTTGCCTTACTACATTCATTTAATATCAAATGAGGTGTATAGTCTCATCCTCCTGAGTAAGATACTTGACCTGGAAGTGGATGATCTCGAGCTGCATATATTGTCTGATACTGAATTAAAAACTACTAAAACTGGTGAGGATGATCTCAGCCTCGTTGTCTGATAATGATTACCTTTTATCTTAGTCCTATGGCTTGGATGTCTAGTTGTAATTTGTTCCATCTGCTACTTTTATATATGTACACTGAGTGTGAGTGATCTCACTTCCTGAATAATATGGTTTACTGTATTGGATGTGGATGATCAGCCTCCATTGTCGACATATGATCAGAGGTGTGACATGAAATCAATGATCACAGCCTCATGCTCTGTCATGAATGTAGAAATCACAGAATGGGATGACTGATGTCCGTGCGATATGATACTTCTTACCAGAAGTGGATGATCTCAGCTTTATGGTCTGATACTGGTTCACCTGAGCAGCTACTTCCCAGAATTTGATTGCGCCCTTACAAACCACAAGAGAATGAGGTGAATGATCTCAGTCTTACTGATCAGAAACTGACGAATCTTCACCAGATACAGGGGTGAGGAATTATAATATTTTATTACTTGTCCACGGACAAGTAAATGGTCAAAAACCACCTGCCCAACAAAGATTTACTTGCCCGAAAATGGACATTTTTTCTTATTTCTCTAAGAAAACATACGTTGTAGGTACTCATTAGAAGCACCTCACCGAGGCGCTTCTAATGAGTACCCACAACATATGTTTTCTTCGAGAAATAAGAAAAATATATATCTTATAATCTGGATACTCTTTCTAGCCAGAGCTATGAATGACTTGTCCCAGGACAAGTAAATTGAAATTTCTTACTTGTCCTCAGGGAAATGGGACAAGTTGGACAAGTCAGGCATGGTATTTCCACAGATCTGCCCCATAGAAAAGTCTGACAATGAAGACAAATTAGCACTAGAAAAATGGACTGAATGATCTTGACACCACATGATAAGATGACATATGAAAATATTATTGCAATGATCACAGCCTCATGCCCTGCTGATGATGTCTAAATAGCAGAATAGGAGGGATGATCTGAGCCCTATATGATTAGATGACATTCATGATATAGATGATCACAGCCTCATCTTCATGCAGTTGATGATGTCAAAATTGCAAAATGGAATAGATGATTTTTTTTTTTTTTTTTTTTTTTTTTGCCCCATGTGTTAAAAAGAAATAACATAGGCTCTCTCTATGGGCTACTCAATACTGTGATATACATTTCCCCTAAAATGTTCAGAGGTAGATTCAGCCATGTTGTCTGATGATAAGTATGTAACTATGGAAATGTGTTTGACTATGCCGACCCCATATCTTGGACACACAGCTGACATCAGGTGTATGATCATGGCCTCATGTTATGATTGATTAGTCAATGGTGAGGTGGGCTAGATGATCATGGCCCCACAGACACAAGGAGGATAATTACGGCCTTGTAGTATAAATGATTAGTCTGCTGATGCATGGGGTAGATGATCTCAGCCCCATAGAATGAAGTACACAACCAGCAAGGTGGATGACCCTGGGCTTGTGGTTTGAGAGAGATGATAAATGAAACATAAGGGTGGATGGTCTCAGCCCCAAGAGAGATGATGAATGTCAGTAGATATAGATGTGGCATTGAATGATTAGTCATCTGAAGCATGGAGCAGATGATTTCGGCCCCACAGACTGAGATACACAATCAACAAGGTGCATGATCATGGCCTTGTGGTCTGATAAAGCTTATCAATGAAATGTTTGGGGTGGGCCCCAAGAGAGATGGTGAGTGTCAGCCTCATGATCTGATGACAGTGTGTAACCACGGAAATGGGGTAGATGGTCTCAGCCCCATATCGTGGATACACAGCTGATATGAGTTGGATGACCATGGCTTCGTGTTATGAATGATTAGTCAATGTAGAGGTGGGGTGGATGATCGTGGCCCCGCAGATACGAGGTGGATGATCACGGCCTGAATGATTAATTAATGTAGAGGTTGGGTGGATGATCGCGGCCTTGTGTTATGAATGATTAGTCAATGCAGAGGTGGGGTGGATGATCGCAGCCCCACAGATATGAGGTGGATGATCACGGCCTCGTGTTATGAATGGTTTGGTTAATGTGGAGGTTGGGTGGATGATCGCAGCCCCACAGATAAAAGGTGGATGATCCCTGCCTCGTGGTATGAATGATTAGTCAGCAGATGCATGAGGTGGATGATCTCGACCCCATGGAAGATACACAACCAGCAAGGTGGATGATCACGGCCTTGTGGTCTGATAGAAATTATAAATGAAACGTTTGGGGTGGATGATCTTGGCCCCAAGAGAGATCATGACTGTCACTAGATAAAGACATGGAATTGAATAATTAGTCAGCGGATGCATGGAGCAGATGATTTTGGCCCCACTGAATAAAATACACAACCAGCAAGGTGGATGATCATGGCCTTGTGGTCTGATAACAATAAATGAAATGTTTGGGGTGGATGATCTCGGCCCCAAGAGAGATGACGAGTGTCAGTCCATGATCTGATGATGTGTGTAACTACAGAAATGGGGTGGATGATCACGGCCCCATATTGTGGATACACAGCTGACAGGAGGTGGATGATTGCGGCCTCCTGTTATGTATGATTAGTCAATGGAAATGTGGGGCTGATTATCATGGCCCTACAGACACCAGCTTTGTGGTCTGATAGGTATGATCAACGAAACGTTTGCGGTGGATGATTTCGGGTCTAGGAAAGATGATGAACATCAGATATAAAAGTGGAACAAATGATTAGTCAGCGGATGCATGGAGTGGATGATTTCTGCCCCATAGAATTCACAACCACCAAGGTGAATGATCACGGCCTTGTGGTCAGATAAAGATTATAAATGAAATGTTTGGGTGGATGAACTGGCCCCAAAAAAGATGACGAATGTCCATAAATAGAGATGTGGCATGAATAATTAGTCAGCAGATGCATGGAGTGGATGATCTCAGCTTCATAGAATTGGATAATTAGCCAGCAAAGTGGATAATCACTCCCTCATGATCTGATGAAGGTTATAAATGAAACATATGGGGTGGATGATTTAGGCTCCAAGAGAATGATGGATGTCAGTAGATATATATAGTAGCTAACCTGTACTTCAGGTATGTGTAGAGTGTCTCTTCCCGTATAGTAGTATAAGTCTGGATATATGATTCAGATGAACCTCCAAGGAGGTGACTGATCGCATCTTCATGTAAACAATGTGATTTTTGTCATTCTGAGATCTAGTTTACTTACCATTGTAATCATGGCTGAATTTACCTGTACTATGTTGTGTCAAAGAATATATTATTAGTTACTAATTTTGATTGCACCTGACTGTAAGCTTACCAGTGATAGTTAAATAGTTTTGGAAATATCAATTGACTGTGTAACAGGGTACCTCTGTTTGTCCACTGAATCCATATTAAGAACATGCAAGTGACAAATTGCTTCAAGTTTGAGCAACATTTTCCTGTAAAAGAACAAATAACTACCATCTTTTTTCATAAGTATTGGGACAGACAAACCTGAGCAAACCTGGTTGACCCAGATTGGACCCTGCAGAACATGGTGTCAGATCAGGGTTCGCTCCACTTATAAGACATCCATCTGTCTTATGCAAATTAATAACAACTAGCAAAATGGAATCTATACTACAGACATACATAAATTATGACAAATTTATGGTTCTCAAATCTGAGTGACTTTAACCTGTAAAGAATAAGAAACTACCCTATCCCAAGTATTGGGACAGACAGGCCTAAGCAAGCATTGTAGACCCAGATCAGAGGCTGCAAAGCAGTTCCTGATCATGATTCGCTCCACTCATCAAGCATCAAGCAGTCAGTACATGCATATGATAGATGGTTTCAGATCTGAGCGACATTTATCCTGCAGAAGAATAAGTGAAATACCATATTTATCCCAAGTATTAGGCCAGAGCAAACTTGTAGACCCAGATCAGACACCTAAGAAAACAGCATCTGGTCAGGATCCACTCTGCTTGTCAATCATCCAGCCATCTTAAAGCACACTGACAACTAGCAAATTGTAATCCATACTAAGGACATATACATATGACTAATGGTTTTTAAATTTGAGCAGCTTTAACCTGTAAAAGAATACAACTACCCCATCTACCCCAAGGATTTGGAAGATACACAGGCGTGAGCAAACATTGTACATCCAGATGAGAGGCCGCAAAAGCAGCATCTAATTAGGGTCAGCTCTGCTTGTCAAGCATTAGCCTTCTTTATGCATGGCAGCATCTAGCAAATTGACTTGTCGAGTTTTTCACAAGAAGATTTATGTTCAGCACCATCAGTATGGTGTGCTGCTTATTGAAATGTAGAATGTCATTATTATTCCAACTTGTCTCACTACATCTGGGTTTTAACATTTCTAGAAGACTGTTTTGAGGAGTGGTAAACATACCCAAGTATGACAACAGTTAAGTGTTATGTTATACTCATGACTTGATGGAGCTCATCTTTAAGATGACTGTGTCTAGACTCTGGATAGGAAAATTTTAATGTTAAGAGAATATTCATTCTATCTTAAGAAACAAACAAAACTGAGCTGAAGCACTGTATACTGTGATGTACAACTACTATGAATGATATTAATATGGTACATTCAAGAAATATCAAGACAAGTATCAGATACAGTTTTTGGCCCCTAAGAAGTATTCTAACAACAGATTCCAGTTATCGCTAATCCTATTTAGCCAAGACTTATATACTGCTATACTGACAGTGTATTTCATTCTGTTGTACTGTTGTACAAATTCTCTTTACTCACAAATAATACCATCCAATGAGTATGTATGATCAGGAAAGTTTTGTGTTTTGTACATACCATACTTGAATTTCTTCAAGTGTTTAGTCCTATATCCATTCTTAATCCTGAATTATTAACACAGCTGAATTCTTTGCTGAATACAGAGGCTGAGCACTTACTGTGTGCAGAATGCTTAGAATTATTTACTGAACTGTGGTGTAAATCTGTAGTAGGGCTGCAACGATACACTCACCACACGATATGATACGTAGCGCAATACTTGCTTCACAATACGACACGCTTTTCAGACTCGAGACAATAACTAACTGCATGTGGATTATACTATAATGATCAACTAAGGTGCTCATCATACTTCAAAGTTTGTTTGAAATGGTTCACAGTCATAGGCTTTATATCATATTTGTAAAAGTTTCATAATGTGAAAAATTTATTCCTTTTTTGCTTCAGTGAAAAGAACCTAATATAACCAATCAAGTTAAAGCACTAAAGCTTCCCAGATATATAATGTTTGAAAAGAGGTAAAACAGGTTCTGTCATGAATGTTGTTCCTTTCATTCAGTGTGAGACAGACTTATGATTTTATAGAAAATCGCTACTGCAAAATGGCATGAAATATTGAAAATTCTATGAAAAAGTGTTTGACATTTCCTGAGTGTTTTGAATGCTTTTAATATTCATAACAGTGTTTACTGACTGAAGAATTAAATGTTTTTTGGGAAATTTGGAAGTCACGAAAACTAATGACACGTACATTTTACAGCACTAAATACATTGTTTTTGTTGGTTATAGTCATTAAAAACTTGTCTAAAGTAGTCATGCAGCGGTACAACTATCCTAAATTGATCTGAATGAAGCAAAATATTTTTTTTGCATGCAGTAATTACCAATCTAATTGACGACTTTTGTTTACACTTGAGTGAACCGAGCCATATCAAAACTCTGAGAAAAAGAATTGTGAACCGAATCGTGACCGCTGAACCGCGAAGCACTGTAAATTCAGTGAATCGCTTCACCTCTAATATGTAGCATATTCCCATGGTCGCCTCCTGGGAAAACACACAATCAGTGAACCTTGACCTTCAAACAGTTTATTAGCATCCGAGAATTTCTTGAAACACTGTCATATTATAGTCTCATTCTTCATTCATAATAGAAAATCTATGATGGCTATACTTTGAATGAACCTAAACATCCATATATTCCACTTGGTCAATATTGAGATTAGGTTGTCTTAACACTTAAAACTTTTTGTGTACAGAATGCTTAGAAATATGTACTGAACTATGGTGTACAATCTGTAGCATATTCCTATAGTTTCCTCCCAGGAAAACACATAGTCAGTGAACCTTGATCTTCTAGGAACAGCTTATTAGTATCTGAAAACTTCTTTAGAGTACTGTCATTTTATAGTCCAATTCCTCATCCACAACAGAAAGCCATAAATATACTTAGACTGAATTGTAAACATCCATAAATATCTGCTTTGACAAATCATATCGAGATGTAGTTTCTCTTAACATTGGAATTTCCTAGAAAAGATGATATATACAGCAGCAGATGCAAACCACAAGTGCAATCCTAAAGAGCTCAGTAAATAAATAAGACTTAGGTTCCGATTTCCATACTACCCAACCAAATCAGATGCAAGAAATATATATGAATATGATTAATAAATATGGCAGTTTTCATAAATAAATAAAAGTAAATAAATAAATAAATAATAATGAGCTCTCCAGCATTGCACTAATGTTTGCTTCTCCTTATCCAAGGAAATAAGCTGGACTGCAGCTTTTCTGTGTATTGACCACATGATTGACAGTGTGCCTTGATCAATCAGTGCCAGTCCAGCCACCGGTGGTTTGACCAGCAAAAGTACACAGCTGCCCATCAACAACCCAGACAATACCATATATATTATCTTGTAATATTCAGGCTTTCAAGTGCCTGCCAACGAAAAAGTAGGGACAAAGTGGGGCTCAAAATTTTAACAAGAGGCCCACGGGCCACAGGTCGCTCACCTGAGTGACATAGCCACTGCTGATATGCAGATGTTGTGCAACATTTTTCCAGTCCTGTCATTATTGTATATGGCATGACAGTCAATGGAGCATGATCATTTGAACAAACTCTCAATCACATTTCAACAGTAGGATCAATGTGAAATTTGCAGGCAACTAGCTAATTGGTTTCTGAAGAATCATGATTTTATACATGTAAACAGCACAGTGGCAGGGAAATATAAAAAACATAAACAAGATGGCAGCCATCTTGCAGGGTGGCCACACATTTTTAGCAATCAAATTCCCTGATTTTTCCCCGATTTGATTTGATTTTCCCTGATTAAAAACCTTAATATTATCGCAATGGCCCCTACTTTTAGAATTCATATACTGATTCAAATGCTGTCAAGTGACATGTTTATACACAATGCTGTCACAATATTCTTAATTAAATGAAAATTTATCTAAAATATGATGTACAGGTGCTAATTTACTTTCATGGTAGTCAAAATCAAAACTGGTAAAATATATAGCCACATCTGAACAGCTATAAAATTTGAATATTTTGACCTTACAAAGATAAGATTTTTTTAAATTCCCTGATTTTTCCATGATTTTCAACAAAATTTCAAATTCCATGATTTTTCCCTGCAGGGAATTTTTTTTCCACCATTTTCCCTGTTTTCCCTGTTTTCCAGAGTGCGTGGCCACCCTGTCTTGGATTTCCAATCAGAATGATTTTAGCTACTGTTTATCTACAAGTCACCTCGATACTTTCAATGAACTTTGAGTCGGTTCAGGAGAAAAAGTTCAAAACAAGATTTTCAAGATGGCCACCATAACCGCAATTTGGGATTCCCTATCACAACGATTTGAGCTATTTTTCATCTACAAGTCACCCCGATGCTTCCTATCAAGTTTCTATTCAATTGGCCTTTCATTTCAGAAGAAGAAAAGAAAAACAGATTTTCAAGATGGCCGCCATCTTGGATTTCCGACTGGAACGATTTTAGCTATTTTTATATCTACAAGTCATCTCAATCCTTCCTACCAATTTTCAAATCAACTGGCCCTTTGGTTCAGGAAAATAAGCGAGTTTCAAGATGGCCACCATGATGGCCATCTTGGATTTCCGATCCAAACAATTTAAGCTATTTTAGATCTACAAATCAACCAAATGCTTCCGACCAAGTTTCGAATCAAATGGCCTTTCAGTTCAGGAGAAGAAGCGAAAAATAGATTTACAAGATGGCTGTCATGGTGGCCATCTTGGATTTCTGATAGGGATGATTTTAGCTATTTTTGATCCACTGGTCACCCTGATGCTTCCTACCTAGTTTAAAGTCAATAAGCCTTTTGGTTCAGGAGAAGAAGTGAAAAACAGATTTTCAAGATGGCTGCCATGGTGGCCATCTTGGATTTCCAATCCGAACAATTTTAGCTAATTTCAATCTATAAGTCAGCCCGATGCTTCCTACCAAGTTTCAAGTCAATTGGCTTTTGGGTTTAGGAGAAGAAGCGAAAAACAGATTTTCAAGATGGCCACCATGGCTGCCATCTTGGATTTCCAAACAGCATGATTTTTGCTACTTTTGATCTACAAGTTACCCTGATGCGTCCTACCAAGTTTGGAGTCAACAGGCCTTTCAGCTCAGGAGAAGAAGAGAAAAATAGATTTTCAAGACGGCAGCCATGGCGGCCATCTTGGATTTCCGATTGGAACGATTTTAGCTACTTTTGATCTACAAGTCACCCCGATGCTTCCTACCAAGTTTCGAGTCAATTGGCATTTGGGGTTAGGAGAAGAAGCTAAAAATAGATTTTCAAGATGGTTGCCATGGTGGCCATCTTGGATTTATGATCGGCACGATTTTAGCTATTTTTAATCTACAAGTCACCCTGATGCTTCCTAGCAAGTTTGGAGTCAATTGGCCTTTCAGTTCAGGAGAAGCGAAAAATAGATTTTCAAGATGGCGGCCATGGCAGCCATCTTGGATTTCCGATCAGCACGATTTTAGCTATTTTTGATCTACAAGTCACCCTGATGCTTCCTAGCAAGTTTGGAGTCAGTTGGCCTTTCAGTTCAGGAGAAGAAGCGAAAAATAGATTTTCAAGATGGCGGCCATCTTGGATTTCCAATCGGCACGATTTTAGCTATTTTTTATCTACAAGTCACCCCCATGCTTCCTAGCAACTTTGGAGTCAATTGGCCTTCCGGTTCAGGAGAAGAAGCTAAAAATAGATTTTCAAGATGACGGCCATCTCTGATTTCCAATCAGCAGGATTTTAGCTATTTTTGATCTACAAGTCACCCTGATGCTTCCTAGCAAGTTTGGAGTCAAATGGCCTTTCAGTTCAGGAGAAGAAGCGAAAAATAGATTTTCAAGATGGCGACCATGGCGGCCATCTTGGATTTCCGATCGGCATGATTTTAGCTATTTTCGATCTACAAGTCACCCTGATGCTTCCTACCAAGTATCGAGTCAATTGGCCCAGGGGTGTAGGAGTAGGCTTTTAAAGCAATTGTTGACACCGCACGACGGATGACGCACGACGGACAATGGACATTGACTGACCACAATAGCTCACCATGAGCACTTAGTGCTCAGGTGAGCTAAAAAAAGTAGGGCAAAAGTAGGAATTTCAATTATGAAAAGGAGGGATAGTAGGGATGTTCTGAGTGTTTTCAGACTTAGAAAAAGACATAAGAAGCAAAGTTTTCTCTGAACAATAACACTACATTACAATGGGAAGGAAATAGCAAAATCAATGTTCCAAAAAAGGAGTTACAACTGAAGAAAAATTATTTTATAAACTTTTGCATCATGGCTGCTCAGAATAAGTTGATCTGATTTTTACAAGCACCAAGCAAGCAAAGTGAGCGAGGAAAAAAAATTACAACTTTTGGTCACTTCAAACATTTTTGGACTGAACAGTAGGGATAGTAGGGCTTTTTGTAGTTGATGCATATCTCATTGATAAAGCTGTGTAAGTTTGGTCAAATTCCATCAACTGATTCATGAAACAGGTGGCACACAAGGCTCACTTTTAGAGTCTTTATAATGTAGTGATCTTGAAAATGAGGTAAAAGTCAGTAAAATCTGATCACTTCTTTCCCCCATCCAATTGATGTATCTGTGCTAGTTTGGTCAAAGTCCAACCACTGGTTTAAGAGAGAGTGTGCACATAAGCTTTTAATTTTTTCTATCAAAATTTTACTTTCAAAGTGTCAGTGTGACTTTGAAAATGAGGTCCAGGTCACCAAAATCTAATCACTTCTTTCCCACATCCCATTGAAGTATCTGTGCTAGTTTGAACAAATTCCAACTATTGATTCATGAGATAGGGTAACCACAAGGCTCATTTTTAGAGTCTTTATGATGTAGTGACCTTGAAAATGAGGTCAAGGTCACAAAAATTTAATCGCTTCTTTCCCATGTCCTAACAATGTATCTGTACTAGTTTGTTAAAATTCTAGCCATTGGTTCAAGATATAGTGTGCACACAAGCTTTTTTTCTATCAAAATTTGTTTCAAAGTGCCGGTGTGACCTTGAAAATGAGATAAAGGTCACCAAAATCTCTAACCACTACTTTCCCCAATCCCAATGATTATGATGTATCTGTGCTAGTTTGGTCAAATTCCATCTATTTATTCATCAGACAGAGTGCACACAAGGCTCACTTTTTGAGTGTTTATAATGTAGTGGCCTTAAAAATTAGGTCAAGGTCACCAAAATCTAATCTAATCATTTCTTTCCCCCATCCTGATGATGTACCTGTGCTTGTTTGGTCAAATTCCAGCCATTGGTTAAAGAGATAGTGTGTACACAAACCTTTTACTGCATTAAGAAACTTTACAAAGGGCAATGACTTCAAGAGAATTGGCCCCTAGCCCTTACTTTCTCTTATGTAGGTGCACCTTATTGATATCAATGTGTCTGCAGAAACTGATGAATATCCATCACTGCGTTTTCAAGATATTAGGCAAAAACCAAAGTGTCGCGGATGGACACATGGATGGACGGACGGACAACGTGAAAACAGTATATCCCACCACAAACAAAGTTTGTGGGGGGTATAAAAAGCCTGTGACCTTAATATAAAGGTCATATATGATCCTGACATTAAACTACAGTATTGTAAACATTCAGATTATCAGACTGGGTAAGATTAGATCTCGCATGATAGAAAATATTCCTGTCATGTCAACCTTGACCTTGAGCCCAGGACCTGAAAGTCAAACTTGCTCAAGATATTATCATACCCACAAATGTGTGACATTATAATAAAATACATTGATAAATGTAGGGGCTAGAGCGATGACAAAAAGTTTTTTTTCTAAAAATAGCCAGTTTCCTTGACCTTGAGCCCAGCAACCTGAAAGTTGAACTTGCTCGAGATATTATAATACGCAACAATTATGTAGAGATACATTAAAATCCATTGACAAATGCAGGGGCTAGAGCGATGACAAAGTTTTTTCTAAAAATAGCCACACTTACCGGGACCTTGATCTTGAGCCCAGGACTCTGAACACTCGAGATATTGTCATACCCAACATTCCTGTGAAGTTACATTAAAATTCATCAATTAATGCAGGTGCTAGAGCGATGACAAAGTTTTTCTTAAAAAAGCCACAGTGACTGTGACCTTGAGTCCAGGACTTTGAAAGTTGAACTTGCTCGAGATACTGTCATACTCAACATTAACATTTATCACTCAACATTTGTGTAATTATATTAAAATCCATCAATAAATTTAGGCTCTAGAGCGATGACAAAGTTTTTTCTAAAAAAAGCCACAGTGACCTTGACCTTGAGTCCATGACCCTGAAAGTCAAACTTGCTCAAGATATTGTCATACCCAACATTTGTGTGGTTACATTAAAATCCATCAATAAATGTAGGCGCTAGAGCGATGACAATGGTTTTCTAAAAATAGCCAGTGAACTTGACCTTGAGCCCAGGACCCTGAAAGTGGAACTTGCTCAAGATACTGTCATACTCAACATTTGAGTGAAGTTATATTAAAACCCATCAATAAATGTAGGAGCTAGAGCGATGACAAAGTTTTCTAAAAATAGCCACTGTGACCTTGACCTTAAGCCCAGGACCCTGAAAGTCGAACTGACTCAAGATGTTGTCATACCCAACATTTGTGTAAAGTTGTATTAAAATCCATCAATAAAATTAATATAGGCACTAGAGCAATAACAAAAGGTGAACATACGTACGTACATACGTATGTATGTACTTATGTACAGAACAAACCCTATAGCCCCTCCACAACTTCGTTGTGTAAGGGGATAATAAACAAAGCCTAGGTTCAGGCAAAAGTGTAGCATATTAATTAACAGGCAAATCAGCTTAGAGCATAGTTATATTTTTATCAACCTGTTTTGTCTGAGAATGACAGGGACTTAGGTTCGAGCTTTTGTTTCTTCCTCATCCCAGCAATTTTCTTCTTCTTTACTGGTGGTGATGCACAGGCGGGTTCAGGGATTGATGCGGCTCCATAGTTTATCTCACTACCATCCGGGGTTGTCTCATTCTGATTCTGCATCATGTCAATGCTGTTTTAACAAAAACTGACCATAAGCTGAGTGGAAAGGATTCACTTTCAAGGAGATAGCTCTTTAAAAATTGTTTTGGTCCCCTTCTAAAAAGGTGTCTACTCTAAAAGGCAAGATGTTCCTCTCCTTGGGAGCAAATTCCTTCCATTTAGAGTAGATCCCTTTTCAGAAGGGACATGGTGTTCAGTGAAGCAAACAGGAAGTCTCAAAAGTTAGTCTTCCTTGCAAAAATGGATGAAAATCTATCAAGTGAATGCATTAAGCAAAAATGTCCTAGGCCTTTGTGGATAGCAAAAGACCTAGAGCAGCAATTTCAAGGCCTTTGCTATTTACAGGGCCTTTGCTGTCTGCTTGGATACTGCACCAACAGAAAGCAAAGGCCCTGATGAAATGTGTGGCCATGCAGAATACCCTGAATCTGTGCTCTGTCTGAAGAATAATTTCCCATTGACATGGTACAAAAGGAAGTAGAACTTTTTGTTTTTTGTTTAACCATCAAGCAATCAGTATTTCAGACTATATTGAGCCAACTCCCAAATAGAGGGAGAAAGAAAAGGAAGAATAGAGTAGAAAAAAGCCCCCAGCTCCACCCTGGCCAACCCAACCATTAAACCTGCTGCTTGCCTGACCAATTTTTATCCAGATAGTAGGATGGCAGACTACAATAACATGTGTCTGTAAGCTCCACTGCTACATTAACTAGAAATTGTGTTTGAAAAACACTATGCCCCCAATCATATGCTTGCCTCTAAAGATAATACAAGGTAAAAATGGCCCAATCTACAAAGGGGCCATTACTCATGAAATATTTTTTCAGAATTTATTCAAAAGTAAATCAGATCATCTCATCACTACCAAACTATTCATCAAGTTATGAGGCTCTAGCTCCCAACAGTTTTTGAGACATTTTGCTGACAAGGAAAAAATACCCAAATTTACAAAGGGTCATCACTCATGCCCAGAAGCAATAGGCCCCTTCTCATCACTACCACTCTATTTATCATGAGGCTCCAGCTCCAACAGTATTTGAGATATTTTGCTTACAAGGGAAAAATGCCCAAATTTACAAAGGGCCATTACTCATGAAATATTTTTTGGAATTTATTCAAAAGTTAAATAACAATTCACCAAGTTTCAAGACTCTAGCTCCAACAGTTTTTGAAATATTTTGCTGACAAGGTAAAAATGCCCAAAATTACAAAGGGCCATCACTCATGAAGTATTTTTCAGAATTTATTCAAAAGTTAATCAGGTCATCTATGACATCTATTCATCACTACCAATCTATTCATCAAGTTTCAAGGCTCTAGCTTCAATAGCTTTTTGAGATATTTGGCTGACAAGGGGAAAATGCCAAAATTTACAAAGGGCCATTACTCATGAAATATTTTTCAGAATTTATTCAAAAGTTAATCAGGTCATTTACTCATCATTATCAATCAATTCACCAAGTTTCAAGGCTCTAGCTCCAACAGTTTTTGAGATATTTTGCTGATAAGGTAAAAATGCCCAAAAAATTTCAAAAGGCCATAACTCATGAAATATTTTTGAGAATTTATTCAAAAGTTAACCAGGTCATCTATTCATCACTACCAATCTATTCATTAAGTTTCAAGGCTCTAGCTTCAATAATGTTTTAGATATTATGCTGACAAGGAAAAAATGCCCAAATTTACAAAGGGCCATTACTCATGACATATTTTTTGGAATTTATTCAAAAGTTAATCAGGTCATCTACTTATCATTATCAATCAATTCACCAAGTTTCAACGGTCTAGCTCCAACAATTTTTGAGACATTTTGATGACAAGGTAAAAAAAGCCCAAAATTACAAAGGGCCATAATTCATGAAGTATTTTTTAGAATTTATTCAAAATCAGGTCATCTATTCATCACTACCAATCTATTCGTCAAGTTTCAAGGCTCTAGCTTCAATACGTTTTGAGATATTTTGCTGACAAGGGAAAAATGCCGAAATTTACAAAAAGCCATTACTCATGAAATATTTTCGGAATTTATTCAAAAGTTAATCAGGTCATCTACTCATCATTATCAATCGATTCACCAAGTTTCAATGGTCTAGCTTCAATAGTCTTTGAGATATTTTGTTGACAAGGTAATTTGCCCAACATTACAAAGGGCCATCACTCATGAAGTATTTTTCAGTTAACCAGGTCATCCATTCATCACTACCAATCTATTCATCAAGTTTCAAGCTCTAGCTTCAATAGTTTTTGAGATATTTTGCTGACAAGGGGAAAATGCCCAAATTTACAAAGGGCCATTACACATAAAATATTTTTCGGAATTTATTCAAAAGTCAATCAGGTCATCTACTCATCATTATCAATCAATTCACCAAGTTTCAAGGCTCTAGCTCCAACAGTTTTTGAGATATTTTGCTGACAAGGTAAAAATGCCTAAAATTACATGGGGCCATGACTCATGAAGTAGTTTTCAGAATTTATTCAACAGTTAACCAGGTCATTTTTTTAGTCATCACTACCAATCTATTCATCAAGTTTCAACGCTCTAGCTTCAATAGTTTTTGAGATATTTGACTGACAAGGGAAAAATGCCCAAATTTACAAAGGGCCATTTCTCATGAAATATTTTTCAGAATTTATTCAAAAGTCAATCAGGTCATCTACTCATCATTATCAATCAATTCACCAAGTTTCAAGGCTCTAGCTCCAACAGTTTTTGAGATATTTTGCTGACAAGGTAAAAATGCCCTAGGTTACAAAGGGCCATAACTCATGAAGTATTTATCAAAATTTATTCAAAAGTTATCAGATCACCTACTCATCACTACCAGTCTATTCATCAAGTTTCAAGGCTCTAGCTTTAATAGTTTTTGAGATATTTTGCTGACAAGGTTGCATGCATATTTTTTCAAAGGACCATAACTCAGGAAGGGGGATCAATCCTGTTGAGAAAAAAATACATGTCTGCTATTGTTTCATGAGGAATCCATTTAAGAAATTTCAAAACAGTAGCATGCATGGTTCTAAAATTATGCTATGCATCAAAAAGCGTGACAAATGGACAGACGGACAAACGGATGGACAGACAACAAACGGACAGACGAGGGCCCCAGAAGCAATATAATAATTGATTTAGTTTATGTTCTGTGCTTCCAAATGATCCCTTCTTTGAGAAGTGCTGAGTAGCAGCCATAAAACATCATCTATTACTTCACTTCAGTGTATTTGATATTTTCTGGTCCTTTAGGATCACCAAGCTCATTTGCGATTAGTTGAAAATAAATTATTACTCAACAATGGACTGGGTTTTTAAGATACACTTATACATTAAACACTGTATATTGTTATTCTTTAAAATCAAACTGGTTCTTATCATGCAGGTAAATGTTTAAAAACAGATCTATTGGCATGTTTGTGTTGAGGTTTTACAGCCCAAATCAACCCAATAGGGTCATGTTGAGTGTGGTCAGTTTACCTAACCACTCTTCTACTGGGCAGGTATAGTCCTCTAAATGGTTAACCAGTATTGTGCACATTCTTTCACATGAAACTGACAACTGCCCTTCTTGAATCGGCAGAAGGAAGAGAATGACCATAGAAAGTATTTCATGATCAATCTCCATGAAAGAATGTTGCTGACCCTGTGGGGGTCAAACCCACAACCTCTAGTCGGATGCAAACCTAACTGAGCCACAAAGGCCGGCTTTTGGCAGGTGTGTGTTGAAAATTAAAATGAAATAAATAGATCCATATAGCATATCACTATTATTTGTAAGGTTCAAAATACGTCAGATGTATACATAACTAAAAGGTGAAACACATGCATTATGTTAACATTTACATGTCATGCACTACAAGTAACAACCCCCTACTTCAATCAGAATGGACTACTGGCCCTTAAACATCATTGGACAAACTGCATTGACTCAATGGTGATTAAGTGGAGAAAGAAGATGTGAGGGGTGATGGTAAAAAGATTAGGCTGTTAATATATTGAATGGCCCTTGCAAAAACAAAATGCTTTGAAGTCACAATTATGCAGGTAATCGACTATATATATATATATGTATCAGGGCTCTGGAAATTTTGAAATCTGAATCGGTCCAGCCGATGACGATGACGTCATCAATGAGCCCATTTCCAAAAAAAAAAATATGTATATATCACCTGTCATGAAAACTAATGACAATTGGCAGTCCTATAACTCCTTTTAAATAATACACCTCAACTCTGTTATATGACGGAAGTCCGAGCATGATCAAAGCCGGTGTCATCAATAAATACAGTCAGGTATGTAAAAAAAAAAAAAAAAAAAGGTTTTGTTATTTCCACCTCCGCAGGGTTTTCCTAAACTATTTATAAACAACTGATTCCCGTCTTGTATAAGCGCGAAGACGGCGGGAAACAGGAGAGACGGAACGAAACGACTTTCATGGACCTAATTAGGTCTGATAAAAAAGGCCTGCGCCACGGGCGGTTTTGCAGTTTTCAATGTTTCAAGATTTGATCAGACTGCTTAAATTTTAAGCACTGACCAATCTTGTCTAGCGCAAGTGGTGCATTACTTATTTTTACAGTGAAATCTACCTTGAATTATACTCGCGTGTTACGGCAATCAACAACAACAACAAAAAAAAAAAGAAGCAATCAATAATACCAGATCAGACGCCGTTGTATGCCACATCTGATCAGGACGTACACGGTTTGGGAATTCATTTATCGAATCTGAGACCGACAAACCGTGTTGATCAAAACAAAAAAGAAGAGGAAGAAAAAGGGTGCGTTCAAGCGGTGCATTCTTTTATCACTCTCAGTAAAGCGATCTTTGATCTTTTGGACATGCCGACTGCACCTGGATGTTTTGCAGTCTCAGTGTATTCACACGTATCACCCAAACGGATTAATTATCAGACTACCGTTACTGATGATTCATGTTAATCGCTTGTTTACCGCACAAAGGTCAGTGAAGTGTTGATTTTTTGACAATGTTTGGATAATGACGTAATTAATTTGTGCTGCTGAAGGTTGCCGTTATTCAGCCATCTCTCCAATATACATGTCAAATGACCGTTTAGAGCCTTTTAACTTCCATAATATCGCATTTAAAAGGTGCGCGGACGTTGTCAGTTTGGGAAGACTTGACCGTTTGATTTTTCAGACATCATTGATTCGTGAAAATTGGTTGGTTGGGGAAAAATGGGGTTCAAGGCACAAACCTGTTGGACCGATTTATTAGCGTTTTGGGGTGTTTAAAATCGGTCCAGAATTCTTAATTTCGGTCCAGACCGGCTGTTTTTCCGGTTTTCCCCGAGCCCTGATATATATATATAATACAGTGGCATTCTAGCCCTAGTTATTTAACTGTTGCAGACATGTTTGTGTAATACTCCAGAAATACCCTGGCCAGGTTGCAGAAACATGACTGTAATAAAATGTTGGTCACTAGTGTAGAGATCATTATTAGTTTGTTATTAAAGTACTGAAGTCCTCCACATACACTACAAAACAAGATTCTGAAACATGCATCAGTAAGCAAATGCTATGAATGTTTCTACTAAAGCCACAGTAAAAGCAATTTCAATGCTAAAACCTCTTTATAAGATGGTTCATTATAAGACCATTTATGGTGATTTTTCTATTCATTTTTTACATAACCAAGAATTTACAGATTATATAGACAAAAGACCATTTATGGCTGTTTAGCTAACAAAGTTTTTGGTTTGGATTCTAAACAGGTTCTGATGTATTACCTTTCATTATCCTGATTCAGATCTAGATTATTTTCATGTTCAACACCATTGTTATTTTCATCCACTTCATTTCCTTCAGCAACATTATTTTCATGCATTTTATTCCCATCACCAACATCAATTTTGTTATTTTCATCCACTTCATTTGCATCATTTCCAAGTACAGCATAATTGTTATCTACACCTTTATTTTCCTCAGTTCTAAGTTTGGCATTATTGTCAGGAATAGCTTCATCACTGTGATCACCACCATCATCATTATCAATAGCCACTGTGTCTTTCTGAACAGAATCTAAACAAATGAAAATTTTAGAAATAAAGAAGATGAAAAATTTTAGTAGACACATACTATATTTATAGTAAATATCTGAACACTTTAATTCCTTACCATGCTTCCTATTTTTAAACAAGTGCAGGTTTAAGCCCCAAACAGTTTTATTTTATCCCAATGCAGAATTTCTGTTGCAGTTTCTTTTCATTTTGTTCATTCCATTTGCATTAGAGTGCTATTTTGTGATGTCATCTGTCATTTTGGCCTTCTTCATACAGATGGATGATGGCTTCCCAGTGATAAACAGCTCAAGCTAGACTTCAACCCCGGAGAGCAAAAAATCACATTCTACATATTAAATCCTAATTACACCATAAAGATCTAGTTTAATGGAATTGTGATGCTGTGTGACGATTTTTCAACACTCTTTCAAATTCTCCTCACATATCAGCCAGACAACAATTAACTTTTTGGACATAAGGATACACAAAGATGAAGCTGGCAACACTAGCACAAGCCTCTACACAAAAACCAACTCGCGCACACATGTACCTACATTACAGTTCCTTCCACCCCGAACACCAGAAAAAACCATCCCTTACAGCCAAGCCTTAAGAATCAGAAGGATCTGCAGTACAATAATTCTTACTGGGGAGCAACCAAACAACTGTCAGAAAAACCGAAAAACACAAGATACCCATGATCTCTTGTACAAGCAGCTATAGCTAAACCCTGAGTCAGGGACAGAAAAGAGCTATTAAATTCCAGCGACAATATTCCACCAGGACAGATCTTATGATAGCATTCACAGTAACTTTCAATCAACATAACACACCATTTGACCAAATTTTGCAAAAATATAAAAAAATAAAAGCACCGCAAGCATAATACCCCGCCATAGCAATTATTTGTTAATGTATTAAAGTTATCGTTGTGAAAATGTCTGGAAAGAAAATGACAGAGGGACAGATAGCAATCCTAAAGCAGATCTTGATAATATCAATGGACAGATAACAATCCTAAAGCAGATCTTAATAATATCAATGCATATAGCAAGTTTGGTTAAAAGGCCTTGTTATTTACCCAAGTTATCATCCAGAAATAAAAATGTGGATGTGTCTAGGGCAGATAATTCCCAAAAAAATTTGACAAAATTTGCCCATTAGCAATTCCAAACCTGATCTCCTTATTGTCAATACATATAGCAAGTTTGGTTAAAATCCCTTGTTATCTACTAAAGTTATCATCCGGAAACGAAAATATGGGCGTGTCTCGGGCAGATAACTCCGTAAAAATTTGATGAAATTTGCCCATTAGCAATCCCAAACCAGATCTTCTTAATGTCAATGCATATAGCTTGATGAAAATCCCTTGTTATTTACTCAAGTTATCATCCGGAAACGAAAATATGGGCGTGTCTCGGGCAGATAACTCCGTAAAAATTTGACGAAATTTGCCCATTAGCAATCCCAAACCAGATCTTCTTAATGTCAATGCATATAGCAAGTTTGATGAAAATCCCTTGTTATTTACTCAAGTTATCATCCGGAAACGAAAATATGGGTGTGTCTCGGGCAGGTAACTCCGTAAAAATTTGACGAAATTTGTCCATTAGCAATCCCAAACCAGATCTCCTTAATGTCAATGGATATAGCAAAATTGGTGAAAATCCCTTGTTATTTACTCAAGTTATAGTCTGGAAACGAAAATATGGGCGTGTCCTGGGCAGATAACTCCATCAAAAATTGACGAAATTTGCCCATTTGCAATCCCAAACGAGATCTCCAAATATCAATGCACATACCAAGTTTGGTGAAAATCCATTGATGTTAACTCAAGTTATCATCCGGAAACGAAAAATGGACGGATGGACGACGGACGGACAGACTCACGGACGACCTATGTGAAACCATAATACCCCGCCACTATTGTGTGGTAGGGTATAAAAAAAGCACTGCAAGCATAATACCCCGCCTTAGCAATTATTTGTTTATGTATTAAAGTTATCGTTGTGAAAATGTCTGGAAAGAAAAAGACGGAGGGACAGATAGCAATCCTAAAGCAGATCTTGATAATATCAATGGACAGATAACAATCCTAAAGCAGATCTTAATATCAATGCATATAGCAAGTTTGGTTAAAAGGCCTTGTTATTTACTCAAGTTATCATCCAGAAATAAAAATATGGACGTGTCTCGGGCAGATAACTCCCGAAAAAATTTGACGAAATTTGCCCATTAGCAATTCCAAACCTGATCTCCTTACTGTCAATACATATAGCAAGTTTGGTTAAAATCCCTTCATATTTACTAAAGTTACCATCCGGAAACGAAAAATATGGGCGTGTCTCGGGCAGAACTCCGTAAAAATTTGACGAAATTTGCCCATTAGCAATCCCAAACCAGATCTTCTTAATGTCAATGCATAAAGCAAGTTTGATGAAAATCCCTTGTTATTTACTCAAGTTATCATCCGGAAACGAAAATATGGGGGTGTCTCAGGCAGATCTCCGTAAAAATTTGACGAAATTTGCCCATTAGCAATCCCAAACCAGATCTTCTTAATGTCAATGCATATAGCAAGTTTGATGAAAATCCCTTGTTATTAACTCAAGTTATCATCTGGAAACGAAAATATGGGCGTGTCTCGGGCAGATAACTCCGTAATAATTTGACAAATTTGCCCATTAGTAATCCCAAACCAGATCTTCTTAATGTCAATGCATATAGCAAGTTTGATGAAAATCCCTTGTTATTTAATCAAGTTATCATCCGGAAACCGAAAATATGGGCGTGTCTCAGGCAGATAACTCCGTAAAAATTTGACAAAATTTGTCCATTAGCAATCCCAAACCAGATCTCCTTAATATCAATGGATATAGCAAGTTTGGTGAAAATCCCTTGTTATTTACTCAAGTTATAGTCCGGAAACGAAAATATGGGCGTGTCTCAGGCAGATAACTCCATCAGAAATTGACGAAATTTGCCCATTAGCAATCCCAAACGAGATCTCCACAATATCAATGCACATACCAAGTTTGGTGAAAATCCATTGATGTTAACTCAAGTTATCATCCGGAAACGAAAAACGGATGGACGGACGGGCGGACGGACGTATGACGGACGGACAAATGGACGACCAACGTGAAATCATAATACCCCGCCACTATTGTGTGGCGGGGTATAATTATAGACACAGCAGCAGACCTGCAACACTTCTGACAACATAAACTAGCAACAGTCTTCCTAACAGCTACACCCATAAAGCAAATTATAGTCAAATCACACTTAACCCCAACTAATATCCCAAGAGGAACAGGACCATGCAATGCTCCATGCAAAATTTGTCCTTTCATGGCCAAAACCGGGTCCTTCTCATCTTCTACAACAAACCAAACACAAACAAGAGGCCCACGGGCCACAATTCGCTCACCTGAGTGACATAGCCACTGCAGACATGCAGATGTTATGCAACATTTTTCCAATCCTATCATCGCAACTAATGAAAATATCAATCTATCAATCACATTTCAACAGAAGGATCAATGTGAAATTTGGTGGAAAGTGGTTTCTGAAGAATCATGATTTTATACATGTAACAGCACAGTGGCAGGGAAATATTATAAATATAAATCAGATGATGGCCATCTTAGATTTCCAATCAGAACAATTTTAACTACTGTTGATCTACAAGTCACTTCGATACTTTCAATATAAATGTATATGGCCCATACAAATGGAGAAGCAAATTTGACCTTGGAGGTAAAAAGGTCAAATGTCAACATAGAATCATCATTTTAGTAATTTTGGTAGATCTCCTGTCCCCCATAATTTGTGCAAAGATTAGGACCCAGGGCTTATTTGGTTATGGAGAAGAAGATTTTTAAAGGTTTTTACCATATATGGGCATGGCAGCCATTTTGATCAATGGACCATACCCATTTTAGCAATATTTCATTCTCCTGACCACAGAGGCTCCACATGAAATTTGAGCAACACTGGCCTGGAGGCATCAGAGGAAAAGCCATTTGAAATTATCAACATTTTTTCCATACAAATGTATGGGGCCTGTACAAATGCATACAAAAGCAAACTTGACCTCACCGTAAAAAAGGTTAAATGTCAATGTATGACAATTATTTTAGCAACTTTGGTAGACCGCTCGTTCCAGATGATATATGCAAAGATTCAGCCACAAGCCATCCTCGGTTTTGGAGAATAAGATTTTTAAACGTTTTTTTTTTCATACAAATGCATAGGGAAGCAAACTTGACCTTGCCGTAAAAAGGTCAAATGTCAATGTATGACCATTATTTTAACAACTTTGGTAGACCCCCTGTCCCCGATAATTTATGCAAACATTCAGTCCCAAAGCATCCTCAGTTCTAGAGAAGAAGATTTTTAAAGGTTTTTACCATATATGGGCATGGCGGCCATCTTGGTCAACGAACAGTGACCATTTTAGCAATCTTTTGTTCCCTCTACCTAAGGAGGCTCCATATGAAATTTGAGCAAAATTGGCCCAAAGGCTCCAGAGGAGAAGTTGTATGAAATTCTGAACATTTTTCCCATACAAATGCATAAGGAAGCAAAATTGACCTTACCGTAAAAAAGTCAAATGTCAATGTATGACCATTATTTTAGCAATTTTGGTAGCCCTCCTGTTCCCGAAGATATATGCAGAGATTCAGCCATAAGGCATGCTCGGTTTTGGAGAAGAAGATTTTTAAAGGTTTTTCCCATACAAATGCATAGGGAAGCAAACTTGACCTTGCCGTAAAAAGTTCAAACATCAACGTACGATAATTCTTTTAGCAATTTTGTTTGGTAGACCTCAAGTCCCCGATGATTTCTGCAAAGATTCAGCCCCAAGGCATTCTCGGTTCTGGAGGAGAAGATTTTTGAAGATTTTTACCATATATGGGCGTGGCGGCCATCTTGGTCAATGGACCGCGACCATTTTAGCAATTTTTCGTTCCCCCACCCTAAGGAGGCTCCATATGAAATTTGAGCAAAATTGGCTCAGCGGCTTCAGAGGAGAAGTCGTTTGAAAATGTTAACGGACGGACGGATGGACGACGGACAAAAAGTGATCACAATAGCTCATCCTGAGCAGAGCTCAGGTGAGCTAAAAATTATGGGGAATTTCAACTGCAAAACCAAGAACGCAATTTACCTTATCACTTGTACCACATGCAATATAGCAAATAGTGAGCAAAGCTCACATACGCCCGGCCATAGCTATCAGAGGTATGCTGAACCATAGTTTTACCTCAGAAATTTATACTTACATGATACGAAATTTACAATAGGATTTATCTCCCCTGACAAGTTCACAACCCGCATGATTTAAAAAGCGTTGAGCAACCTTGATGTGATCCACTCACTGAGACGCTCCATATATAACTTGATATTCCACTTTATTTCTTCAGTTTTATTCCCCGCGACAAACAGTTCACATCTCTTTCGCGTGGGAGAACTTCCGAAAACGTGTTTTAAACAGTCATGTAAAACAGTCATGTGTTTCCACAGACTGTTATTTGTGAATACGAAATTTCGTAATAATATGATAATTATTAACTTACCATTTAAACAAGCTATCTTCTCAGGTGTTTTCACAGTATCTTCATGCTCTACAGCTTCAGAAACACTCCACTCTTGTGAACCTCCTGCAGTTTTCACCCACTTTGGATCTGGTTTTTTGCCTACAGTTATACTGTACTTCTTCTTAACTACTGGACTGGTTGCCTTTGGTTCCCACTCTATAATAAAGTTACCATTATTTACCCTAAATATTGGGACACCATAATTGCTTACCATACCTCTCCTAAAATTTGAAAGAGTGCATTTTACTGCACCTTGATGTCACAGGGACACAGGTGAACGTTTTTTTTTTTTTTTTCCTTGTTAAAACAGAAATGTATGAAACAGTACCTTCAGGGTAGTTGTATGATTGACCAGGGAGGAAAGTAACATCGACACTGAACAATACCCTAACCTACTTTGCTTCCTGCATTCTCAAAAGATCAAACGCATCGTTTCAAAACACTTACTCATGTTTATTCCATAGACAACCTAGTTTTCCTATGCGACAAGCAAAATTTGTGTAACTGATTAGCAATATATATAATCGAGAATTTTTTCATGATTACATTGTTCATTTCTTCAGTTCCAGCAAGCCCGCACTTAAGCTCCGCCCACAAATTAATTTGCGTTCCGAAAGCAGGTAATTCCCAGAGCCTGGGGGGGAGGGGGGGGAGGGGGGGGGGGGGGGAGAAATTCAAAATGATACCTGGTGGGGGTCATTGTCAAATCCAGAATAAAATACTTACGGGTAGAAAATTACACTTACAGGAATTAATTAATTACGGGTAGAAATTCATCTGTTTTTCGTTTAAGCTGATACAGTGAGAAACGTCCGGATGCCTCTGAAATTATTGTTTACATGTGTTTGGGTACTGTAAAAATACGCTTATAAGACGGAGATTTTTTACGCAAAGATGACAGAAAATTCAGATTCCTCTTATTAACAAGGTCTTCGGCCATATCGGTATTTTCGGCAAAGTCTGATGGCGCCACGTGGTCATGGAAAATGCCGATCTTCGAAGCCGGTAGAAAGCAATAATGATGTTTACCTTTGATACTTCCTCTGTTCCCTTGACAGAAATTTATTAACCCAGACTAATTAAAATCCATTACGAAAACAAGCCTATTCAAATATACTGAAAATTTTACCACCAAAAAATGAAATATTTTAGATAAACGCACTGACATTTTTCAGATTTCTGCTCAAAATATAGATTGTGGGTACTTGTTAGAACTGCCTGGGTGAGGTGATTCTAACGAGTATCCACAATCTATGTTTTTGAGCAGAAATAATAAAAATAATGTATACCCCTGCAAACCCCAGTTTTACCATATAAAAGTGGGGTTTAAGGGGGTCAACATTATACAGGCATGTTTTTCATATTGCAAAATAGGTTCCAAAATGTTATCCATCCCCAAAGATTCAACACTTAAACATAAATATGCATTGAAAAGACGTTTTTTCCTTACAATGGACAAGGGAATTTCCGAAATAATTACAGATTTTTCGGATTAGTCCATTAGGTATATTAGATGAAAGAAAGGATTTAACGCTTAGCACCCTGGGTAAAATTACAGCAGACAGCATTTAGAAATATTTTTTTCTAATATGTCCCAAAAAACAGATTAGACATTTCATGCAAATTGTCACCAACGAACATCAAATCCAGTTTTCTCTAAACTAGAGCTGGTGTTTGTAAAACACTATGCCCCCAACTGCCTGACTCTAACACTGCTTGACTCCAACACTGCTTGCCCATGACGGTAACAACAGTACAAATATATGAGCTTTCAATGTTATTTTATCAAAGGGAAATAACTCTAAAATAGGAGATAACTGGGATAAGAAAAAAATACGGGTCACCTATTTTTTCATGAGGAATCAAAATATGAAATTTCAAAATATAAGCATACATGGTTCTAAACTTATGCTATACACAATAAAGCAACAACATTAAATGGTCAGAAATTGCGAAGGGCCATAACTCCAACATTTCATTTAATTGGGGTTCAAAATTTAATCAAGTGATCTCCTCCTCAATCCCAATCAGTATACCAAATATCATGGCTCTGGCTTAAATACTTTTCGAGATATCTTGCTGACAAGGTCAAAATGCCTAGAACTACAAAGGGCCATAACTACGACAATTTTTCATGGAATTCCCTAAAAAACAAATCAGGTTTCCACATCATCCCCAATCAGCATATTATATTTCAAGACCCTAGCTTAAGTACTTTTCGAGACATCTTACTGACAAGGTCAAAATGTGCAGAACTGAAAAGGACCATAACTTTATCAATATTTTCACGGAATTCTCTCAAAATATAATCAGGTAATTTACACATCATTCCCACTCACTATATCGAATTTCAAGAACCCAGCTTAAATACTTTTCAAGATATCTTGCTCACAAGATTTAATTCTGATTTTTTCAAAGGGGCATAAAATCAAAGGGGCATACCTCTAAACAAACATGCTAGACAAGAAAGAAAAAAATACGGGTCAGCTATTTTTTCATTGGGAACCCAAATATAAAATTTCAAAACCCTAGCATGCAGGGTTCTTAAGATATGGCATGCACAAAAAAGCTTGAAGAACGGACAAACAGATGGACGGACAAATGAAGGCAAAATAATATGCCCCATCAATTTCATTTGAAACTGGGGGCATAATCAGGTCATCTACTCATCGCTACCAATCTATCCATCAAGTTTCAAGGCTCCAGCTTCAATAGTTTTTTAGATATTTTGCTGACAAGGGAAACATGCCCAAATTTACAAAGGGCCATTACTTAGGAAATATTTTTCAGAATTTACAAAAAAGTTAATCAGGTCATCTACTCATCATTACCAATCAATTCACCAAGTTTCAAGTCTCTAGCTCTAAAAGTTTTTGAGATATTTTGCTGACAAGATAAAAATGCCCAAAATAACAAAGGGCCATATCTCAGTAAGTATTTTTCAAAATTTATTCAAAAGTTAATCAGGTTGTCTATTCATCATTACAAATCCATTCACCACATTTCATGGCTCTAGCTCTAACAGTTTTTGAGATATTTTGCTGACAAGGTAAAAATGCCCAAAATCAGAAAAGGCCATAACTCAAGAAGTATTTTTCAAATTTTCTTCAAAAGTTAATCAGGTTGTCTACTCATCACTACCAGTCTATTCATCAAGTTTCAAGACTCTAGCTCCAATGGTTTTTGAGATATTTTGCTGACAAGGTAAAAATGCCAAAAATTAAAAAGGGCCATAACTCTTTTTGACTGAAAGTGTTTTTCAGAATTCCTTCAAAACGTAATCAGGTCATCTACTCATCACTACAAATCCATTTACTAAGTTTCAAGGCTCTAGCTCTAACAGTTTTTGAGATATTTTGCTGACAAGGTAAAAAATGCCCAAAATTACAAAAGGCCATAACTCAAGAAGTATTTTCAAAATTTCTTCAAAAGTTAATCAGGTTGTCTACTCATCACTACCAGTCTATTCATCAAGTTTCAAGGCTCCAGTTCCAACGAATTTTGAGATATTTTGCTGACAAGGTAAAATTGCCCAAATAACAAAGGGCCATAACTCATGAAGTATTTTTCAGAATTTCTTCAAACAGGGTGGCCACACATTTTTAGCAATCAAATTCCCTGATTTTTCCCTGATTTGATTTGATTTTCCCTGATTAAATACCTTAATATTATCGCAATGGCCCCTACTTTTAGAAGTCATATACTGATTCAAATGCTGTCAAGTGACATGTTTATACACAATGCTGTCACAATATTCTTAATTACATCAAAATTTATCTAAAATATGATGTACATGTGCTAATTTACTTTCATGGTAGTCAAAATCAAAACTGGTAAAATACATGGCCTCCAACCTCCCCTTGTAGCCATACCTTCACCTCCAATTTATTAAAACAGTAGGGTTTTTTTTGTTCTTTTTTTTTTTTGGTTGCATGGTAGACTGTCTAAGGCCATTAAAAATTGCTTGTTTGCAATTACCTATTCAGGTGTTCAAGGAATGGATAGACAGGTTGGGATTTTCTTTTTTCATGTGTTCAAGGGGTGGGTATGAAGACTAGAATTTTCAAATTGGGAACAAATCTTCAATTGATTATGCAACAGCAATTAGCAATACACATACTCATATGTCAGTTTAAAGCAAATTTTGTTTTATATTAGCTTTTTAATGATGCAGCCATGCATGCAACAAACAAATGCAGGATGTATTATTCAACATTCATTCACTATTTGAAAAAGTAAATAAATTTAGGAATTCAAAATAAATAAAAGTAGGTTATTCATGGTACGTTGATGCTCCTGCCATGACCCTTAGTCCCTTCCAGAAGCTGGACCCTGGGGCAAGAACAGGATAAAGCGAATGCCCTGATCCAGGTATCATACTAACTATATGTGAATTTCCCAGCTGCAAATGATCCCAACAGAAACATGAACCTAATATTATGGACACTGTTTTTCGTGAACCCCAGTATAAATGTATGTACACAGTACTACATACAGCCATAATGGTATGGTAAAACACCCTAATTATATTCCTTGTTATAGTCATTGTGTTATTCTTGATACATTCTTAAGAATATGATATTGGTGCATGCATACACACTTCTACTTGAGCTCTGGGGCAACGGAACTGCAATGATGTATATTTTAGCATCAAAATTTAATGACAGACATTGGGTTTGCAATAAAATATCCACTTCGGAATGAGAAAAAGAAAAAACAGAATATACAGCAAACAAGTACTCCACCTAACAAGTACTCCACCTTTAAGTAAGATTAGATCTGCAGGTATTTTAAGCATATGGCAGAAAGAAACCACCAGTAGCCACATCTGAACAGCTATAAAATTTGAATATTTTGACCTTACAAAGATAAGATTTTTTGAAATTCCCTGATTTTTCCCTGATTTTCAACAAAATTTCAAATTCCCTGATTTTTCCCTGCAGGGATTTTTTTCCCCCACCATTTTCCCTGTTTTCCAGAGTGCGTGGCCACCCTGTCAAAAGATAATCAGGTCATCTACTCATCACTACAAATCCATTTACTACGTCTCAAGGCTCTAGCTCTAACAGTTTTTGAGATATTTTGCTGACAAGGGTAAAATGCCTAAAATTACAAAGGGGCATAACTCAAGAAGTATATTTCAAAATGTCTTCAAAAGTTAATCAGATTGTCTACTCATCACTACCAGTCTATTCTTCAAGTTTCAAGGCTCTAGCTCCAACAGTTTTTGAGATATTTTGCTGACAAGGTAAAAATGCCCAAAATTACAAAGGGCCATGACTCATGAAGTATTTTTCAGAATTTCTTCAAAAGTAAATAATCAGGTCATCTACTCATCATTACAAATCCATTTACTAAGTTTCAAGGCTCCAGCTCTAACAGTTTCAGAGATATTTTGCTGACAAGGTAAAAATGCCCAAAATTACAAAGGGCCATAACTCAAGAAGTATTTTTCAAAATTTCTTCAAAAGTTAATCAGGCCATCTACTCATCACTACAAATCCATTTACTAAGTTTCAAGGCTCTAGCTCTAACAGTTTCTGAGATATTGTGCTGACAAGGTAAAAATGCCCAAAATTACAAAGGGCCATAACTCAAGAAGTATTTTTCAAAATTTCTTCAAAAGTTAATCAGGCCATCTACTCATCACTACAAATCCATTTACTAAGTTTCAAGGCTCTAGCTCTAACAGTTTTTGAGATATTTTGCTGACAAGGTAAAAATGCCCAAAATTACAAAGGGCCATAACTCAAGAAGTATTTTTCAAAATTTCTTCAAAAGTTAATCAGGTTGTCTACTCATCGCTACCAGTCTATTCACCAAGTTTCAAGGCTCTAGCTTCAATAGTTTTTTAAGATATTTTGCTGACAAGATTGCATCCATATTTTTACAAAGGGCCATAACTCTGATAAGGGGCATAATCCTGTCAAGAAAAAAAACATGTGTCAGCTATTTTTTCATGAGGAATCCATATAAGAAATTTCAAAACAGTAGCATTCACGGTTCTAAAGTTATGCTATGCATCAAAAAGGGTGACGAACGAATGGACGGACGGACGGACGAACAACCCAGAAGCAATATGCCCCTCCAATTTCTTTGAAGTTGGGGGCATAAAAATGTCATCAATTTGTCTTCTGAATTAGCCCACAGAGTTAACCAAATCTGCTTCAATGATACCCGCCTGCGGCATATTCACCACTGACCGCGGCATATTCACCACTGACTACATGATTGACGTGTGAACAAACCAACTGTCATTAAACAAATCGGCGACTTTTATAATCCCTTTGATGTTACTCGTACTAGAAATTTGAACTGTAAAAAAAAAAACTGATCTTTTTCTGATCATACAAATTACTGGCGATCGGATCGGCTGTGCAGGCTACTCAGAATAATAAAATTGCTAATATTGTATATAAAGAATGTCAGGCCTTGTAAGTCTGCACAAGAAATAAAATAGACACTTATCAGACCACGCAGATGCTCACACTAATCTGGATCTGCCCTTTTCGCATTTGCAATAAGGTACTTTTTTTTTTAACTTGTTGGAACAGTTATTGTGTTAGTTTGACTCTGCATGGGATTAATCAACAGGTAGACTCGTGATCTGCAAAATAGTAACTTACTTCTTGGGCAAGATACGATGATCTAGACCAGCCTGCGCATAAAATGTTTGAAAAGGCGCTCTGTTTCTAGGCCCTGCAAACTCTGTCAAGCAAACTGCGTTAAGTCCTGATTGGAATAAGCGGATGTGACACCCTGCCCTATTTTTGGCTATATTTTTTTTTTTTTAGAATCGGTAAGATACTTCCTTTTGGTTTAAGTATTTAATGACCACCTGCACAATTTTCTGGGACAGCAACAAGGAAAATTGTACCTTATAACCTGTGCAAATACATCTTGGGCAAGATAAGATGACCCAGACCAGCTTGCACATAAAACGATTGAAAAGGCGCTCTATTTCTAGGCCCTGCGAACCCTGTCAAGCAAACTGCATAGGTCCTGATTGGAATAAGCAGATGCCACACCCTGCCCTATTTTTGGCTATTTTTTTTTTTTTAGAATCAGTAAGATATATTTTTTTTGGTTTAAGTATTTAATGACCAACTGCACAATTTTCCGGGATAGCAACAAGGAAAATTGTCTACCTTGCGAAATACAGAGGCCCAGATTAGCCTGCATGGAATTCTGATTTGTTTTGGGCTCTTCGGAATCACTTTTACAAATTACATAGATCCTCAACTGACTGGGAGGATGTGTTGGCCCGAGTGCGTCGGTCACTGTTTTGATCAGTCACATAAGCGGCATGGTACGTTTGTTGGTGAACTGAATGGTGTCCTCTCAGGCTAACTCTGTCTCCCATATATAAAAAAAAAAATAACAAAGTTGCAGCAAAGACAGATATACCCAGGAGCTGGAAAAAAGTATCAATACTTGTAGGTAGGAAGGTATTTTGCAGGATTTGCAAACAGGTTATGACCTAAGCATTGTTAACTGGACTGTTAAACTCAAAAAACAAAATTTTAAAAACCTCTTAACGTCATTGGGGTGGGGTGGGGTGGGGTGGGGTGAGAGGGGGGGGAGAGGGGGGGGGGGTGGTAATTTTTTTTTTTTTTTTTTTTTTATGGTTGATGGGGTTGTAATTTTTTTTTATTGACTGTGGATGGGGTATTGATTTTTTTTTTTTTAAATAAGGGGTGGTTGATGGGTAGGGGGGGTCAGGGAAAATTCTACTTTAAGGATGGTGGGTTTTTTAAAAAAGTGCCTCCCGCCCTCCCCCAATGATTAATTCTGGAATTGCCCTTATTGTTGAAAAACGTCTTGATTACAATGTATATATATTTCTAATCAATTCTGGGATTTTGCTTGACACATAGGAAAACTAGGGAATAAGACACTATGAAATAGATGAGGGTAAGTGTTTTGAAACAATATGTTTGATCTTGTTAGATTATGGCATACAAAGTAGGTCAGTGTATTCTTCGGTGTAGATGTTACTTTCTTCCCTGATCAATCAATAAACTACCCTGAAGGTACTGTTTCGTATATTTCTGTTTTAATAGGCGTAATGCCTATTCAAATATAATGAAAATTTTACCATCAAAAAATGAAAATTTTCAGATAAAAAATTCTGATATGTTTCATATTTCTGCTCAAAACATAGATTGTGGGTACTCATTAGAACTGCGTATGTTTCTGAGCAGAAATAAGAAAAATAAAGTGGGGTTTAAGGGGTTCAAAATTATACAGGCATGTTTTCGTGATGGAAAAAAAAAAAAAAAAAATGCCCACAACTTGTGTGGTTGATGTGTCTGAAAGTCGCTGGATAAATGGCAAACAGTGTAGATCCTGATTAGATGCTGTTGCTCTATTCTGCAGCATCTGATCTGGGTGTGCAGTTTGGTCAGGCCTGTCTGTATACAGGGTAAATACTCTGTGTCCCCCGTGTGTCATATATGCAAACATTATACATATACTTAAAAAAACAACAAAAAAACAAGAGGACCATGATGGTCCTATATCGCTCATCTGACCAAACAGATTTGCATATTTACTGTTGAAGTTTCAGCCAAGTTCACTGCTCTAGGATTTTTGTATAAACTTAATAGCACTAACCATCCCCACCCCCCCTCCACCACACCCCCAGCCATGTTTTTTTACAAATCTTGACGACTTGAACTGAATCTTAAAAGAGGGTCACCAAAGGAACATTTCTGCCAAGTTATACTGAAATTGGTCCAGTGGTTTAAAAAGTTTTATATAGCTATAAAGCCCTACGCCCTAACGGCCATGTTTTTTGATGAATCATGAAAGCTTGAACAATCTTGGTAGAGGGTCACCAAAGGAACATTCCTGCCAAGTTATATTGAAATCTGTTCAGTGGTTTCTGACAAGAAGATTTTTAAAGTTTTCTATTTAGATATATAGGGAAAATAAGCCCCACCCCATGGCAGCCATGTTTTTGACGAATCATGACTGCTTGTACAATCTTGATAGAGTTCACCAAAGTAACATTCCAGCCAAGTAATATTGAAATCGGTCATGGGGTATGTGACAAGAAGAATTTTAAAATTTTCTATGCAGATATAGACAAAAAATAAGCCCCGCCCCCCTGGGGGCCATGGTTTCTGACATATCATGAAGGCTTGAACAATCTTGGTAGAAGGTCACCAAAGCAACATTCCTGCCAAGTTACATTGAACTCGGTCCAGCTGTTTCTTACGAGAAGATTTTTAAAGTTTTCTATATAGATATATAGGGAAAATAAGCCCCGCCCCCCTAGCGGCCATGTTTTTTTGATGAATCATGACGGCTTGAACAATCTTTGTAGAGGGTCACCAAAGAAACATTCCTGCCAAGTTGTATTGAAATAGGTCCATTGGTTTCTGAAAAGAAGATTTTTAAAGTTTTATATATAGATATATAGGGAAAATAAGCCCTGCCTCCGGCAGCCATGTTTTTTGACGAATCATGATTACTTGAACAATCTTAGTAGAGGGTCACCAAGGAAACATTTCTGCAAAGTTATAATGAAATCAGTTCAGTGGTTTCTGACAAGAAGAGGTTTGAAGTTTTCTATAGATATATAAGGAAAATAAGCCCCCGACTCCTGGCAGCCATGTTTTTTGACGAATCATGATGGCTTGAACAATCTTGATAGAGGGTTACATAAGAAACATTCCTGCAATGTTACATTGAAATCGGTCAAGTGGTTTCTGAAAAGACTATTAAAATTTTCTATATAGATATATAGGAAAATAAGCCCCGCCCCCTAGCGGCCATGTTTTTTGACAAATCATAACGGTTTGAACAATCTTGGTAAAGGGTCACCAAGGAAACATTTCTGTGAACTTATATTGAAATCAGTCCTGTGGTTTCTGACGACAAGATTTTTTCAAGTTTTCTATATAGATATATATGGAAAATAAGCCCCGCACCCTCTAGCGGCCTTGTTTTTTGACAAATCATGACGGCTTGAACAATCTTGATAGAGGGTCACTAAGGAAACATTTCTGCCAAGTTATATTGAAATCGGTCCAGTCGTTTATGACATGAAGATTTTTAAAGCTTTCTATACAGATATATATGAAAAATTAACCCTGCCCCCTAGCGGCCATGTTTTTTAACGAATCTTGGCGGCTTGAATAATCTTGGTAGAGGATCATCGAAGAAACATTACTGCAAAATTATATTGAAATCCGTCCAGTGCTTCATGACAAGAAAATTTTTAAAGTTTTCTATATAGATATATAAAGAAAATAAGCCCCGCCCCCCTGGCGGCCATGTTTTTTGACAAATCCAAATGGCTTGAACAATCTTGCAACAGGATCACCAAAGGAACATTTCTGAAAAATAATATGGAAATCGGTCCAGTGGTTTCGGACAAGAAGATTTTTAAAGTTTTCTATACAGATATATAGTGAAAATAAGCCCCGCCCCCCTGGCGGCCATGTTTTTTGACAAATCCAAATGGCTTGAACAATCTTGGTACAGGATCACCAAGGGAACATTTCTGCAAAATTATATGGAAATCGGTCCAGTGGTTTCGGACAAGAAGATTTTTAAACATTTCTATATAGATATATAGGGAAAATAAGCCCTGCCCCCTGGTGGCCATGTTTTTTGACGAATCCAAATGGCTTGAACAATCTTGGTAGAGGATCACCAAAGGAACATTTTTGCAAAATTATATTGAAATCGGTTCAGTGGTTTGGACAAGAAGATTTTTAAAGTTTTCTATATAGACCATATAGGGAAAATAAGCCCCGGCCCCTGGCGTCCATGTTTTTTGATGCATCCAAATGGCTTGAACAATCTTGCAACAGGATCACCAAAGGAACATTTTTGCAAAATTATATGGAAATCGGTCCAGTGGTTTCGGACAAGAAGATTTTTAAAGTTTTCTATATAGATATATAGGGAAAATAAGCCCCGTCCATGGCGGCCATGTTTTTTGACAAATCCAAATGGCTTGAACAATCTTGGTAGAGGATCACGAAAGGAACATTTCTGCAAAATTATATTGAAATCGGTCCAGTGGTTTCGGACAAGAAGATTTTTAAAGTTTTCTATATAGATATATAGGGAAAATAAGCCCTGCCCCCTGGCGGCCATGTTTTTTGACGAATCCAAATGGCTTGAACAATCTTGGTAGAGCATCACCAAAGGAACATTTTTACAAAATTATATTGAAATCGGTCCAGTGGTTTCGGACAAGAAGATTTTTAAGTTTTTCTATATAGATATATAGGGATAATAAGCCCCGCCCCCTGGCGGCCATGTTTTTTGACAAATCCAAATGGCTTGAACAATCTTCCTAGAGGATCACCAAAGGAACATTTTTGCAAAATTATATTGAAATCGGTCCAGTGGTTTCGGACAAGAAGATTTTTAAACTTTTCTATTTAGATATATAGGGAAAATAAGCCCCGCCCCCTGGCGGCCATGTTTTTTGACGAATCCAAATGGCTTGAACAATCTTGGTAGAGGATCACCAAATGAACAGTTCTGCAAAATTATATTGAAATCGGTCCTGTGGTTTCTGACAAGAAGATTTTTTAAAGTTTTCTATATAGATGTAAAGGGAAAATAAGCTCCGCCCCCTGGCGGCCATGTTTTTTGACGAATCCAAATGTCTTGAACAATCTTGGTAGAGGATCACCAAAGGAACATTTCTGCAATATTATATTGAAATCAGTCTAGTGGTATCTGACAAGAAGATTTTTAAAGATTTCTATACAGATATATAGGGAAAATAAGCCCCGCCCCCTGGTGGCCATGTTTTTTTGACAAATCCAAATGTCTTGAATAATCTTGGTAGAAGATCACCAAAGAAACATTTCTGCAAAATTATATTGAAATCGGTCTAGTGGTTTCTGACAAGAAGATTTTTAAAGTTTTCTATACAGATATATAGGGAAAATAAGCCCCACCCCGTGGCGGCCATGTTTTTTGACGAATCCAAAAGGCTTGAACAATCTTGGTAGAGGATCACCAAAGAAACATTTCTGCAAATTATATTGAAATCGGTCCAGTGGTTTCTGACAAGAAGATTTTTAAAGTTTTCTATATAGATATATAGGGAAAATAAGCCCCGCCCCCTGGCGGCCATGTTTTTTGACGAATCAAAATGGCTTGAACAATCTTGGTAGAGGATTACCAAAGGAACATTTCTGCAAAATTTTATTGAAATCGGTCCAGTGGTTTCTGACGAGAAGATTTTTTTACTTTTTAGTTAAAAAATCTATTTTTAGCTCCTGTGACCTAGATATGCAACGGACCGGAACCATTTGAACAACTTTGAAAGAGGATCAACCAAGGATCATTCCTGTGAAATTTGGTCAAAATCCAATCAGTGGTTTAGGAGGAGATGTTGTTTAAAGATTGTGAACGGACGGACGGACAGACGGACGACGACGACGACGACGGACGGTAAGTGATCACAATACCTCACCTTGAGTCTTCGGCTCAGGTGAGCTGAAAACAAGCTCAGCAATTCATTCCTGTCAAATTCTACTGCAGGCACATAAACCTGTTCATTATTGGGATACTGATAGAAGCTACAAAGATATGAAAATAAGACTTTCAGGAGTTCCTTGCTCACAAAGCAAATTTCAAATTTCTGGAACACCTTCAGTCTATAACACTGTAAAGAAACCAAGCTAAATTTATATATATATATATATATATATATATATATATTTTTTTTTTTAACAAAAAGATTTCTATAACCTTACACAATACAATCAGTGGTATCCAATGTTTGTGTTAAATTTCAAATTCCTACATGCAGTAGTTCCTGAGAAATCTTTGGCACACATGTCCCTATGCATTACATTGGAGTGAGAGATAAAAAAAAATGGAAAAAGAAGGCAAAATAAATTCCAGCATCATGGTTTTCTTGTACACAATATACTTCAATCCTCTGTAGGTGTATAAAAAATTTGTAGACTGGCTGACAGTGGCTGTCATAGGAGCTGAGAAATCTAAAGCAAAAAAAAAAAATATTGGAGAAAGACAAATTACATATAAAAGGAATGATAAGCATGAGGGTGCTAATTCTCTCTTACACAACAAGTCACACTCAATGTTAGTACTAAATTTCAAAATCGTAAATTAAGTTGTTCCTAAGAAATCTTTGACAGAAAAAAAGTTTACAAACAGACACACACACAAGCATTGTTGTGGAAAAGACAAAAACTGTATACCCCTCTATACTTCATATGTCATGGTATAATAACAGACAAGCATAATTACAGGTTTGGTGTTTTACATCGCTTTCAACATTATTTAAGTCAAATCGAGATGATGAGTGCTCTGTGCAATGAAGCAGCATACAGTTATGAGCTCTGTTCAGCCTGCAGTGGGATTCAAATCTAGGACCTTGTGAGCCTAAATGGGAAGTGCTAACCTCTTGGTCACATGGACACTTCCAGAATCACAGGATACTGAATGTATAGACCCTCTGAATTACCATTCATGAACTTGCAGCAAACTTGCTACTGTTTCTGCATTTGTACTTACAACATAAGAAATTGTGAAGAACCAGAAGGAAATCTATTATATTGTATTTGACATAATTATTCAGTCATCTTAACTCCTTTGATGCCATATTTATCTAAAATCTGAACAATCCTATATGACTACACTTCTAGTTGCATCATCAAACCCACCCTGTTTTGAGTCCAAGTTAAGGAGAAAGTGTATGATAGTAGAGCCTACATTTATTCACAAATGAGCCTAAAGGCTAGGTTGATGCAATTATGTTGGATGACAGACAGAAAACACATCTATATTGTTTCGACTTACTAAAACAGGTCCTTCCACACATGTACACCTATCAAAAATATTTTTAGGGTTGACCTCTGGCTGTCACAGACACTGTATTAACATTTTTTATGATATACAAATGAATACAAACCATTAATATTTATGGCTATTGCAGATTCAATTGCTGCTGAAAAAATGGCTTGATATTCCTCATCTGTTAATGACCTCACTGGCAAAGCCTGAAAAAACAAACTTTAAATTACTCTTGTCATCATCTCTTCATTTTGAGCAGTGTAAAGCCTTACACAATCAGTTCACACAGGATACAGCACTATGATCTTTATGCTGAAATTGTTTACTGTATGGCATAGCTCAAATCTCTTAGCTTTAACTGTTGCAAAACCTTTAATATAAAATTCATGCAATTTTATTATCTGGCAAAGTCAGACAGAGACTTTTTTCAACAATCACGGGGATGTAACTCTGATCAGATCTGGCCAGCTTTTTAATTCATCCAAGATTTCATCCATATCCAGCTTATCTGCAAGTTTCAGGAAGATCCAATTAAAACTGAATGAAATATAGCAAACAGCTCACACACTCGGCAATAGCTATCAGAAGTATGTTGAACCATAATTTTGTAGATGCAAATTTCCCTAAGTATTGCAATGGGAGAGAGGGGCAAAAAAAGAGAAAAAAATCTCACCATCTTGGTTTTCTCTTACACAATATACTTCACCATTGTCAGGGTGTATACAAAATTTGAAGACTGGCTCTAATAGCAGGTGAGAAATGTGTGATGAATTTTTATCAAACAGAAAGAAAAATGGACAAATAAAGAGAATGACAAGCATGAGGATCCTTATTCTCTTTCAAACAATACAACTAGTCATACCTAATGTTTGTACCAAATTTCAAAATCATAGGTGAAGTAACTGCTGAGAAATCTGTGATGAAAAATGTTGAGAAAGACAAGAGGGCCATTTTGGTAGAGGGTCACTCAAGAAACATTCCTGTAAAATTATTTCAAAATCCATTAACCGGTTTAGGAGGAGATGTCTTTTAAGTAAATTGTTGACAGACATATGACAGTCTATGCCCTTTTTCTATTTTTAGCTCTGGTGGCCATTTTATTAAGCCAAAGGGAACCATTTTAGCAATTTTGGTCAAGGGACATAAGAGGAACATTTCTGTGAAATTATTTTGAAATCCGGTCATAGGTCTAAGAGGAGATGTTGGTTAAAGGTTTTTCTATTTTTAGCTCTGGTGGCCATTTTGTTCAGCAGAGCAGAAGCATTTTAGCAATTTTGGTAAAAGGGTATTAGAGGAACATTTCTGTGAAATTATTTTGAAATCGGGCCATTAGCCTGGAAGGAGATGTCCTTTTAAAGTTTTTTTTTTTTTCTATTTTTAGCTCTGGAGGCCATTTTGTTCAGCTGAGCGGAACCATTTTAGCAATTTTAGTAGAGGGTCACTCAAGGAACATTCCTGTAAAATTATTTCAAAATCCATTAACCGGTTTAGGAGGAGATGTCTCTTAAGTAGATTGTTGATAGATGCATGACAGTCTACGCCCTTTTTCTTTTTTTAGCTCTGGTGGCCAATTTGTTCAGCCAAACGGAACCATTTTAGCAATTTTGGTAAAAGGTCATAAGAGGAACATTTCTTTTGAAATTATTTTGAAATCAGGCCACTAGCATGGGAGATGTTGTTTAAAGGTTTTTCTATTTTTAGCTCTGGTGGCCATTTTGTTAAGCGGAGCAGAACCATTTTAGCAATTTTGGTAGAGGGTCACTCAAGGAACATTCCTGTAAAATTATTTCAAAATCTATTGACCGGTTCAGGAGAAGATGTCTCTTAAGTAAATTGTTGACAGATGCATGACAGTCTACACCTTTTTCTATATTTAGCTCTGGCGGCCTTTTTGTTCAGCGGAGCCAAACCATTTTAGCAATTTTGGTAAAGGGCCATTAGAGAAACATTTCAGTAAAATTATTTTGAAATCAGGCCCTTGGCCTAGAAGATGTCGTTTAAAAGGGTTTTTCTATTTTTAGCTCTAGCAGCCATTTTGTTCAGCGGAGCGGAACCGTTCTAGCAATTTTGGTAAAGGGGCATGAGAGGAACATTTCTGTGAAATTATTTTGAAATTGGCCATTGGCCTGGGAGGAGATGTGGTTTAAAGGTTTTTTTCTATTTTTAGCTCTGGCAGCAATTTTGTTTAGCAGAGCGGAACCATTTTTGTAATTTTGGTAAAGGGGCATAAGAGGAACATTTCTGTAAAATTATTTTGAAATTGGGCCATTGGCCTGGGAGGAGATGTCGTTTAAAGGTTTTCCTATTTTTAGCTCTAGTGGCCATTTTGTTTAGCAGAGTGGAACCATTTAGGCAATTTTGGCAGAGGGTCATCTAAGGAACATTCCTGTGAAATTATTTCAAAATCCATTCAGTGGCCTAGGAGATGTCGGTTTAAGGTTTTTCTATTTTTAGCTCTGGTGGCCATTTTGTTTAGCGGAGCGGAACCATTCGGGCAATTTTGGTAGAGGGTCACCCAAGGAACATTCCTGTAAAATTATTTCAAAATCCATTCACCGGATTAGGAGGAGATGTCTTTTAAGTAAAAAGTTGACAGACGGATGGCACACGACGGATGAAGACCGGTCACAAAAGCTCACCTTGAGCCTCTGGCTCAGGTGAGCTAAAAAGTGGACAAATAAAGGGAATGACAAGCATGAGAATGGGACTCTCTCTTACACAATGCAAATAGTTATACCCAATGTTTGGACCAAATTTCAAAATCCTAGGTGCAGCAGTTCTTGAGTAATCTTTGACACAGATTTCCCTATGCATTTCACTGGCATGAGAGATGGGAAAAAGGAAAAAGGTAAAAAGAAGGCAAAAGAAAATTTAGCATCATGGTTTTCTTTTACACAATATACTTCAATCTTCTGTAAGTGTATACAAAATTTGAAAACTCTGGCTTTTCTTAGTGCTGGGAAATCTTGTGACGGAGAAAAAGAAAAATGGACAAATAAAGGATATAATAAGCAGGAGGATGATGATTCTCTCTTACACAATACAAGTCATAACCAATGTTTTTACGAAGTTTCAAAATCCTAGATGAAGTAGCTCTTTGACAAAATATTTTATTGAAGAAAAAGAAAAATGGACATATAAAGGGAATGATAAACATGAGGATGCTGATTTTTTTTCTTACACCATACAAGTGGTCGTACCCAATGTACCAAATTTCAAAATCCTAGGTGCAGCAGTTCCTGAGAAACCTTCAACACAAATTTCCCTATGCATTACACTGGAGTGGCAGATGGGAAAAGGAAAAAGATAACAAGAGGGCAATGATGGCCCTATATAGCTCACCTGAATCATGTTATACATGGCATTGCGAATACAGATGCAGTTCTAAACCTTTGCCCTCAGGGCCATCTTCTGGTCAGAAGAAACATCCCTATGACATTTGAGGGTCCTAGCCCCAAGCACAGCTGAGTTATAAGCTTCTTTTATACTAGAGGTCACAGTGACCTTGACCTTTGCCATTAGGGTCATCTACTGGTCAAGACCAACATCCCATCTAAGTTCAAGTGTTCAAGCCCCAAGCCATTGTGCAAAATTATAAGTTTTTTAGTACTAAAGGTCATGGTGACCATGACCATGACCTTTGCCCGCTGTGTCATCTACTGGTGAGGACCAACATCCCCTCTGTCTGAGGGTCCTATCCCCAAGCATTGCCAAGTTGTCAAGCTTTTTAGTACTAAAGGTTCTGGTGACCTTGACCTTTGCCCTCAGGATCATCTACTGGTGAGGACCAACATCTCTATTTAGTTTGAGAGTCCTAACCATAAGCATTGCAGAATTATAAGCTTTTTGGTACTAAAGGTCACAGTGACTTGACCTTTGACTTAAAAGTCATCTACTCTCCAGGTCCATCCCCCCTATTAGTTTGAGAGTCCTAGGCCTAATCATTGCCAATGGCTTTTTGCTCTATGTAAAACAAGTGACCCCCCCACCCCCTCCCCTTGTGGGTGGGGCCTCTTTTCACCCCAGGGACATAATTTGAACACTCATGTCAAAGGACCTCTAGGCAATGTTACAAACCAAATATCAAAGGCCTAGGCCTTGCACTTTCAGACAAGAAGATTTTTTAAAGTTTTTTTCCGCTATAAGTGTATGTAAAACATGTCGGCCCTGGGGCGGGGCCATTATTGGCCCCAGGGCTATAATCTGAACAATCTTGGCAGAGGTCCACTAGATGAAGCTTTGTACAACGACCCAAATATCAAAGACACGGGCCTTCTGGTTTCACATAAGGTAATTTTTAAAGGTTTTCTCTATATAAGTCTATGTAAAACATGTCGGCCCCAGGGCGGGGCCATTTTGAGCCTCAGGGCAATGACTTGAACAATCTTGGTAGAGGACCACTAGGTGAAGCTATGTATCAAATATCAAAGGCCTGGGCCTTCTGTTTTCAGACAAGAAGATTTTTCCCTATATGGGTCATGTAAAACAAGTGACCGTCGGCGCGGGGCCATTTCTGACCCCAGGGCTATAATTTGAACAACTTTGGTGGCGGTCCACTAGATGAAGCTACATACCAAATATCAAAGACCTGGGCCTTCTGGTTTTAGACAATAAGATTTTTTACGTTTTCAGTTAAAAAAATCTATTTTTAGCTCCTGTGACCTAGATGTGCAATGGACCAGAACCATTTGAACAACTTTGAAAGAGGATCAACCAAGGATCATTCCTGTGAAGTTTGGTCAAAATCCAATCAGTGGTTTAGGAGGATGTCGTTTGAAGAAATTGTTTATGGATGGATGGCTGGATGGATGGATGCACAACAGACGTACAACAGACAATATGTGATCACAAAAGCTCACCTTGTCACAAGTGACAGGTAAGCTAAAAAGAAGTCAAAAGAAATTTCAGCATTGTGGTTATCTTTTACACAAGATACTTCAACCGACTGTAGGTGTATACAAAATTTAATACTCTGGCTCTCTTAGGAGCTGAGAAATCTGTGATGAAAAATTTTATTGGAGAAAAAGAAAAAATGACAAATAAAGGGAATGATTAGAATGAGAATTCTGATTCTCTCTTACAGGATACAACAAGTCATACCCAATGTTCATATGAAATTTCAAAATCCTAGGTGCAGTAGTTCCTGAGAAATCTTTGGCTAAAAATTTTATTGGAGAAAAACAAAAATGGACAAATGAGGGTGCTGATTCTGTCTTACACAATACAACAAGATATACCTATTGTTTGCACCAAATTTCAAAATCCTAGGTGTAGTAGTTCCTGAGAAATCCTTGACAAAAAAAAAGTTTACACACAGACAGACACATGCACACACAGTCACACAGACAAATATTGTTACGGAAAAGACAAAAACTAAAAACCCCGGCATACTTTGTATGCCAGGAGTATAATTATGCTGAGGGCAATATCAAACAGAGGGGGTTTTCAGCAATCAAGGAATATCTTTGAGATTAAAGATCCAATCTGGCCAGTTTTCGAATTCATCCAAGATTTCATCCATGTCCACCTTATCTGCCAGTTTCAGGAAGACCCAATTAAAACTGAATGAATTATGCTGAAGGCAAAGTCAAACAGAGGCGTTTACAGTGATCAAAGGTATGAAATTTTTAGATTAATGATCCAATCTGGCCAGTTTTCGAACTTTTCCTAGATTCCATCCATGTCCACCTTATCTGCAAGTTTCAGGAAGATCCAGTCAAAACTGAATGCATTATGCTGATGATAAAATCAAACAGAGACTTTTTCCAGCAATCAAAGAGATGTAACTCTAAGACTAATGATCCGGTCAGGCCAGTTTACAAATTCACCCAAGATTTCATCTATGTCCACCTTTTTTGCAAGTTTCAGGAAGATCCAGTTAAAACTAAATGAATTACGCTAAGGACAAAGTCAAACAGAGGCGTTTTCAGCAATCAAGGGAATGTTACCTTGTTTGTGTTGAGGTTTTACGGCCCAGTCAACCCGATGAGGTCATGTCGCATGCGGTAAGTTTGCCTAGCCACACTTTTATTGGGCAGGCTTAGTCCTCTAAGCAGTTAACCAGGGGCCTCTTTCAATAAAAAAAATTGTACGATCCATCGTACGATCATCATACGATAATCGTACGATTTTCATAAGATTCTCATACGAGGCATTCACAAAAAAATCGTACGATTCTCTTAGGATACTCTTAGACTTTAGTCGTGTGATAGGTCATTAGTTTTGAACAACTTGGCCCTGAAATGAACAACTCACATGTAATGCATTAATTTTTCATTATTTTCAAGAATGTGATAAATCTTAGGCTATTTGTAATACACAAGCTCTTCATTCCAATTTAGTTTTAGCAAACAAAATATTGCTTTAGTCCAAATAAGGATAAGAGAAAAGTCCAGGGAGTGCCAAAATCACAAACCCTTCCCAGACACCAAGAGGAAGTGGAAACCAACAAATCCAAACAAGCACAAATCGAACAAACGTACGAAAAGCACTAAGATTAGCTCCCTCTTCCCCAAGCGAGGTAATCACAATGCTAAAAGGACTGAAAAATACAAGAACAAAATGACACAAGGTAAGACATAAACCAAATCGCCTCGTAGAAATGTTTCATAGATTTGCCAGATTTCAAAACATTCGAAATTAAAGCATCCACAATGGTATTTATGAGAACGCATTGTCTATCACTTGTTGCCTTACAGCTCTGCCAGAGTCTAGGTCCAAATTATTGTCTTCATCATTATCACCATCATCATCATTATCATCCATGTTCACATCCAAAAGTTTAGGTAAGGGCAGATTATTTCTATTGCATATTGATGGAGACACGCAGTGGCAACAATGATCAAAATGCATTTCAGAGGTGAATACTGACCCCCCACTTCTGTTGAGACATCTGAAGCGTGACTTCCACACGCCATTAAATCTTTCAACAACACAGCGCGTGCGTCGATGACAAGAATTGTCCACTGTTGAGGTCTTGTTTCTGCTGCTATTACTGGGGTTGATAACCATGGCTTAAGTGGATATCTAGACTAAGAGCCACCAAGCAATCACCAAGATATCCCTATGTTCACTAGTAAAGTGTAAAGTTTACTTGCATTTAACATGAAAGAGCCGTAAGCTGATCCCAGCCATTTAGCTACAATATTCAAAAGATTCAACTCTGAGTCGCACACTACTTGAATATTCAGCGCATGATACCCTTTCCGAAATACATACAAGGGTTCATCATCACTGGGTGCTTTGATGGAATTAGAGTCCCATCGATAACCCCAATAACCTTTGGAAATCCTGTTTTATTGAAAAATCCAGCTTTAACTTTGCGAATATCCTCCGGATAAGTTGGGAAAGTTATATAATCTTTCATTTTCATGGCTATAGCTCGCGACACACTTGAAATACACCTTGAAACGAGGACATTGAAATACAATGCTAATCTGCAACTTCTCGTTGGAAGCAGTGAGTGGCATAGAAGCGTAGAGCAGTTGTTAGCTGTATAATTGGCAAAACTGCATGTCCTCTGCTGGTGGAGTATTGTAGCTCATCTGTTATTGTCCCTAGCAGATCTAAAATGCACTCTCTGCTTAACATGTACCTCGAGATCAATTCCTCGTCATTTAAACGATCGACTTGGTTGAGTCTATCCTTAAAGACCCATTCTCGAGCAAGATAATTCCTTCACCTTGCAACAAGAACAGCGGCCATTATTTAAGAATGGTAGGAACACACAATGCCTTTGTGTTAAAAGGCAAAAACGATTGTTTCCCACTCATACGATTAATGTTTCCACTCTATGAAAATCGCACGATTCTCGTTGAGCAGATACATGCTTGAAAATGATGGTAGGTGTACTGTTTTTTAATATATCTTGAGTACAACTTAATATTTTACTAAGAAAATCAGTACGAATATTAATGAATAAATGTTAATACTTGCGCGAACGTTAAAAATTAAATATGAGAATATTATGGCTCTACAGCGACAAAATTGTAAGTTCTACGAGTGGTCTAAAGTGATCGTGGACTTCATCATAAATGTCACGATACAATATGTTTTTTGAAACTGGCTTTTGTTTCTTGAGTCATTTTTGATGACCACGATATGATAAAACTCAGTCATACGACATTTTTTGAAAGAGGCCCCAGTATTGTGTACATTTTTTTGCCAGAAACTGACAACTGCCCTTCTTGAATCAGCGGAAGGGAGAGAATGACCACAGAAAATACTTCATGATCAATCTCCATGAAAGAATGTTGCCGACCTGGCGGGGGTCGAACCTGCCACATCCTGATCGCCAGTCTGACGTGCATCCAACTGAGCCACAGAGTAACTCTAACATTAATGATCCAATCTGGCTAGTTTTCGAACTTGTTTGAGGTTTCATCCGTGCCCATATTATCTGCAAGTTTCAGGAAGGTCTGATCAAAACTGATTGAGTGATGCTAATGATAAAGTGAAACACAGGCTTTTTCAGCAATCAAGGGAACGTACATTTCAACACCGTTATAATGTGGCCGGTGGGGTCCAAGGCAGCTGACAGCATTGTAAGTGGACACGCGTTATAACGGTCATTAAACTCGGTCCTCATACCCCACCCACTTCTATACTATCAAAGTTCCGTGTGTAATCCGATGAAAAATAAATGTTACACATGAATTGTTACATATAAATAAACTTTATTTAATGAAGAAAGCTAGTATGTTCTTAATTTTACACCCAAGAAGCCTACTTCTTTTCAGAGTGAATAAATGAATTTGTCCTTTCTGTCTGCTGAAATGGAAAGACCCAGTGGGAGAGTGGGAGACCAGAATGTACTGAGCCAGGAATCAGTGTATTAAGCACTTTATAATTATTGCTGACTCAATTATCTGTACAGAAGGCACACACTGGATTGGATATTAAATGAAGTTACGCTTTACACTCTGGGCATCTATGTCTCGGTTAACCCTTAAACTGCCAATCACAACTGCAGTAGACGACAATTTTGACTTTTTTTTTATTTGCCAGACAAAACAAGTCCTGATATTTCATGTGAATTGTCTGCTTGACAGACGATTCACATGAAATATGTCAGGACTTGTTTTCTCTGAAAATAGAAACATGAGGCCCACGGGCCACGGGTTGCTCACCTGAGTGACATAGCCACTGCAAATATGCAGATGTTATGCAACATTTTTCCAATCCTGTCAATGCAACTAATGAAAAGATCATCATTTTTGAACAGTTCTTAATTTTGAAGAAGAATATTATAGATGGCATGACAGTCAATGGAGTGTGATCATTTGAACAAACTCTCAATCACATTTCAACAGTAGGATCAATGTGAAATTTGGTGGCAATTGCCTAAGTGGTTTCAGAAGAATCATGATCAAGCGAAAAATAGACTTTCAAGCTGGCAGCCATGGCAGCCATCTTGGATTTCTGATCGGAACGATTTTAGGTATTTTTGATCTACAAGTCACCCTGGTGCTTCCAACTAAGTTTCGAGTCAATTGGCTTTTAAGTTTAGGAGGAGAAGCGAAAAACAGATTTTCAAGATGGCCGCCATGGCAGCCATCTTGGATTTACGATCTGCACAATTTTAGCTATTTTTGATCTACAAGTCACCCCAATGCTTCCTACCAAGTTTCGAGTCAACTGGCCTTTCGGTTCAGGAGAAGAAGCGAAAAATAGATTTTCAAGATGGCGTCCGTCTCTTATTTCTGATCGGAACGATTTTAGCTATTTTTTATCTACAAGTCACCCTGGTGCTTCCTACTAAGCTTCGAGTCAATTGGCTTTTGGGTTTAGGAGAAGAAGAGAAAAACAGATTTTCAAGATGGCCACCATGGAGGCCATCTTGGATTTACGATCGGCACGGTTTTAGCTATTTTTTATCTACAAGTCACCCCAATGCTTCCTACCAAGTTTCGAGTCAACTGGCCTTTCGAAGCAAAAAAATAGATTTTCAAGATGGCGACCATGGCGGCCATCTTGGATTTTCGAACGATTTTAGCTATTTTTTATCTACAAGTCACCCTGATGTTTCCTACCAAGTATCGAGTCAATTGGCCCAGGGGTGTAGATGGAGTAGGCTTTTAAAGCAATAGTTGATGCCGCACGACAGACAACGGACGACGGCTATTGACTGACCACAATAGCTCACCCTGAGCACTTCGTGCTCAGGTGAGCTAAAAAATAAATTCAGTTTGTGGTCTACTACAAATTTTGCTTGGCACTCTATGGGTTAAATGTGTTCACAACCAAGGATAACATCAAAGCGCTTTTCGGCATTCTTTGTTTTGCTCAGGTTTCACTCATAAACAACACAAGGGCATTTACCAGTATTGCGGCTAGATTGACACCTAGTTTAAACAACCCTTAAAGTGCCAAGTAAAAATTTGCAGCAGACAACATTTTGAATTTTTTATTTATTATTATTTATTTTTCAAAGAAAATAAGTCTTGACATTTCATGTGAATCATCTGCTTGGCAGATGATTCACATGAAATGTCAAGACTTTATTCTTAGAAAAAAATAAAATAAAAATAAAAAAAATAAAATAAAAGTAAAATTGTTTTCTGCTGCAGTTGTGATTGGCCTTTTAAGGGTTAATCCTTTATCGGTCATCAGGTAGATGAATGAAAAAACAAAACAATGACATATGTAAAGTGCTCTGAAATAGCCAAAAGACAAAATACTGATGACAACTTTGGTAAAACAGAATGTGTAAATCAGTGAGTATACGGTCATGGCTAATTTTTTTGACTGCCGAGTTCCGTGGAAAAAGGGCAAAAGTTTCAAAACTGGGAAATAAAAATATTAAACTACAACACCCCGCCATTATAGTGTCGCTGGCAGAAAACACTGTCAAACATTGACAAAATTTGCCCATTAGCAATCCCAAATAAGAGCTTCTTAATATCAATGCATGAACCAAGTCTGGTTAAAATCCCTTGATAATTTATTCCAGTTATCATCCGGAAACGAAAATATGGGCAAGTCTCGGGCAGATAATTCAGTCAAAATTTGACGAAATTTGCCCATAAGCATTCCCAAACCAGATCTCCACAATATCAATGCATATACAAGGTTTGGTTAAAATCCCTTGACATTTACTCATGTTATAGTCTGGAAATGAAAATATGGGCATGTCTCGGACAGACAACTCTGTTAAAATTTGACGAAATTTGCCCATTAGCAATCCCAAACCAGATCTCCACAATATCAATGCACATACCAAGTCTGGTGAAAATCCATCAATGTTATCATCAGGAAACGAAATACGGATGGATGGACATACGACGGACGGACAGACACACGGACGTCCATGTAACCATAATACCCCGCCACTATCCTGTGGCAGGGAATAAAAAACTGCACAAAAAAGGCAGCTATAGACCAACCACGTTGTAACGGTGTCCGAGTTATAAGGGGCAGCGTTATAACAGCGTTTCAGTGTAACTCTAAAAGTAATATCTGATCTGCCCAGGTTTCAAACTCATCTGAGAATTCCTCCATGTCCACAATATCTCTAAGTTTCAGGAAGATCAGATCAAAACTGAAAGAGTTATGCTGACGGCAAAGTCAAACAGAAGCTTTTTTCAGCAATCAAGGGAATATAACTCTAAGATTAATGATCCAATCTGGCCAGCTTTCGAAACTGTTTGAGTGTTCATCCATGTCCGACTTATGTGCAAATTTCACAAAGATCTGATCAAAATTGAATGAGTTACTCTGATAACAAAGTCAAACAGAGGCTTTTTCAGCAATCAAAGGAATGTAACTCTAAGATTCATGGTCTGACCTGGCCAATTTTTAACTCATATGAGATTCTTTCCATGTCCATCTTATCTGCATATTTCAGGAATATCCAATCAAAACTGATGGAGTTATGGTGATGACAAGCATATTCCCAGTGTAAGGCTATTGGACCTTGTGTTTGCCATAGCAATCAAATTTTTAACTGGATTTGGATTTCCATGAAAAACTTATGTCATCAATCACCTACCAGAGGCATGCTACAAATGAGAAATGATTGAGATCAGCCTGCAGACTGCAGAGATATAACTGGTCAAAGGTATCTTTCAACAGGACACAATTGCAGAAAATGGAAGGTCTAGTTACTGCAAGTTTACCCTAACTTACAGGTGGCTTTGGTGTTGCTTCTTTCTTGCTTTTTGATTCATTCTGCAAAACAAAAAGAGAAAACTTCAATGAGCTAAGGTACAGTACTACCTAATGCAATACTCAAATAGCAAAGCTCTAAAACAACCAGTACATCATTACCGTCTGGCCTTCACTATGAGCAAACATACTTAGCCCAACTATCTGGACATCTTATCTCCTTATCAAACTGGTCCTGATTCAGCTGATGGGGCTAAACTGCAGCTGTTGATGGTTTTTGGCCCAGTCAACCTATTAGGGTCATGTCAAACTGGTCAGTTTACCTAACCACACTTTTCCTGGGCAGGCTTAGTCCTCTGAGAGGTTAACCAGTATTTATGCATATTCTTTCGCCAGAAAAAGAAAACTGCTGGATAAGCAGTAAACAAGGCAGATCCTTAGGTACTGAAGGATGCATCATCTTATCTGGTTCAACACTGATTGCTCAGATCTGTATATTTAGTTTAAAGTATTGTTTCAGGTTTTACGGCCCAGTCAACCCAATGGGGTCATGTCGAGCATGGTCAGTTTACCTAATCACACATTTACTGGGCAGGCTTAGTCCTCTAAACGGTTAACCAGTATTGTGCACATTCTTTCGCCAGAAATTGACAACTGCCCTTCTTGAATCAGTGGAAGGGAGAGAATGACCGTAGAAAAATTAGTTTAAAGTAAATTACTGTACTGTTTGATTCAGTAATCTCTAAATACATGTATTATAAATTTGGCTTTATTTATAAAAAGCTATATTTTCATCAATTCAAAGCTTGGTTTGAAGATTTAATAATGATGTGAGATCTTAACTTTCAATTTTTACCCCTTGTCACGCTGAATAAATTAAGATGCCATGCCCACTTCTAATTTCCAGCCAATCAGATTTCTTGATCTGGGTTTTTGATAGAAATTCACATATTTAATGACAAACAATGCAGATCCAGATCAGTTGGCTTCTTCAACTGATCTGGATCTACACTGTTTGCTAAGACAGGGATGTCTTGTTCAGTAAGAGAAGGGTTAAACAAGAAAAATCAATAAACATGGCTTACTGGATTCCCGCAGCAGAAAGCAGAATGTCATGGACATATGGCCGGAAAGATGGTTGGACGGATGTGAAAACAGTATACTAATATGGGTAAAGCAGGGTTTTTCCTTGTCCCTCAAAAACACGAGACTTGGCCCCTTTTTGACGCTGATGTACCCTAAACTTTCATCTTAGAGAGACACTGATGTCCCTTAAAATTTGCAATATTTGCTGTAAAATTCAAGCAATTAACCTCCGAGATTACCCCATATATCCCCTAAAATATAGAACAGAAGAGACTGTCCCCTTAAATAAATTTCTGAGGGAAAACCCTGGTAAAGGTGTTCCATAGCATTGAGGCTGTAGAGGTAGAGGCAGTTAGAGCACCATGTCTTAGGCTATGGCATATGAAAAGGTGGTGCCCGATTCTCTCCTTTTGTTGCCTTCAATCGTCAAAATGCTGTCTATAAATGTTAAGCATACACTTAGGGTTAACTGCATCACCATGGTCATCTTTGAAAGAAAACAAGAGGGCCCAGAAGGCCCTAATTCGCTCACGTGAGTGTCATTTTCTCCAACCATCATCTGTTATTTCAACAATTTAATGCAACATAGTATATTCTTAAAGACTATCATCTTCTCTTCATAGGACTCTCTACGCTTTAATAAACTGTTATCCAAGAATGGAGTTAAGCAAGGCTGTGTACTATTTTCAACACTGTTCAGCATGATGTTATCTGCCATGCTTTCCAGGATGGTGACAATGGTATACCTATTAGGTATCGCTTTGATGGGAAACTTTACAACCTAAGAAAGTTGCAAGCTAAATCCAAGATGCAGACAGAGGTGCTAGATGAGTTCCTCTTTGCTGATAACATGGCAAAGGGTGCTACAACAGAAGAGAAAATGCAAAAAGGTGTGGATCAAGTATCTGATTCATGTGACAGCTATGATCTCACAATCAGCATCAAAAAGACTGAGGTAGTATATCAGCCAGCACCTGGAAAGCCTTACATGAAGCCTACAATCACAGTGAAAGGTCAACAACTGCAAGTGGTAGACAACTCAGACCTTGGAAGCACATTGTCTAGAGTTGTACACATTGATGATGAAGTCAATGCTAGGATTGCCAAAGCCCGTGCAGCATTTGGCCGGCTACATGGAAGTATTTGGGACTTGACATAAAGCTGAAAGTATACAGATCGGTAGTGCTGCCAACACTATTATACGCATGCAAAACTTGGACAGTTTACCAACGGCATGCCAAAAGACTGAACCACTTCCATACAAGCTGTCTTAGAAAACTTCTAAAGATCAAGTGGCAAGACAGGACTCCAGACACAGAAGTCCTGAAAAGGGCAGGGATGCAGAGTGTACATACTCCTCTGAAATTAGCACAGTTAAGATGGACAGGCCAATTGTTACCAGAATGCCTGATGAACATTTGCCAAAGAAAATCCTCTAGGAGAACTACAAGTTGGAAAACGCTCCCATGGTGGTCAGAAGAAGCAATACAAGGACACCCTCAAAACCTCCCTTAAAGACTTCAACATACCAACAGAGTCCTGGGAACAGATTGCACAGGATCGAACAAAGTGGCGAGGCCTCATAAGAAGGGGTGCTGGTGAATACGAAGCAAAAAGAATCAGCAAAGCCAAGCAGAAACATGCATAGCGGAAAGCCGGAGCTAAGGCATCACCAACAGAGCTTTCTTCCTCAGACCTCTCTTGTTCTATCTGCAACAGGCAGTTTACAGCTAAGATTGGTCTCATCAGCCATCTTAGAACAAACAAAAAATAATAACACATCACACAGTTGATTAGGATTGGTCATTGTCAGAAATGACAGACGAATGAACATCCAAGAAACATTTCTGCCGACTTATTTCAAAATCTGGCTAGTAGTTTTAGAAGAAAAGTTTATTTGCCACTTATTTGTCTATGTAAAACTACAGGCCATTTTTGACCCAAGGGATCTAATTTGAACAACTTTGGTAGAGGTCCACTAGATAAAACTACACAACAAATATCAGGGCCTTCTGGTTTTAGACAAGATGATTTTTAAAGGTTTTGCCCTTTATGGGTCTATGTAAAAAATGTGACCCCTGGGGCGGGGCCATTTTTGACCCCCGAGCTATAATTTGAAAAACTTTGGTAGAGGTCCACTAGGTGAAGCTGCATACCAAATGTCAAAGACCTAGGCCTTCTGGTCTCAGACAAGAAGATTTTTAAATGTTTTCCCTTTACTGGTCTATGTGTAAAACATGTGGGCCCCGGGGCGGGGCCCCAGGGCTATAATTTGAACAATCTTGGCAAAGGTCCAATACACCAAGCTGTGCTACAAATATCAAATGCCTGAGCCTTCTGGTTTCGAACAAGAAGACTTTTATAGGTTTTCCCTATTGTTTGTTTGTTTGTTTGATTTGGGCTTAACGTCGCTTTCAACCTTTTTCAGTCATATCGCGGTGTCTGGATGTGGCAGGGAGCTCAATGCTCACTTTTAGAGTGCTGCCTCACTGAAATATCACACCCCAGACACTATGACATGATATTCCACCCAGTCACATTATACTGACACTGAGCTGACCAGTTCTAGCTCTACTTTCTTAATGCTGAGCGCCAAGCGAAAGAGCAGCTAGTACCATTTTAAAAGTCTTTGGTATGACCCGGCCGGGGATCGAACCCGCAACCTCCCGGTCACAAAGCGGACATAAGTCCATGTAAAACTTGTGGGCCCCTGCAGCGCCATTTTAGCCCCAGGGCTAAAATTTGAACAACCTTGGTAGAGGTCCACTAGACAAAGCTGTATACTAAATATCAAAGGTCTGGGCCTTCCAATTTCAGACAAGAAGATTTTTAAATGTTTTCCTTATATGGGTATATGTAAAACAAGTGGGCCCCAGGGCAGGGCCACTATTGACCCCAGGGCTATAATTTGAACAACTTTGGTAGAGGTCCACTAGGTGAAGATGCATACCAAATATCAAAGACCTGGCCTTCTGGTTTCAGACAAGAAGATTTTTAAAGTTTTCCCTTTATAAGTCTATGCAAAACATGGGCAGGGTCATTTTTGGCCCCAGGGCTATAATTTGAACAATCTTGGCAGAGGTGTAGACAAAGCCATGTTACAAATATCAAATGCCTGAGCTTTCTGGTTTCAGACAAGAAGATTTTTAAAGGTTTTCCCTATATAAGTCTATGTAAAACTTGTGGGCCCCTTGGCAAGGCCATTTTTCACCCTGGGGCTAAAATCTGAACAATCTTGGTAGAGGTCCACTAGACGAAGCTGTATACCAAATACCAAAGGCCTGGGCATTCCGATTTCAGACAAGAAGATTTTTAAATGTTTTCCTTATATGGGTCTAAGTAAACTACGGGCCAGTTTTTTGACATGGGAACATTTCTGCCAAGTTATATTGAAATGAAGATTTTAATTTTTTCTATATAGATATAAAGGGAAAATAAGCCCTGCCCCCCGGCCGCCATGTTTTTTGAGGAATCACTATGGCTTGAATAATCTTGGTAGAGGGTTACCAAAGGAACAGTTCTGCAAAGTTATACTGAAATAGGTCCTGTGGTATCTTACAAGAAGATTTTTAAAGTTTTCTATATAGATATATAGGGAAAATAAGCCCCATCCCCTAGCGGCCATGTTTTTTGACCAATCATGACGGCTTGAACAATCTTGGTAGACAGTCACCAAAGAAACATTCCTGCCAAGTTATATTGAAATCAGTCCAATGGTTTATGACAAGAAGATTTTTAAAGTTTTCTAAATAGATATATAGGGAAAATAAGCTCTGCCCCCTAGCGGCCATGTTTTCTGACGAATCGCAACGGCCTGAACAACCTTGGTAGATGGTCACCAAAACAATTGTTGATGCCGCACGACGGACAACTCACGACGGACACTGACTCACCACAATAGCTTACCATGAGCACTTTGTGCTCGAATGACCTAAGAAGAAGATGAACATAAGAGATATTATTTGCAGAAACTGTCAGCACAGAAAAGACTCACTTTTTTTCTGACAATCTGTATTAACCTTTGTCATACTGAATAAATTAAGATGTCATGCCCACTTCTAATTTTAGCCAGTCAGATTGTTTGATCTGAATTGTTGCTAGAAATTCTCATATTTAATGGCAAACAGTGCAGATCCAGATCCAGATCAGTTGGCTTCTTCAGAAACCAACTGATCTGGATCTATACTGTTTGCAAAGGCAGGGTATATCCAGGTTCAGCATGACAAGGATTAACCTCATTAACTAAACACCCATGGCAATCTTACAAAATAATCCCCCCACTAACCCCCCCCCCCCCCCCCACACACACACACCCACACACACCCACTCCCCAAAACCCAGGAGACTGACTAACAGTATTTTTAATTAATGCCTGATAGTGCTTCTTTAGCCATAAAATTAACTGTTACCATTTTTTCTGGGCAATTCAGCAAACGACAAACAGGCAATATTTTTCTTATTTTTCTGACTTCCAAGCACCCAATATCAGAAATTTGATGCAGACCATTAGCTTTTCAGCAATGAAAGTTTACCTAACAAATTTTATTACCCTCAGCTTGCAATGAGAGAAAGTTTAAAAGGTCAGCAGGCAAAATTCTGCCTAGACCACTTTCACTTGTTACCAGACCCTTTCTTTCTAGCCAAGGGACTGAAGTAAACAAAAATTCTACAAGCTATACAAGTATTGTGTCCCTTCAAAAAAAAAAAAAAAAAAAAAAAGAAAGAAAAGAAAAATAAAGAAAGGGTCTGGGGCCAGACTACTGTACACTATGAACATTAATTTTTTATCATTACTTCTATTATCACTATTATTTTTTTTAAACTAGACTGTCGAGAATTGGATGTGTCACTTATTTTAAACCCCAACCATTTAATATGAAACAAAAGCTCCGGAGGACGGACGACAGAAGCATGGCTATACTTTAAGCTCATTTTGGCTGATTTGTTTTTCCTATACTTCAATATCTGACCAAACAATAACAAAACAAAAATAAACAAAAAAAATAAATAAATAAATAAATAAATAAATGCTGCAAGCAAAATTTTTGGAAAGCTTTAACTTGTTTTATACTGATTTTATTTTTGTACTTCAAGGGAGGCAACTCAGAAGAGTATTTAAAAAGAAAATCCAAAAAGAATTATGTTTATAAGTTTTGATATTAAGGCTCCATATCCCTCAAAAATAGACATTTTTTATCCAAGAAAGGTTTAATAAATTGATATGTGGTATAAATACGATCATAAAATGTGGAATCTGTCAGCCTGTAAAATTTCAGTTAGTCTCTTGTTTTTGAACTGGATCAAAAATGAAATGATTATTTTATCATGTATCTTAATTGATGTTGGCAACTTTAATTCAGAGATACGATAAAAATCATTTCATTTCAAGAACAGGAGACTAACTGAAATTTTACAGGCTGTCAGATGCCACATTTTAGGATTATATGAATACTATATATAATATATATAATTTATTAAACCTTTCTTGGATAAAAAAATGTCTATTTTTGAGGAATATGGAGCCTTAAGTCAAGCTTCTTAATTCTATACCATTTAATAAACTTATTTATAAAGATTTAATAATGGCAACATTTCCGTGCAAATGTAATAAAAGAAGATGAAAAAAAAAAAAAAATAAATAAAATAAAAAAAAAAAATAACTGGCCCATATGGCCAAAACTTACTTATTTACAAAAAATATACACTATTATTTCTAAACAATATGCTGCGAAAAGTTTACGGAAATATTCAAAAGTGTAAAACTCTGCCAATATCTGATGTACTGTAACCTTGAAATAATACACCCTGATCCACATCATTGTGTAACTATTTACGAAGTTTCACTTGATCGGATCTAAACTGTAGGAGGAGTTAGCCGGAAACTAAAAATTTACAGAAATTTTAAAGGGGCATAACTCTGCTAATATTTGGTGGACTGTATCATCCAAACAATATGCGCTGCTCCAAATCATGGTCTAACTCTAAATCAAGTTTCAGCTTGATGGGATGTAAACTGTAGGAGTTAGCCGGAAACGAAACATTTACAGAAATTTTCAAAGGGACATAACTCTGCTAATATTTGGTGGACTGTAACCTCGAAATAATATGCACTGCTCCACATCATGGTCTAACTATAAATGAAGTTTCAGCTTGATCAGATATAAACTGTAGGAGGAGTTAACCGGAAACTAAAAGTTTACAGAAATTTTCAAAGGGGCATAACTCTGCTAATATTCGGTATACTGTAACCTCAAAATAATATGCACTGCTCCACAACATGGTCTAACTATATACCAAGTTTCAGCTTGATCTGATGTAAACTGTAGGAGGAGTTAGCCAGAAACAAAAAAATTTACGGACAGGCGGATGGACGCCAGACCCCGTAACACAATACGTCCTATTTTTCAAATTGGCATATAAAAAGAAGAAAAAAACAAACCCTATATTTGTCCTAATAATTGCTCCTATCCCTTCACCCATATTTTACAATGATATATCCTTCTGCAAACTTCCAATGAAATCAATGCATCTGCAAAAGTCATTGAGCGGAATATCAACACAAGGAAAAGAACAAAGCAAGTATCTCAAACAGTATGGGAGTTATGGCCTGCTTAAGATTTCAGCTTCAAGGGACATAAGTACATAATGAAGTAAGTGAAAGTTGTCTCTCTTGCATGTGACACTCTTTTAGTATGTCTCTACCAAATATCACCAAAATATTTCAAATCATTAAGAAACTAGAGCAAGTGCCCAGAAGGTCACGAATACCTCCGACTGGCGCCATTTTTTAATTATAAAATATTTTAAAGTCAATGACAACGATATAAGGCAAAATCAATGTGTCATACATGTGAATATTTAGCTATTTACATGTGTATTTGGTACTGTTTCGGGTTTCCTATATATATCCATACCTTCACCTGTAGTTTGAGTTGTATACGGTGATCTGTACTTTCGCTCATTGTTCGTACCCTGTGAATTGTGAAATGGACAATTAAAGTTATACTTTCACTTTCAATTTAATCAGCCCTTTTAAATAAACGTGTGTAAGATGATGTATGATTGGTGTATTTTAACTAATCACTGCAGGTTGACCTCTAACTTTATGCACGTCACCGAAAATGCGAGCGCTTGAGGAGAAAAATCTTGCTTTTGCCATTCGCTGTTGTTGTTGTTGACTTCGCAGTCAGCAACGTAGAAGGCAGAATTAAATATGCATCAGTCTTGATATCTTCACAGATTGCTTCTATTTAGATGAAGCCCAGGTACATTACATATATGATTTCTGTTGTTCATTTCTTATAAATGAGTTGTGGAAATCAATATTACATTTACGTGCTCCAGATAAGCAAGTAAATATTTTATTCAGCATTAGTATTAGAGTTGAAATAAAGCTTAGCATTATTTATCATCATTTAATATATGTGCAAACATGTCTGTTTGTTTGTGTTGAGGTTTTACAGCCCAGTCAACCCAATCGGGTCATGTTGAGGGTGGTCAGTTTACCTAACCACACGTTTACTCGGCAGGCTTAGTCCTCTAAGCAGTTAACCAGTATTGTGCACATTCTTTCGCCAGAAACTGACAACTGCCCTTCTTGAATCAGCGGAAGGGAGAGAATGACCGTAGAAAATATTTCCTGATCAATCTCTACGAAAGAATGTTGAACCCACGACCTCCTGGTCTCCAGTCAGACACGCACCCAACTGAGCCACTAAGGCCGACAAACATGTCTGAGTAATAAGGGATCCGTCTTTAGGTAAACTTATAAATTGCAGTCAAGATATTTTAACTAAAATCTATCAGTGTCATATGTTTTCGTGGTTCTGTGTTTTACTAGAAATAGAACTAAAGTGAAATTCCAGTATGTCTTTAAATGTTGTTTAAGCTGTGTGCTGTATTCTATAACAATATAAGATTTCATGTTGTTTGTCGTATTCCTGTTCTTGTCCTATATGTGTTGTATTCTTTTGTTCTAGGACACCCTTTTTCTCTTCATTATGGATTTCACCATCATTATAGAAATCATCACCATCATCAAAGATAGATAACATTTTAAACAACAGAGTGTTTATTGTGTTTACTTTGACCCCTGCATCAAATGGAGCCCCCAGCGATTTAAAACCAAGGGTGTTCTGGCAGTTTTCGACACATTCACCAACATTTTGAGCATTTCATCAGATATTTCAACATGTATTCATCATATGTAGATTCACAGCATATCATCTATACCTAGATTTGCTTCAGCATAGACCATCTAGTGTTATAGTGTAAAAATGGCCATATTATCAGTTGCAAGCTTGCTATAGCAAAATATATATATATATAGTTTATACCGGTATTACCAGTGAAAATATAATTATGAAAATTTATTTCATAGTGTTTTCAATTTATATTAAACTGAAACTGGTTCACAGCATGTATTGGAGGATTCCAATCACCATTCAATATGTACAGCAATGGGACTGACGGAATTTCACAATGCAGTCTGTGATATTTACATTCTTTTATTTAATATGTGTTCTTTGTTTCATGTGTTTATATTTAAATGTGAAAAAATACCTGAGCAGGTTAGTTTGCCTTTGTTTGTGAAGATAAAGTCAGTATTTTTTTGCACAAACCAGGTTTGCCTCAACCGCCGATCATGAACCCTGCTCTTGGTCTGGGTGTTCATCCTCAGATGGTGGGGTTCTCGTCTGCCACACCTGGACCTGGACTTTCTGAATTTGATATTATAAGGATTGCACAGCTTGTTAAATCGATGCTGCAACAGGAAATAAGCGATCAGGTGCAGTCTAAAGTCAGTGAAGTATCTGAATCATTGAAGTCTGAACTCGTATCCACAAAGTCTGACCTTGAAAGTTTAAAGGAACAGTGTAGTAGCCTCCAGAATGAAGTTATTGTTCTTCAAAAAAAGCAGGATGAAGCTGAGCAGTACTCCAGAAGAATGTGTCTACGGATTTCTGGCACTGCCGAAACTAGTAATGAGGATGTGACCAAAAAAGTTCTGGATTTTGCCAAAACAGTGAAATCGAACATAACGGCTTTAGACATTGACCGTGCTCATCGCGTTGGTCCGCCAAAATCAGACACCAGCGTCAACGATGACAACGTCAACGATGGCGATGGCGTCCTCGGCGGTGAGGTTGTAAACACTGCGCGATCAGCACGTTCAGTGCCAAAGAGTCGTGAAATAATTATCAAATTCACAAATAGTAGTGCCAGACGTAACTTACTCCAGGGTAGAACAGCCTTGCGTGATCAAAATATAAAAAATGTGTACATAAATGAGGATCTTACTCCAGCACGGAATCAATTAGCCTTTGAATGTAGGCGTATCCAACGGATCCAGACTTCGAAAATAAACAAAACATGGATTTTTGCTGGTTATCCCCATATTTTGGACTCTGATGGCAATAAAATTAAAATTACATGTATGTCGGACCTAAAAGTGTCTCTGATGGCAATAAAATTAAAATTACATGTATGTCGGACCTAAAAGTGTACGATGTGAAGTAGGATGGTCAGCCAATTAACTTGTAATAGGTAGTTCTCCAAATTATTCCGTTGCGCTGTTCCGTTGCGCTATGTGTAACATGACCATTCTAAACTCATAGTACCAGATACTGTCTCTTCATTCTATGACTTGCTCAATACAGAGTTTTTTTTAGGTAAATTACTGTTCTACATGAACAAACACCCAGACATTTGTATTTACCGTTAAAATTTATATTCGCAACTGTTCTATTTATTGTTTGATCACGTGATCTGCCCTCGGGTAATATGAGATCACAACGCTGCTGGAGTAAATGTGACCCTGGCCGTTAACCCTTAACCTCTTCTGTTAGAAATGCATTATGACCTCGTGGGTCTACCGGCCGGGGTCAGATCTTCGACAGTACTATTATAGGTCAGTTATTGACCAAAAATTAGTCACTATTTACGTCATAACTCGTTTACCGTATGCTATAATTTATCATACTACATGTATGTATTGTCGTCGTCCGTTGTGAAGTATCGCGTTTTCTACTAACAATTTCACTCCACGGCGATATCTTTTGACTGTCAGGTCACATATATTCATTTGGGCCACTACTAAATTCATGAGTCGAACCGGTATGCAAGCTGTTCTTTAAACTGCTGACTTAGGTCTGGCTGCAGCTTGCCCTAGGCCGTTGCTGGTCACATGAGGAAATATGGGTCCTTCGCATTTGACAGAACGCGGATCAGGATCTTGATCTGACTGCGCATCTGCGCACTCATTTCTGTGTCTTCATTGGCGTACAGGTGACCGTTTGTCATTTGTGGGAGGTGCTGTGTTCTGCCTTACTTTGGACCTCAACTCGGATGGTGCCAGTTTTCATTGAATGTGTCCCATTGAATGTGTTGTGTTTCTTACGCAAACAGTGCGGACCCTGATCAGACGCCGCAGTATGTGGCGTCTGACCCGAGTCTGAACTCTTTGCTTATGTCCTTGTGACTATTACTCCGATCTTATTTACTATTTAAATGTATAACATCAACCTGTGTAGTTTATTCAATGTATCACTCTTTGTCTAAATGGAATTGAGTCCTCCGTGAAATCACCTGACCAGTAAATGACACCAAAATCTGACCAACCAAACTAGCTTACCAGTTAACGGTTAATGTTATTGCTTAGACAAACACTATTACCTATGTACTTTTTCATTGATAAATACAGGTACGAATGCAGTTTTCATTGACAAATGCAGGTATCACGATATTGTTTGTCTAAGGATTTACGCATGGGCGTGGTTATAGCCTTCTGACGGAGGAGTCAATTACTTTTAATATCGATATAATGTCTTACAAGAAACACTACTACGCCTGCCCACTGCCCAGGTGTTATTCCGAGTTTTAAGTAATAGACAATACCCGAGTAACAGGACACTCTCTTCAATAATGGTCGAGGCTACATGTTGGGAGAGTTCTGTTACCAGAATATTGTCTTATATAAAAATTACCAGATATGCTAATTTTAAAAGTGAAGTTTCTGTGACCATAGTATCAATTTTAGATCTTAGGCAGGCAGATTTACTGATGCACAAAAAGTTCAAGTATAATATTAGAAATAATGTCCTACACACAATGGGTAATTAAATTCTATTAGTTGATAAATACATGTTGCACCTTCAACGTCAGCGATACGATTTCTATATGACTACTATATATATTTTAAAAAGTAATCTAATAACGACTTACCGTTCAAGTTGTAGTTTTGTTGGTCAATACACTTTGATACACTAACCTAAATCTCACGATGACAATTTGCATGATTTTATCGAGCGACACGGTCTAATTACCATACATGATCTCCACAGTGTGTAAGCGCTGTATACCAGTTTTCGGGTAGAGATGATATGTATATTGCATTTTAATTTTTAATAAGCACACCAAATAATTAATAAATAGAACATGAGTACATGTAAGACATGGACGTGAGAAAGTCACCCTGCACATCTCGCCTGCCGAGACTCTTGTCTCATGTGTCGCAAGAGCCTCACGGAACTGGGTGAGATGTATGTCACAGCTTGTTCCCAGTCATCACGTGGTCCTTGTTCCTTCAATTTCGTTTCGGTCACTGAACAGGGCTCTACGGATGATGTATAATTTAATATTCTGTCCAGTTATTATGAATGTGTAGGAACCGCGTCACGGGGGTGGGGTAGACCAGTCGAACGACAAGCGTAAACAGCGAGGACGCAGACTAGTCTTTGTATCCACGCATACTGACAGGTACCTTCGCTGTCTGCTGCATGGTTAGTATAGCTTCTAAGCTGCCTTATATAATAGTCTAGTCCTCTGTGGAATCTATGTGACTTGAGCAGACCGATTCGTGCATTGACTGGTCGACCAACTCCCGGCGACGATGTTTCATTACATCAATGTATAGTCAAAACACTTAGTTTTTTTTTTTTTGGCAACAGTTTGAAGTATAAATCTTGAAGATATTCTGGCATGACGTAAATTGGAGCATACCAATATATATATCGCTACAATGTGAACGAAGAGCCTTACCGCTGCGAACAGTATAGCGAGAAACTTGATGATTATAACTTGCACAATCCTAGGGATCATTTATTGTGACTTGGCCCAAATGTTCATAAATCAAACAAACAGAAAGGACTGATAATCCAAACTAATCCAAACTACCCTAAATCAGTAATTGATGGAAGTCTCCATTTCGCGTCATGCTCAGGACGTCATTCAGGATTTATAGCTTTGTTTATGCACCATATACATTGTATTGTACATGTATTGTATTGTTCATTTGATACTTGATTTGTTGTTGACGCCCCGCTCAAATCCCTTAAATACTCATAGGTAAATAAATGAATATACTCATATTCAAGGGAATTAACTGGTACATACTTTAGGTTGATTACTACACTTTAATGTTGAATGGGCTGGTGATAGTTTCATATAAGACTATATGTTCCGGTAGTATGATTTTCTTTTCTTTATTTATTCTTTTTCTTTTCCCTACAGTGCCACGAATGGTTTTTATTTTTATTTTTTTTTCTTCTTCAGCAAGAGTTCCTTGAATTTGGATAAAGATTCTTTCTTATTACCATGTTATGATCGAGTAAGAGAAAATTATGTATGCATTTCTTTGCTAGACTTCATCTGCTTGTTGGGCAATAAACGGTACATACTTAAGGAGGACAATATACATGCATTTTCTCGTTTGATTTTTACTCTTTAATGTTGAATGGTGGCGCTCGGTTGGCTGGTGATAGTTTCATATAAGACTATAATATGTTCCGGTAGTATGATTTTCTTTTTTTTTTTCTACAGTGACCACGGATGTTTTTTTTTTTTTTTTTTTTTTTTTTTTCAGCAAGAGTTTCTTGAATTTGGATAAAGATTTCAATCCCATTTTATGATCGAGTAAGAGAAAATTATGGGTATTTATGCATTTCTTTACTAGACCTCATTTGCTTGTTGGGCAACAACGAAGTAATGGTAATAAGTTTTGTTATCCCAAGATGTTATGAGTGATTTCATAAATTATCTAGGAAAAATCTGTTACTTGATTGTTGAAGAAAGTCTTCATCCTACCGGTCCGGGCAATCGCCCACTGGTGATGAGTCCGATGAGCGACCACATAACTAGTAACGGAAAGCCGCCCTTTGGGCTGTCTTTTTTCTATGAGATACACGTATATCCCTTTTCCTTTATGATTATTTGATATTCTTTATGTTTTTTCTGTATTTATTAGCACTTCTTTTCAATATTTTTGTACTGCTCCACGGGGGCCATCTCCCTAAACAACACGAATTCTTCTGCTTCTACAATGTTTCAATTTTGTTTGGTCCTGTACTTGCGTCCTCAAAAGAATTTCGTCTTCTTGTCGATTGCATAACATAAATGAATATAGATGTTTCTGAATACAGGATGCATATAGGACTACATTATTGCCATACTATGAAAATCAAGGGTTTAGCTCGGTTTACAAACTTTGAACTGCTCACATTTCTAGCATTATTACTAACAAACTGTGGTGACATCGAAACAAACCCAGGCCCTGCATCAGAACATTCAACGCACTCTAATATTTCTCTGAACGAAATTGTTTTAAGAGAAAAATTTTCTCTCGTACATTATAATGTACAAAGCTTGGTTCATAAAAAAGATCTCATATTCTCAGAATTTCACAATTTTAGCATAATTAGTATTACTGAATCTTGGCTTGATCAAAGAACACCAAATGTTGACATTGCACTCGACGGGTACGTTACGTATCGACGCGATCGTATTGGCGACAACCATGGGGGTGTCTGCGTCTATGTTCGTGATAATATCTTCTCTAAACGTAGAAATGACCTTGAACTCCCCAACTTAGAATGTGTCTGGGTTGAAATAAATATACACAATAGAAAGCTCTTAATTGGAACATTTTATAGACCACCCAACTCCCCACTTGCAACATTTCAGGCTATTGAAGACTCTATAGGACTAGCTGCTGATACGAATGTTCACGATCTGATAATAACGGGAGATTTCAATATAAATATGGCCGACATTAGAAGTAGTAGGAAAATTAATGATCTTTGTCAAGAAAACAGCTTGAACCAAATAATCACATACTATACTCATTTCACGGAAACTTCACAATCTATCCTTGATCTCATCCTAACAAACAACAAAAATGATATCTTACTAAGTGGGGTAGGTGAACCATTTCTAGAACAGGACATTCGCTATCACTGTCCTGTATTTTGTGTTCTAAATTTTAATAAACAGAAAACACATGTATTTAAAAGGAATATTTGGTTATTTGATCAAGGCGACTATCAGTCACTTTCCAATGAACTAAGGAACACAAATTGGGAAATTTTCAAAGACGCCGACATTAATAAGTATGCAAAAAACGTAACAGCTCACCTAATGAACATATCTTCTAAACACATTCCTAACAAAACAATTAATGTAAGACCATCTGATCCTAGCTGGTTAAACACAAATATAAAGAGACTTATTAGAAAACGAAAACGTTATTATAACAAGTACAAGAAAACTAAAACTAGTTCCGACTGTGAAGTATATAAAAGAATAAGAAATCTGGTAAACAATGAAATAAGAAACTCCAAACAAAACGTAAACGAGAGACTAGCTGATAAACTTAAAAGTGGTTCATTAAGTCCCAAAGATTGGTGGAAAACACTTAAACATGTAATCAAACCGTCAGAAAAAAGCAACATTCCACCCCTAAACGTTCAAGGCAACATATATTCGGATAATAAGGACAAAGCTGAAGCATTAAACGATTTCTTTTCTTCACAAAATACCATCGATGAAACAAATGCAAAACTGCCCGATAATCATTTCAGTAGCAGTCAAACCGAAACTTTACATTCTATACATTTGTCGCCTTTCGAGGTTGAAATATGTTTGAAGTCTCTCCAGACGGGAAAATCGGTAGGACCCGATGCGATTAACAACCGACTCCTCAAAGAACTCTCCAGTGCTCTTTCTGATCCCCTATGCGACCTCTTCAATTATTCACTTTCTACAGGCAAATTTCCTGAGAATTGGAAACAGGCAAATATAACTCCAATCCACAAGAAAGATGATCCTTCAGATCCCTCTAACTACCGTCCGATCTCCCTTCTAAGTACAGTAGGAAAAGTTCTCGAGAAACTTGTTCATAAATATGTATTCAACTTCATTCGCAACAAAGGAGCAATTACAACTCTTCAATCTGGTTTTGTTCCAGGCGATTCTACTGTCAACCAACTAATTGACATCTATAATACTTTTTGTAAAGCTCTTGATGAAGGCAAAGAAGTGCGTGCTGTGTTTTGTGATATCAGCAAAGCCTTTGATAGAGTGTGGCATAAAGGACTTCTTTATAAGTTGAACAGAGTAGGCATAAGAGGTTCTCTCCTTTCGTGGTTCACCGATTATCTAATCAATCGCTTTCAAAGAGTCGTTCTCCCTGGAGCCAGCTCTAGCTGGATACCAATCAGAGCGGGTGTCCCACAAGGCTCTATACTCGGTCCCCTTCTGTTTTTGGTATATATAAACGACATTGTCGAAGAGATCCATTGCAAAATACGTCTTTTCGCGGATGACACAAGTCTGTATATCATCGTTAACGACCCAGTTGAAGCCGCCCAACTACTAAATTCCGATCTAGAAAAGATCAACCAGTGGGCCAAAAAGTGGTTAGTCAGCTTCAACCCAGCTAAGTCTGAATCTCTTCTACTCTCCCGCAAACGTAACAAACCTTACCATCCACCGGTTGTTATGAACAATCAACCTATAACCGAAGTCGATACCCACAAACATCTAGGTCTTACCTTTTCTAGTGACTGTACATGGCATGAACACTTGGCCCAGGTCAAATCGAAAGCGTGGAATAGAATTAACATTATGCGCAAGTTAAAATTTCTACTTGATAGGAAATCTCTTCAGACAATTTACTTTTCTTTCATTAGACCCTTACTTGAATATGCTGACGTCGTGTGGGATAATTGCACTCAATACGAAGCAAACGAATTGGAGAAAATTCAGATCGAGGCGGCGCGCATAGTAACCGGTGCAACCAGACTAGTATCTTTAAATCTTTTATATTCCGAAACGGGATGGGACACCTTGGCTTGCAGAAGAAATAAACACAAAATTACTATGTTCTATAAAATGTATTATGACCTTTCTCCAGCTTACCTGTCCTCACTCTTACCACCCACAACTGGAGCAAATGCCTCATATAATCTCCGCAACCCTTACAATCTTCAAACAATACACAGCCATTCTCAGCTCTACTTTAACTCATTTCTTCCAAGTGCAGTCAGAACTTGGAACACTTTGCCTGAGGACACAAGAAAAAGCAGTAGCATAGCTTCATTGAAACGTCATCTTAACACTAACGTCACTCTTCCACCACGACATTTCTACGAAGGGAAACGACTTGGACAAATTCTTCATTGCCGACTGAGGACTAACTGTAGCGCTTTAAACCAACACCTGTTCTCAAAAAGCATTGTTCAATGCTCATTATGTGCCTGTGGTCTTGTGGAAGATACTGGGCATTTTCTTCTTTACTGTCCCCTCTATCTTAATCACAGAGACGATATGTTAAGATCTATTAATCATCTCTGTCAACCCAGTCTTAATATTCTTCTCTATGGAGACCCCAACCTGAATGATAATGATAACAAGCAAATCTTTCTTTCTGTGCAAAAATACATTTTGAATACTAAAAGATTTCAAGCCAATCGCTAGCATACCTCCGCCCTAATATATGTACCCTATTGAAGAGTCTTCTGAGACCTTTTATTGAACTGTATACGTGAGCTAATACCTTTGATTAGTATGTCTAACATCGCTTAATGTAGCAGTAAGAGTTCAATGTTATATTACACACACCCCAACCCCCCGTGGAGCCCCTACCTTCTTTTTTGAATCTTTCAGTGTTCCATTCTACTTATTTCTATAAAATTATGTTTGAATATGTATATTTATTGCTTATAATAAGTAAAAGTAAACATTTTGACTTTTGAAATTCACTTGCAAAGTAAAATATTATATACAACAGTTTTTGGAAACGACAATTGTTTTGATTTATAAGTGTTGTATTATTGCAAAACTTCTAGGGATACAGATTTACATAAGTCTTAGACTTTCTTCTGAATCCCTTTTGTATGAGTTCATTCATGTTTGTACTGTAACAGTATATGTATTATACGAATAAAATATGTTTAAACTAAAAAGTAATAAGTCCCTGCCAGCCAAAACTGTCTCTTACAGTTTATTGCTTAATGGTATACACCCAGGTGTCACTTTGTCGAAATATTGGAACAGGCGCTTAGTTTTGGCCATCATTTTCAAATACTGTTATCAGTAAATTATTGAGTAACTTGTAACAGTAAATTATATATGCAGAGAGAAGTGTCTGTACAAAAATATGACCATCTTTAATGTTTCTTAGTTGTGTTAGTGAGTGTTGAGTGAGAGCAGGCATTCATGATAAGCGACTGAGCTGACAGAACTGTGCATGCTCTGACAATATAGCCGCTGCATAACTAGCAGATGTAGGTTCTTCTCCAGTATCTTGGTCATGGCCGTCATGATAAGCGATTGAGCTGATAGATGTACTTTGGCTATATAGCTACTGCTGAATAATTTCATTTTGCATTAGAAGCATACTTTTTTGATTATCACACAAGTAAGAGTTATTTAGACATCTCTCTGTATGAATGTCTGAATTTTGTTACATCCTTTCCCTATTTGAAGGCATTTTTGTTTTTTTATACAGCAACTGCCATTGACAGTGATATAGTATTTGGACATAGTGAAAGTGTATACATTTCCCTTATAAGATTGCTATTGTGTTTTTTACAAGTTTTGTCTTTTATAAATAAGAGTGTTATGAAGTAATTCAAAGAAAACGGCAAAAGGTGGAAAAGGTGTAGATGAAATGGTCAATGCCATTGAAAAGAACCAAGAGTATAAAGTCCTCTCTAAAACAGGATATGAGGCTCTTTTAACACTTGCCGCTAAGAAGGATGTAAGTTCTGAAGAAAATGCAGGCGCTAAAAGAAAAAAATGTGGATCAGAAAGCTTGTACCCCTGAAAAAAGTAGTACACCACATTAGAAGATGGGGGAAAAGTCTGTAGATCAGCCCCAGTTTACATTTACCATCCCTGGTATTTCACCCATCCCCAGATTAAATTTTCCCAGCCAGACCCCTACTACAGAATACTTAATTTGCCCAAAGTTCATATGTACCCAAATTGCCTATTTTCAGTGGTGCAGAAGACCCACAAAAAGGTGAGACTTCTTATGAAGTTTGGAACTTTGAGGCCAAATGCCTCGCAAAATCTGCATATTTGCCTGAACATTTACTTTTACAGGCAATACGCAATTCACTGAAAGGTACAGCTAGAAGTCTGTTGGTTCCCTTGGGTGAAACAGCCTCTGTTCAAGATATTTTATCTAAATTAGATGGTTTTTATGGTAATGTTAGTACCAGTGAGACTTTGATTCTGTCTTTCTACAGTGATTTTCAGAAAGAAACTGAATCAATTGTTTCATTTGGATCAAGAATTGAACAGACACTGCCTAGGGCTGTTAGGTATGGCCATATAGATTTGGTAGCTAAAGATGCCATGCTAAGGACTAAGTTCTGCACTGGCCTTAAAAGCCAGGCATTAAAGAACTCTACTCATCATTTATATGACAGTATAAAGGATTTTCAGACTCTCTTAAAAGAAATAAGTAAAGTGGATCAAGAAGAGAGCAGCATTAAGAACTCTAAACAGCAAGCCGCTCAACAGCAGCACAGTGGTCAAGTGACCACAGACAATACAAATTCAGAGCTCCTTAAGCAAATGAAAGAACTTATGGGGTGCATGTCTAAAATGGAAGAAAAGTTGGAGCAGAAAAATAGATTGGATTCTGCCAAGAGTAGATTTTCTCCAAATCAGAGTTCTTTCATACCACATGGTAGAGGTAGAGATTTCAGTAGTGGTTATAACAGAGGTTATCCCATCCTCGTCAACATTTTTCCCTGACCAGGGATTGATCCCGGTCCGCTGGACTCAAAGTCCTACACTCTACCGCGTCACTATAAAAACCGGCTTGTACCGCAAGGCAGTACAAGTGTGTTATATACCTATACCCGGTGACATTCTCCCCCTCCAAATTGAAATTCATCCCTGAATTTCTAGGAATCCGAGAATCACGTGAAATGGGACTCAAGGAGTTTTATGTACATATGTGGGTTATTTACGGTGGGCGCCAAATGTAACAGGTGAAAATATGGAAATAACATTTTTCACCGACCGGGGATCGAACCCGGTCTGCTGGACTCAAAGTCCTACACTCTACCGCATCACTATAAAAGCTGGCTTGTACCACAAGGCAGTACAAGTGTGTTATATACCTATACCCGGTGAGAAATGGACTATGAAATATAGGTCAATGACCCACATATAGTTTGCAAGGTCAGTCTCTGTGTGACACTGATCCATCATCCCAAGTACACTTTTCTGGAGTAAATAGTCTTCGTGACATGAAGCTAAATCACTGGACCATAAAATATAGGTCATTGACCTACATAAACTTGACAGTCAATCTGATGGTCACATAGATCCATTATACCAATTTTGACGTTAATCCATTAAATAATCTAGGAGATATTAAGCAAAATCACTAGACCATGAAATATAGGTCATGCTGATTTATATTTACTTTGAGGTCAAAGTCTGGGTCAAACTGTGTCATCATATGTAAATATGACACTTAGGCATCAAATAGTGGGAGATACAGGACAAAATCACAGGGCTATGAAATACAGGTCACATAATCCCGACCTATGATAGTCATACATCAAGTTGTCTTCAAAATGTAACATAAAATCACTGGGCCATGAAATATATGTCACAATGACCTACATTTACTGTAAGGTTAACTATCAGATCCTACTGATTCATAATCTCAAATAATGATGCTCATACATCAAATAGCGTTTAAGATATGGCAAAATCACTGGACCATGAAATATAGGTCAAGGTGACCTACATCTATATTACTAAGTAAATAAAGGAGCCAATAAAATGAAAAGACGGCGAAGATTTGCTGAATTATTTTGATATTCAGTTTTCACAATATTGGCATTATTGATAATGTCGATATGAGAATTGTTTATTTTTACGTAGATTTTGTGATTTTCAGGGTTTGGACAATTTCTGCATTTTAAATTCTCCCAACTATTTTCTCAGAAAAGCTGCAGCGATTGTTTTTTGTTTTTTTTTTGTCAACAACAGATCACATGGTAAAGCGGCTACAATTGGTCGCGCTAATAATGAGTCGAGTCGTTTCGGTCCTGGGTTGTGTCAGACATTTTTTTTTGAAGTAAGTTGATTTGGGCTAATACGCCGGGTGCTTCTGATACCTCAAAAAAAAAAAAAAAAAAAAAAAAAAAAACTGGTACAGGTGCAAAACAAGATTTAGAAGATATCGACCCGCGCCTAAAACTACACAACCACAAAACAACTGTGATTCGGTTCCTTCCTGAACGAGTGTAACATGAATGAAGTAATCAAACTCAACCAAACACGAGGTTAAAGCATTCATATCTGAATTCAACATGGCTGCTTCTGCCAAAGGTGAGAAATAAGCACTGCGTGACTAGCACTTGGAGATTTTATAAGCACTTTGTCTATTGCAGCTGTACAGTGCCATTATATGCCCATCCCAAAGTAGCTTCTCGAATTTACCACCTATAAATAGTTAACGTGCACATTGTAAATAAATCAGACGTCATCTAAGCATAGACAGGCGCGTATTTATATGACTGAATGTTCGTTATTTCCCGTGTGGCGTAATAGTCAATATATACATTGCAACGATGCTTCTGTAAACGACAAAGGTGTGAACCGAAGGAAAGAACAAAGTTCGAGAACGTAATGGCATACGTAATTAAGAAGCTTCTTTTTTTTTTCAGGAAAATTCATTTATTTCAAACTGCATAGAAAAATCTACCCAATAAATATTTTAATTTTGGTCAGTTATTACTGTCCTCTGTGGTCAATATAGATGAATTGTTGTATAAACAGGCTACGTCATACTCACTCTTCGAACCATCTCAAACACCGCTGGGTCAGTCCGAACCCAAACTGATCACCATCGGGTTCGAGCTATTGAGGAGCCATCGAGTGCGCAGCCAGACTGATGAAACAGTGAATATCCATGTTAACCTGACTCTCCTCTGGGTAGCCAAGTCATTTTGTTGGGTTTGTCATGCGCTGGCTCATATGGTTAAACCGTCCGAAATCAGCAGGCAGATTACCTACAAATTTACCAACGCAGTGGCTAAGTTGCTAGAACGTCCACCTTGAGTTCCAGAGGTTGTGTGCTCGATCCGCTGCCAAGTCATACCAAAGAATTTAAACATGATAATACTGCAGCTGCTCTTTCTCTTGGTGATCAGCATTGAGCAAACGGAAATGGTCGGCCTGTTATAACTTGACTGGGTGGAATGTTACGTTATGTGTCTGGTGCGGGATATTTTAGTGAGGCAGCACTGTAAAGGTGAATATTGATCTCCCTGTCATATAAAGACATTGTCGCGATATGACTAAAAGATCGTGACGTTGAACACAGGTAGAATTAAATAATAATAAAAAAAATAATAACCTTCGAACTTTTCTTTCAGATTGCAATCTGTTCGATGAATCAAAATATAAATATAATACCCGCGCTTGCGCGGGTCCTTTCAAGCGCGGGTCCTTTTCTAGTTTGTAAAAATGTCTTGTGGTGTCACACAGAACCACTATCCCAAGTATCAGATTAATCGATAAAATAGTCTTCAAAATATAAGGGAAAAATCAATGGAGTATGAAAATAAGGTCACAAGGACCTTGACCTTACTTCACTGAATGTTGATGTGATAAACATGTCTGATGCCCATTCTTCTTTATTAAGTAGTTGTTTGTGTAAACAAACTGCAATATACTACTTTATTGGGCATGACCCAGGGGTTCATAGGTATAGAATGGAAGAGAACCCTCCCAGGTACCCCCATACCAAATATGAAAAGTTTTTTATCAGTGGCTGCAGAGATATAAGTAATCAAAAAACTTTGAAGTAAAACTTGGTTATAGAAAGGGTTAACAGATGGAATCACGGATGGATGGAAGGATGGACAGAACCTACAAAAACCATATACCCCTTCGGCATACTTCATATGCCAGGGGTATCATTATGTCGCGCACAAGAATTTGGCTTAGAAATTTGTTCAGGGAAGATAACCAGAAGAAAACCAAAAACAGTTGTCCTTCCTGCATATGATGCTCCTACTTGATATATGTTTTGACCAATTAATATGAAATCATCTCGAACAGTATGGGAATTAGGGCCTGTAGAAGATTTTGGCTTTAGGGGACATAAGAACATAATGAATAAAGTGACACGCCTACTGTCCTTATTTTTGCTTCCACCAAATATTATCAAAATATTCAAACCATTAAGAAGTTATGGAATGCACAAGAATTTGGCTAAGAAATTCCTTCCTGGGAGATAACTAGAACACTGAAGAGCACTGCCAGCGGGGCATTATACGCCTGTGGCAAATAATAAGATGTAGCACATAAACTGGCTCCTGTATAATTCAGTGTTCTGGATATAAACTGTAAGTGGAATTAATTAGAATTCTTTTAACTTGATTTATACTGATTTTAGTTTTGTTCTTCAAGGGAGGCAACTCAGAAGAATATTTAAAAAAAAAAAAAAAAAAAAAATCCAAAAAGATTTATGTTTATAAGTTTTGATATTAGTCAAGCTTTTTAATTCTATATCATTTAATAAACTTCTTTATAAAGATTTAATAATGGCAACACTTCCGTGCAAATCTAATGAAAGAAGATGGTAAAAAAAGTAAATAACTTGCCCATATGGCCATAACTTTAGTTATTTGCAAAAAATATACCTATTATAAAATAAAATTTGCACACTATTACTTCTAAACAATATGCTGCAAAAAGTTTACAAAAATTTTCGAAGGGGCATAACTCTGCCAATATTTGGTGCAGTGTAACCCCGAAATAATATGCGCTGCTCCACATCATTGTGTAACTATTTACCAAGTTTCAGCTTGATGGGATGTAAACAGCAGGAGGAGTTAGCCGGAAACGAAAAATTTACAGAAATCCTCAAAGGGGTATAACTCTGCTAATATCTGGTGGACTGTAACCTTGAAATAATATGCTCTGCTCCACATCATGGTCTAACTACAAATCAAATTTCAGCCTAATCATTTTTTAAACTGTAGGAGAAGTTAGTCAGAAAAGTTTACAGAAATTTTCAAAGTGGCATAACTCTGCTAATATTTGGTGGATGTAACCTTGAAACAATGTGCGCTGCTCCACATCATGGTCTAACTATAAATAAAGTTTCAGCTTGATCGAATGTAAAATGTAGGAGGAGTTAACCGGAAACTAAAAGTTTACAGAAATTTTCAAAGGGGCATAACTCTGCTAACATTTGGTGGACTGTAACCTTGAAATAATATGCACTGCTCCACATCATGGTCTAACTACAAATCAAGTTTCAGCCTGTTCGGATATAAACTGTAGGAAGAGTTAACCGGAAACGAAAAGTTTACAGAAATTTTCAAAGGGGCATAACTCTGCTAACATTTGGTGGACTGTAACCCCGAAATAATATGTATTGCTCCTGATCATGGTCTAACTGTATACCAACTTTCAGTTTGATTGGATGTAAACTGTAGGAGGAGTTAGCCGGAAACGAAAAAGTTTACAGGCGGACGGGCGCCAGATCCCGTAACATAATACGTCCTGTCCCGTCTTTCAAATGGGCGTATAAATAAACAAAGCTCACTTTTTATGTGTCCTTTTTGCATGTAACACTCCTACTTGACCTGATATATGTCCCTGCCAAATAATATTAAAGTATCTCAAACAGTATGAGACTTACGGCCTGTACTAATTTTGGGCTCAGAGGAGATAAGTACATAACAAAGAAAGTGAGAGTTGTCTCTTGCATGCAACATGCCTTTTGGTCCTCCCTTCATCCCTATTAAATATCATTAAAATACCTCTACAGGTATAAAAGTTATGGAGACTTTGAATGAAATTAATGCATCCTTCAAAAGTTATTAAGCGGAAATGAAAAAGGTGACGAAAAAAACGGATACATGATCCTTAGTATCTGCCATGCTACGCAGGCAACACAATAAAAAGAGTTTCAAGAATTTTTGCCTCTACTACAATGTAATTTAAAATTATTACATACTTGTGGCTTTGGAGCTGCTTCCTTTTTCTCCTTCTCTTTTGGTACTTTCTGAAAATATAATAACAAGAGAACTAAACAGCTCACCTGAGTTTCACTGGCTCATTATTCATATTGTAAGTGTAGTGGTAATTTAGCTACAAGGCAGTATTCTTGAATCAGTGTCAAGAGGAAAGAATGACTGTATATGTAGAAGTTGACTGATTGATTGATTAGTTGGGGTTTAATGACACGTCAACCCTTCTGGGTCATTTTGTGTCATCTCCAAGAGAAAGGGAGAAGAGAGATAGAAAAAATAGTAGAGATGAAAGAGAGGGACAGGGGAGAAAGAACTAGAATTCGAGAATCGGATGTGCCGCCTGCATTAAGCGTCAACCATCTGATATGAAAAAAGAAACAAGAGGGCCATGATGGCCCTATATGCTCACCTGAGTATCAAGGAGAATACGACTTAATCAGAGGAACATAATTTTCTGCGAAATTATTTTGAAATCAGGCCATAGGCCTAGGAGATGTTGTTTAAAGGTTTTTTCTATTTTTAGCTCTGGTGGCCATTTTGTTCAGCAGGGCAGAACCATTTTAGCAATTTTGGTAAAAGGGTATTAGAGGAACATGTCTGTGAAATTATTTTGGAATCGGGCCATTGGCCTAGGTGATGTTGTTTAAAGATTTTCTTTTTTTAGCACTGAATGCCATTTTGTTTACCAGAACGGCACCATTTTAGCAATTTTGGTAGAGGGTCACTCAAGAAACATTCCTGTAAAATTATTTTAAAATCCATTGACCAGTTTAGGAGGAGATGTCTTTTAAGTAAATTGTTGACAGACACATGACAATCTACGCTTTTTTTTTTATTTTTAGCTCTGGTGGCCATTTTGTTAAGCCAAAGGGAACAATTTTAGCAATTTTGGTCAAGGCCATAAGAGGAACATTTCTGTAAAATTATTTTGAAATCCGGTCATAGGCCTAAGAGATGTTGTTTAAAGGTTTTTCTATTTTTAGCTCTGGTGGCCATTTTGTTCAGTGGAGAAGAACCATTTTAGCAATTGCGGTTAAGGGGCATTAGAGGAACATTTCTGTGAAATTATTTTGAAATCGTGCCATTAGCCTGGAAGGAGATGTCCTTTAAAAGTTTTTTTATCTTTTTAGCTCTGGCGGCCATTTTGTTCAGCCGAGCAGAACCATTTTAGCAATTTTGGTAGAGGGTCACACAAGGAACATTCCTGTAAAATTATTTCAAAATCCACTGACCTGTTAAGAAGGACATGTCTCTTACGTAGATTGTTTGTAGATGCATGACAGTCTACGCCCTTTTTCTTTTTTTAGCTCTGGTGGCCATTTTGTTCAGCCAAACAGAACCATTTTAGCAACTTTGGTAAACGGTCATAAGAGGAACATTTCTGTGAAATTATTTTGAAATCCGGTCATAGGTCTAAGAGAAGATGTCGTTTACCGTATTAATCCGCCTATAAGACGGGGATTTTTCCAAAAAAAAAAAGGCCCCAAAAATCCAGACCCGTCTTATAATCGAGGTCTTTGGCCATATCGATATTTTCGGCAAAGTCCGGTGGTGCCACGTGGTTACGGAAAATGCCGATCTTCGAAACCGGTAGAAGGATATAATGTATACCTTCGTCCCTTGACAGAAATAGCAGCAAGGTAATTTTTTAGGTGAAGTACCGAATTTTTCTGTGTATTACTCGCACCCGTGTATAACACGCACTGAATATTTGCTAAATAGTTTTGAAATAAAAAAAAAAGATGTTCCTATGTAAAACACAAAGAATTTATCCGTGCATTATTTACTAAGTTACCAGATACTAAGTGTGTCAAATTTCACTAGGATTGAGTTGAAAATGGCCGAATTCGGAAGGTTTAGAGTAGAAACAGGCCGAATTTACGATAATGCTAACTGAATTTTCATTGTGCAGCTCTGTTACCATGGGCCTCAGGCAACTTGATGTAGTGTAGGCAGTTCTTTGCTTCCCCACTGCAGACACTATGACAATAAAAAATATAGTTATTTCTTTTGTGTTCTCATAATTAACACCTTCTTTGTGTCACTTTGTGTCACTTTCTTAACTGAGACGTAAAATTATCAACTCAGTGCCTCAGGGCAATGCAAACAACAACTAAAGTCGACTAGTTGTCATTCTGACTGCCAATTAACCAATTAAGTGCACAGATGTATGCTGGTAGTTTTTTTTTTTTTTTTTCTTTCTTTATCATAAACATTGTTTATTTCAAACAAATTTTTTGGTAAGTTGGAAGAAAAGTTAAAAAAAAAAAAAGATAAACATATGGTAAGAAAATAAAAGATAAAATGCTAATGACTGATCTACCTACCTCAAAAGCCCAGTTGGTTTTGTTTATTATCAATAATTTTAATAATTGCAAAAAATTAAATACTTTTTTATTTTTTCAATGTATGATCATTTGTGCAAATATTTATGTTCTACCAAATTTATTTCCTATTTTGAACTACAATAAATCAGTGAGACTTGTCAAAGTCTGGTAATCAATATAGATTCATATGCATATGCCTGTTTGAGTAGTTTCCCTTTGAAGAGATCACATGATCAGCAAAATAAAAAAGCGTAAACAAAAAAAGCATGGACATGAAAAGGATATCAAATTACTGCAAATCAGATGGAGTTGTTTGTTTTGAGCTGACAGAACCATGGTATGGGCGAGATAGGTATAAAAAATCATGAATATCTCATAGCAATCATTCTATTTCGCATTTTTACCGGGCGATCGTGAATGAGTTTTCGCGACCGATTATCTTGGCGATTTCTGTCCCGATTTTGGTGTTCCTATAAATAATACACATCGGATTTTTATAAACGTCTTCTGGCTAAATAAGGTGCGTGTTATACACAGTTAAATACGGTATGCATGCTTGTAAGTGGTGTTGGAAGTTTTTTTAATTGTACTTTAGGAATTTCTGAGTGGCAGGGAATATCTCCGACAGGCGACTTTTTTAACCCGTCTTATAATTAAGTAAAAGCAAAATCCTGCCTGGGAAGGGCCCAAAAACAGCCCCCGTCTTATAAACAAATCGTCTTATAGGCGTATTAATACGGTAAAGGTTTTTTTTTCTATTTTTAGCTCTGACAGCCATTTTGTTTAGCAGAGTGGAACCATTTTAGCAATTTTGGTAAAGGGGCATTAGAGGAACATTTCTGTGAAATTATTTTGAAATCGAGCCACTGGCATGGCAGCTATCTTTTAAAGGTTTTTCTATTTTTTTGCTCTGGTGGCCATTTTGTTTAACAGAGCAGAATCATTTTAGAAATTTTGGTAGAAGGTCACTCAAGGAACATTCCTGTAAAATTATTTCAAAATCCATAAAATTTCAAAAACCGGTTTAGGAGAAGATGTCTCTTAAGTAAATTGTTGACAGACGCATGACAGTCTACATTGTTTTTCTATTTTTAGCTCTGGTGGCCATTTTGTTCAGCGGAGCCAAACCAATTTATTAATAATGGTAAAGGCATTAGAGGAACATTTCAGTAAAATTATTTTGAAATCGGGCCTGTGGCCTAGAAGAACATGTCGTTTAAAAGGGTTTTTCTATTTTTAGCTCTGGCGGCCATTTTGTTTAGCATAGCGGAACCATTTTAGCAATTTTGGTAAAGGGGCATGAGAGGAACATTTCTGTGAAATTATTTTGAAACTGGCCATTGGCCTGGGAGATGTCGTTTAAAGGTTTTTTCTATTTTTAGCTCTGGCAGCCATTTTGTTTAGAAGAGCAGAACCATTTTAGCAATTTTGGTAAAGGGGCATGAGAGGAACATTTCTGTGAAATTATTTTGAAATCGGGCCATTGGCCTGGGAGATGTCGTTTAAAGCTTTTTCTATTTTTAGCTCTGGCGGCCATCTTGTTTAGTGGAGCGGAACCATTAGGCAATTTTGGTAGAGGGTCATCTAAGGAACATTCCTGTGAAATTATATCAAAATCCATTCAATGGCCTAGGAGGAGATGTCATTTTAAAGTTTTTCTATTTTTAGCTCTGGCAGCCATTATGTTTAGCGGAGCGGAACCATTTAGGCAATTTTCATAGAGGGTCACCCAAGGAACACTCCTGTAAAATTATTTCAAAATCCATTCACCGGTTTAGGAGATGTTTTTTAAGTTAATTGTTGACAGACAGACAACACACGACGGATGACGCACAACGGACGAAGACCGGTCACAAAAGCTCACCTTGAGCCTTTGGTTCAGGTGAGCTAAAAAATACTGTATTCATTCTAATAATTGCTCCTATCCCTAAAAGCAACCCCTCACTACTTTGTCTATATATTAATCAAGTAAATAAAGGGCTATAATACTAAGTCGAAAAAGGGCCATAACTCGGCCAAAATTATGCGGATGATTATCAATATTGAACTCGACCTGTATTTTACAGTGCTTTATCCTTCTGCAAACTTTCAATAAACTCAATGCAGCCTTGCAAAAGTTATTGTGCAGAAACCAGTATCAACACACCAACAAAAACTGAGTCGAAAAAGGGCCATAACTCAGACAAAATTTGGCGGATGATTACCAATATCAGTTTCAATGACATCAAAGAATCCCTTCAGAAGTTACTGAGCAGAAATGAATAACAAAAACTGATGATTACCAATATCAGTTTCAATGAAATCGAAGAATCCCTTCAGAAGTTACTGAGCAGAAATGAATAACAAAAACTAAGTCAAAAGAGGGCCATAACTCAACCAAAATTTTGCGGAATATCACCAATATCGAACTTGACCTGTATTTTATAGTGATATAAAGTTCTGCAAAGTTTGAATGAAATCAATGCATCCCTTCAAATGTTATTGAGCAGAAATAAACAACAAAAACTAAGCCGGAAAAGGGCCATAACTCAGCCAAAATTTGGCGGATGATTATCAATATCCAACTTGACCTGTATTTTATAGTGATATAAAGTTCTGCAAGATCTGAATGAAATCCATACATCCCTTCAAAAGTTATTGAACAGAAACGAAAAGTGTGACGACGACACCGCTGCTGCCAACGTGGACAGACAACATGATCCCTATGTGTCTGCCATGCTAAGCAGGCGACACAAAAACAATAACAAACATTATGTCATATGTTAAAAAAATACAGGTACGGCCTAGATCAGTCTGTGCATCTACATGATCTGCATGATCAAGACTTTCTTGTTTTGCTTTTTAATTGTATTATGTAAACAAGAGGCCCACGGGCCACGGTTTCGCTCACCTGAGTGACATAGCCACTGCAGACGTGCACAGATGTTATGCAACATTTTTCCAATCCTATCATCACAACTAATGAAAATATCATCATTTGAGCAGTTCTTAGTTATGAAGAAGAATATATGGGCCTGACAGCCAATGGAGCATGATCATTTGAATAAACTATCAATCACATTTCAACAGAAGGATTAATGTGAAATTTGGTGGAAATTGGCTAAGTGGTTTCTGAAGAATCATGATTTTATACATGTAAACAGCACAGTGGCAGGGAAATATTATAAATATAAACCAGATGATGGCCATCTTAGATTTCTAATCAGAACAATTTTAACTACTGCTGATCTACAAGTCACTTCGATACTTTCAATATAAATGTATATGGCCCATACAAATGGGGAAGCAAATTTGACCTTGGAGGTAAAAAGGTCAAATGTCAACATAGAACCATCATTTTAGCAATTTTGGTAGATCTCCTGTCCCCCATAATTTGTGCAAAGATTAGGACCCAGGGCTTATTTGGTTATGGAGAAGAAGATTTTTAAAGGTTTTTACCATATATGGGCATGGCAGCCATTTTGATCAATGGACCATACCCATTTTAGCAATCTTTCATTCTCCTGCCCACAGAGGCTCCGCATGAAATTTGAGCAACACTAGCCTGGAGGCTTCAGACGAAAAGCCATTTGAAATTATCAACATTTTTTCCATACAAATGTATGGGGCCCATACAAATGCATACAGAAGCAAACTTGACCTCGCCACAAAAAGGTTAAATGTCAATGTATGATAATTATTTTAGCAACTTTGGTAGACCGCCCGTTCCAGATGATATATGCAAAGATTCAGCCACAAGCCATCCTCGGTTTTGGAGAATAAGATTTTTAAATGTTTTTTCCCATACAAATGCATAAGGAAGCAAACTTGACCTTGCCATAAAAAGGTCAAATGTCAATGTATGAACATTATTTTAGCAACTTTGGTAGACCCCCTGTCCCCGATGATTTATGCAAACATTCAGCCCCAAAGCATCCTCAGTTCTAAAGAAGAAGATTTTTAAAGGTTTTTACCATATATGGGCATGGCGGCCACCTTGGTCAACGAACCGTGACCATTTTAGCAATCTTTTGTTCCCCCTACCTAAGGAGGCTCCATATGAAATTTGAGCAAAATTGGCCCAGAGGCTCCAGAGGAGAAGTTGTTTGAAATTCTGAACATTTTTCCCATACAAATGCATAAGGAAGCAAAATTAAACTTACCGTACAAAGGTCAAATGTCAATGTACGACCATTATTTTAGCAATTTTGGTAGCCCTCCTGTTCCCAATGATATATGCAAAGATTCGGCCATAAGGCATGCTCGGTTTTGGAGAAGAAGATTTTTAAAGGTTTTTCCCATACAAATGCATAGGGAAGCAAACTTGACCTTGCCGTAAAAAGGTCAAACATCAATGTACGACAATTCTTTTAGCAATTTTGTAGATCTCTCGTCCCCGATGATTCCTGCAAAGGTTCATCCCCAAGGCCTTCTCGGTTGTGGAGGAGAAGATTTTTAAAGGTTTTTACCATATATGGGCGTGGCGGCCATCTTGGTCAACGGACCGCGACCATTTTAGCAATTTTTTGTTCCCCCACCCTAAGGCGGCTCCATATGAAACTTGAGCAAAATTGGCTCAGCGGCTTCAGAGGAGAAGTCGTTTGAAAATGTTAACGGACGGACGCACGGACGGATGGACGAAAAGTGATCACAATAGCTCATCCTCAGCAGAGCTCAGGTGAGCTAAATATTCAAATACGGTATCTTATTTCTGTGTGATCAGCTAAGGCCTTGGTGAGATTAGGCAGATGCACTGTATGGTTGATATGGTCATTGTTCATATCGGATATTACCATAAATATTCAGACAGGTAAAATCTTTACCATACTTGTCCTAAAATTTGAACAATCTGATCTCATTAGTTGACTGTGTTTATACCCTAAACTTCTGACTACCATAACTATCCTAATATTCTGGCAGATAGGCATGAGTATATGCATTGTAGACCCTGATCAGATACCAGTGGCATATGATTAGGACCTACAGTGTTAGCCACTTATCCAGCAGTTTTTAGACACATCAAAAGGTAGGAGTCATTAAAATTTTAGGACAAGGATGGTAAAGGGTTAAGGTGTTCATTACTGTCCTAGTACTTAGGGTAAATAAGGAACACTATTTATCTGATATCAAGTGCAGAGCATAATAAAATGTTCATTCCATGCAAGTTGATCAGATCACAGTCTACACTTTTTGCTCAGGCATGACTGCCTGAATGGTTGGGGTAAAAACCATACATTAACTTTCCTGATCTCAAAAATACCTAAAACCATACATTAACTTTCCTGATCTCAAAAATACCTTTTTGATCTGTTTATTTTCTTTCACATCTTCATAATTCTTTGAAGCTACAGCATCTTTTGCATTATTGGTTTCTGTCTGTGGCAGTTTCTGAAAGATCCCTAACACATGTAATCACACGATAACTTGCAACTGCACTATGTCATTTTATAAATTCAGGACCTATTTAGTCTCAAAATTCCAGTGTGTGTTTCTTTTTAAGCTCAAGCACCATACTTTATAATTATAAAAGGTTTAAAAGAACTCTTGGTTAAATTTGCTGTGTTTGTGTTCTATTTTTAATTAGATTTCGCTCTGTACGCACAGTTTCCAGAATACACAATCTGATCTCAAGCCTGAGTTTCCTGCTCAAATTATTATAAAATAAAATTTGCACACTATTACTTCTAAACAATATGCTGCAAAACGTTTACAAAAATTTTCAAAGGGGCATAACTCTGCCAATATTTGGTGCAGTGTAACCCCGAAATAATATGCGCTGCTCCACATCATTGTGTAACTATTTACAAAGTTTCAGCTTGATCGGATGTAAACAGCAGGAGGAGTTAGCCGGAAACGAAAACTTTACAGAAATCTTCAAAGGGGTACAACTCTGCTAACATCTGGTGGACTATAACCTTGAAACAATATGCTCTGCTCCACATCATGGTCTAACTATAAATCAAATTTCAGCCTAATCGGATATAAACTGTAGGAGGAGTTAGTCAGAAACAAAAGTTTACAGAAATTTTCAAAGTGGCATAACTCTGCTAATATTTGGTGGATGTAACCTCGAAACAATGTGCGCTGCTCCACATCATGGTCTAACTATAAATAAAGTTTCAGCTTGATCGAATGTAAAATGTAGGAGGAGTTAACCGGAAACTAAAATTTTACAGAAATTTTCAAAGGGACATAACTCTGCTAACATTTGGTGGACTGTAACCTTGAAACAATATGCACTGCTCCACATCATGGTCTAACTACAAATCAAGTTTCAGCCTGTTCGGATATAAACTGTAGGAGGAGTTAACCGGAAACGAAAAGTTTACAGAAATTTTCAAAGGGGCATAACTCTGCTAACATTTGGTGGACTGTAACCCCAAAATAATATGTACTGCTCCTGATCATGGTCTAACTGTATACCAACTTTCAGCTTGATTGGATGTAAACTGTAGGAGGAGTTAGCCGGAAAGGAAAAAGTTTACGGGCGGACGGGCGCCAGATCCCGTAACATAATACGTCCCGTCCTGTCTTTCAAACGGGCGTATAAAAAGAACAAAGCTCACTTTTTATGTGTCCTTTTTGCATGTAACACTCCTACTTGACCTGATATATATCCCTGCCAAATAATATTAAAGTATCTCAAACAGTATGAGACTTATGGCCTGTACTAATTTTGTGCTCAGAGGAGATAAGTACATAACAAAGAAAGTGAGAGTTGTCTCTTGCATGCAACATGCCTTTTGGTCCTCCCTTCATCCCTATTAAATATCATTAAAATACCTCTACAGGTATAAAAGTTATGGAGACTTCGAATGAAATTAATGCATCCTTCAAAAGTTAAGCGGAAATGAAAAAGGTGACGAAAAAACACGGCGCTGAAGAATACATATTCCTTAAGTGTCTGCCATGCTACGCAGGCAACACAATAAAAAGAGTTTCAAGAATTTTTGCCTCTACTACAATGTAATTTAAAATTATTACACACTTGTGGCTTTGGAGCTGCTTCCTTTTTCTCCCTCTCTTTTGGTACTTTCTGAAAATATAATAACAAGAGAACTAAACAGCTCACCTGAGTTTCACGGGCTCATTATTCATATTGTAAGTGTAGTGGTAATTTAGCTACAAGGCAGTATTCTTGAATCAGTGTCAAGAGGAAAGAATGACTGTATATGTAGAAGTTGACTGATTGATTGATTAGTTGGGGTTTAATGACACGTCAACCCTTCTGGGTCATTTTGTGTCATCTCCAAGAGAAAGGGAGAAGAGAGATAGAAAAAATAGTAGAGATGAAAGAGAGGGACAGGGGAGAAAGAACTAGAATTCGAGAATCGGGTGTGCCGCCTGCTTTAAGTGCCAACCATCTGATATGAAAAAAGAAACAAGAGGGCCATGATGGCCCTATATCGCTCACCTGAGTATCAAGGAGAATACGACTTAATCAGAGGAACATAATTTTCTGCGAAATTATTTTGAAATCAGGCCATAGGCCTAGGAGGAGATGTTGTTTAAAGGTTTTTTCTATTTTTAGCTCTGGTGGCCATTTTGTTCAGCAGAGCAGAACCATTTTAGTAATTTTGGTAAAAGGGTATTAGAGGAACATTTCTGTGAAATTATTTTGAGCACTGAATGCCATTTTGTTTACCAGAACGGCACCATTTTAGCAATTTTGGTAGAGGGTCACTCAAGAAACATTCCTGTAAAATATTTTAAAATCCATTGACCGGTTTAGGAGGAGATGTCTTTTAAGTAAATTGTTGACAGACACATGACAATCTACGCCCTTTTTTTTAATTTTTAGCTCTGGTGGCCATTTTGTTAAGCCAAAGGGAACAATTTTAGCAATTTTGGTCAAGGCCATAAGAAGAACATTTCTGTAAAATTATTTTGAAATCCGGTCATAGGCCTAAGAGATGTTGTTTAAAGGTTTTTCTATTTTTAGCTCTGGTGGCCATTTTATGGAGAAGAACCATTTTAGCAATTTCGGTTAAGGGGCATTAGAGGAACATTTCTGTGAAATTATTTTGAAATCGCGCCATTAGCCTGGAAGGAGATGTCCTTTAAAAGTTTTTTTTATCTTTTTAGCTCTGGCGGCCATTTTGTTTAGCAGAGCGGAACCATTTTAGCAATTTTGGTAGTGGGTCACACAAGGAACATTCCTGTAAAATTATTTCAAAATCCATTGACCTGTTAAGGAGGACATGTCTCTTACGTAGATTGTTTATAGACGCATGACAGTCTACGCCCTTTTTCTTTTTTTAGCTCTGGTGGCCATTTTGTTCAGCCAAACAGAACCATTTTAGCAACTTTGGTAAACGGTCATAAGAGGAACATTTCTGTGAAATTATTTTGAAATCCGGTCATAGACCTAAGAGGAGATGTCGTTTAAAGGTTTTTTCTATTTTTAGCTCTGACAGCCATTTTGTTTTGCAGAGTGGAACCATTTTAGCAATTTTGGTAAAGGGGCATTAGAGGAACATTTCTGTGAAATTATTTTGAAATCGAGCCACTGGCATGGGAGCTGTCGTTTAAAGGTTTTTCTATTTTTTTAGCTCTGGTGGCCATTTTGTTTAGCAGAGCAGAATCATTTTAGAAATTTTGGTAGAGGGTCACTCAAGGAATATTCCTGTAAAATTATTTCAAAATCCATTAACCGGTTTAGGAGAAGATGTCTCTTAAGTAAATTGTTGACAGACGCATGACAGTCTATGCTGTTTTTCTATTTTTAGCTCTGGTGGCCATTTTGTTCAGCAGAGCCAAACCAATTTATTAATAATGGTAAAGGCATTAGAGGAACATTTCAGTAAAATTATTTTGAAATCGGGCCTGTGGCCTAGAAGAACATGTCGTTTAAAAGGGTTTTTCTATTTTTAGCTCTGGCAGCCATTTTGTTTAGCATAGCGGAACCATTTTAGCAATTTTGGTAAAGGGGCATGAGAGGAACATTTCTGTGAAATTATTTTGAAATTGGCCATTGGCCTGGGAGATGTCGTTTAAAGGTTTTTTCTATTTTTAGCTCTGGCAGCCATTTTGTTTAACAGAGCAGAACCATTTTAGCAATTTTGGTAAAGGGGCATGAGAGGAACATTTCTGTGAAATTATTTTGAAATCGGGCCATTGGCCTGGGAGATGTTTAAAGCTTTTTCTATTTTTTGCTCTGGCGGCCATCTTGTTTAGTGGAGCGGAACCATTTAGGCAATTTTGGTAGAGGGTCATCTAAGGAACATTTCTGTGAAATTATTTCAAAATTCATTCAATGGCCTAGGAGGAGATGTCATTTTAAAGTTTTTCTATTTTTAGCTCTGGCAGCCATTATGTTTAGCGGAGTGGAACCATTTAGGCAATTTTCATAGAGGGTCACCCAAGGAACACTCCTGTAAAATTATTTCAAAATCCATTCACCGGTTTAGGAGGAGATGTTTTTTAAGTAAATTGTTGACAGACGGACGACACACGACGGATGACGCACAACGGACGACGGACGAAGACCGGTCATAAAAGCTCACCTTGAGCCTTTGGTTCAGGTGAGCTAAAAAATACTGTATTCATTCTAATAATTGCTCCTATCCCTAAAAGCAACCCCTCAGTACTTTGTCTATATATTAATCAAGTAAATAAAGGGCTATAATACTAAGTCGAAAAAGGGCCATAACTCGGCCAAAATTATGCGGATGATTATCAATATTGAACTCGACCTGTATTTTACAGTGATTTATCCTTCTGCAAACTTTCAATAAAATCAATGCATCCTTGCAAAAGTTATTGTGCAGAAACCAGTATCAACACACCAACAAAAACTGAGTCGAAAAAGGGCCATAACTCAGCCAAAATTTGGCGGATGATTACCAATATCAGTTTCAATGAAATCAAAGAATCCCTTCAGAAGTTACTGAGCAGAAATGAACAACAAAAACTAAGTCAAAAGCTGGCCATAACTCAGCCAAAATTTTGTGGAATATCACCAATATCAAACTTGACCTGTATTTTATAGTGATATAAAGTTCTGCAAAGTTTGAATGAAATCAATGCATCCCTTCAAAAGTTATTGAGCGGAAATAAACAACAAAAACTAAGCCTAAAAAGGGCCATAACTCAGCCAAAATTTGGCGGATGATTACCAATATCGAACTTGACCTGTATTTTATAGTGATATAAAGTTCTGCAAGATCTGAATGAAATCCATACATCCCTTAAAAAGTTATTGAACGGAAACGAAAAGTGTGATGACGACACCGCTGCCGCCAACGTGGACGGACAACATGATCCCTATGTGTCTGCCATGCTAAGCAGGCGACACAAAAACAATAACAAACATTATGTCATATGTTAAAAAAATACAGGTACGGCCTAGATCAGTCTGTGCATCTACATGATCTGCATGATCAAAACTTTCTTGTTTTGCTTTTTAATTGTATTATGTAAAATATTCAAATATGGTATCTTATTTCTGTGTGATCAGCTAAGGCCTTGGTGAGATTAGGCAGATGCACTGTCTGGTTGATATGGTCATTGTTCATATCGGATATTACCATAAATATTCAGACAGGTAAAATCTTTACCGTACTTGTCCTAAAGTTTGAACAATCTGATCTCATTAGATGACTGTGTTTATACCCTAAACTTCTGACTACCATAACTATCCTAATATTCTGGCAGATAGGCATGAGTATATGCATTGTAGACCCTGATCAGATACCAGTGGCATATGATTAGGACCTACAGTGTTAGCCACTTATCCAGCAGTTTTTAGACACATCAAAAGGTAGGAGTCATTAAAATTTTAGGACAAGGATGGTAAAGGGTTAAGGTGTTCATTACTGTCCTAGTACTTCGGGTAAATAAGGAACACTATTTATCTGGTATCAAGTGCAGAGCATAATAAAATGTTCATTCCATGCAAGTTGATCAGATCACAGTCTACACTTTTTGCTCAGGCATGACTGCCTGAATGGTTGGGGTAAAAACCATACATTAACTTTCCTGATCTCAAAAATACCTAAAACCATACATTAACTTTCCTGATCTCAAAAATACCTTTTTGATCTGTTTATTTTCTTTCACATCTTCATAATTCTTTGAAGCTACAGCATCTTTTGCATTATTGGTTTCTGTCTGTGGCAGTTTCTGAAAGATCCCTAACACATGTAATCACAAGATAACTTGCAACTGCACTATGTCATTTTATAAATTCAGGACCTATTTAGTCTCAAAATTCCAGTGTGTGTTTCTTTTTAAGCTCAAGCACCATACTTTATAATCATAAAAGGTTTAAAAGAACTCTTGGTTAAATTTGCTGTGTTTGTGTTCTATTTTTAATTAGATTTCGCTCTGTACGCACAGTTTCCAGAATACACAATCTGATCTCAAGCCGGAGTTTCCTGCTCAAAACTTTCATCAGACATGCTCATAGCAGCCTGCCCAGACTTCAACCACACAGCATGATCTTCAGTGTTAAGTGCAAGAGTTAAATAATTTCTAAATGCAAACAATAAAAGCATTATCCTTTTATATATGGCAACATGTACCATATATACCCTAAATATTTAGACAGCGGGAACTTGTCAGACTTGAAGACCCTGATTATACTGTTCCCAAAGAGCAGTTTAATCAGGGTCACAAAAAAGGCCCTTATACAAAATGCAGACAACATAGGTCCAGATCAGCATGCATATCCGCATAGTCTGATCTTAGCATTCTTTGCTGTTTGACATAAACTACGGTATCCATTAATTTGGTAAACGGAAATTGAATTCCCTGATCAGCCAACACTTATGCACAGGCTGATCTGGGCCTGCGTTGGCTGCAAATTGCATATGGGCCCTTTTCGTTTGTTGCGCATCATCAAAGTAAAATCTGGACTCACTATCAAGTAGTCCAAAAGGCCTTTTTTTCTTTTTTTTTAATTTCAGATTAACCCTTACAGTCCTGTAGACCCATGCAGATACTTTGCAAATAGTGTTAAGTCTTGATCCAGATAGGAAGACTCATGATTGTCTCATCAGGATCTACACTGTTTGCATTTTGTTACTAACTCCCCATTTGCAAAAAATTGGGTATGTCCAAATTCAATGATGGATAAGTCCACTTCAGAAACACATGCATTACAGGGTTAAGCACCTCTCTCAGGATTCAAACAGGTTGCACTTTTGCACCAATGGTGCATTTTGAACAGCCCTGACCCATTTTTGAAAATCTGGTGTGTCCACAGCGGTACAAAAACGCAAGTTCTAACACTATATTATTTTAGATTAGTTTATTTGCCCGGTTTTGTCTTGTCAATTTCGATAGTAAATTTAGCTACACATGCAGGTAGCTGTTTAATTTTTTCTGAATGGTTTCCAAATTAATGATTATTCTCTAAGCTAAAATGCACTTGAAAAACCCCTAATTCTCTAGGCTAAAATGCATTTGAAAAAAACCCTGCTCTCAATGAAGAAAAAGCAACAAGAGCTCCGCCAAGCGGGGCATTATACGCCCGTTGCAAGTAATAAGATGTAGTACATAAACTGGCTCCTGTATAATTCAGTGCTCCGGATATAAACTGTAAGTGGAATTACAAAAAAAAAAATTTAAAAAAATTTCATTTGGGCATAATTATCTCTGCTGATATTTGGTGAACTGTAACCTAAGGGTCAAAGCTGGCCCAGAAATTAAGGGAGAAGTGACTTCTCCCTCCTGGGAAAATAGGGAGAAGTTTGCTGCTTCTAGGGAGAAGTGCTTTTTGACGGAGGACACACCACAGAAGCATGGCTATATTATAAGCTCATATGAGCCTTTGGCTGATTTGTTTTTCCTATACTTCAATATTATCGGACCAAACAATAACAAAACAAAAATAAACAACCGAAAAAAAAAAAATGCTGCAAGAAATTTTTTTGTAAACCTTTAACTTGTTTAATACTGATTTTATTTTTGTTCTTCAAGGCCAAATCAGAAGAGTATTTAAAAAAAAAAAAAAAAAAGAAAAATCCAAAAAGAATTATGTATTTATAAAGATTTAATAATGGCAACCTTTCCTTACAAATCTAATAAAAGAAGATGTTCAAAAACTTTCAAAGGGGCATAAATCTGCAAATATTTGGTGCACTGTAACCGGGAAATAATATGTGCTGCTCCACATCGTGTAACTATTTATGAAGTTTCAGCTTGATCGGATATACACTGTAGGAGGATTTAGCCGGAAACAAAAAATTAATAGAAATTTTCAAAGGGGTTTAATTCTGCTAATATTTGGTGGACTGTAACCTTGAAATAACATGTGCTGCTCCACATCATAGTCTAACTACAAATCAAGTTTCAGCTAGATAGGATGTAAACTGTAGGAGGATTTAGCCGGAAACGAAAAGTTTACTGAAATTTTCAAAGGGGCATAACTCTGCTAATATTTGGTGGACTGTAACCTCGAAATAAAATGCGCTGCTCCACATGATGGTCTAACTGTACATGAAGTTTCAGCTTGATTGGATGTAAACTGTAGGAGGATTTAGCCAGAAACGAAAAATTAATAGAAATTTTCAAAGGCGTAAAAGTCTGCTAATATTTGGTGGACTGTAACCTTGAAACAATATGCGCTGCTCCACATCATGGTCTAAGTACAAATCAAGTTTCAGCTTGATCGGATGTAAACTGTAGGAGGAGTTAGCCGGAAACGAAAAGTCTACTGAAATTTTCAAAGGGGCATAACTCTGCTAATATTTGGTGGACTGTAACCTCGAAATAATATGCGCTGCTCCACATCATGGTCTAACTATACATGAAGTTTCAGCTTGAACGGATGTAAAATGCAGGAGGAGTTAACTGGAAATGAAAAGTTTACAGAAATTTTCTAAGGGGCATAACTCTGCAAACATTTGGTGGACTGTAACCCCGAAAAAATATGCGCTGCGCCACATCATGGTCTAACTATATACCAAGTTTCAGCTTGATCGGATGTAAACTGTAGGGGGAGTTAGCTGGAAACGAAAAAGTTTACGGACGAATGGACGGACACCATACCCCGTAACATAATATGTCCTGTTTTTCAAACGGCCGTATATATGAACATACCATTGATTTCTTTGGCAGAACCCAACTTATATTTGAAACTAGAAATGAGTGTTTGCTAAACAGTATGCCCCCGATTACATACAGAACATATCAAAAACTGAAGTCTCCAGCAATATCCATTGCCTTTATTTCTCTGATAATGCTTTCAATATTTTACCTTTTCTGTTTTTTCTTCATCTGCTGTTTCTTTGTTCTTTGGTGGAACTAAAAACAGAATAAAAACAAAACAAAACAAAAAACATTTTAATACAGACATTTCATGATACCCCGCTACTGCAGGCAACAAGGATGAAATCTTTAAGAAAAAACACAATTCTGATGTTATTCAAGGGCCATAGCTAGAATAGTAACAATACTGGTCCATTTTCTATCCAACCTAGTTCTAGTCATTATCAATTGGTATGTAAATGTTGATCAAAGTCCATCATATTCATTCTCAAGAAATTAAGCAAAACCTCAATTCTGACATTAATTTAGAGCCATAAATCTGCTGAAAACAAATAAAATTGGCCCATTTTCAATTCCTACCTAGATCTAGTCAATATCAACAACCACTGTGTATAACAAGAGAATCAGTGAAACCAAAGGATGCTCCCCGAAGATGCGCAGTAGTGGGAGGGTTATGTTAATGAAAGAGTAAAATACTTTAAGAGATATGCTCGAGGAGAATCATTTTCAGTGAAAAAAGCTGAAACCCCCTGTACTCTCGTCCAAAAACACCAGATCTGAACAGATCTGACTGAATCTACATTGTTTTGGAAATTTGAAAAAAGCTGAAATTTGCAAAAAGCTGAAGATTCTCATCCCTGTTATATGCTACGAACAAGCTTATTATTGCAAAAGTCAAGACGGGAAGTAACTTAGTAATTACTTGTAACAGAGTTACACTTCTTGCACTCTGCACTATCTCTGATGGCCATCTCTCAATGTATCAAGTTTCATTTGATTCTCTTTTATACTTTAAGAGATATGCACTGGACAAATTCAATATTGCAAAAATTAGTAAGGGAACTAACTCCATAAATACATATAATAGAGTTATGGTTTTCGCATTCTGCATTTCCCTCATAGCCCTCTATCACTGTATCAAGTTTCATTTATTTATCTTTAACACTTTTAGAGATATGCTCCGGACAAGCTTACTAATGCAAAAAATTAGGAAGGGAAATAACTCTGTAATTACATGCGATAGAATTACGGTTTTTGTACTCTGCACTTCCTCTGATGGCAGTATGTTAATGTATAAAGTTTCATTTCATTCCCTTCTATACTTTCAGAGATATACTCCAGACAAGCTTTTTATTGCAAAAATTGAGAGGGGAAATAACTCCATAAATACTGGTGATAGGGTTATGGTTCTTGCATTCTGCAAGTCCCCTCATGACCTCTATCAGTGTATCAAGTTTCATTAAATTACCTTCAATACTTTTAGATATATGCTCCGGAAAAAAGTGTGACTGTCGGACGGACAAAGCGTCAACTATATGCTCTGCCGACAAAAGTGTGAAGGATGTACGGTTGGACGGACAGACAATGGGGCAACTACATGCTCTCCCTTTGAGGAGCATAAAAAATCTGATCAAATCAATTAATTTGGGAGTTAATGAAATTTCTCCATTGACAATCCAAAACTACTCCTTCCCACTAGTAATACCTATACATGTGCCGGTCCAAAGTTTCAAGAAAATTCATTAAACAAGAGGACCATGATGGTCCTATATCGCTCACCTGAGCAAACAGATTTGCATACTTACTGTTGAAGTTTAGCCAAGTTCACTGCTTTAAGATTTTTGTATAAATTTTATAGCCCCTGCCCCCTGCCCTACCCCAACCTCAGCGGCCATGTTTTTTTTTTTAATGCATCATGACGACTTGAACTGAATCTTGAAACAGGGTCACCAAAGGACACTTTCTGCCAAGTTATATTGAAACTGGTCCAGTGGTTTCTGACAAAAAGATTTTTAAAATGTTTTATATAGCTATAGAGCCTAACCCACTAACGGCCATGTTTTTTGACAAATCATGACAGCTTGAACAAACTTGGTAGAGGGTCACCAAAGGAACATTCCTGCCAAGTTATACTGAAATCTGTTCAGTGGTTTCTGACAAGATGATTTTAAAAGTTTTCTATTTAGATATATAGGGAAAATAAGCCCCACCCCCTAGCAGCCATGTTTTTTGACCAATTATGATTGCTTGAAGAATCTTAGTAGCGGGTCACCAAAGCAACATTCCAGCCAAGCAATATTGAAATGGGTCAGGGGATATTTGACAAGAAGAATTTTAAAGTTTTCTATACAGATATATATAGAAAATAAGCCCCCGCCCCCTGGGGACCATGTTTTTTGACGTATCATGACAGCTTGAACAATCTTGGTAGAAGGTCACCAAAGCAACATTCCTGCCAAGTTACATTGAACTCAGTCCAACTGCTTCTTACGAGAAGATTTTTAAAATTTTCTATATACAATGTAGATATATAGAGAAAATAAGCCCCACCCCCTAGCGGCTATGTTTTTTGACGAATCATGACGGCTTGTACAATCTTGGTAGAGGGTCACCAAAGAAACATTCTTACCAAGTTATATTGAAATCATTCCACTGGTTTCTGACAAGAAGATTTTTTAAGTTTTCTATATAGATATATAGGGAAAATAAACCCCATCCCCTGGCAGCCATGTTTTTTTATGAATCACCATTACTTGAATAATCTTGGTAGAGGGTCACCAAAGAAACATTTCTGCCAAGTTATAATGAAATCTGTCCAGTGGTTTCTGACAAGAAATTTTTTTTAAGTTTTATGTAGATACTTAGGGAAATTAAGCCCTGCCCACTGGCGGCCATGTTTTTTGACGAATCATGACGGCTTGAACAATCTTAATAGAGGGTTACATAAGAAACATTCCTGCAATGTTATTTTGAAATAGGTCCAGTGGTTTCTGACAAGAAGATCATTAAAGGTATCTATATAGATATATTGGGAAAATAAGACACGCCCCCTTGCGGCCATGTTTTTTGACAAACCATGACGGCTTGACTAATCTTGGTAAAGAGTCACCAAGGAAACATTTCTGCCAAGTAATATTGAAATCGGTCCAGTGGTTTCTGACAAGAAGATTTTTAAAGTTTTCTATATAGATATATAGGGAAAATAAGCCCCAACCCCTAGCGGCCATGTTTTTTGGACAAATCATGACGGCTTGAACAATCTTGGTAGAGGGTTACCAAAGGAATATTTCTGTGAAATTATATTGAAATCGGTCCAGCAGTTTCTGACAAGAAGATTTTTAAAGTTTTCTATATAGATATATAGGGAAAATAAGCCCCGCCCCCTAGCGGCCATTTTTTTTGACGAATCCAAATGACTTGAACAATCTTGGTAGAGGATCATCAAAGGAACATTCTGCAAAATTATATTGAAATCAGTCCAGTGGTTTCTGACAAAATTTTTTAAAGTTTTCTATACAGATTATATAGGGAAAATAAGCCCCGCCCCCTGGTGGCCATATTTTTTGACGAATCCAAGTAACTTGAACAATCTTGGTTGAGGATCATCAAAGAAACATTTCTGCGAAATTATATTGAAATCGGTCCAGTGGTTTCTGACAAGAAGATTTTTAATATTTTCTATATAGATATATAGGGAAAATAAGCCCCGCCCCCTAGCGGCCATGTTTTTTGACGAATCCAAATCATCATATCATAATCGGATTTTTGATTAACGTGCAGGTACAGGGGCAACATCCACATCAGTGGGCCCCCTTCCAGATAGCTGGCTTGCTGCACGCATGGCAGATCTCACACCAGATCTCCAGGTATGTCTATCATGAGGGTTGATAGCAGAGAGCTTCCACTCTTTGCAATCCCTCTCTGTCAGCTGCTTCCATGTCATTTTGGGCCTCCCTGGCCCACGCTTTCCATCAAGCTGTATGTCAAAGGCTGTCTTGATTGCACCACTGGAGCATTCCACATGTCCATACCATCGAAGTCTTCTCTCCTTCAGAATGAGTTCCAGATCCTCAATGCCAAGCCGCACAAGTAGATCACTGGACCTGGTGGTGACAATGTCTTGCGGCCTGACATTGCAGATCTGTCTGATCATTGCCTTGTCATTTCGCTGCAGATGCTGGAGGTTCGGCTTTGTCAATGGCCAAGTCTCGCTGGCATGGAGCATTGCGCTCCGCACACAAGAGCTGTACACATGTCCACGTGTTTTGAAAGAGAGGTGACATGGACTGGTCCTTGAACTTCTTCCAGGCGGTTTTCACACGTGTTGTGGTTGAAAGTTCACAGCCACCTGGTGCTGAGAGCATGTCTCCTAGGTAGCAAAAGGAAGCTACCACCTCAAGCTTGTCAGGTCCGACCTGGACTTCCTTCTGTGGTCTGCCATCCAAGGGGCGTGCAGTTCCCTGGCAACATGTACATCTATAGTCAGGGTCCTTTTTCAAGCGCTTGAGCCCACTGCATTTCTTGTGCACCCAGTGCTTGCAGCCATTGCAGAAGATGCTGTTGCTGCCCACTCCAGTGCGACAGACAGCGCATGGAAACTCGCCTGAACTCTGCAGGAGGTCCAGTCCCGTACCGCAGATCATGATCTTTGTCTTTCCTGCATTTACTCTCAGTCCTTTCTTCTCCATTGCTTCTTTCCAAGTCAAGAGCCTCCTGACACATTCCTCAAGCAATTCAGCGATGATAACAAGGTCATCGGCATAGAGGTCCTCCCAGGGGACCCCAGAGCGGAACTCTCGTGATAAGGCTTCAAGCACAATGATGAAGAGCAGTGGGCTTAGTACTGATCCTTGGTGAACACCAACCTTCACTTCAAACTCTTCACTGTACCCCTCACCAACACGGACACGGCTCCGTGCATTTGCATACATCCCCTGCACCAGTCGCACAATCCACTCCTCCACACCAAGTTTTCTCAGCGCCCACCAGATGACCTTCCGAGGCACTCAATCAAATGCCTTCTCCAGGTCTACGAAAGCCATGTAGAGTCTCTTATTGGCAGCTAGATACTTCTCTTGCAGCTGCCTGACAACAAAGATTGCGTCTGTAGTGCCTCTGCCTGGGACGAAGCCAAACTGGGAATTGTCGATGGGCCCGGTGCTTTGCCTGCCTTCATCTGTGAGATAGCCTTCTTAACCATATCAATGGTGATTGGGATGGGCGGGCCTTCCATTGGTGGCTGATATGACAGGTGGTCTGGGTCCCAGTCAAACTCAACATTGAGAAGCCTTTGGTAGTGCTCCAGCCAGGCCTTCTGCTTTGAGTCTTCGCTCATTGACATCTCTCCTGCATCATTCTTCACAGGTTTGTCACCAACAACATCAGTGTTCTCTCTTCTAAACTGGTTAGCAAGGCGGTAGACTTCATGGCTTGAACAATCTTGGTAGAGGATCACCAAAGGAACATTTCTGTAAAATTATATTGAAATCGGTCCAGTGGTTTCTGACAAGAAGATTTTTAAAGTTTTCTAGACAGATATATAGGGAAAATAAGCCCCGCCCCCTGGTGGCCATGTTTTTTGACGAATCCAAATGGCTTGTACAATCTTAGTAGAGGATCACCAAAGGAACATTTCTGCAAAATTATATTGAAATCGGTCCAGTGGTTTCTGACAAGAAGATTTTCAAAGTTTTCTATATAGATATATAGGGAAAATAAGCCCCGCCCCCTGGCGGCCATGTTTTTTGACCAATCCAAATGGCTTGAACAATCTTGGTAGAGGATCACCAAAGGAACATTTCTGCAAAATTATATTGAAATCCATCCAGCGGTTTCTGACAAGAAGATTTTTTAAGTTTTTAGTTAAAAAATCTATTTTTAGTTCCTGTGACCTAGATATACAATGGACCAGAACCATTTGAACAACTTTGAAAGAGGACCAACCAAGGATCATTCCTGTGAAGTTTGGTCAAAATCAAACCAGTGGTTTAGGAGGAGATGTTGTTTAAAGATTGTGGACGGACGGCGGACGGACAGACGGACGACGACGACGGACGGTGAGTGATCACAATAGCTCACCTTGAGCCTTTGGCTCAGGTGAGCTAAAAAAGTATATAAAACTAGAGACTTAACTCAAGTTAGAGCGTAAATGGTGCTGAGTGAGGCACAGACACTCAAACAGGAAAACATTATGCCCCGCCACTGTTGTGTGACGGGGTATAAAATTAAAACTACTGTGGAATTCTTTATATATTGCCGCTAGGACCAAAGTGATGGGGCCATTTTTGGCCCCATAACCATTGTTAAAGGGCCATCATCTATTTTAAGGGATCTATTACCTTAAATATTAGCAACACGACTTAATGTTGAGGGTCATCAAGGCCTTTTGTCCCATTCATGCTTTTAGGTGGAGAAATAGCCTCTTGTCCCCCTCTAGATACATCAATGTATATGGGCAAGGCGGATATCCTGATGACATGATTGGATCATTTTAACAAATGTTTGTTCCCTAAATGCCTTTGAGGCTTTATATGAAATTTGGTTTGGATTGACCCAGTAGTTTCTGAGATGTTTAAAGAGTGTGGACGACAGAGCCTGCCTATACTGTAAGTTCACCTATAGGCTACAAATCAAAAGGGATTGGTTCACAACTGAGAAAAATCTGCCCTATTTAATATATTGATGAAAACTTTTCTAAATATAAGTCAACATAGGACTTTAAAAACAACAAAAATAAGTTTGAAAAACCAACTGTAATGGTTGCTATGGCAACAACAATACACTACATGTGTATTGTAAAATCGTTTGTTTTTAATGGATTTCATGACAGCAATCTGAGAACAATGTAATTAAAAGCATATCTACTTCATAGTTTCATTGTTGTCAAATATTGAAATACAAATTTATGAACAAAATCAACATGACAAAGAAATTTATGTTGCAATGGCAACAAATATGTCAAATTTATCCCATAAAAGCACATAGTTTTATTTAATATATTCTGTTTACAATGCAATTCTATTTTTTTTTTTTCTTTTTTTTTTTTTTTTTTCCATCATTTTGATTGTCAAGTACTGGATGACAATTTACATGCCTACCAAACGAATGAATGCGTAACCACCGGTTAAGAACGTGAAACAATTAGATCGACATCCGGTAAAGGATAAGATGACTCAAAAAGGTAAACAAACTGTGTTTCATGAGCGATATAAATGTTTGAGGAAACTATTTAAAAAACGTAAAAAATTATATTCAACTGCCCATTGATACTGGCATCTGTGGAGTAAATCTCAGACCACCTACTTATCACATATTGGCTGAATTATTTTTCGCGTGCTGAAGGTGTACCGAAAGGCATAGAAAACACGTGGTAATTCGTGGTGTTTTTTGTCCTTTATTTAATTTTGCGCTTTGCAGGAAGTTCAACATATCATCACGCACACACGATAGACACATGTGGTTATTTGTGTTATGGATATTTTGGTTGTTAATGCAGCATTGTCGAAAAATCACCACGGTAAGGGTCAAAAATGGCTGGTTACGCATAAGATCTATATAAATAATAACAAAACTTACAGCTATAAAGCAGGTCTGATTTCACCTCCACATCTCCAGGAACACACGAAGCTTGTTCCATGGAACCATTTTAGCCAACCTGATAAGCAGTGCACTGTTGATTCTGAAATAACATAGTATTTAATGCAAACATCTTCAATCTCTAGAATCATAGTGTATAATATAATGACTGTTTGTGTTTTCCCACCAATTCAATGGCTCTGCAATTGTCTGAACTGAAATTTAACAGGTTTTGGATTTTTTTCTGCGAAGAAGAGCTGATCTGCCTATTTTTGCTGGTTAAGCATTAGATTGTCTGGTTAAGAATTCGATGACCACGGGAGAAAAACCCTTTGTAAATGCCAGCGATTTACTACAATAACAGATGGCTTACCTATGATTTGCAAGTTGTCGTGAAATCATCAGATGCAGAAAGTCATGGTAAAAAAAAAAGGTTTTCTGGACAAGGCCATTGAAATACTTGAATTCAAGCTTATTTGACCGAATGGAACATCAATTCATATATCAGAGGTCATTATTTGCTTCTGTAGAAAACAAAAAGGCCAGGTTGCGTTTCATAATGGCGCATAAACTTATATCATTTTTCTATAGTTAAGCATTGGAGAACCCGGTTAAGCATTAGAAACTCGATGAATGTGTAGAAATGCGGCAAAGCGAAGTACAAATGATAATATACAGCCGACTCCCGTTATCTCGAATTCCAAGGGACTCACTGAAACAATTCGAGATATCCGTACTTCGACATATCAGAGTTGAGAGAGTGAGGAAAACAATAAATTGAACAACCACATTTAACAAATAATTATATAATTTGACTTCTGAAGTTAGAAATATATATATATAAAATAATGTGGAAAAGAGGAGAAATTGCTCCTTAGGAGCAATTTCTCCTCTTTTCCACATTATTTTGTTACCTGTTGTCATAGTTTCATTTTAAAAAAGGGACCAGATTTTCACTTCGAGATACGCTGTAATTCGAAATAAGTGAGTTCGAGATAACGAGGTTCGACTGTATTTGCAAGATCATAGTGTGCCTGTTTGACAAGTGTAGCTTGTTCTGACATTTTGGCATATGATGAAGATGCTAGATTTGAGGTCCAAGGGTTTCTGGTTCAATCGCTGGTCAGGGCAATCAACAGGAATACTTTCGTAGCAGGTCTAAGTCACTCCATACTACACTTGAAAACAATAATTTGTATCGCTTTCTGTAAAAGTGACGGTTTATTTAGCCTTAGATGTTGTAATTCGTTTGATCTGTGCATATTATGATTATTTAGTACCGAGTTCAGGCTTACTGTATTTTGTTGCCTATTACAGTTAGTTGATGAACTAGAAGACTTTCATGCAAACTCAACAACTAATTAAAAAATGTTTTATCCATTATGTCCACTGAGAGTTTGCTTTGAACTTCCGCAATTGCAATGTTGTTGTTCACTGTTACATGCATATGCTTTATTTTAAATCTATATTCGTCTTTCTAGATTATTGCTGGAGGGCAGAACTAAGATGGTATCTGCTATTTTTTTTTTTTTTTTTTTATTCGTTTTTTTTTTTTTTTTTTTCGAATCACGTTTGAAGTTTTATTGACCTCATTTGCCGGCTACATAGGCTGGAGGCTAGCATTTTAGTGTTAGGATTGCCCTCCCCCAACCAAAATAACCGGTGTATCCGCAAACCCCTACAAAAAGTTTTATGCTTTAGCTTACCCCCAAAATATTACCAATGTTTATCTTTAGCTTACCTCTGAGATATTACCAATGTTTATTTTCACTTCTGGTTTTTGTTTATTTCACCTTTTTGGTGACCTAGTGTTCCTCGTATCTAAAAACAAGATTGCACCCCATAAATACCCGGTGAATTTTACTATGTTTTGGATTTCCAAGAAAAACTACAATTTTGGAGGTAAGAGCTATTTAAAATATTTTTGGATCACTTCTAAAACTGACTATTTTTAGGGACTACCATAAATTCTTGTTTTGAAGTGTTGTTAGAATCTGCAAGAACTCATATCAGAAGCTATTTCACTCAGTTTAATGATGATATTTTGCTGTGTAACGGTTTAGTGCCATTATAGTAAAACAGAATTACTGTTACAAACTGTTCACAGCATATTACAAATACTATCAGTAAAAAGGTGAATAATCTAAAGCAGAAATAAAGGTAATCATTGGGAATATTTGTGGGTAAGCTAAAGCGTACAACTTTTTTGGCAGGGTTTTGCGAGTACAACGGGTATTTATGAGGTGCAATCTTGTTTTTAGATGGGGTGAACACTAAACGCGTTTCAAAGCATATTACGAATACTATCACTAAATAAGTGAAATAAACTAAACCAGAATTTAAGAAAAAATTGATAATATCCTAGAGGTAAGCTAAAGATAAACATTGGTAATATTTGGTGATGGTGGTGGTGGTGGTGGTGGTGGGGGGGGGGGGGGGGGGGGGGGGGGGGGGGGGGGGTAAGCTAAATCATAAAACTTTTTGTGAGAGTTTGCGGATACACCGGGTATTTTGGGTGGGGGAGGGCAATCTTGGTTTAGGTGGTGTGAACACTAAATGCTAACCTCCAGCCTATGTAGCTGGCAAATTCTGATAATCCCATCCCCGCCCCTGGATAATGAGGTCAATAAAACTTCAAATGTGATTAAAAAAAAAAAAAACAATGAGCAGATAACATCTTAGTTCTGCCCTCCAACAATAATCTGAAAAGATGAATATAGATTAAAAAAAGCATATGTATGTAACAGTGAACAACATTGCAATTCCGGGAACCCAAAGCAAACTCTCAGTGGACATAATGGATAAAACATTTCTTAATTAGTTGTCGAGTTTGCATGAAAGTCTTCTAGCTCATCAACTAACTGTAATAGGTAACGAATAACAGTAACCCTGAACTCAGTACTAAATAATCATAATATGCACAGATCAAACAAATTACAACATCTCAGGCTAAATAAACCGTCACTTTTACAGATAGCGATACAAATAATTTGTTTTCAAGTGTAGTATGGAGTGACTCAGACCTGCTATGAAAGTATTCCCATCAATTGCTCTGACCGGCGATCGAACCAGAAACCCTTGGACTTCAAATCTAGCATCTTCATCACATGCAAAAATGTCAGAACATGCTAGACTTGTCAAACAGGCACCCTATGATCTTGCAAATATATTATCATTTGTACTTCACTTTGCCGCATACCTACACATTCATCGAGTTTCTAATGCTTAACTGGGTTCTCCAATGCTTAACCATAGAAAAATGATATAAGTTTATGCGCCATTATGAAACACAAACTGGCCTTTTTGTTTTCTACGTAAGCAAATAATGATCTCTGATATATGAACTGATGCTCCATTTGGCCAAATAAACTTGAAATCCAGTATTTCAATGGCCTTGTCCGGAAAACCTTTTTTCACCATGACTTTCTGCATTTGATGATTTCACGACAACTTATAAATCATAGGCAGACCATCTGTTATTGTAGTCAATTGCTGGCATTTACAAAGGGAACAAACGGTGTGTTTTTCTCCCGTGGTCATCGAATCCTTAACCAGACAATCTAATGCTTAACCAGCAAAAATAGGCAGATCAGCACTTCTTCGAGAAAAAAACAACATCAAAACCTGTTAAATTTCATTTCAGACAATTGCAGGGCCATTGAATTGGTGTGAAAACACACAGTCATTATACACTATGATTCTGGAGATAGAAGACGTTTGCATTAAATACTATGTTATTTACGAATCAACAGTGCACTGCTTATCAGGTTGGCTAAAATGGTTCCGTAGAACAAGCTTTGTGTGTTCCTGGAGATGTGGAGGTGAAATCAGACCTGCTTTATAGCTGTAAGTTTTGTTATTATTTATATAGATCTTATGCGTAACCAACCATTTTCCACCCTTCTAGTGGCGATTTTTCGACAATGCTGCATTAACAACCAAAATATCCATAACACAAATAACCACATGTGTCTATCATGTGTGCGTGATGATATGTTGAACTTCTAGCAAAGCGCAACATTCACATCACTTAGCTTTGTGTTGCCCTGTCAACAAAAAACATGCATTTATCCCACAACAAAGATGTATAAAAACACGTATTTTAGGTAGCGCAGTAGCTCTTTGGCCTCTAACTAGAGATACCCGATAGATCCCAGGCTTAGGCAAGGGAATGTTTAGTGTCTGAACATGCTTTCCTTCATGTCATTTGCAGCATGACATGAAAACAGTGTGCCGTCCTTCGGATCGGGACGTTAACTGGAGGTCCCCTGTGCAGGGAAGCCACACCCTATGCAGGTTAAAGAACCCTATGGTAATTCAAATTGGTTACTTGTAGGCCTTCATCCTGCAACCCGGAGTGTACAATGTACACCGTCTGTGTCCTCCTAGGAGGTTTAGACATAATGGAAGAATGAAAGAAAGAAAGAAAGAAAGTATTTTAGGCCATTTTCCATAAGAATGTTTTGTTTTTGATTTTCAATAATATGATAAAGGGAAACATGCCTAAATTTACAAAGGGCCATTACTTACAAAATATTTTTCAGAATTTATAAAAACATTAATCAGGTCATCTACTCATCTACTCATCATTACCGATCAATTCACCAAGTTTTAAGTCTCTAGCTCTAACAATTTTTGTGATATTTGTTGACAATAAAGGGGGAATACTTTGAAGGTTTGTAATAAAAATATGTTTGATAAAAAGTAGCACTGAAGTAATCCGAACCCAGTGACAAAACTTTTTTCAGGACCCTCGTAACAGACACAGAAATCAAATGATCGATTATTAGCAAATCTGTAATGATAATCATTTTTGTGTTATTTATCGATCAATTAATCGATGATCCAATTAATTGTGCCAGCCTTAATAATAACCTACCACATGCAGTGTTTGTAAGATATTGAGCGGAAGCCATTTCAGAGGGTATACCATAATTACCCACCACTATCATGTGATGGGTTATAAAAATAAAAGCATCACACACACTGCAATAATAACCCATCACAGGCAGTGTTTGCAAGATATTGAGCGGAAGCCATTTCTGTCAGCCATCAAGGGAAGTACCTCTGTAGATAATCTGAAGCAATACATTGTCAACATCATTTGATATGTAACTTTTCATCCAAACTCATTAATTTTTTCTCATAATATTGAATGAAAACCATTTTTTTTTGTAGCCAAGCAGCTCGGTTGAAAATTGACGAAAACTCTGAGTAATATTCTTAAGCAAGATATCAATATTGTTTGATATATGAAATTTTATCCAAAGCCGTCAATTCCTTCTCAAGATAAGCAGAAACCATTTTTTGTCAGTAACTATGGGTTGTGACTGCTGATAATTGACAGAAATTGCTGAGTAATAATCCAAAGCAAGATATTGTCAGTGTCATTGATATATGAAGTTTCGATCAAATCCATTAATTTATTCTCATTATATTTGGTGGACACCATATTTCTTTTTGTCGGTAAGCAAGGGCAAAAACTCTGTCAAAATTAATGCATTTTTCCCATTAACAATCCCAAAGCACTCAGCACCAGTATAGATGTGTATGCAAAATTTCTTTTTTTTTTGATTTGGGTTTTACGGCCCTTTCAAGAATATTCCACTTATATCGAGCCGATCGTTCATCAAAGGTGGGCGAAAACCGGAGAACCCGGAGAAAAACCACCTGACCATCCGTAAGCAGAACTTGGCTTTCCCACATGTGACCCGAGCGAGGCTCGAACCACAGCGGTGAGAAACCTAATGGATTAAGAGTCAACTCTCTTATCCACTAGGCTACGGGGGCCCGCATGCAAAATTTCAATGAATCCAAAATTTCAATGAATCCATCAAAATCTATTCAAGTCAAAGCGGAAACCAGACTGAAACAAAAGCCACATACATGTATGCATTTTTCTAGATAAGGAAAAACAACAAACAAAAAATAATAATAAAAATAAAAGAAATAACAGCATACCAGAAAATGTTGGACATTTGAAGGTTGGTTTCTTTGCAGGGACAGGCTGCATGTTTCCTGGTTTTCAGGCGTATCTCTTTTGTTATACTTTCTGAAAAGCAAGACAATCCATTAATTAGGAAGATAAAACTAGAGATCAACTCAGTCATCATCATCATCATCATCGGATTTATGATTAATGTGCAGGTATGGGGGCAACATACACATCAGTGGGCCCCCTTCCAGGTAGTTGGCTTGCTGCATGCATGGCAGATCTCACACCAGATCTCCAGGTACAGGGTTCATACATTTAGGACTGACCAGAATTCCCTGACAATTCCCTGACACAAATTCAAAATTCCCTAACAGTATTGGAGCCGAAAATTTTATGAATTTAACAAAAAAGATACATCAGGACCAAACATTCCAGCTTCATCAGGTTAAAATGTAAAATTCCCTGACATTTCCCTCACATTTTTGCAAAATTTCATTTTTACCTGACACATCACAGAATTCCCTGACAATTCCCTGACCTTGAAAAAAATTAATTTTCCCTGACATTTCCCTGACGTGTATGAACCCTGAGGTATGTCTAACATGAGGGTTGATAGCTGAGAACTTCCACTCTCAGCAATCCTTCTCTGTCAGCTGCTTCCATGTCATCTTGGGACTCCCAGGCCAATGCTTTCCATTAACCTGTAGGTCAAAGGCTGTCTTGACTGCACCATTGGAGCATTCCACATGTCCATACCAGCAGAGCCTTCTCTCCTTCAGAATGAGGTCCAGATCCTTAATGCCAAGCCGCGCAAGTAGCTCATTGGATCTGGTAGTGACAATGTCTTGTGGCTTGACATTGAAGATCTGTCTGATCATTGCCCTGTCATTTGCTGCAGACGTTGGAGGTTTGGCTTTGTCAATGGCCAAGTTTCACTGGCATGGAGCACTGTGCTCTGCACATAAGAGCTGTACACGTGGCCATAAGTCTTGAAAGAGAGGTGGGGGGAAGAGAGAATTGGTACAGCTCCTTGAACTTCTTCCAGGCGGTTTTCACGTGTTGTGGTTGAAAAGTTCACAGCCACCTGGTGCTGAGAGCATGTCTCCTAGGTAGCAAAAGGAAGCTACCACCTCCAGCTTGTCAGGTCTGACCTGGACTTCCCTCTGTGGTCTGCCAGCCAAGGGGCCTGCAGTTCCCTGGCAACGTGTACATCTGTAATCGGGTTTTCATGTGCTTGAGCCCACTGCATTTCTTGTGCACCCAGTGCTTGCGGCCATTGCAGAAGATGCTGTTGCTGCCCACTCCAGTGCGACAGACGGCACATGGAAACTCGCCTGAACTCTGCAAGAGGTCCAGGCCTGTACCACAGATCATGATCTTCATCTTTCCTGCATTTTCTCTCAGTCCTTTCTCCTCCATTGCTTCTTTCCAAGTCAAGAGCCTCCTGACACATTCCTCGAGCGATTCAGCGATGATAAAAAGGTCATCGGCATAGAGGTCCTCCCAGGGGACACAGCCTTACATAATTCCTTGATAGCGTCTAAACAGTACTGCATTTTCAGGTCTCATCAAAATTCGCTCATATATTTGCTTACCACCAAATATCACTGTCAGGAAGCAAATTCTGTGTTAGCTACCATTTGTGCTTACATTACACATCCTGAAGTCTTTTCGGATGCGATATCTATTCAGAAAACAGATATTTCCATTTAATTCTTCAATACATTCAAACATAAAATTTTGACACAAAGTGCAGTTGGTGGCCCATAAATTGTCCATTCTTTCGCTACTTTCATTATCTGTCTGCTTACCATGGTTACCGAGAACAAGGTGTAAACTGGATGTACTGTTGACCAAAGGTGTAAATTGGATGGGCTTGTTTACACAGTCTGACAAACATTTAGAACAGTTTCCCACCCGTATCAATGAAAAATTTGTATGCTGTAGGTGTACTGCAGCAGCCTTTGTAATTCAATCATAATGTCCTATGGGTATGACTTAACACATATTGTTTAACAAACATGGACTATAACTGATTCGCGTTCCTTTCAGAGCACTAAAAACGCCTAACAGAATTATGAACAGGTTTTTCCACTGACCAAACGGTAAACCTAGGATGACCCCTGACCACCAGGACAGCGCTATTTTAAAGGATGGAATTCGTCTGTGAAAAAAACTGCCCAAAAATACAATTTTTGTTGAAAAAATTGCTGGCTGCTGATATGGTCACTGGTAAGTATGCAGAAGAGGTTCAGCCACTGAAGCAACAACCTAAGACTTACAGCATATGTGGAAAAAAAAAATCAGTTTACCCCCAAAAAACTTACAACCCTGCATAAGTGAAAAAATCAATTTTTACCCCAAAAAATGCTGGTTACTGCTGTAGTCACTGGTGAGTATATAGAAGAGGCTCAGCCACTGATGCTACAACCTGCATAATAACAAGCCACTGGAAAATGTAGAAGAATAGCACTTTGTAAACAGGTTAACAAACAGCTTAACTTAGAAATTTGCATATATATTTACAAATAAAAACATAATCGTGTTGCGGGCAAATAAAAATTGAAAAAATTTTGCCATAAGCAATCCCAAATCAGATCTCCTTAATATCAATGCATGTACCAAGTTTGCTTGAAATCAATTAACATTTACTCAAGTTATCACCTGGAAACAAAAATATGGGCGTGTCTCAGGCAGATAACTCTGTTAAAAATTGACGAAAGTTGCCCATTAGCAATCCCAAACCAGATCTTCACAATATCAATGCACACATACGAAGTTTAGTGAAAATCCATTGATGTTTACTTCAGTTATTATCCGGAAACGGTGGACAGATGGATATATGACAGACATATGGCCAATGTACGGATGGCCACACGTATGTCCAATGTGAAACCATAATACCCAGCCACTATCATGTGGCGGGGTATAAAATGCTATGTTGAAATCAAAGTTTAGGTGACTGATGGAATCACAGGTATATTAATAAAGGGGTCCCTCTAATGAGGTAACAGTCCAAATATGGAAGCAATCTACTGAAGAATAAAGGAAACACTGCACTTTGAAATAAGAGGGCCATGATGGCCCTGTAATGCTCACCTTCATCTTCAGGAGTATCATAGCACTTACCTGACCCATAAATGATCAAGACAAACATTCTGACCAAGATTCATGATGATTATATAAAAAAATAGATTTTCAACATGGCGGCTAGGGCGACCATCTTGGACTTCTGATTGAATCATTTCAGTTATTTCTGATCTACAAGTCACCCTGACACTTCTTATCAAGTTTTGACTCAATCGGCTTGTCTATTCAGGAGAAGTTCAAAATAGCTTTTCAAGATGGCAACTGTGGCAGCCATCTTATATTTCCGATCGGAGCGATTTTAGCTATTTTTTATTTACAAGTCACCTCGATGATTCTAACCAAGTTTCAAGTTAATTGGCCTTTCGGTTCAGGAGAAGAAATGAAAAATAGATTTTCAAGATGGCCGCCATGGCGGCCATCTGGGATTTCCAATCGGAACAATTTCAGCTATTTTTTATCTACCAGTCATCCCTATGCTTGCTACCAAGTTCCATTCAATTGCCCTTTTGTTTCAGGAGAAGAAGCAATAAATAGATTTTCAAGATGGCTGCCACTGCGGCCATCTTGGATTTCCGATAGGAACAACTTTAGCTAATTTTGATCTACAAGTCACCCCGAAGCTTCCTACCTAGTTTCGAGTCAATTGGCCTTTCGGTTCAGGAGAAGAAGCGAAAAATAGATTTTCAAGATGGCAGCCATGGTGGCCATCTTGGATTTCCGATCGGAACAATTTTTGCTATTTTTTATCTACAAGTCACCCAAATGCTTCCTACCAAGTTTCAAGTCAACTGGCCATCTGGTTCAGGAAAAGAAGCGAAAAATAGATTTCCAAGATGGCCACCATGGCCGCCATTTTGGATTTCCGATCAGGAAGATTTTGGCTATTTTTGATGTATAAGTCACCTTGATGCTTCCTACCAGGTTTTGAGTCAACTGGCCTTTCCGGTCAGGAGAAGAAGCAAAAAACAGATTTTCAAGATGGCCGTTGGCAGTCATCTTGCATTTCCAGTTGGACTGATTTTAGCTATTTTTGCTCTACAAGTCTCCTTGATGCTTCCTACCAAGTTTCAAGTCAATTTTGGTTCAAGAGAAGAAGCGAAAAATAGATTCTTAAGATGGCCGCCATTGGATTTCCTATCAGAATGATTTTAGCTATTTTTAATCTACAAGTCACCCCGATGCTTCCTACCAGGTTTTGAGTCAATTGGCCTTTGGTTCAGGAGAAGAAGCAAAAAATAGATTTTCAAAATGGCCACCATGCAGCCATCTTGGATTTCGGATCGGAATGATTTTAGCTATTTTTGATCTTGCTTCCTACCGAGTTTCGAGCCCATTGGCCCAGGGGTGTAGGAGGAATAGCCTTTTAAAGCAATTGTTGATGCTGCACAACGCATGACGGATGAAGCACGAGGGACATTGGCCGATCACAATTGCTCACCATGAGCACTTCGTGCTCAGGTGAGCTAAAAACAGCCATCAAAAGAGATGGCATATCCCCCGACCAAGCCGCCATTTCTAAATTTGGTGTATTTTTCAATCAAATATGTTTGTGTTGAGGTTTTACGGCCCAGTCAACACAATGGGGTCATGTCGAGCGTGGTCAGTTTACCTAACCACACGTTTACTGGGCAGGCTTAGTCCTCTAAGCGGTTAACCAGTATTGTGCACTTTCTTTCGCCAGAAACTGACAACTGCCCTTCTTGAATCAGTGGAAGGGAGAGAATGACCGTAGAAAATATTTCATGATCAATCTCCACGAAAGAATGTTGCCGACATCGGCGGGGGTTGAACCTGCGACCTCCTGGTACATATTTCTATAAGATTGCATGAAGATATCCTGAACGGTTACAGAATCATGTGGCGTACAAGAATGTTGACGGACAGCGCCATGCCATAATATGTCTATTTTTTTTTTCAAAATGGGCGTATAAAAAGTATAAATGCAAGAGTTATGGTTCTTGTGCTCTGCGCATCATCTAATGTTGATATAATATATATATATATATATATATATATATATATATATATATATATATATATATATATATATATATGAAGTTTCGTGAAGATAGCTTGAACGGTTTTTAAGTTATAGAGCAGACACGATTTTTGACAGAGTCAACGGGAAATAACTCAAAAAGTATAAATGCAAGAGTTATGGTTCTTGCGCTCTGCACGTCATCTAATGTTGATTGATATTTATATGAAGTTTCGTGACGATAACTAGAACGGTTTTCAAGTTATAGAGCGGACACGATTTTGTAACAGAGTCTAAGGGAAATAACTAAAAAAGTATAAAGCAAGAGTTATTGTTCTTGCACTTTGCACACTGTCTAATGTTGACTGATATTTATGTGAAGTTTCCTGAAGATAGTTTGAATGGTTTCAAGTTATAGAGCAGACAGGAGTGTGACAGACAGACACCCAGGGGAAAACAATGTCTCCCAACCTTAAAGGGGGGAGATAATAAAAAGTGAGAGTTGTCTCTCCTACTAGTCCTCACCTATGCCTCTACCAAATATTATCAAAATATGTCAAACCAATAAGAAGTTATAGAGTGCACAATAATTTGGCTTAGAAATTTATTCAGGGGAGATAACTAAAATGTGACATGCCTACTAGTCATGTACCAAATATTATCAAAATATTTCAAACCATTAAGAAGTTGTGGAGTACACAAGAACTTGGCTTAGAAATTTGTTCAGGATAGATAACTAGAAAAAAGAACAAAGTAAGAATTGTCCTTCTTGCATGCAACACTCCTACGTGACCTGATATATATCCCTATCAAATATTATCAAATTACCTCAAAGAGTATGGGAGTTAAAGCCTGCACAATATTTCGGTTTCAGGGTATATAACTACATAGCAAAGAAAGTGAGAGTTACTTCTCTTGCACGCAACAGCCCTTCTGGTCCTTATCTATGCCTCTACCAAATATTATCAAACTATTTCAAACCATTAAGGAGTTATGGAGGGCACAAGAATTTGGCTAGGAAATTCATTCAGGGGAAGTAACTACAAAAAGAACAGAGCAAGAACTGTTCTTATTGCATGTGACACTCCTACTTGACCTGATATATGTCTTTACCATATTTTATCAAATTATCTCAAATAGTATGGGAGTTATGGCCTGCACAAGATTTCTGCTTCAGGGGAGATAACTACATAAAGAAAAAAGTGCGAGTTGTCTCTCCTGCACGTTAATTGCCTACTGGTCCTCCTCTACATCCTTTCCAAATATTATTATATTATTAAATTATCTCAAACAGTATGGGAGTTATGGCCTGCACAAGATTTCAGCTTTCAGGGGAGATAACTACATAATGAAGATAGTGAGAGTTGTCTCACTTGCACACCTACTGGTCCTCCTCTTCATCCCTTCCAAATATTATTAAATTATCTCAAACAGTATGAGAGTTATGGCCTGCACAAGATTTCCAGGAAAGATAACATAACAGAAAAAGTGAGAGTTGTCTTTCTTGCATGTGACATGCCTACCGGTCCTCCTCTTCATCCCTATCAAATATTATCAAATTATCTCAAGCCGTATGGGAGTTATGGCTGCACAAGATTTTGGTTTCTGGGGGAATAACTACATTCATATAACAAAGAAAGTGAGAGTTGTCTCTTTTGCATGCTACATGCTTACTGGTCCTCCTCTTCATTTCTAATGTATATTATCAAAATATGTCTAAGGGTATCAAAGTAATGGAGTGCACAAGGATGAGTCTACAATTTCTGCTTCTGGGGAGATAACTACATAAGGAATAAAGTGAGAGTTGTCTTTCTTGCACGTGACACACCTACTCGTCTTCCTCTTCATTCCTACCAAATATTATCAAAATATCTCAAACAGTATGGGAGTTATGGCCTGCACAAGATTTTGGCTTCAGGGGAGATAACAATATAACTTAGCAAGTTGTCTCTCTCTTGCAGACAACACGCCTTCTGGTCCTCCTCTTCATTGCTACCAAATATTATCAATATATGTCTAAGGGTATCAAAGTTATGGAGCGCACAAGGATGTGTCTATGATTTCTGCTTCAGGGGAGATATTTACAAAACAAAGAAAGTAAGAGTTGTTTCTCTTGCACGCGACATACTTGCTGGTCCTCCTCTTCATCCCTACCAAATATTATCAAATTATCTCAAACAGTATGGGAGTTATGGCATGCACAAGATTTCCGCTTCTGGGGAGACAACTACATAACAAAGAAAGTGAGAGTTGTCTCTCTTGCACACAACATGCCTACTGGTTCTCCTCTTCATCCTTACCAAATATTACCAAAATATATTTAAGGGAATCAAAGTTATTGAGCGCACAAGGATGAGTCTATAATTTCTGCTTCAGTGGAGATAACTACACAAGAGTTGTCAGAAGACAACGCAGCATTCCGGAAAGGGCTAATCGGATAAGCAAACAATCTTTATTAAATATTAAAGATTAAATGCAGAACTTCAACTTATATGAACTTAAACTTATATGACCTGACTTTGATGTCTGAAGAATGTCAAAACTGAGGGTTAGGAAATATGCCATTGAAATATCTTCCCTAAGGTTGGTGTGGGCAAAATATGAAAGCTGTATCTTACATGCTGAATCCCTTAGCTTGGTGGGGATGAAATATGAAAGCTATATCTTACACAGTGATTTTTTTTACAATTTTGCCTTTATGGGTCCTGGGACTCGCTAGGTCCAGAATTCATGCATCCCAAACTCAAACTATGCATCCAGCCTGGGACTCGTGGTGAAATATTTTGTTGCGTCCTAGACTTTTCATTTAAACTTGTGTAACAGTGTTTTATAATTACTTTCTTAGTATTTTAATTAGATGTGCAATAAAAGTAAATAGTGGTGACTGAGTTGCTTTAATTCTTTCCAGAAAACTTCCTGAGAAATATGAAACTATAGTACCACTGTCTATTAAAACAGAAGTGTTAAGAAAATGTTTTCACCTACAGGTTTATGAAAATGTTTTCATAAAACTTCAGTTTTTGTGACAGATGATCAATTACCTGTGATACATAATTAAGGACAGACATTTTGTCTGTTTTGACTAGACCATAATACAAAGCAGACTTTTTTTTGTCTGTTGCTTTGTGGGTTGTTTGGAACTGGGGGTTTCCGTTATCGAGATTGCCATCATTGGCAGTCACAGACTTTGTTGTCCGTGTCAGTCTGATTTGCTGACGTAGCAGACCGAACAGCGTTTGCTGTAAGGGGTCTAGTTTTATTATCTTTTTAGGGTGCATCTTTTTCTTCTTTCAAAAAAAAAAAAGAAACAATAAACGATCGCTGTTTCCTGTTGACAATTGCAATGTCAATGTTGGTGTTACGATAAAAGTTCTCAACAGACTAAAAACCAATACTTTAGTGTCCGCTACGGTTTCCTCCGGTACTGGACAACTTGGTATTGATTTTTGACTGTATAGGTAGAATCGGTGTACCGTAGAGATACGACGCCTTTCAGTATTGGCTTTTTCCGAAAATGGAAGTAGATTTCAAGAAGCAAAACATGCGTACATTCGAGAATTTTATGAGTCCACAGGACTCACCAAGGCTAATTTTTTGCGTCCTCTGGCAAAATAATGCGTACAGGACGCAGGACGCACGCCTAAAAAAATCACTGCTTACATACTTCAGCAGTTATGTACTTTTCAAAACTTAAAGACAGCTGTTAATGACAAAGTATGACTTGAGCTTGATCTAGGCAAAAGGTAAAACTGGGATGTGTACTATTGAAAGGTCTTACCCTAAGGTAGGTGTCAGCCAAATATTAAAGGGGTATCTTGAATATTTCAGCAGTTACGAACACTTTCCAAAACTTAAACGCAGAGCTCAAACATGGATTTAAATGACAAAGTATGACCTGACCTTGACCTAGGCAGAAGGTCAAACTGAGGAAAGGATGTGTGATATTGAAAGGTCTAACCCTAAGGCTGATGTGGGCCAAATATTAAAGCTCTATCTTGAATACTTCAGCAGTTACAAACACTTTTCAAAACTTAAACGCAGAACTCGAACATGGGTTTAAATGACGAAATATGACCTGCCCTTGACCTAGGTAGAAGGTCAAACTGAGGACAGGGTGTATGCTATCGAAAGGTCTTACCCTAAGGTAGTTGTGGGCCAAATGTTAAAGCGATACCTTGAATATTTCAGCAGTTACAAACACTTATCAAAACTTAAACGCAGAACTCCAACATGGGTTTAAATGACAAAGTATGACCTGACCTTGACCTAAGCAGAAGGTCAAACTGAGAAAGGAGTGGGTGCTATTGAAAGGTCTAACCCTAAGGCTGGTGTGGGCCAAATATTAAAGCTCTATCTTAAATACTTCAGCACTTACAAACACTTTTCAAAACTTAAACGCAAAACTTAACATGGGTGTAAATGACAAAGTAAGAACTGACCTTGACCTATATAAATGGTCTAACTCCGGAACGGGGGTATATGTTATTGAAAGGTCTTACCCTAAGGTAGGTGTAGGCCAAATAGGAAAGCAGTACCTTAAATAATTATAAAACTATGGACACCTTTGAAAACTTAAACATTGTGCTAACGCGGACGCCGACACCAACGTCTGGGTGACAACATAAGCTCTCCGGGGACATAGTCCCGGCGAGCTAATAATGAATAAAGTGAGAGTTGGCTCTCTTGAAGGCTATGTAGCCTACTTGTCCTCCTCTTCATCCCTACAAAATATTATCAAATTATCTCAAACAGTATGGGAGTTATGGCCTGCACAAGATTTCGGCTTCAAGGGAGATAACTACAGAACGAAGATCATGAGAGTTGTCTATCTTGCATGCGACACACCTACTGGTCCACTCTACATTCCTACCAAATATTATCAAAATATGTCTAAGATTATCAAAGTTATAGAGTGCACAAGGATGCGTATATGGACGGACGGATGGACAGATCTGCAGACGTTCTTATAAGAGGTAATGAGGTTATCCCTTGATCTTTCTTTGATCTTTTTTAACCCCACAACACTATTTTTAACCCCTCAACACCAATTTTTACCAATTTTTAACCCCACATTGATGGAATAAACAGACACCAATACAAACACTAACCTCGGAATGTACCTGGCATATGTGCGGACAGACGCCATGCTGATCGCTATATCCCCCGAACCTATCGGTCGGGGGATAAAAAGGTTTTAAAACCAAAAGGTAAAACTGAAATAAATATTTCGAAAAATGGCAGTTTTTTCAACCTAAATTTTGTGGTCCTTGGTGCCATTATTGGATTGTATATGAAAGGGATCCCTCAAAAGAAACAACAGTCCTAATATTAAAGCAATGCACTGAAGAATAAAGGTAACATATCACTGAACAAGAGGCTCACAAGGGCCTGAATTGCTCTACTGACATGTACGATATCTGTTTGTTTTTTTTTTGTTTTTTGGTTTTCACCACCGGTACAATAACTTTCTTTGCAGGTAAAAGACTTTTTCCACATGAAAAATGCTTAGAATAACCTTTCATGCAACTTTAATGATTCCAACTAAAAGGTGGGAACTATCGATAATTCATTCAGCAGATAGCGTGCAGACAAGCCATTATCCAACAATCTGAGCCCTCCTGCGTGACCTTGAAAATGGGGTCAAGGTCACCAAAATAAAATTAGTTATTTTTCATGCCACAACAATTTGGCTGTGCAAGTTTAGCTAAAATCCATCCATTCCTTCAAGAAATACAGTGCAGACAAGCCATTTTCCAACAAATAAGCCCTAGTGTGATCTTGAAAATGAGGTCAAGGTCACGAAAATCTAATCAGTTCTTTTCCATGTCACAACAATATAGATGTACAAGTTAGGTCAAAATCAATCCATTCCTTTAGGAGACAGGGTGCAGACAAGCCATTTACCAACAATCTAAGCCCTAGTCTGACCTTAAAAATGGGGTGGTCACCAAAATATAATCAGTTCCGATGCATGTCCCAAAAATATAGCTGTGCAAGTCTGGTCAAAATCTACTCATTCTTTCAGGAAACAAGGTGCAGACAAGCCATTTTCCACCAATCTAAGCCTTAGTGTGACCTTGAAAATGGGTCAAGGTCATCAAAATCTAATCAGTTCTTTTCCATGTCTCAACAATTAAAATGTACAAGTTTGGTCAAAATCCATTAATTCATTTAGGAGATAGTATGCAGACAAGCAATTTTCCAACAATTTAAGCCTTACTGTGACCTTGAAAATGGGGTCAAGGTCACCAAAATCTCATCAGTTCTTTTCCATGTTTCAACAATATAGCTGTACAAGTTTGGTCAAAAACCATTGATACATTCGAGAGATAGGGTGCATACAAACCATTTTCCAACAAATCTAAGCCCTCCTGTGACCTTGAAAATAGAGTCAAGGTCACCAAAATCTAATCAGTTCTTTTACATGTCCCAGCATTGTACATGTGCAAGTTTGGTCAAAATCTACTCATTCCTACAAGAGACAGGGTGCCGACAAGCCATTTTCCAACAACCTAAGCCCTCCTGTGACCTTGAAAATGGGGTCAAGGTCACCAAAATCTAACTGTTCTTTTACATGTCCCAGCAATGTAGATGTGCAAGTTTGGATAAAATCTATTCATCCCTTCAAGAGATAGGATGCAGACAAGCCATTTCCCAACAATCTTAACCATCCTGTGACCTTGAAAATGGGGTCAAGGTCACCAAAATCTAATCAGCATTTTTCCCCCTCCCAATGATATATTTGTGTAGGAATATAGGAATAATGTCAATTTTGGTTCAAGAGATGGTGCCGTTGGCATTCGAGATATGGTACCCCCTGGCTAAATCATGGGTTCCAAATGGGTGTGCCTAACTACAGTAAAGTGGTGTAAAATGGGGTAAAGAGGCATATCTAATGAAGATTTGATATACTGTTTGTATTACCCATGCAAGCCAGGTTGGGAAGGCTTTGTAGTGGAAGGGGTGCTTTGCGTCCATCAGTCACGCTATCTCCACCTAAAACTCTGTGCGGAATTTAACCAAACTTGCTACATGACTTCCCCGAGTGGTAAGGGTGTGCAAGAGCAATGTGCGCTATCAGTTAGTTTGTCCATCTGCACTCATGTTCCCTCCTCCTAAACCACTGTGTAGAATTTAAATAAACTTGCTACATGACTTCCCGGCATGGTAAGAGTGTGCGAGAGCAGCATTATTTTTCTGTTTGTCCATCCTTCCATCACGCTATCTCTTTTTCTAAACCATTGGGTGGAATTTAACCAAACTTGCTACATGACTTTCATGTGTATTAAATATCAAAAGCAAAACAAGCTTGCATTTACTTTTTTTTGTTTTACAGAACCATCAATCATACCAACTGTGTGGGCTTTTTCATTTTAGAACTTGACATTTTGTTATAAAATGTAAATTGTTAGGGGTACCCTCTTAAAAATTAGGGAATTTTGCATACTTCACATTTTTGCTCAAGAAAATGTTTGGAAATAATATTTTGCAAACGATAAGTAACAAGAGCTGTCGCATGATAGCATATCTCGCCTGTTTGTGCCTTGTCTACCTATGTTTTCACATTAACACATCAAAAGGTGTATTTAGTATTTTTATATGATTCTATTCCAAATACAATAAGTTTTGTGAATCTGAAAATAAATCACAAATCTCTCTATAAATTTTAATGCAAATGTAGGTCACAATGACCTACATATATTTTAGGTTACTTAATGTCACATGGAACTAATATTCATGCTATGATATTTCTCCATCAAATAGTCTTTGAAATATAAGGAAAAATCACTGGACCATGAAATATAGGTCACACTGACATGCATATATTTTGAGGTCAGCCTTCCTGTCACATGGAACTAATATCTAAGGTATGACATTTCTCTTATCAAGTAGTCATCAAGATATAAGACATAATCACTGGACCATGAAATATGGGTCACATTGACCTAAATGTATCTTTAGGTCACTCTTATAGTCACATGGAACTAATATCTAAGGTATGACATTTCTCTATCAAATATTCTTCGAGATAAGGCATAATCACTGGTCCATGAAATATAGGTCACATTGACCTATAGATATTTTGAGGTCACTCTTCGTGTCACATGGAACTAATATCCAAGGTATGACATTTCTCTATCAAATAGTCTTCGAGATATAAGGCATAATCACTGGACCATGAAATATAGGTCAAACTGACCTACATATACTTTGAGGTCACTCTTAGACACTTAGTGTCACATGAAACTAATACCCAAGGTTTGACATTTCTCTATCAAATAGTCTTCGAGATATGAGGCATAATCACTGGACCATGAAATATAGGTCAAACTGACATGCATATATTTTGAGGTCACTCTTCGTGTCACATGAACTAATATCCAAGGAATGACATTTCTCCATTAAATAGTCATCGAGATATAAGGCATAATCACTGGACCATGAAATATGGGTCACATTGACCTACATATATGTTGAGGTCACTCTTCGTGTCACATGGAACTAATATCTTAGGTATGACAAAGTTCCTCATCAGAGACTCCTGCATAAGTTGGATTATTACAGTGTGCAAGGCGAAAACCTCACCTGAATCCAGTCTTTTCTAGGCCGAAGGAAACAACGAGTCCTTCTGGATGGAACCACCTCTTCACAAGCAGACATAATATCAGGAGTGCCTCAAGGTACAGTGCTAGGACAGCTACTTTTCCTAGCATTCATTAATGACCTCCCAGAATGCACAACTAGTGAGATGAGTTTGCTGATGATGCACTTCTCTTCAGACCAATTAGAGGTGCGAAGGACGAATCCCTTCTACAGCAAGATCTTCCCTTCTCTTGGCGAATGGGAAGAGAGATGGCAGATGAGATTCAATCTTCAGAAGTGCAAAGTGGTCCATATTTGTACGTACAAGAGGTACCAAAGACAGCCTACTTATACACTACATGGACATGTGCTTGAGGCAGTGGACAGCCCTAAGTACTTAGATCAGTGACAACCTTTTCCTGGAAGACCCATGCTGACAGCAGCCAAAGCCTCAAGTACTCTTGGTTTTCTGAGATGTAACCTCATCAACTGCACCAAGGAAGTCATAGAGAGGACTGACAACACATTCGTCCTCCCAACCCTTGAATATGCCACCCCCCTATGGGACCCATTCCTCAGCTCAGACATAAATAGACTGGAACAAGTCCAGTGAAGAGGAGCCCGCTATGTCCACAACAATTACTGGGACAGAACGCCTGGCTGTGTCACTAAAATGGTCAGGGATCTTGGTTGGCAGACCCTTGAAGAATAAAAATGCAACCTCCGTCTTATAATGCTCTTCAAGATACAGCATGGGCTCGTAGACATGGTGTCAGGTGACGTTTTACGACGCAGTGATCGAAGAACCAGAGGTGCTCACCGATTATAACAGCCAGCAGCCTCGAAGAATGACCAACTATACCAACCAGCAGTCTCGCAGAATGTGACAATCGTCACTGACAGTGTCAACCTTGTAAGTTTTATGACAATATTTGCAGAAAATGTGTTTTTATTTGCATGTTAAATTGGCACCCCCTTCATGGCAGACGGAACGCTTTCATACCTTTTCGAAATTTAGTCATTAGTGGGTGGGGCCATTTTATATATTTTGTTTAAAGGTTGAAGATATGGGCATAAATCTCTGAACTTAATAGCCCCAAACACATAAAAGGTCAGTGAAAAACACTGTCCATGCGTCAGGTGGAATTCTGGGTGGTTTGCCATTTATGAGAATGAGGGATAATATTGTTTTCTTACTCTGTTTGTTTATCAGTAATGATCAGATACTGATCAAGGTGCACGAAAGTACAAGAAAAGAGCATACTTTTTGATGTGACATGAGCTAAACCCTCAAATCAAAGGATAGGAGAAAAAATGTGCGCAGAATTGGCAGATGCGCAGAATTAGGCTACCCACCTGTTTGGATTGCCTGCCCCTGCGGGGATTTCTTGGCTAAAGTTTTAATCTGCTGGTGGCCTTGTCATAAATTCACTTTTTTCTCTTTTTATGTGGCATACTTATGTGCCACACCACAAACCTGACCGACCGAGAGAAACACAAAACAAAACTGGTTCTTTAAAAAAAAAAAAAAAAAAAATAAGAAATCGTGCATAAAGTCACGCACACCGATTAACAAAAAAAGTTGATACCCACTGACCAGTTCATTGCGTTTTACATTTTCACTTTAAGCCTGTCATTCTTTTTGGCCAGTGATTTCTCCTGGACTCATTTGACAGACGACAGATTCCTACTTCCGCAGACAATATCCCAGCAGCCCAAAGTAATGCGCATGCGCACATTGCGGTGACTCGCGAGGCAAGTTGCTGAAAGAAGGTCCGAAGAAATTTGGTAATTCTGGGTATTTCAGGGAACTGTCAATTTGATTTGTCAGTTTTCATAGACATTGTTGAAAAGTTTGAACTATAGTTTGATAGTGATTGCACCATTGCGTCCATAAACGATGTAAACCAACATTATATAGTGTTTGGATAACTGGTTGTTTACTGACCGAAATTTCGGAGAAAGGGCGTCCACTAGGTGGCGCCTTAACCGGAAATGTGAGGAATATAAACAAAAGCACGTGGAAACTGTCAAAATTCGTACTTGTGACGTCCAGTTAATTTTTACATTTGTAGGATGCAAGATTCGCCATTTAATTATTATTAGAAAGATGAGTGTTCAGGTAAAAACACCGACAAAGGCTCAATTCGAGCCTTCCGATTTCAAGATTGGACAAAGATTCTCCACAGAAACAGTGACTTCGAAGGATGACTTAAATTTGAGAATCGAGTCCAACAGATTTACACAAACATGGCAGCGTAAAAGAAGATACAGTCAAACATATAGACGTGAAGAAGCAACTGTTAGAAGAAAGCGAATAAGATCTTTGGTAATGGAAAAACCAGTTTTACCTAATAAATTCTTGTTGGGAGGAAATATAGATGATCCATTGAATTTGAATGGCCTGTACACAAGTGAAGATGGTAAGAAATTAAATGACAAAACTCCACAGTCATCACCAATGCGAACCCCTTCTCACAGAAAACATGTGGAAGTCCGATTTCCCACAAATATAGCAGATCCACTGAATTTAAATGCTAATGAAAATGAAACGGACATGTCTAAATTGTGTAAACGGAAGAACAAGAGACACAATAGGCACAAGAAAAAAGACAGTTCTTTCATTAGTCCACAAAGTACTTATAGTTCAGAAAAAAGAAAAGATCTCATGGAAGCATTAAAAATAGACATTGAACCCCATTCTTCTGTCAGTACTTCAGTTCATAGTGACACATCTAAGCAAAGAAAAGTTAGTGACAAAATTGTTTCTCCAGTTATCAGGCAAACATCACCTAAAAGCAAGAAAAGACGGCGGACAAATAGTGGTGGGAAACCTGAAGCATCTGCAACAGTATCTAGGGCACTTCTCATATCACAATCTAAAACAACTCAATTAGAGGCAAATAAAAAATTCACATCACCAAAGTCATTCAGTCGTCAGGCAAGTCAGATTGCAAAGCCGTCACAGAGCAGATTGTCAATTTCATCATCATCATCAAAAGGGAAACAGCAGCCAAAGTTTATCTATGGAAACTATAACAAGTATTATGGTTATAGAAATCCTAGCTTAGCTTATGACCACAGACTTGATAGTTTTAAATCTGAATGGTTTGAAGGAAAGTCAGTTCTGGACATAGGATGCAATGTTGGCCATTTGACCTTATCCATTGCTAGAGACTTCCAACCAAAGAAAATTGTAGGCATTGATATAGACCAGAAGTTAATTGCTGCAGCTAGGAAGAATATCAGATATTATTTGTCTTCAAATGTGACTGACGCTACAAAATTTCCGATTTCACATGCTCTTAATTATGGCCCCATTGAAGCACCACCACTTACATCCAAAGATCAGAGATTCCCACACAATGTTCTCTTTATGCAGGTAAGGTTTTAGACTGCACATATTTTTTGTAATAAATGTTGTAGAAAAATATTTTTGTTTAATAAGAATTAAATCACATTGTTTACCCTGTCACTTTTTTTTTGTGCTAAGTTCCAAAAAGAAATACAGTGCTTCATGATTAAATGGCACAAATATGATCAAAGAGCTGTGGGTTCAAGTCTAATGATTTCTTCAGACATATCCTTTAGAAAGAGATTTTATCCACATTGCTTCAAGGGAGACTCAAAAGACTGATCGCCTTGCAGTATAAATGCTGAAGTTTTAGATTTAGTGTTTCCACTAAAGACTGCATTTACATTTCACTTGTAGGCCAAGATAATATTGCTGGTTGTCAGGAGACTTTTAAGTAGCAAAAAGTCTCCTGACAATCGGTGGTCAGTAGATACTTCCTAATATATATAAGTACCTGTACATTGTATACTGCACTCGGAATTATAAGGAATGCAAAAAATCAACTTTTCAACAAATTTTATTTTACAATAATGCTATATCACTTTTAGAGCCTTTCTATATTAATACATTCTTTCGTAGAGACTGATCATGAAATATTTTCTATGGTCATTCTCTCCCTTCTGCTGATTCAAGAAGGGCAGTTGTCAGTTTCTGGCGAAAGAATGTGCACAATACTGGTTAACCGCTTAGAGGACTTAGTCCTGCCCAGTAAACTTGTGGTTAGGCAAACTGATCGTGCTTGACATGACCCCATTGGGTTGACTGGGCCGTAAAACCTCAACACAAACACAAACATTCTTGTCTGATTGGGCACAAAAGAGCTATACCCGGCACACCTCTGCCCTCGAATCCTAGCTGGAGCACTGTATATACATGTACTAGAGCAAGTCGATGGCGCGCTATCGCATATCCCCGCGCCAGCGCCATCACATATCTCCGTGCACATCAAAATTCCAAATGCATTCCTCCAGTCCTCATCCATAGGGCTATTACAGTTTCAAGGTTCTAGCTGAAAAAGCCTAAGAGAAGTTGTAAAATCCAGGGGTCATCCTAGAGCATTCAGAGAGGGAGAAGTTTTGCAACAATATCAGGATTTCAGGGAGAAGTTTTGGTCCAAATTTTGTATTTCCCTATACATTCTATACATTTTCTCTTCTCCCTCAGCTCAAGATAGGGAGAAGTCAACCAGCTTAAGGAGACTTTTTCTCCCAAATTGCCCTCTAGGATGACCCCTGAAAATCTAAAAAAAAAAAGGACACAGAATCCTACATTTTGACCTGTAGTGACCCCCAGACATCCCCCTGGGCAAAATTTTTGCACCACTGTATTTTACTCTTCATTACCTTCGATTTGATATGCAACATAACTGTTTGTACAAAATGGATTTTGGACCCATCGGGGCCACACCTCCTGTCCCTGCCCCCTGGGGTTACATCAAAATTCCGAATGTGTTTCCTCCAGTCCTCATCAATAGGGCTATTACCTGTGACAGTTTCATGGTTCTAGCTCAAAAAGACGAAGGGAAGTCGTGTGACAATAAAAAAAAAAGGACACAAAATCCTACTTTTTGACCTCTAGAGACCCCGAGACGGTCACTGGACAATTCGGCCCATGACAAAATCGGCCCATAACCTTTTCGGCCCATAGCAATTTCGGCCCATAGCAATTTCGGCCCACAGTATAATTGATGGTATAATTGCTTTGTTTGCATATAATTGGTATGTTTGTATGGCCAAATCAGTAGCCTGTTTCTAAGAGACAAACTTACTAATTAAAGTGAATGGTCGATTAACTTTTACCTGTACTTGTTATTTTTCATTTTATGAGGTCGAAAAGGAGATGAAATGAAAAAAAAAAAAAAATAGAAATTAATATAATCAGTATTTAATATAATTTTTTCAATTAATTAAAATCATATAAGCTGAAAATGCTATCTTTAGTATTTTGAAAATGCTTATCGGTTTCTTTTCTTTGATCGTTCTCATTGTAGACATGAGTTAGAAAAGTGAAATGTAGCGTTGTTTACAGCCACATTGGGCTTATTGTACACTGCTTTTCTTGTTTCTGAGCACTATCATCTTCCATTTCTTATGGAATATGTGCACATCAATTAGTTTTCACTGAGTAGAAAATCTTCAATTTTGTACTTTGTTGAGCAGTGGTTTCCAAATCATATATCGGTTAACGTAATTCATAAGGCGAAAACAGGTGTGTTTGTTTAGTTTACTTTTTTATTATTTGGAATAAAATTTGTTCGTATTGATTTGTTTACCGTCAACACGCCTGTTCTTGCCTCCAGATGGAACAAAACAGAAAACGATATATATTTTAAACTATTTAATGAACAGTAAAACTCAGAAATGAAAAACATTCTCATCAGAAGCATACATACAATGAAAAAATAGGAACAGGAGGGCTAGAAGAGAACGAACGTAAATATCACTCTAGAAAGAGTGACAGTTGACATTAGTTGGCAGTGAACACGTCGGCTTTTGTTTGTGAGTGGCACTGGCACTTGATTAGAACAGGGATGCCCCTGATTGGAACTGCTTGGGTAGTACGTGATGTTGCCACTAATTACACATAATTAATTAGGCAACGTCAAATAGATCACTACTCAGTTTCTGATCCAAAAAATACAATTACAAAGTTCATAAATATCTTCTTCTTTCTGAATTAACATACCCTCGATAATGTGTGTTTTTTTTATTTCATATAACATTTTCATTACAAAAGTTCATAACGAGAAAACTCATAAGTGAGGGAGGTATTTATTGAAAATGATATACGAGTAAAGGCCGAGCGGTAAAAAGGGGTATAGAAAAATATTCATTCTTTTTTTTTTTTTTTTTTTTTTTTCATTATTACTTTCACTAACCATCTTCTTGTATTTCCGCTGATATGTGGCCCTATACAAGCCTCATTATCATTTATGGGCCGAAATTGCTATGGGCCGATTTTCACATGGGTCGATTTTGTCATGGGCCGATTTTGTTATGGGCCGAATTGACCCGGAACCCCCCCCCCCCCCTCCCCCCCCCCCCCCCCCCCCCCCCCCCCCCCCCCGAGACATGCCCCCGGGGTAAAATTTTGCACCACTGTATTCTAGTCTTCATTAACGATTTGATATGCAACATGACTATGTGCAAAATGGATTTTGGACCCTTCGAGGCCACACCCCCTGGCCCTGTCCCCAGGGGTTACATCAAAATTCCGAATGTGTTCCTCCAGCAGTTGGGAGCATACAGCTTGAGAGTTAACAAGTTTGCTACAATTTTTTAACTTGTTTCAGTGTTGTGCCATTTTTTCACCTTCTGATTGTAGACTTACAGCAATTTTCATGGGCAAGTGGTTAATTTTGTATAGAAGATCTGTTACAAAACTTTATGATCAAGCAATAAAATTTTGTATGCATCATCTAGAAATGTGTACGCAGGGCCTTTGAAGATAATGAAAAATATACTTTTTAACGGGTCACACGAATCACCGAAATACTGGAATACTGCCGAAATACCGGAATACCCGTGAAAAATATTGGTACAGCTCAGGTGGTTTTTCAAAATCCCCCCCCCCCCCCCCCCCCCACTCACTCTTTCATTGTTTTTCGGTTAAATTCAATACCCCATCCCAACCCAAAAAAGTTCGGTTCGTTGCTGTCTGTACTAAGTGACCTTGAGTGTTATGGATATTAAGTGAAACGTTTTTTAATCAAAACCAATTAAAGCTCCGTTACATGCTACCACAAACTTACATGTATATATGCAATATATCCGCATCTTCTGATCATGGGCCCTCTGTTGAGCTTCCCGCAAAACGTCATTTCAATGTTTACATTTGCACCGTGCTGCAATCAATACACGCTACGAAAAAATGTCCGGAACTTCTTTACTAGCTGAAATTTCGATCTACTGCTTTGATTTGTCGAAAAAGTCTTGATAATTTAGTTCTGTTTTTAATATGCGTCTGTTTCATATGCATTTCTGACAAGAAAATGCTCTACAATGCAACATGGCAATAGTTCGTTTTTCTCCCAAAGCGGTTTCCCGCCACGTTGTCATATGACGTTACTGTTACGAGCATACGCTACCATTACGAGCACGCGCTTTCTTCATGCGGGAGCAATGGAAAATGTAACTTATACTAGAACAGTCCTGAAATGTATACCGTCGTCCGAGTGCATCTGAGCTGTCCTATTAGACTCTTTACATGGTTTACGGGATAGATTCGATGGGACTTGGAAACTATTTTTTTTTTTTTATGACAACTGACAAGTAGGAATAACCGTTTTGATGCGCAGACTGATATCTCACAAAGAGATAAGGTACTATTTTTTTGTGGCCCATTGTCGTCTTTTCACAGAAAACAGTACTCGGGCGTTTTTGATGTTAATGACGAAAATTCAGCGTCCGAAAAATTTTTAAATGGAAAAATGATCAATTAATAACAAAAAAAAAAAATGCCAGCCTCAAAGGATGAAAGTATGACACCTGCGTGTGCATTTTCGATGAGTCAGTCAGTCGGTGCAGGCAATACACAATGAGGAAGGGGTCGCATACCGTAGTCAGTCGCATGCTTTAATTGCTCGATCGCTGAAGTGTGAACTGCCAACACATATTTAACTACCGCTTGCTTAGCAAATAACGGTACTGTCGCAGGTGTGAAAAGCACGCGCTGGATTACTACTGTTCTTTTAAGATGCTACCGACGGTACGAATAACACGTGGTGGACTTTAGACTGCAGTCAAATAATCCGATCATAATAAGTAGTCGTCCCACAGGAAAAAAACATGCGTCTGGCGGACTCGGCTTTGGGAATTTTTAGGAGTCCGGACCCTGATTTATGCGTCCCGGGACACAGGATTCTGCGTCCCCGAGAACCCTGGCAATATTCGTACGTCCTGCTTGAGTCAGTTTTCGCTCATCAACATCCTTTTGAATATTAATAAAGCATCGAAACACTGCGATTGCAGACGGACAATAACGAATGCATATGGCCAATGCATAGAAAAGGATAAGTTTTCCAAATTGTCACTTTCTGATCCCCCAGAATTAGGTTTATTCCCTTGTTCTGTTGAAATATTAACCAATGCTGCCCTGTTCCTTGAAATGTATTTGGGTGTTCCCTTGGTCCACAGAAAACCCGGGTAGCCCCATTCACTGTTCGAGCAGGTAACATGGGCCGCAACAAAGCTCCATATGAAAAAGTACCGGATTCTGTGGCTTAGTTTGGTCCGGCCAACAAGTGGGCACGGCATGGTCATTTTTACTTAATGTGCCGTAAAAAATAAAACAAACACTCAAAAGTCACAAAGAGAATCAAACATCTGCCCCGAATCCACGAATTACGTATTTATGTTTGGTATTCCTGTAACTTCCTTTTCCCATGCAACAACCGCATGCGCTCAATATGAATGACGTACTGTGGTAAAAGAGCGGGAAATTCTCACTCGCGTGCAGGAACCGCACGTGTCAATATAAATTTACTTAAAGGGGCGCTTCTGCTATCAAAGAGGCATTGAATCAATGAGACAGCCCAAGCAGAAAGGGTGTCTGTCATACAAAAAACACACGTTACGAACACAAGGGGCCACAGAAGTTAATGACAATTCAAATGAGTGAGTGAGTTTTTTAACGTCCCACTAATACATGTAGCTAGGTCATACGGAGGTGTGGACCTTGGTTTAAAGTCTCATATGAAAGAAGCCTGGGATCAAACTCATGACCCATGGGTGAAAAAGCGCGCAGCTGTACCACTACACCACCGAGGCACCCTTTCCCAATATTTCAACCTGTTAAATATCTAATAAAAGGGCTGCAGACATTTCACCATGCCCCACCACTGCACTTACATCAAACAAGTACCATAACTTTGTTAATAAATTAATTAAGTTTCAAGAAAATATTGCAAACAGTTTTCAAGTTACAGAGCGGACACAAATATATTACAGAAATCACTAAAATAGTTTCGGTGTTCAAAGGGCCATAACTCCAAAAGTAGGCTCTATCGTCAAAGTATATGAAAGAAAAGAAGGGCAGTTGTCAGTTTCTGCTGAAATGATTAATAGCTGATGAATAAGCCCGCCCGGAAAAGTGTGCAGGCTTGATGAATAGTATTGACTGGACAGTTTAACTCCAGTTCAAACAAAAATTACGTCGATACAAAGTTCTCATGTCTGAAGTATGATTTACAATGTACGAACTTTGAACCGGATAAAACCTACAATACTGCTATGTACGTGCGACCAGCAAAGACTCAGGTTAGTCTGTGCATCGACCCACTAGATAAAGCAAGCTTCTTGCATACTGTACGATCAGTGAAGGGTCTGAACAGAATGTGCTGTTGCAGTTGCACTGTTTATTCCGATTTGGACAGCCCGGATATCGATGGTAATACGATCAGCGAATGCTCTTATCAGAATGTGCAGGTGCATACTGACCCGAGTCTTCGCTCATCGCACAAGACGTTTTGTTACACCCAGTGGTCATAGGGGGTACTTACGATTAGCGAAGGCTCTGATCAGACTACTGAGATCTGCTGATGTGCAGTCTCAGAGTGTGCAGGCTGATCCGTCTCTTCGTACAAGTTTTATTGTAGGTTTTGCCATGCACAGACTCATGCGCGAGTTGTTTGTGCAAACCTTAACGCTAAGCACCCTGGGTACAATTTTCAGCAGATGACATTTTGAAATATTTTTCTCATTCTTCCAAAAGAACATTATTTGCACTTCATTAAAATTGTCTCCACTGCATGAAATGTCAAATCCTGTTTTCTTGGTAATGAAAAGAAAAAGAAAAAAAAGAAAACTAATTCAATCTGTCGTGTGCTGAATTAGCCCAGAAGACGCTTTCCCGCCTATGCGCTAGGTTTATACAATGCGTCTCTTTTACTCGTTAAATAAATTACGGTCTTGGTTTTGCATATCGCATATTGAAGCCACAAAAACAGAACACTTTACATGGAAACGAAGTTCTCAAGATTGCTGTATAAGCCAATAAATATAATGTTATTAATGTATTATACTGTAAGAGAATAACGTAACAAAGTATTCATTTGTACTCTGATAAATGCAGGGTAAGGTACTCACACTGCAGGTTTTACTAGGTTAGCTAACTGTAACTGACTTAAAAGGGAGTTAACTTTGCAATTGCTTTACGCGTCTGATCTGTGCGAAATGGAATGTTTGTTTGTTTGTGTTGAGGTTTTACGGCCCAGTCAACCCAATGGGGTCATGTCGAGCGCGGTCAGTTTACCTAACCACAGGTTTACTGGGCAGGCTTAGTCCTCTAAGCGGTTAACCAGTATTGCGCACATTCTTTCGCCAGAAACTGACAACTGCCCTTCTTGAATCAGCGGAAGGGAGAGAATGACTGTAGACAATATTTCATGATCAATCTCCACGAAAGAATGTTGCCGACCTCGGCGGGGGTTGAACCCGCGACCTCCTGGTCTCCAGTCGGACGGCACATCTTACTGCGAAATGGAATGTGGAAGAGCATTTTTTATGAATCGCGTCAATACAGAGGGGGGCATGCTTATACAATAAGTGGTTAACCAGTACACTGAACACCCTTCCGCCAGAAACTTGTAACTGCCAATCTTGAAGCAGTGGAAGGAGCGAATGACCGTAGCAAATACATGTGTTTCATGATAAATTGCTCAATCTGTGAGGATTGAGTGCACGATCCTGACCATTGGAGATTAATGCGTCCGCCTACGTGGCATTATTCGTATTTTTTTTTTCGGGACGATGCTCGTTGGTCTCCAAATAAAAGCCTCTAAGATAGCAGAAGCGCCCCTTTAAGTGCCCGGGTACAAGGTAAGAAATAAACAAACAGAAATACGTTATTTTTTTATTTCTTGTTTTATTCATTAATTCTTTTTTTTTTTTTTTTTTTTTTTTTTTTTTTAATCTCTAGATAGAAATATTTCTGTATTTATTCAGCGGCAAATCAGCCGAATGATGCGTAAGCAAAATAAAGGTTCCGATTTCCTCCCCATGCAAACTCGGAAAATTCGGAGCTGTCAAACATTCTGACATCACTAATCTTTCATTGCGAGCTCGCCAGGATAAACTTTTGCCCACCGCAGAGTTCTTCAGGTAAGTGCGTGGTTTTGCGGAAGGAACTCGGCGGAAACGCGGTGGACGAAAAATCCGTCACGGTGGGAATTGGAGTGGGGTATCAGGAAGATCCGCGGTGGGCTACAAAATCAACCCCACCGGTTCGGGGGGGAGGTTTGAAAAACCACCTGAGCTGTACTGTATACCTGTGAAAGACACCTATTAAAGACACCAATATTGGCTAATTAATTAATTAAGTAATATTATGTCAACCTAATGGAAAAGGGATAATACTTTAACCTCAAATAATTTGCAAATTGTCTTTGAAGTGTTTTTTTTTTATTTTTTTTTTTTTTTTTTATTTGAAAGCATTGTTGATAGTCCACTAAATCAGAGCCTGAATACGACCGGAATACCCGTGAAAAATGTGAATTACCTACACTTCAAACAAAAAGTACATACAGCACAGCTCAGGTAAAAGAACAAAAAAACCCAAAAAACTCTTTACCCCGAATATTGGCATTTTGCGGACTTCCCAAAAACACTCGGAATCAATTTCAAACCGAGTAAAGGTAATATTCGATGGACAATACTCGCAAGTCCACACAAAGTATGTGTTATGCAAAGTTGCTCAGAATCGTAATGTTGTACGCGGAGACAATATTTCTCGCAAAGTTATGCAAAATTCCTCAGAGTAATTTGACTAAATATTTGTCCCTTTATTTATTTATTTAATAAATAAATTTATTTAGATATATCTTTAATAAATATAATTATTTATTTATATATTTATTTTTCCACCATATAGAACAGTTTGCGGGACGGTTATATCATCCACGCTCATTTGGATGCGCAGGTTAATCTAAGCCTGCACTGGTCGCAAAGGTCTTATTATCCCAAAAGTGTTTTCCAAATTTCTGCATTCCGATCCACCAAAATTAGGTCAATTCCCTTGTTTTCTTAAAATATTAACCAATGCTGCCTTGTTCCCTGAATATATTTGGTGCTCCCAAGGTCCAAAGAAAACCCTGGTAGCCCCATTCACTGTTCAAGCACGTAACATGGGCCTCAACAACGCTCCATATGAAAAAGTGCCAGATTCTTCCGCTTAGTCTACTCCGGCCACATAAGTGGGTCCGGCCTGGTCATTTTTACTTAATATGGAAAACAAAACAAACACATGAAAATCACAATGAGACTCAAACATCTGCCCCCAATCCACTAATTACATATTTATATTTGGTATTCCTGTAACTGCCTTTTCCCATGGAACAACCACACGCGCTCAATATAAATGACATACCATGGTAAAAGACTGGGAAATTCTCACTGGAGTGCAGCAACCGCACATGTCAATATAAATTTACTTAAAGGGGCGCTTCTGCTATCAAAGAGGCATTGAATCAATAAGACTGCCCATGTGAAAAGGGTGTCTGTCACACAAAAACACACTTTATGCACACATGGGATAAGAGAGGCTAATGACAATTCAAATGAGTGAGTGAGTTTTTTACATCCCAGTAACAGCTAGGTCATAAGGAAATGTGGACCATGGTTTAAAGTCCCATATTAAAGGCTTGAGAAGCCTGGGATCGAACCCATGACCCTGGGTGACAAGGCGAGCAGCTTGACCACTGTAACACACTACCGAGGCACCATTTCCCAATATTTCATACTGTTTCAAGAAAATATCTCAAATACAGTACGGCTCAGGTAAAAGAACCAATTTTTTTTTTCATTTCGCGGACCAATTTTACAATCCGCAATTTTCTGCCGAGTGGTTTGGAATAAACCAATCTGAGTGAAAAAGTTTTACTCGAAGTTATGCGCTCGATATTCCGAGGATATTCAGCGGACCTCAGTGTACCCATGATATTCGGAGTGTTTGCGAGTATTTGCAAGTGGCAATAGATTATTCTGTACAGGTAAGTTTGACCACTCAGATCATTCTCACACGACAATAATGAAACAAAAATTGTTACAACTGCGAATACAATAAATACCCTCTTAACTAGTGCTGGCAGCAGCAGGATCAGACTGCAAAATGTACCCACTTACATAAATAGTTCTGCTTCTGACAACCAACTCTGCGACTGGTTTTTATGTTTCAGCTGCGAGTATCAAAGGGTATATCCAAACAACAGCTGGTAGCCCCAGTGCGCAAGGCCAGCGACGTATTTGGCCCAAAGCCTTGGATGATTTCTAATCGCCCAGTTTTAGTTTTGGATTAAGGGTGGTGGTCGCCTGAGTCTTCCTGTGACAAGCACTTTTATCCAGGCTGGCTCATTTTTCCCGTGTCACTTTGCACGTGCTGCGGCTGCCAAGAAAATAGTTTGAAACCCCTGAAGCACTGCTGAAAATTCTAGAGGAGATGTCGATGTAACTGTTTTAGTATTTTACAGTGAAAATAGGCTGACCATTTCATGTGAATCGTCTGCCTAGCAGACGATTCACATGTACATGTAACGCCACGCTTAATTTACACAGGAAAATAAGAAGGAAAAAAAAAACATGAAAACGCCGTCTGCTGAATATGCTAAGCGCTTCAAGGATTAAAGTAGGGATACATTTCATTTGATAAGGGAGAAACGGACTCGCTGGAATGTATCTACACTGCTGTGATTGAGGCCTGGACGGTTGATGATTGGACCAGGGTTAGGACTGTCCATTCTAATCACCACTTAATGATGACGGTGACTTGGTGTCTTATGTCTCTTTCAACAAAAAAAATAAATAAAAAAAGAAAATATTTAAGTCATATTGAGATGATAGAACGCGGCATCTGGTCAGGGTATTCACTGTTTGCAAAAACAGTTTAGCCATTTTTCTCTAGGAATATCTAAATCTCATAACCGGATGTACCTAAAATGGACGAGCCAGAATCTTACAAGTATTGCAAACTCTCTCTCTCTCTCTGGAAAGCTCTTTCTTATTACCCTTATGCAAATATGACATGTCTCTTTTCGAGCTAGAAGTTGTTTGCACTGACTTTATTGGAAAAATGATATCACACCCGCGGGAATCGAACGCGATTCGATCCCCACTTATCATGAAACACATGTATTTGCTACGGTCATTCGCTCCTTCCACAGTGGCACGGCTTCAAGATTGGCAGTTACAAGTTTATGGCGGAAGGGAGTTCAGTGTACTGGTTAACCCCTTATTGTATAAGCATGCCCCCTTCTTCATTGGCACGATTCATAAAAAAATGCTCCCAATCCCATTTCGCATGGACCATACTCGTAAAGCAATTGCAGTTAACTCCCTTCTGGCAGTCAGTTGCAGTTAGCTCCCTTAAAAGAGTAAAAACCTGCAGTGTGAGGACGTTACCCCGAATTTATCAGGGTATAAATGAATATTATATTATGTTATTCTCTTACAGTATAATATACATTAATAACATTATCTTTATTAGTTTATACAGCAATCTTCGAAACTTTCGTTTCCATGTAAAGTGTTCTGTTTTTGTGTCTTCAACATGCGATATTTGCAAAACCAAGACCGTAATTTATTAAAAGAGTAAAAGAGGCACATGTATAAACCTAGCATCGGTCGTAAAGAATCTTCAAAATGACATTTGTCCATAATGTTGTCATATGCCCTCACGGACATTCTAGGCAGAGTCTTCCTGGTTAGAACCTATTTGATACCTGTGAGCACCAAGTGTTGTGTCTTTGAGCAAGACACTTTATCCTCGTATCTTAGTATTGGTTTCTACCCAGGAAGATGCTGCCTAGAATGTCCGCTAAGGCATATGACAATATTATGTGAAGATGCTTTCCGGCTGATGCTAGGTTTATACATGCGTCTCTTTTACACGCCTACCAAATGAATGAATGCATAACCACCAGTTAAGAATGTGAAACAATTAGATCGACATCCGGTTAGGGATAAGATGACTCAAAAAGGTAAACAAACTTTGCATTTTCTGTGTTTCATGAGCGATATAAATGTTTTGAGGAAATTATTTAAAAAACGGGGAATTACATTCAACTGCCCGTTGATATTGGCGTCTGTGGAGAAAAGATGGTAATTCATGGTGTCTTTTTGTCCTTTATTTAATTTTGCGCTTTGCTAGAAGTTCAACATATCATCACGCACACACGATAGACACATGGTTATTTGTGTTATGGATATTTTGGTTGTTAGCTCACCTGGGCCAAAGGCTCAAGGTGAGCTATTGTGATCACTCACCGTCCATCGTCGTCGTCGTCGTCCGTCCGTCCGTTCACAATCTTTAAACATTATCTCCTCCTAAACCACTGATTGGATTTTGACCAAATTTCACAGGAATGATCCTTGGTTGATCCTCTTTCAAAGTTGTTCAAATGGTTCCTGTCCATTGCATATCTAGGTCACAGGAGCTAAAAATAGATTTTTTAACTAAAAACTCAAAAAATCTTCTCGTCAGAAACCACTGGACCGATTTGAATAAAATTTTGCAGAAATGTTCCTTTGGTGATCCTCTACCAAGATTGTTCAAACCATTTGGATTCGTCAAAAAACATGGCCGCCAGGGGGCGGGGCTTATTTTCCCTATGTATCTATATAGAAAACTTTAAAAATCTTCTTGTCAGAAACCACTGGACCAATTTCAATATAATTTTGCAGAAATGTTCCTTTGGTGATCCTCTACGGAGATTGTTCAAGCCTTTTGGATTCATCAAAAAACATGGCCACCAGGGGGCGGGGCTTATTTTCCCTATACATGTATATCTGTATAGAAAACTTTAAAAATCTTCTTGTCAGAAACCACTAGACCCATTTCAATATAATTTTGCAGAAATGTTTCTTTGGTGATCCTCTACCAAGGTTGTTCAAGACATTTGGATTGGTCAAAAAAACATGGCCGCCAGGGGGCGGGGCTTATTTTCCCTATATATCTATATAGAAAACTTTAAAAATCTTCTTGTCAGAAACCACCGGACCAGTTTCAATATAATTTTGCAGAAATGTTCCTTTGGTGATCCTCTACCAAGATTGTTCAAGCCTTTTGGATTCGCCAAAAAACATGGCCACCAGGGGGCGGGGCTTATTTTCCCTATATATCTGTATAGAAAACTTTAAAAATCTTCTTGTCAGAAACCACTAGACCGATTTCAATATAATTTTGCAGAAATGTTTCTTTGGTGATCCTCTACCAAGATTGTTCAAGACATTTGGATTGGTCAAAAAACATGTCCGTCAGGGGGCGGGGCTTATTTTCCCTATATATCTATATCAGGGCTTGGGAAAACTGGAAAAATAGCCGGTCTGGACTGAAATTAAGAATTCTGGACCGATTTCAAACACCCCAAAACGTTAATAAATCGGTCCAACAGGTTTGTGTCTTGAACCCCATTTTCCCCCAACCAACCAATTTTCACGAATCAATGATGTCTAAAAAATCACAAACGGTCAAGTCTTCTCAAACTGACAACTTCCGCGCACCTTTTAAATGCGATATTATGGTAGTTAAAAGGCTCTAAACGGTCATTTGACATGAATATTGGAGAGACAGCTGAATAACGGCAACCTACCGCAGCACAAATTAATTACGTCATTATCCAAACATTGTCAAAAAATCAACACTTCACTGACCTTTGTGCGGTAAACAAGCGATTAACACGAATCATCAGTAACAGTAGTTTGATAATTAATCCGTTTGTGTGACACGTGTGAATACACTGAGACTACAAAACGTCCAGGTGCAGTCGGCGTGTCCAAAAGATCAAAGGTCACTTTACTGAGAGTAATAAAAGAATGCACCGCTTGACCGCACCCGTTTTCTTCCTCTTCTTTTTTGTTTTGATCAACAGGTTTGTCGGTCCCAGATCTGATAAATTAATTCCCAAACCGTGTACGTCCTGATCAGATGTCTCATACAACGGCGTCTGATCTGGGTATAATTGATTGATTCTTTTTTTTTTTTTTTTTTGTTGATTGCCGTAACACACGAGTATAATTCAAGGTAGAGTTCACGGTAAAACTAAGTAATGCATCACTTGCGCTAGACAAGATTGGTCAGTGCTTAAAATTTAAGCAGTCTGGTCAAATCTTGAAACATTGAAAACTGCAAAACCGCCCGTGGCGCAGGCCTTTTTTATTAGACCTAATTAGGTCCATGAAAGTCGTTTCGTTCCGTCTCTCCTGTTTCCCGCTGTCTTCGCGCTTATACAAGATGGGAATCTGTTGTTTATAAATAGTTTAGGAAAACCCTGCGGAGGTAACCGTTTTTTTTTTTTTTTTTTTTTTTTTTTCTTTCTTTTTACATATCTGACTATATTTATTGATGACGCAAGCTTTGAACATGCTCGTTATACCCGGACTTCCGTCATATAACGGGGTTGAGGTGTATTATTTAAAAGGAGTTATAGGACTGCCAATTGTCATTAATCAAACATGGCCGCCAGGGGGCGGGGCTTATTTTCCCTATATATCTGTATAGAAATCTTTAAAATCTTCTTGTCAGATACCACTAGACCGATTTCAATATAATTTTGCAGAAATGTTCCTTTGGTGATCCTCTACCAAGATTGTTCAAGACATTTGGATTCGTCAAAAAACATGGCCGCCAGGGGGCGGGGCTTATTTTCCCTTTACATCTATATAGAAAACTTTAAAAAATCTTCTTGTCAGAAACCACTGGACTGATTTCAATATAATTTTGCAGAAATGTTCCTTTGGTTATCCTCTACCAAGATTGTTCAAGCCATTTGGATTCGTCAAAAAACATGGCCGCCAGGGGGTGGGGCTTATTTTCCTTATATAATCTATATAGAAAACTTTAAAAATCTTCTTGTCAGAAACCACTAGACCGATTTCAATATAATTTTGCAGAAATGTTCCTTTGGTAATTCTCTACCAAGATTGTTCAAGCCATTTGGATTTGTCAAAAAACATGGCCGCCAGGGGGCGGGGCTTATTTTCCCTTTACATCTTTATAGAAAACTTTAAAAAATCTTCTTTTCAGTAACCACTGGCCCGATTTCTATATAATTTTGCAGAAGTGTTCCTTTGGTGATCCTCTACCAAGATTGTTCAAGCCATTTGGATTTGTCAAAAAACATGGCCGCTAGGGGGCGGGGCTTATTTTCCCTATATATCTATATCTTGTCAGAAACCACTGGACCGATTTCGGTATAACATTTGAGGAATGTTTCTTCTGTAACCCTCTGCCAAGATTGTTCAAGTCGTCATGATTTGTCAAAAACACGTGGCTGCCAGGGTGCGGGGCTTAATTTTCCTATATATCTATATAGAAAACTTTAAAATAATCAAAGGACTGATAGTCCTAAGAGTCTGCTAGCTTGTAAAGTACTAATGGAGTGCTGTGTATCTGCTATGCAATTTTACACAATACATGCAAAGAAGATAGACGACATTCCAATGCTACCAATACTATACGATAAGATGGAGCTCTATGGAATATATCAAGCATCTGGGCATTGCACTTCCTGAATAGAAGACTTTCTTTAAAAACTCTTAAATTCTGCTGGTAAGTGCATGTCCTTGACAAATCTGACCTCAAGGCCAAGTCTTGGAGAAATTTCAAACTACACTGAAAGATGATTCTGCATGCAAAATTTCTAGCTAGGACGGACAAATACGGATGGACTCACTAATATACACTTAAATGCAGCTATGGTGACTATGTCTTGCTCAGCGCAAGCGGGCTTGACAAAAAGGAAGATATTTGTTCAAGTTATTTTTCTTCAAACTATTAGCACATTGTTGACAGATCCATTCCTTATCCTCCACACTTTTATGTCCTAATGTACAGAGTCTTTTCATCTCGGGCTTTAGACCCTGAATATCAAATTTAACATCAGAATGTCTGAAAAATGTTTGACAACAACTTGTACATATGTACTGGGGACCACAAGACACCAACTTGTGAAACTGTGTGACTATAGCACTTTCTTTGTTTTTAAATTTTTTACTGCTCAAACCATCTTTTGATGTGTCACTTAACTTAAGTTTCTTATTCAGGGAGGTTTGCAATTCTTCACATATAAGGGGTGAATCAAGTAATGCGGAACCGTGTTCATTTAAGCTGTCAGCAAGCTGGGAGGAAGCATAAGGCTGTGATGGACACAACTCAAATGAAATACATTCTTGTAAAGGAGGATAGGTAGTTATGTCACAAATTTGAAACCCAGCTCATTGGTATCATTTTATGGTCTCCCTGCAAACATGAGATATACAGAGCGAATGCAAATCAAACTGACTCACCGCTGTTGTAGTAAAGGAATTATCAAAACTAAACAATCTACGCAAATGTAAGGAAAATGCCAGTTATATTTGTTTTCTTTAACAAAATGTTTTTGCCATTAACATTTGGCATTCCATCTGAAGCTCTTGCATGTGACTCAAAAAGGTAGAAACAGTCACCTTGTTCCAATAATGCAATAGAAAAGCCGTTGCAAATGAAGACTGCATATGGGTTGAATGAGAAAGTCATAGCGAGTCCTGTCTCTAAATCAAGGAAAGGATACTCCACTAAGGATAAGATATTTAAATTTCCTGAAAATGTTTTTTTTTTTTTTTTTTTCACTTTCCAGGGATAATGCTGGTTGTCAAGTGAAAAATAAGATGGCAAATCACATGGCTCTAAATAGTCATGATATGTCTTGGCATTCTTTTTTGCATACTTGTATAATTTATCTCCTGCAAACAGAATTTCATTCATGTTGTTGACATTCAACTTGTTGGTACAGATCCTTTTCTGTACAGCTTTCACCAATAATACTAAACAACATGGTAGGCATTGACGCCCTCTTGAATCAGGACTAAATATCCCATCTCTTTGATGGATACTTCCTTGCAATAATACAGATGCATTTTCTTGTAGCGACACCGCCTCGTGGCTGCGAAGAAGCAGCCGCGAAGAAGCAGCCACGACGGTGGCGTCAAATGATAACACATATGGAATAGAACAGAATTGTGTGTACGGACCCTTGCCGTGGCCTGAAAAGTCGCAGTGATTAAAGCGAATAACACCGAGTGTTTCGACTGAGACATGTGATGTCAGTCAGCCAAAGAAAGTGCTCAGCGATACGTATCGTGTCTGGTTTCCGACCTTCTGGGTGTTGCGACAACTGTGTGTGTTGTCGTATGACAACCAGCTTGTTTACTAGAATCTACCGGCTGTTGAACAGTCTATTTTTCGCGAGGCTACAGACATGAAAGCTTCTTTTACCTGCATTTTTGAAATTCATGGTGTGTCGCACGCGAAAAACAACAACAGATACTTGTTCAGTTCTTCAGCAAAATTCCTGATGCCGTAAAGTGCATTTCATGTAGGCAACCGGTAGCACAGGAGCTTGACGTTTGCTAATTTCTACTTATAGGGCCTGTCCCTACGATTATGAAATAATCGAAGGTTCGAAGGACAGGCCCTATAAGTAGAAATTATCCAATGTCAAGCTCCTGTGACCGGTAGTGTAGCGTAACTTGGTACCTATTACCGGCGTGCACTGATTATCGGGTATTCAGAAATCACGACCCACAGACCACGGCCCCCGCCCATCGGGGCCAGCGAAGTAGTTGGGCTGCCTATAGTCTCCAGGGCAGAGTTGTCTTAGGCAGGGCCTGTTCATCATGTGATCGGGTTGGGTAAAAGTCCCACAAATCTGGAGGCAGTATCTTTAAATGGATACATTGTTGCATTTTTTTTCTTTTCTTTTTATTCGCTAGAATCATCATACAGCAAATACAATGTATAAATAGACTCTAAGGCTGGCTAATCTGGTCGATTATCACTCCTGTCATTGTGATCGATTATTTATCACAAAAGATTTGGTCAATTTACTTGTCTGTCTGAGCAGGACTCTTCCCATGTTATACTTTACTGTATGTATTTGGTCAAATAGGCCTGAGCAAACAGTGTAGACCCAGATGGGATGCCGCAAAATGTGGCGTCTCATTGATTATAAGACATCTGTAATGATAATCATTTTTGTGGAATTTATAGATCAGTTAATCAATTATCTGATTAATTTTGTCAGCCTAAATAGTCTGTGTGAATAAAAGTAATATACTCCATGTATTTTCGCGTTAAATTCAATATTGCGTTAAACTGATTTCTCAATGAAAATAAACGGCAGCGCCACCTACCTGCTGGATGTTTTAAATACAAAGTCACGCTTTAGTGGGCAAGGTTTGTTTTCAGAAATACACTGTTGTTTTGTGATTTCCGCTTAGAAAAGAAATATATTGACCGTGGTGATAACAGTCCTTAATGACATTTACACCTATATCTATTAAATCAATTTTTACAGCTAAGACTAACTTATTTTTTCTATGAAAATATTAAATCTAAGGTACCGTATTAATCCGCCTATAAGACGGGGATTTTTCCAAAAAAAAAAAAAAAAAAAGCCCCCAAAAATCCAGACCCATCTTATAATCAAGATCTTTGGCCATATCGGTATTTTCGGCAAAGTCCGGTGGTGCCACGTGGTCACGGAAAATGCCGATCTTCGAAACCGGTAGAAGGATATAATGTTTACCTTCGTCCCTTGACAGAAATAGCAGCAAGGTAATTTTGTAGGTGAAGTACCGAATTTTTCTGTGTATTACTCGCACCCGTGTATAACACGCACTGAATATTTGCTAAATAGTTTTGAAATAAAAAAAAAGAGATGTTCTATGTAAAACACGAAGAATTTATCTGTGCGTTATTTACTAAGTTACCAGATACTAAGTGTCAAATTTCACTAGGATTGAGTTGAAAATGGCCGAACTCGGAAGGTTTAGAGTAGAAACAGGCCGAATTTACGATAATGCTAACTGAATTTTCGTTGTGCAGCTCTGTTACCATGGGCCTCAGGCAACTTGATGTAGTGTAGGAAGTTCTTTGCTTCCCCACTGCAGACGCTATGATAATAAAAATGTAGTTATTTCTTTTGTGTTCTCATAATTAACACCTTCTTTGTGTCACTTTCTTAACTGAGACGTGAAATTATCAACTCAGTGCCTCAGGGCAATGCAAACAACAACTAAAGTCGACTAGTTGTCATTCTGACTGCCAATTAACCAATTAAGTGCACAGATGTATGCTGGTAGTTTGATTTTCTTTATCATAAACATTGTTTATTTCAAACAATTTTTTTTGGTAAGTTGGAAGAAAAGTTTAAATAAAAAAAAAAAAAAAAAAAAAAAAGATAAACATATGCCCAGTCAGCATTCTACGTAAATCTATATCGGGCCGTCATCGGCCCGTCAGGGTAGCTGACGGGCCGATGTTGGCCCGATGTAGATTTACGTAGAATGCTAGCTGGGTGGTAAGAAAATAAAAGATAAAATGCAAATGACCGATCTACCTACCTCAAAAGCCCAGTTGGTTTTGTTTATTATCAATAATTTTAATAATTGCATAAACTTAAATACTTTTTTATTTTTTCAATGTATGATCGTTCGTGTCAATATTTATGTTCTACCAAATTTATTTCCTATTTTGAACTACAATAAATCAGTTGTGCAGGCTGATTTATTCAAGTTACGGTTGAGTCTTGTCAGAGTCCGGTAATCAATACAGATGCATATGCCTGTTTGAGTAGTTTCCCTTTGAAGAGATCACATGATCAGCAAAATAAAAAAGTGTAAACAAAAAAAGCATGGACATGAAAAGGATATCAAATTACTACAAATCAGATCGAGTTGCTTGTTTTGAGCTGCCAGAACCCTGGTTTGGGCGAGATAGGTATGAAAAATCATGAATATCTTATAGCAATCATTCTATTTCGCACTTTTAACGGGCGATCGTGAATGTCATGAGTTTTCGCGACCGATTATCTTGGTGATTTCTGTCCCGATTTTGGTGTTCCTATAAATAATACACATCGGATTTTTATAAACGTTTTCTGGGTAAATAAGGTGCGTGTTATACACAGTTAAATACGGTATGCATGCTTGTAAGTGGTGTTGGGAGTTTTTTTTTAATTCCTGCTCTGTGATAAATTCACTTACAAATCTGACCAATCATCGCCGATGTCTTCATGTACTTTAGGAATTTCTTGAGTGGCAGGGAATGTCTCCGACAGGCGACTTTTTTTAACCCATCTTATAATAATTAAAAGCAAAATCCTGCCTGAGAAGGGCCCAAAAACAGCCCCCGTCTTATAAACAAATCGTCTTATAGGCGGATTAAAACGGTATCCGTACTTTATTTTGAAAATGGCCAAAATTTGCAAAAATCACATTACAATTACATGATGATTTTCTGCCAAAAATTTAATTAACGCGAAGTTACATGGCTTTTGGTTCAAAATGGCGGCAACATGGTTGGCTTGTTTACACGAATGCTTTCACAAATCAAATCCAAAGAACTGCATTATTTGTACATAAAATAAATGCTCAGATAATAATTTAGATGACTTCAGAATTATTTTCAGCATTTGTCTCTGTAAGTAGTTATGATGTAACGTTTTACCATTAGTAACGTGAAAATATATGAAACCGGGCTAAATAATAACAGCAAAAAATTCTAAGATGTGAATTATATGGGACTAGACTTAAAAAATACAGTAATTATTATACTGTACACATATGTATAGTAAAAACTTAGCAAACTAGATCACAAATCTTGATTTTGATCATGGTTCTGTTGGACATCCCAGTAGGGCTAGCTGTTGAAAGAACTTATAAGCATTAAAAGCTCTACACAGCTTATGTTGTCTATTTCTTAAATTCTTATATGCAACCTTTTATTTAAGGCTCTTTATCTTTATCTATAATGACTGAAATATTTTTTACCCACACTCCTCAATTATCTGGACAATTTTTATTAGCTGCAAAAATACCAAGAACATTTTGAATCCTCAAAGTCATAGTGACATGCCCATGCTCCAACTCTGCACACACATAAGCATATAGGTGTAGGCAAGTGAATTTTGTTGTCTGAACACTAAAGCTGGCACAATTGATCAGATACAGTCATTTGGCTAGAACCAGGTAAAGTTATGCTTCATAACAATTTCCAAATAAGTGGCTGATCAAAATTTGGACTTTACTGGCTGATACAGAGTACTTGCCTTCCTTGAAATATCACACCAAAGACTTTGTCCTTCGCCTTAGGTTATCTGCCCTTGTGATGAATGTGAAGTTCTCCACTGATTTGGCTAGTTCCAAATAGTTTCGCTAGTTCCGAATAATAAATGAGGGATCTGTAAAAATCCCTCACATAATGCAACAGCCTCTATATATTATTTTATCAACTTGGATAATGTGTTACGGAGAAAATTAATTCAATATAAGACATTTGTCGCAAAGCGACATGTTCACAAAGACCTTAAAACAGATCCTTCAAGCAAAAATCGTATAATTCATGGCATAACAATTTTTCGGCATGTACACCCTCCTTACTGCAAAATTTAGCTCCTATTTTCTGGATTTAATAATCTTTCCGATATAAATATATTTCAATGAGGTTTAAGAAGTTGAAAGGAGTATGTGCATAAGGTCCTATTTTCCCCCTTCTGAAGCCCGAAAATAAAATATGCTTGCAGTAAAATTATGCGTTAATTAATCCAATTGTAGCTTGTGTTTAGCACTGTGTGATGCCGCTACAAAGTCTCCCTGCACTTTGTCAAAGTACAGATAATATATAAGCAACGACATGAAAAACCTGTCTTCGAGGTTTTCGACCAAATAAGACTCAGACCTGCTTACTCAGCCGTAGACTGGCTAACTCGGCCATTGTGCCAGATTAGCTAGTCTTGAAAGTTTTGATAGGTTGTTTACTGTCTAGACAGCGAACAACAACGGTGCTGATCAGACTGCGCATAGCAAAAACCACGTGTCTTTGTTGTTCGCATATGGCATAAGATTTTTATCCCATGAAGAGGCTCATATATCGCTTCAATAGTCTGTCACATGTCTGAGATTCTTGTACATACACTACATCAATATCTACACTCCTTTAAACACAGCATGTGAACACCTTACCCGAAATTTGATTTCTGGGTCGGTTACTCACCTCAACTCCTTACCATACTTTATTTAAAATTGAACAAGAGGCCCACGGGCCACTCACCTGAGTAGCATTGTGAGTGCAGATATGCAGATGTTATATAACATTTTTCCAATCCTGTCATCGCAACTAATGAAAAGATCATCCTTTAAGCAGTTCTTAATTTTTAAGATGAATATTATATATGGCAAGACAGTCAATGGAGCGTGATCATTTGAACAAACTCTCAATCACATTTCAACAGTAGGATCAATGTGAAATTTGGTTGCTATTGCCTAAGTGGTTTCTGAAGAATCATGATTTTATACATGTAAACAGCACAGTGGCAGGGAAATATAATAAACATAAACAAGATGGTAGCCATCTTGGATTTCCAATCAGAATGACTTTTAGCTACTGTTGATCTACAAGTCACTTCGATACTTCCAATGAACTTTAAGTCAATTCCCCTTTCGGTTCAGGGGAAAAAGTTCAAAACAGATTTTCAAGATGGCCACCATAGCCGCAATTTGAGATTTCTTATCGCAACCATTTGAGCGTTTTCTGATCTACAAGTCACCCTGATGCTTCCTACCAAGTTTCGAGTCAATAAATGGTCTTTCAGTTCAGAAGAAGTAAAGAAAAATAGATTTTCAAGATGGCCGCCATCTTGGATTTCCAATCGGAAGGATTTTAGCTATTTTTATATCAACATGTCATCCTGATGCTTCCTACCAATTTTCAAATTAACTGGCCCTTTGGTTCAGGAAAATAAGTGAAAGGAAAAGAGTTTCAAGATGGCCGCCATGACAGCCATCTTGGATTTCCTATCCAAACAATTTAAGCTATTTTAGATCTACAAGTCACCTAAATGCTTCCTACCAAGTTTCGAGTCAAATGGCCTTTCAATTCAGGAGAAGAAGCGAAAAATAGATTTTAAAGATGGCTGTCATAGCGGCCATCTTGGATTTCTGATAGGGATGATTTTATCTATTTTTGATCTACAGGTCACCCTGATGCTTCCTACCTAGTTTAAAGCCAATAAGCCTTTTGATTCAGGAGAAGAAGTGAAAAATCAACATTTTCAAAATGGCCACCATGGCAGCCATCTTGGATTTCCAATCAGAACGATTTTAGCCATTTTCAATCTATAAGTCACCCCGATGCTTCCTACCAAGTTTCAAGTCAACTAGCTTTTGGGTTTAGGAGAAGAAGCGAAAAAAAGATTTTCAAGATGGCCACCAGGGTGGCCCTCTTGGACTTCCGATCAGCATGGTTTTAGCTATTTTTGATCTACAAGTCACACTGATGCTTCCTACCAAGTTTGGAGTCAGTTGGCCTTTCGGCTCAGGAGAAGAAGCGAAAAATAGATTTTCAAAATTGCCGCCATGGTGGCCATCTTGGATTTCCGTTTGGAATGATTTTAGCGTCTTTTGATCTATAAGTCACCCCTATGCTTCCTAGCAAGTTTGGAGTCAATTGGCCTTTCGGTTCAGGAGAAGAAGCGAAAAATAGATTTTCAAGATGGCTGCCATGGCGGCCATTTTGGATTTCCGATCAGCATGATTTTAGCTATTTTTGATCTACAAGTCACCCCGATGCTTCTTAGCAAGTTTGGAGTCAATTGGCCTTTCCGTTCAGGAGAAGAAGCGAAAAATAGATTTTCAAGATGGTGGCCATCTTGGATTTCTGATCAACATGATTTTAGCTAGTTTTGATCTACAAGTCACCCCGATGCTTCCTAGCAAGTTTGGAGTCAATTGGCCTTTCGGTTCAGGAGAAGAAGCTAAAAATAGATTTAAGATGGCTGCCATGGCGGCCATCTTGGATTTTCGATTGGCAAGATTTTAACTATTTTTGATCTACAAGTCACCCCAGTGCTTCCTCTAAAGTTTGGAATCAATTGGCCTTTCGGTTCAGGAGAAGAAGCGAAAAATAGATTTTCAAGATGGCGGCCATGGCGGCCATCTTGGATTTCCGATCGGCATGATTTTAGCTATTTTTGATGTACAAGTCACCCTGATGCTTCCTACCAAGTATCGAGTCAATTTGCCCAGGGGTGTAGGAGTAGGCTTTTAAATCAATTGTTGACGTCGCATGACGGACGACGGACATTGACTGACCACAATAGTTCACCATGAGCATTTTGCGCTCAGGTGAGCTAACAAGTACAATTTACTACCGAATGTTTTGTCTAAAAATAGCTCAATGGGTGGCAAACAGCTTAGCCCCTGATGTGACACCGCATTTTGTAGCATCTCATGGGGGTTTACAATGTTTGCTCGGGACTGTCTGGCCAAATACATCCAGTAAAGTATGACCAATTTCAATATAATTTTGCAGGAGTGTTACTTTGATGATCCTCTACCAAGATTGTTCAAGCCATTTGGATTCGTCAAAAAACATGGCCGCCAGGGGGCGGGGCTTATTTTCCCTTTATATCTATATAGAAAACTTTAAAAATCTTCTTGTCAGAAACCACTGGACCGATTTCAATATAATTTTGCAGGAATGTTTGTTTGGTGATCCTGTACCAAGATTGTTCAAGCCATCTGGATTCGTCAAAAAACATGGCTGCCAGGGGGCGGAGCTTATTTTTCCTACATGTATATATCTATATGGAAAACTTTTAAAAGCTTCTTGTCAGAAACACTGGGCCGATTTCAATATAATTTTACAGAAAGGTTCCTTTAGTAATCCTCTACCAAGATTGTTCAAGCCATTTGGATTCCTCAAAAAACATGGCCACCAGAGGGCGGGGCTTATTTTCCCTATATATCTATACAGAAAAGTTTAAAAATCTTCTTGTCAGAAACCACTGGACCGATTTCAATATAACACGGCAGGAATGTTTCTTTTGTAACTTTCTACCAAGATTGTTCAAGCCGTCATGATACGTCAAAAATCATGGCCGCCAGGGGGGTGGGACTTTTTTTTTTAACTCACCTGACCTCTGCTCAGGATGAGCTATAGTGATCACTTTTCCTCCGTCCATTAACATTTTCAAATGACTTCTCCTCTGAAGCCGCTGAGCCAATTTTGCTCAGATTTCATGTGGAGCCTCCTTAGGGTGGGGGAACGAAAGATTGCTAAAATGGTCATGGTCCGTTGACCCAAGATGGCCTCCATGCACATATATGGTAAAAACCTTTAAAAATCTTCTCCATAACCGAGGATGCCTTGGGGCTGAATCTTTGCAAGAATCATCAGGGACAAGAGCTCTACCAAAGTTGTTATAAGATTTGTCGTACGTTGGCATTTGACCTTTTTACGGCAAGGTCAAGTTTGCTTCCCTATGCTTTTGTATGGGAAAAACCTTTAAAAATCTTCTTCTCCAAAACCAAGCATGCCTTGTGGCTGAATCTTTGCACATATCATCGGGAATGGGAGGGCTACCAAAGTTGCTAAAATAATGGTTGTACATTGACATTTGACCTTTTTGCGGTAAGGTCAATTTTGCTTCCTTATGCATTTATATGGGAAAAATGTTCAGAATTTCAAATAACATCTCCTCTGGAGCCTCTGGGCCAAATTTGCTCAAATTTCATATTGAGCCTCCTTAGGTTGGGGGAACAAAAGATTGCTAAAATGGTCACAGTTCATTAACCAAGATGGCCGCCATGCCCATATATGGTAAAAACATTTAAAAATCTTCTTCTCCAGAACCGAGGATGCTTTGGGGCTGAATCTTTGCATAATTCATCGGGGACGGAGGGTCTACCAAAGTTGCTAAAATTTGACCTTTTTACAGCAAGGTCGTTTGCTTCCCTATGCATTTATATGGGAAAAAAACATTTAAAAATGTTATTCTCCAAAATCGAGGATGGCATGTGGCTGAATGTTTGCATATATCATCGGGAACGGGCGGTCTACCAAGGTTGCTAAAATAATTGTCATACATTGACATTTAACCTTTTTACGGCAAGGTCAAGTTTGCTTCTGTATGCATTTGTATGGGCCCCATACATTTGTATGGAAAAAATGTTGATAATTTCAAATGACTTTTCCTCTGAAGCCTCCGGGCCAGTGTTGCTCAAATTTCATGCAGAGCCTCCTTGGGCAGGAGAATGAAACACTGCTAAAATGGGCATGGTCCATTGATCAAAATGGCTGCCATGCCCATATAATGGTAAAAAAATTTTTACAAATCTTCTTCTCCATAACCAAATAAGCCCTGGGCCCTTATCTTTGCACAAATTATGGGGGACAGGAGAGCTACCAAAATTGCTAAAATGATGGTTCTATGTTGACGTTTGACCTTTTTACCTCCAAGGTCAAATTTGCTTCCCCATGCATTTGTATGGGCCATATACATTTATATTGAAAGTATTCAAGTGAATTGAAGATCAACAGTAGTTAAAATTGTTCTGATTGGAAATCTTAGATGGCCATCATCTTGTTTATATTTATTATATTTCTCTGCCACTGTGCTGTTTACATGTATAAAATCATGATTCTTCAGAATCCACTTAGCCAATTTCCACCAAATTTCACATTGATCCTACTGTTGAAATGTGATTGATGGTTTATTCAAATGATCATGCTCCATTGACTGTCAAGCCCATATATTCTTCTTCAAAACTAAGAACTGCTGAAATGATGATCTTTTCATTAGTTGTGATGATAGGATTGGAAAAATGTTGCATAACATCTGCATGTCTGCAGTGACTCAGGTGAGCGAGCCGTGGCCTGTGGGCCTCTTGTTTCCCTATATATCTATATAGAAAACTTTAAAAATCTTCATGTTAGAAAGCACTGGACCGATTTCTATATAACTAGGCAAAAATGTTTCCTTGGTGATCCTCTACCAAGATTGTCCAAGCCGTCATGATTTGTCAAAAAACATAGCAGCTAGGGGGCGGGGCTTATTTTCCCTATATATATAGAAAACTTTAAAAATCTTCTTGTCAGAAACCACTGGACCGATTTCATTAATACTTAGCAGAAATCTTTCCTTTTGACCCTTAACCAAGATTGTTCAAGTTATCATGATTTGTCAAAAAAACATTGCCGCCGGGTGGTGGGTGGGGAGGCAGGCTTAATTTCCCTATATATCTATATAGAAAAGTTTAAAAATCTTCTTGTCAGAAACCAATGGACCAATTTCAATATAGCTTGGCAGGAATGTTGCTTTGGTGACCTGCTACCAAGATTGTTCAAGCAGTCATGATTCGTCTTAAAAAAAATTCTGCCAGGGGGTGGGGCTTATTTTCCCTATATATCTCTATAGAAAACTTTAAAAATCTTCTTGTCAGAAACCACTGGACCGATTTCATTATAACTTGGTAGAAATCTTTCCTTGTTGACCCTCTACCAAGATTGTTCAAGTTATCATGATTCGTCAAAAAACAATGGCCGCCACTGGGAGGGGCTTATTTTCCAAATATATCTATATAGAAAAGTTTAAAAATCTTCTTCTCAGAAACCAATGGACCGATTTCAATATAACTTGGCAGGAATGTTTCTTTGGTGACCCTCTACCAAGATTGTTCAAGCCGTTATGATTCATCAAAAAACATGGCGGCTAAGGGGCGGAGCATATTTTCCCTATATAGAAAACTTTAAAAATCTTCTCGTAAGAAACCGTTGGATTGAGTTCAATGTAACTTGACAGGAATGTGCTTTGGTGACCTTCTACTAAGATTGTGCCCTCATGATACGTCAAAAAACATGGCCTTCATGGGGCGGGGCTTATTTTCCGTATATATCTGTATAGAAAACTTTAAAATTCATCTTGTCAGAAACCACCTGACTGATTTTAATATTACTTGCCAGGAATGTTGCTTTGGTGACCCCCTATCAAGATTGTTCAAGCAATCATGATTCGTCAAAAAACATGGTTGCTAGGGGTGGGGCTTATTTTCCCTATATATCTAAATAGAAAACTTTAAAAATCTTCTTGTCAGAAACCACTGAACCAATTTCAATATAACTTGGCAGGATTTTTCCTTTGGTGACCCTCTACCTAGTTTGTTCAAGCTGTCATGATTTGTCAAAAAACATGGCCGTTAGGGGGTGGGGCTTAATTTCCCTATATATCTATATAAGACATTTTAAAAATCTATTTGTCAGAAACCACTGGACCAATTTCAATATAACAGCAGAATTGTTCCTTTGGTGATCCTCTTTCACTATTCAGTTCAAGCCATCATGATGGATGAAAAAAACATGGCCACTGGGGTGCAGGGTTATAAAATTTATACAAAAATTTTAGAGCAGTAGACTTGGCTGAAACTTCAACAGTAAGTATGCAAAGCTGTTTGCTCAGGTGAGCGATATAGGACCATCATGGTCCTCTTGCTTTTTTTTTTTTTCCCCCATTGGACCTAGCATGCCAGTTATGCCTGTTTTTGAATCTATTCTGTTCTAAATATTCCCCCCCCCCCCCACCCTCCCCACACACACACCCTTGGATGGGGACGCCAGTGCTGATAAGATCTGCACCAAAAGCAATATACCCCCTCCCGCTTGAGCTAGGATTCTGATATTTATGTCTCCTCCCTTTAGGGTAGGGAGATGTGCATTGTTTTTTCCCTCGGGCATCTGTCACAAAATCTTGTCCACTCTGTAACTTGAAAATGGTTCAAGCTGTCTCCACATAACTTCATATAAATATCAATCAACATTATCTTACATGCAGAGCACAAGAACCATACGTCTTGCATTTATACTTTTTGAGTTATTTCACTTGGAACTTTATGCGTCACAAAATCGTGTCCGCTCTGTAACTTGAAACCTGTTCAAGATATCTTCAAGAAAGGTCATGTAAATATCAATCAGCATTAGACAACATGCAGCGCGCAAGAACCATAACTCTTGCATTTATACTTTTTTGAATTATAATAAACCTGTTTGAAAAACGGGACATATTATTTTACGGGGTATGACGTCCGTCAGAAAACTTTTTCGTTTCCGGCTAACGCCTCCTACAGTTTACATCCGATTAAAATGAAACTTGGTATATAGCTAGACCATGATGTGAAGCAGCACATATTGTTTTTGGGCTACAGACCACCAATTATTAGCAGAGCTATGCTCCTTCGAAAATTTCAGAAAACATTTCGTTTCTGGTTAACTCCTACACTTTACATCTGATCAAGCTGAAACTTCATTTATAGTTAGACCATGATGTGGAACAGTGCATATTGTTTTGAGGTTACAGTCCACTTAATATCAGCAGAGTTATAGCCCTTTGAAAATTCCTTTAAACTTTTCGTTTCCGGATAACTGCTCCTACAATTTACATCTGATCAAGCTGAAACTTCATTTATAGTTAGACAAAGATGTGGGGGCAGTGCATATTGTTTCTAGGTCACAGTCCACCAAATATTAGCAGAGTTATATCCCTTTTAAAATTTCATTAAACTTTTCGTTTCCGGCTAACTCCTCCTACAATTTACATCTGATCAAGCTGAAACTTCATTTATAGCTAGACCATGATGTGGAGCAGCACATATTGTTTCAAGGTTACAGTCCACTAAATATTAGCAGAGTTAAGCCCCATTGAAAATTTCTTTAAACTTCTAGTTTCTGGTTAACTCCTCCTACAATTTATATCCGATCAAGCTGAAACTTCATTTATGCTATAGTTAGACCAAGATGTAGAGAAGGGCGTATTGTTTTGAGGTTACAGTCCACCAAATATTAGCTGAGTTACGCCTAGTGGTGGGACGATTCATCGATGCATTGGTGCATCCCGATACGCTTCATGTATCGATACACATGATGGAGTATCGATATGATGAACGCTTCTATTCAGATTCGCTTATTTGTGTTCGTTACACTCTTTAATCCGGTCTACAAAGTGACATTTTCAGAGCGCGATTTTGATTGGATGACGCTTGACTGATAGCCAATTGCATTTTGCTTTACTCTCATTATGATGGCAGATGAAACTGTGGTTGGAATTTATTCGCCGCCCAGCGGTAAAAATACTAGTTCTGTATGGGAATGTTTCGGCCATCCTATTCTTACTTTTGAAGTTAGCCATTTTTAGTGTTTCAGTATTATGGACAATGCATGTTTAAGGGAAACCATATAGTTGGGTCATAGTGTTGTTCAAACACATGTTCTAGTTCATTATAATTTCAACACAAAAACACGTTGGAACTTATTAGAAGGTCATTCATTGGTAGGGCTCTTTTAATGAATATCCACAACATATATTCCTTAAGAAAAATAAGAAACATGCCAGTAATTTTTATTCAAAAAGTGTGTTATCTAACTGATAATACAGGTAAATAATAACGTTACTTTACGCATGTTAAAGTTAAATAAAAGTGTAGTTAAAAGAGATTCAGAACCACCACAGAGTAATGTACATCCAGTATAGCAACTGTAGTTACTCTGAATTGTTCAGAAGGCGGTGTCGCGAAAAAAGGCATTAACTTAATTACATAATTAGATTTATATGATTTGATGGACCTGGATTTTGCTCTATATCCATATTTTCACACTTTCTTACAACCAGTGGCTTCATCCAATATTAAATTTACATTCAGAGACAAGGCTTTGTGAGAAAATTTACTATTCCTTGAAAAACAACCAACATGAACACTTTGTACTACATGCTTTCACTATCAATTTAATTTCTCAAAATCAGTCAGATGAAAATGCATTCTACTTCTTTTAATGTATAAATAAGAATGAGTCTTTACTGAGGCATCTGTGTAAAACAGATATACATAAATAATCTAACCATGTACTGAAAAACTAAATACAATTATTTCTCTTCTGTTTTGTTTCTTTCTTCACAAAAAAAATCCATTTTATTATCTGCATATATAAGCCAATGCAGTGATTGGAGTAATGAACCTCTTTATTTTCCAGTTTACCACCTGATTATTCCAAATGAGTGTATCTCCAGCAGCAATTTCCAATTTCTAGAATTATCAAAGTTCAAGTCTAGATATGCTCCAGTTCATACATATTCAACACCTGATGTAGCTCCACGATTATTCTGGTGCAATTTTATAAATTTATCTTTATCAACTTATTATGAAGACGAGCAGATTAAATAAATTTGAAATGGCTATGTTCAATCCAGATTAGCTTTAATAACTGATTGTCATTTGATAGTGCTTCACCTAAGCATCAACAGATTAGCCCGACCAGCTATGCCTACCCTTTTCTGTTTTCAAGAGATTTTCCGATGTCCACAAAAGAAGGGTCATAACGTATAAATGGGCCAGCAGTCGTCAGACAACTCCGTGTCACTGAGGTGTGAATAAAGTAATTTCATGTAGGAGGAATGAATTAAATGCCTGATTGCTTGCTATATTCAATATCGAATAAGTAGATTCTGATACTTTCTTTTCGTTCAGCTTCCGTTGCTAAGCACAACATCAAAGATGGCGTGGGGTGATTGACAAAAGTAGCGCGTGTATTACTACACCGAATTTTGAAGTCTATGTTTCAAATTGCACTATCTAAATCGATTTCAGTTACAGTTATGTTAGCGAAATAGAAAAGCTATAAAAAATTCCCCTGCTTCACATTCAGTTCGCCGTAATAGTGCCGCATTGCGTCTGATTAAGAAGTAGTGCGCGTATGAATATAGCGGTGATGAAAATCCGCTTGTGACGTAGTAAAAAACCCCATGCGATTGCATAGAGCCTGCTAGCTGTCGCTAGCAGACTCAAAAATCTTCGTCAGAAACCACTAGACTGATTTCATTATAACTTGGCAGAAATGTTTCCTTGTTGACCCTCTAACAAGATTGTTCAAGCCGTTATGATTTGTCAAAAAACATGGCCGCTAGGGGGTGGGGTATATTTTCGGGGTGTATTTTCCCTATATATCTATATAGAAAACTTTAAAAATCTTCTCTTAAGAAACTGTTGGATCAAGTTCAATGTAACTTGGCAGGAATGTTGCTTTGGTGACCTTCTACCAAGATTGTTCACGCCCTCATGATACATCAAAAAACATGGCTGCCAGGGGGCGGGGCTTATTTTTTGTATATATCTGTATAGATAACTTTAAAATTCTTCATGTCAGAAACCACCTATCTGATTTCATTATTTCTTGGCAGGAATGTTGCTTTGGTGACCCTCTACCAAGATTGTTCAAGCAATCATGATTTATCAAAAAACATGGCTGCAAGGGGTGGGGATTATTTTCCCTATATATCTAAATAGAAAACTTTAAAAATCTTCTTGTCAGAAACCACTGGACCGATTTCAATATAACTTGGCAGGAATGTTCCTATGGTGACCCTCTACCAAGTTTGTTCAAGCAGTCATGATTCGTCAAAAAACATGGCCCTTAGTGGGTGGGGCTTATTTTCCCTATACAGCTATATGAAACATTTTAAAAATCTTTTTGTCAGAAACCACTGGACCGATTTCAGTATGGCAGAATTGTTCCTTTGGTGATCCTCTTTCAAGATTCAGTTCAAACCATCATGATGCATGAAAAAAAACATGGCCACTGGGGAGCAGGGCTATAAAATTGATACAAAAATCTTAGAGCAGTGAACTTGGCTGAAACTTCAACAGTCAGTGTGCAAAGCTGTTTGCTCAGGTGAGCGATATAGGACCATCATGGTCCTCTTGTTAATGCAGCATTGTTGAAAAATCGCCGTGGGAAGGGTAGAAAATGGCTGGTTAAGCATAAGATCTATATAAATAATAGCAAAATTTACAGCTATAAAGCGGGTCTGATTTCACCTCCACTTCTCCAGGAATACATGAAGCTTGTTCTACGGAACCATTTTTAGCCAACCTGATAAGCAGTGCACTGTTGATTCGGAAATAGTATAGTATTTAATATGCAAATAAACTAAACCAGAAGTGAAGATAAACATTGGTAATATCTTAGAGGTAAGCTAAAGATTAACATTGGTAATATTTAAGGGTAAGCTAAAGCATAAAACTTTTTGTCGGGGTTTGCGGATACACCAGGTATTTTGGGTGAGGGAGGGCAATCTTGTTTTTAGGTGGTGTGCATACTAAATACTTGCCTCCAGCCTATGTAGCCAGCCAGTAGTTGAGATAATCCCATCTCCGCCCCTGGTTAATGAGGTCAATAAAACTTCAAATGTGATTCGAAAAAAAAAATATAAAAATAAAAGACAGTGAGCAGATACCATCTTAGTTCTGCCCTCAAAAAACAATCTGGAAAGACGAATACATGTATAGATAAAAAAAACATATGTACAACATGTATTTAACAGTGAACAACAACATTGCTATTGCGGGAATCCAAAGCAAACTCTCAGTGGACATAATGGATAAAACATTTCTTAATTAGTTGTTGAGTTCGCTTTAATGTCTTCTAGCTTATCAACTAACTGTAATAGGCAACGAATAACAGTAACAAAATAATCATAATATGCACAGCTGAAACTAATAACAATATCTGAGGCTAAATAAACTGTTACTTATACAGACAGCGATACAAATAATTTGTTTTCAAGTGTAGTAGGGAGTGACTTAGACCTGCTAAGAAAGTATTCCCGTCGATTGCCCTGACCGGCGATCGAACCAGAAACCCTTGAACCTCAAATCTAGCATCTTCATCACATGCCAAAATGTCAGAACAAGCCAGACTTGTCTAACAGGCACGCTATGATCTTGCAAATATATAATCATTTGGACTTCACTTTGCAGCATATCTAGACATTTTTCGAGTTTCTAATGCTTAACCGGGCTCTCCAATGCTTAACCATAGAAGAATGATATAAGGTTATGCGCCATTATGAAACGCAAACTGGCCTTTCTACACAAGCAAATAATGGCCTGATATATGAATTGATGCGCCATTCGCATAAGCTTGAAATCCAGTATTACAATGGCCTTGTCCAGAAAACCTTTTTTCAACATGACTTTCTGCATCTGATGATTTCACAACTTACAAATCATAGGTATGCCATCTGTTATTGTAGTAAATCGCTGGCATTTACAAAGGGAACAAACGGTGTGTTTTTCTTCTTTGGTCATCAAATTCTTAACCAGACAGTCTAATGCTTAACCAGAAAAATAGGCAGAATAGCACTTCTTCGCAGAAAAAAATCCAAAACCTGTTAAATTTTATTTCAGACAATTGCAGGGCCATTGAATTGGTGTGAAAACACAAACAAATTATACACTATGATTCTAGAGATTGAAGCTGTTTGCCTATTAAATACTATGTTATTTGCAAATCAACAGAGCACTGCTTATCAGGTTGGCTAAAAATGGTTCCGTAGAACAAGCTTCGTGTGTTCCTAGAGACATGGAGGTGAAATCAGACCCGCTTTATAGCTGCAAGTTTTGATATTAGCTCACCTGAGCCGAAGGCTCAAGGTGAGCTATTGTGATCACTCACCGTCCGTCGTCGTCATCGTGGTCCGTATGTCCGACCGTCCACAATCTTTAAACAACATCTCCTCCTAAACCACTGATTGGATTTTGACCAAACTTCACAGGAATGATCCTTGGTTGGTCCTCTTTCAAAGTTGTTCAAACTGTTCTGGTCCATTTCATATCTAGGTCACAGGAGCTAAAAATAGATTTTTTAATTAAAAACTTAAAAAATCTTCTTGTCAGAAACCACTGGACCGATTTCAATATAATTTTGCAGAAATGTTCCTTTGGTGACCCTCTTTCAAGATTCAGTTCAAGTCGTCATGATGTGTTAAAAAAAAACATGGCCACTGCGGAAATGTTCCTTTGGTGATCCTCTACTAAGATTGTTCAAGCCATTTGGATTCGTCAAAAAACAAGGCCGCCAGAGGGTGGGGCTTATTTTCCCTATGTATCTATATAGAAAACTTTAAAAATCTTCTTGTCAGAAACCACCGGACCGACTTTAATATACATTTAATTTTGCAGAAATGTTCCTTTGGTGATCCTCTACCAAGATTGTTCAAGCCATTATGATTCGTCAAAAAACATGCTTATTTTCCCTATTTATCTATATAGAAAACTTTAAAAATCTTCTTGTCAGAAAAGACTGGTCAGATTTCAATATAACTTGGCAGAAATGTTTCCTTGGTGACCCTCTACCAAGATTGTTCGAGCCGTCATGATTTGTCAAAAAACATGGTCGCTAAAGGTGCGGGTCTTATTTTCCCTATATATCTATATAGAAAACTTGAAAAAATCTTCTTGTCAGAAACCAATGGACCAATTTCAATATAACTTGGCAGAAATATTTCCTTGGTGACCCTTTACCAAGATTGTTCAAGCCGTTATGATTTGTCAAAAAACATGGCCGCTAGGGGGCGGGGCTTATTTTCCCTATATATCTATATAGAAAACTTTAATGATCTTCTTGTCAGAAACCACTGGACTGATTTCAATAAAACATTGCAGGACTGTTTCTAATGTAACCCTCTATCAAGATTGTTCAAGACGTCATGATTCGTCAAAAAACATAGCCTCTAGTGGGGCGGGGCTTATTTTCCCTATATATCTATAATTTAAAAATCTTCTTATCAGAAACCACTGGACCGATTTCATTATAACTTGGCAGAAATGTTTCCTTGGTGACCCTCTACCAAGATTGTTCCAGTAATCGTGATTTGTCAAAAAACATGGCTGCTAGAGGGTGGGGCTTATTTTCCCTATATATCTATATAAAATTTTTAAAAATCTTCTTGTCAGAAACCACTTGACCGATTTCAATATAACTTGGCAGGAATGTTTCTTTGGTGACCCTCTACCAAGGTTGTTCAAGCAGTCATGATTTGTCAAAAAACATGGCTGCTAGAGGGGTGGCGGGGGGGAAGCTTATTTTCCCTATATATCTATATAGAAAACTTTAAAAATCTTCTCATAAGAAAATGTTGGACCGAGTCCAATGTAACTTGGCAGGAGTGTTGCTTTGGTGACCTTCTACCAAGATTGTTCAAGCCTTCATGATACGTCAAAAAAACATGGCCCACAGGGGGCAGGGCATATTTTTCGTATATATCTGCATAGAAAACTTTATAATTCGTCAAATACCCCCTGATTGATTTCAATATTACTTGGCTGGAATGTTGCTTTGGTGACCCTCTACCAAGATTGTTCAAGTAATCATGATTCATCAAAAAACATGGCTGCTAGGGGTGGGGCTTATTTTCCCTATATATCTAAATAGAAGACTTTAAAAATTTTCTCGCAGAAACCACTAAACCGATTTCAATATAACTTGGCAGGAATGTTCCTTTGGTGACCCTCTGCCAAGTTTGTTAAAGCTGTCATGATTCGTCAAAAAACATGGCCGTTAGGGGGTAGGGCTTTATAACTATATAAAACACTTTAAAAATCTTTTTGTCAAAAACCACTGGACCAATTTCAATATAACTTGGCAGAAATGTTCCTTTGGTGACCCTCTTTCAACATTCAGTTTGTCATGATGTGTTAAAAAAACATGGCCACTGGGGGGTGGGTTGGGGAGGGTCTGTAAAATTATACAAATTTCCTAGAGCAGTGAACTTGGCTAAAACTTCCAACAGTAAGTATGCAAATCTGTTTGCTCAGGTGAGCGATATAGGACCTTCATGGTCCTCTTGTTATTTATATAGATCTTATGCGTAACCAGCCATTTTCTACCCTTCCCGTGACGATTTTTCGACAATGCTGCATTAACAACCAAAATATCCATAACACAAACAGCCACATGTGTCTATCGTGTGTGCGTGATGATATGTTGAACTTCTAGCAAAGCGCAAAATTAAATAAAGGACAAAAAACACCACAAATTACCATGTGTTTTCTATGCCTTTCGGTACACCTTCAGTGTGCAATAAAGAATTCAGCCAATATGCGTGAAGTACAGTACAGCTCAAGTGGTTTTTCAAAAATGTCGTCTGTTGAAAATTATACCCAGAGTGTTAGGCATTATGGTTTGCACAAACAAATCGCGCATTGGTCTGTGCATGGCAAAACCTACAATAAAACTTGTACGAAGAGACGGATCAGCCTGCACACTCTGAGACTGCACATCAGTAGTCTGATCAGAGCCTTCGCTAATCTTATGTACCTCCTACAATCTCTGGGTTTAACAAAACGTCTTGTGCGACGAGCGAAGACTCGTGTCAATCTGCCAACTGCACATTCTGATAAAAGCATTCACTGATCGTATGTACCTTCGATAGCCGGGCTATCCAAAGCGGGATAAACAGTGCGTCTGCAACAGCACATTCTGATCAGACCCTTCGCTGATCGTACAGTATGCACCTTCTTTGGACTCCGGGCTATCCAAAAAGCTTGCTTTATCTAGTGGGTCGATGCAGAGACTGACCTGAGTCTTTGCTGGTAGCATGTACATTGTAGTATTGTAGGTTTTGTCCGATTCAGTGAACATACATTGTAAATCATACTTCAGACATGAGAACTTTGTACTGACGTAATTTTGGTTTTTGAACTGCCCAGTCTTAGGTTAAACAGCTCAGTCTACACTATTTCGGTCTTGTTGAGCGCGCACTTTTCCAGGGTGGGCTTATTCATAAGCTATTAATCATTTCAGCAGAAACTGACAACAGCCCTTCTTTTCTTTCATATACTTTGACAATAGAGCCTACTTTTGGAGTTAAACCAAGGTCCACACCTCCGTATGACCTAGCTGTTAGTGGGACGTAAAAAAACTCAACTCATTTGAATTGTCATTAACTTCTATGGCCCCTTGTGTTCGTAAAGTGTGCTTTTGTGTGACAGACACCCTTTTCACATGGGCTGTCTTATTGATTCAATGCCTCTTTGATAGCAGAAGCGCCCCTTTAAGTAAATTGCTATTGACACGTGCGGTTGCTGCACGCGAGTGAGAATTTTTCGGTCTTTTACCACAGTACGTCATTTATATTGAGCGCGTGCGGTTGTTGCATGGGAAAAGGCAGTTACAGGAATACCAAACATAAATATGTAATTTGTGGACTGGGGGCAGATGTTTGATTCTCTTTGTGATTTTTGAGTGTTTGTTTTGTTTTCTATGGCACATTATTAAGTAAAAATGACCATGCCGGACGCACTTGTTGGCCGGACCAGACTAAGCCACAGAATCGGTACTTTTTCATATGGAGCTTTGTTGCTGCCCATGTTACGTGCATGCTCGAACAGTGAATGGGGCTACCGGGGTTTTCCCTGGACCAAGGGAACACCCAAATATATTTCAAGGAACAAGGCAGCATTGGTGAATATTTCAAGAGAACAAGGGAATAAACCTAATTTTGGGGAATCGGAATGTGGCAATTTGGAAAACTCCTCGATCCGTTTCTATGCACTGGCCATACGCATTTGTTATTGTCCGTCGGCAATCACAGTGTTTTGATGCTTTATTAATGTTCAGAAGGATGCTAATGAGCAAAAACTGATTCAAGCAGGACGTACAATGCAATTTATGCACCGAATTTGCCGTACGTTTTGTGTACATAGATGCCAACAATTCTGTACACTCATGGTGAATGGGAATGCTGACAATCAAAATTTGTTAATTGCTGTTACACATTGAGTTGAAAGGAGATTTTGATCAGGTCGGCAGTTTGGTCCTGTTCAGCCGAAATATGCCGAAAAAGTATGACTGGCTTTAGCCACGCCCCTTTGGAAACAGCTTCCACACTTCGCGGAAACACCGCGTGGCCCCGCGTGGCCCCCCGCGGCTGTTTCAATTGCCTGTCATAATCGCATCGAATTTTACCTGTTCGAAAGTAATTTTATCAGGCGATTTTTACCGCGGGAACACAGCGGATCCACCGGCCCGGGTGAAACCACCGTGGGATACTAAAATTTAATCCTTCCCACTCAAATCCACTCCCCACCGGCTCGGGGGGGATTTTGAAAAACCACCTGAGCTGTGCTATAGGTGGTATGAGATTTAGTACTCCACAGACGCCAATATCAATGAGCAGTTGAATGTAATTCCCCATTTTTTAAATTTCCTCAAAACATTTATATCGCTCATGAAACATAGAAAACGCAAAGTTTGTTTACCTTTTTGAGTCATCTTATCCCTAACCGGATGTCGATCTAATTGTTTCACGTTCTTAACCAGTGGTTACGCATTCATTCGTTTGGTAGGCATGTTTTACTCGTTAAATAAATTACGGTCTTGGTTTTGCATATCGAATGTTGAAGACACAAAAACAGAACACTTTACATGGAAACGAAAGTTTTGAAGATTGCTCTATAAGCCAATAAAGATAATGTTATTAATGTATATACTGTAAGAGAATAACATAACAATATTCATTTGTACCCTGGTAAATGCGGGGTAACGGGATGGGGAACAGCATTTTTTACGAATCGTGCCAATAAAGAGGGGTCATGCTTATAAAATAAGCGTTTAACCAGTACACTGAACGCGCTTCCTCCAGAAACTTGTAACTGCCAATCTTGAAGCAGTGGAAGAAGCGAATGACCGTAGCAAATACATGTGTTTCATGTTAAGTGGGGATCGAATCGCATTCGATTCCCGCCGGTGCGATATCATTTTTCCAATAAAGTCAGTGGAAATAACTTATAGCTGGAAAAGAGACGTGTCATATTTATAAAACGAAAGAGCTTTCCAGAGAGAGAGAGAGAAAGAGAGAGAGAGAGAGTGAGTTTGCAAAACTTGTAAGATTCTGGCTGGTCCATTTCAGGTACAACCGGCTATGAGATTTGGTTAATCCTAGAAAAATGGCTAAACTGTTTTTGCAAACAGTGAAACCTGACCAGACGCCGCATTCTATTTCTCAATATGACTTTTTTTTCTTTTTTTTTTTGTTGTTGTTGAAAGAGACATAAGACACCAAGTCACGGTGATTTAAATGGACAGTCGTATCCCTGGTCCAATCATCAACCGTCCAGGCCTCGATCCGAGCAGTGTAGATACATTCCAGCATGTCCTATTCTGTCTCCCTTGTCTAATGAAATGTATCCATACTTTAACCCTTGAAGCTCTTAGCATATTCAGCAGACGGCATTTACATTTTTTTCTTATTTTCTTGTGTAAATTAAGGGTGACATTACATGTGAATCTAAAAGAAATGTTCATCCTAATTTTCACCGTAAAATACTAAAACAGTTAGATCGGCATCTCCTCTAGAATTTTCAGCAGTGCTTCGGGGGTTCAAACTATTTTCTTAGCAGCAGCAGCACGAGCAAAGTTTTGGGGGGTTTTTTTGCGGGGAGAGCGCTATATATAAAATTTTGCGATGTATTCGGGGTAAACATTTACACAGATTGATGCAACGATTCTCATATTTATAAAGCCATGCTTCTGGAACACATTATTTATATTAATAATTTTATATTATATTTAACATAATATTCATACAAGCTCCATGGATGTAAGGAAGACGTTACTCATCATGATTGCATTGGTTGTTTAATCTGCGTAAGTTTCAAACATGCGTAAATGATTAACTTTCGGTGTGTCATTTTTGAGACTTACTACTGGCCATATATTTTTTATATACATCATACATAACTAAATCAGTCAGGACAAATTATTCACTCAATTGATAAATGTTTTATACAAAAAGTTGTATGCACTTTACGTTTGAAGTGTAGGTAATTCACGTTTTTCACGTGTATTCCGGTCGTATTCTGGCTCTGATTTAGCGGACTATCAACAATGTTTTCAAATTATAAAAAAAAAAAAACACTTCAAAGACAATTTGCAAATTATTTGAGGTTAAAATATTATCCCTTTTCCATTAGGTTGACATAATATTACTTAATTAATTAAAGCCAATATTGGTGTCTTTAATAGGTGTCTGTCACAGGTATACCTATATTTTTCACGGGTATTCCGGTATTTCGGTAGTATTCCGGTATTTCGGTGATTCGTGTGACCGCTTTTTAACTTACTTAGGTTATTTTCAAAATATTTACAAATATTAGATATAACCTAAATAAGTTAAAACCTTCAGCCAAAGGAAAGTTAACACTTACACTTTGGAAGGGAGGTTACTTTATAGTTGAATTTTAACTGAACAAAGTTATAAATCTTCTCAAAATTTTAATCTTTAGAAGTTATGTTCCTGACTGTCCAGTCCTCATCCAGAGGGCTATCGCCTGTGAAAGTTTCGAGAGTCTAGCTTAAATGGTCTAGGAGCAGTGATGTGACATTACAGATGGACAGACAGCTGGGGAGTATCACTATATTCCCGCTTTTTCTTTGAAAAGTGTGGGTATAAAAATCCATGTTTACAATACTGACTACAGCAACTATTGGTAAGGTCCTAAATACAATTGCCATTTGACTTCACTGCAGTAGGCGTTAAGTGGCATGTGGCAGCTGTAAAAAGTCTTCCTGACGGCCCCGTACATGTACATTAGTGACGCCATAGTGCAGTTTTTATTTTCCTAGGGATCATTTAGCCAATTCTGGTATCTTGGAAAATCAAGTTCCTCTGAAGCCAGAGCTAAAGGGTATACATGTATGTACATGTAGCCCTGCAAACTACATGATGACATACAGTAACTAATATTTTATGAAGCATCGAGGTGAAACCAAGACTAATTCTTATTCTTTTTATGTTTTCTTTGTTTCCAAGGGCAATCTTTAATACATATTTAAATACATGTGTGTGTTTCTATTGAACAGGGACCCGCAAGTAATTTTCATTTTTTATAATATCTAAATATACTGTATACATTATATACAGTAAATATCCGGACAGACAGGCCTGAGCAAACAGTGTTGACCCTGATGAGACCTCGTAGAATGTGGCATCTCATCAGAGTCTACACTGTTTGCCACTCATCCAGCAATTTAGACACAACAACAAGTAGTAAACTAAATTGTACTTGTTAAAATTTTAGACCAAGTACAATATGGTAATGGTTGAGGTGTCTGAATACCAGGGTAAATACAGTAGTATCCAGTAATAACATTTCCATTTTTGTTTTTTGTATGTATAGCTCTTCAGTTACCGGGTTGTTTCAGCTGTTGCTGCACCACATTTTAATAGGCTGAAAAATGTCAATTTTTCAAGAGACCAGAGGCTGTTGAAATAATTTCACACACCCCTTTTTCATTTTTATCCCCATGCTTTAGTGATGGGGATATTGTGAACGCCTCCGTCCGTTGTCCGTCAAACTGTCTCCTTCTAAACCATGAGGCGGAAGTTAACCAAACTTGCCATATGACTTTCCCTTGTGATAAGGATGTGTGAGAGCAACATTATTTTAACTGCGCAATACATTAACCTATAGATAATGTGCTATTCTATTCTGTATTTCACCCCCTCCACAGAAAAACGACCTTTCAGTCGTAATAGTCTTAATTCAGAAGGTCCCTTTAAACAGTTACCTGTGTGACGTAATTCCTCCCGCTCAAATGATCATGTGTCAGTTTCTTTTCTGTGGACAGTGAAAAACTCAAGGATTATTTACCTGGAAGAAATTCGTATTTATTTCTTTTTACACAGCTAAATTTCTCTATCCTTGCTTTTCTCTTGTTTTATATTCACTCCCTCTACTAAACATGTAATTCTTTTGAAATTATCGATTTTCGATTTCTTGCTTTTCTAGCGTTATTTTCTGTGTCATTTGTTTCCACGTCATTCGATGAATATCGCCCGCGGCAAATGTAATCATTTGAAGGCCAAATGGGATAATCACCCAACTTGTATATCTTGTACTCCTTGTCTACGCTTTCTCCTTGTTCTATTTGCAGTAATTGGACTACTAAAGTGTGGAGTCTTGCCGAGAAGAGATGTCTATACTCCACACGCAAGTGGGTCATGATGTAGAAAAGAAGACAGAAGAAATCTAAGAAGACTAAATCCCAGTCAGACTTGTCTGACAATGGGACTCATGATGGGAGCACCGCCCCACTAAGCTATACTGCTCAGGCCAGGACCCATCAGGGTGGCAGCCCGGGGGACTTAGAGTCTGACCGGGCATTAAGTCCACCGATCACCAGTCACCGGTCATCCAGTCACCGGTCAACCAATCACCGGTCAACAATCCACCGGTCAACTAATCACCAGTCAGCTAGTCACCGGTCAAACAATCACCTGTCAACAACCCACCGGTCAATCACCAGAGCAAGTCACAGGTCATCCAGTCACCGGGCAAGAAATCACCGGTCATCCAGTCACCGGTCAAGCACTCACTGGTCAAGCACTCACAGGTCAAGCACTCACTGGTCATCCAGTCACCGGTCAACAAATCACCGGTCAACTAATCACCGGTCAACCAGCACTAGTCTCCAGTCAATCGCATATGACTTTCAAAATGTGCCTCTACAAAATTATGCTCCTTCTATAAGCAGCCATGTATCTCACGGTAGTATCCGTAGACTACCAAATGTACATACTCCTGGATATGAACACTCTTAAATGTCAGAGTTCCCAAATCCAGCTACTTCTTCCCAACAGTTAATCCCACTCAGGCCTGACTTCTCGCAGATGTCAGACCCGAGTGTGATGATTGATCCTCCTATTTCTACTGATGTTTCTCAGACTAGACCTTCACGGAAGGAACAGTCAAGAAGAGATCATAAATCAAAAAAGAGAAGAAGACATCGATCGTCTTCTTCCTCTTCTTCCAATTCTAGATCAGATTCTTTGAATTCATCTAGACGAAAGAAGAATTCAAAGAGATCTAAACACTCACACAAAAAGAGAAGATCGATGACGCCTTCTTCTTCTTCTAATACTTCTCAATCTCAGATTGACTTTTGCAGATATAAAAGGGCTAATAAATCTTCCCAGGTTGTTCAAACGCCTGTTCCCGTTCAGCCTCAGGAAACCAATTTTATTCCAGTCAATACTCAACCAATTAATGTTGATGAATTTCAGCCGAATTTTCCTCAAACGAATAAAGAGTCTGATTCGGAGACTGAAACTGAAATCTGGTCTTTTGACTGTGCTATAAATGAGGTCTTCAGACTTCTTCCTGCTGAGTTATGTCCTAAGACTCAGCAGGATCAAGCCCCAGCTAAACCTCTCTCTGGGATAGAGCACTTAATGGAGTCCCATTCGACGCCATTACCTGTTCTACCCCAGTCTAAATTGGTTGAAAATACCACAAAGTACATTCAAAACCGACTTGATTCGGATAAATGTTTTAGAGACTGGATATGCCCGCAAAACTTGGTCTCGGCTCTTGCTCTGACTAAATTCTACAAGAGCCGAAACCAATATTTGCCCACTGACAATATTCCACAATTAAAAGCGGATGCATCTCTCCTAGACATTTCGAATAAAGGAAGAGCTTCCATTCCTCAGAAGAATTTGGAAGCATGGGAAAGGAAGGCTAGGAAATTAGTTTCTATTAATTCCCATGCTGACTTATTTTCTTCAGCTGCCTTCCTTTGTCTGCAACAGGAATCAATGTCGGTTGCGACCCTTTCCAGGCTTTTGGAGGCCGTAGCCAAATAGATTAAACACGCTACCGCCATGTCTACTCTTTTAACTACTGAAATATTTCAAGCTAGGAGGGACGCAGCCCTAGCTTCTTCAAAACTGCTTCTTTACAATTCTTCATTTGAGTTGAGGAACGCTCCTATCAACTCAAAAACATTATCTGATGGCAGGATAAAAGAAATAGCCAAATCAAATTTTGAAGCTCAACAGCAAAGGTTTTTAGCTTCTACTTCCATTCAATCACAATCTAGTTCACTACTCCGAGTAGAGCTTTCAAGATACCTAAATATCCTGCCAAACAAACAATGTCCAGACCTAAACCTACGCAGTCGTATACGTCCAAATCTCAACCTCAAAGTTCATCCTTTCACACTAAAAAGAAAAATATAAAGAGGACTGGTAACATCCGTCAGTTCCCCTCCTCTAAACCTGCCTCTTCTTCCACAAGACTATGAAGGCCAGCCCTTTCCACTGCCTGCTCTTCCGTACTCGGACATTCCAGTGGGAAGACGATTGGCCCATTTTGTGGCAAAATGGGAGGAAATTAGAGACAACAAATGGGTCCTCTCTATCGTACGACACGGATTCAGGATACCATTCAGCAAAATTACTCCTTTGTCATCTGTTCTGATCAGAATGAGTCAGTCCTCCTGCCCGTTTCTCAGAGAAGAGATCGAAAACCTTCTCAGCAAACGGGCAGTGGAAAGGGTACAGAATCAGGGAACTCCTGGCTTTTATTCCCGAATCTTCCTAGTTCCAAAAAAGAACCGAAAGTTATGTTTGATAATAGACCTTTCTTTATTGAACCGATACATAAAGAAACAGTCTTTCAAAATGGAGACAGTCAAGTCGGTAAGACAAGCTATGAGACTCAACGACTGGGCTGTCTCCATAGACTTAACAGATGCATACCTACACATTCCGATACATCATCAATCCGGGAAGTATCTTCGTTTCGTTTACGAAGATCAGGTCTATCACTTCACGGCCTTACCGTTCGGAATGTCACTAAGTCCGTTGATATTTTCAAAACTTATGGACGTTATAGCAGCGTTTCTACGCCAACGTGCCATATCAGTCTTCCCGTACCTAGACGATTGGCTAATCAAAAATCTGATTCGCAACCGCTTGATTACTCAGACAAGATTTTGCATTCAAATTATTCAAAGTCTAGGTTTTCTACCAAATCTCAAGAAATCGGATCTAGTTCCTCCTCAGAAATTCACCTTTATAAGCATGGAATTTCTGACGCAACAGAATTTAGTCAGGGTTCCAACGGATCATGTTCAGAACCTATTTCTGACAATCAAGAAATTTTGTGTCATTCAAACATGTATCGGCACGAACTTTCCTTTCCCTTTTGGGCAAACTCAGTGCTGCAGCAGACTTCGTTATCCTAGGCAGACTACACTTACGTCCCCTTCAGATGTGTCTTTTGTCTGCCTGGAAATCTCATATTCTTCCTCTCGATCATCCTGTTACGATAAACGGTATGATTCGATCTCACTTACAATGGTGGATAGACCCCAATCGGTTCGAAACAGGGACTACTATCCATCCTCCAGATCCCAAATTCTTCCTTTATACGGATGCCAGTCATTTCAGATGGGGAGCTCATTTAGAGCCGACAGCACTATCCTTTCATGGTCGCTGGACAGAAGACCAATCCCAGCTCCATATCAATATGTTAGAAATGATGGCCATACGATTAGCACTGAAACAAGCCATAACATTTATTCACCATTCTTGCATCATGATATCTACAGACAACACAACGGTGGTCTCATATATCAACAAACAGGGTGGCACTCATTCTCCCAACCTCTGCATAGAAGTTCGGGAAATTCTTAACTGGTGTCTGGAACACGACATTGTTATCAGAGTTTGTCACATTCCAGGCAAATTCAACATTCTTGCAGACGGCCTATCAAGGTTAGACAAACCTATCAAGACAGAATGGGCTCTGGATCAAACAGTAGTGAATTCAGTATTCCAGATGCTCAATTTTCCAAATGTGGATTTGTTTGTGACTCGATTCAATCACAAACTCCCATTATATGTCTCTCCAGTACAAGACAACAAAGCACTAGCGATAGATGCCCTGTCCATGGACTGGAATCATCTTCATGCATATGCTTTTCCTCCATTTATTCTGATTCCTGCTGTTCTGGAAAAAATCAGACAACATCAATGCAGAATAGTTCTCATAGCTCCGTTCTGGCCACAACAACAGTGGTTCTCAGAACTTCTTCTTCTATTAGTGTCAGCTCCGATTCGTCTGCCACTAATTCCAAATCTCTTGACACAATCAAAATGAAGATTTGTTCATCAAAACCTCCCACTTCTCGACCAAGACGCTTGGGAGTTATCAAACAATCAATCAGAGATAAAAAATTTTCGCAAGACGTTGCAGATTTTGTCTCTAAATCAAGAAGAACATCTACACAAAAAGTCTTCGATGCAAAATGGTCCATCTTCTCTAATTGGTGTTATACAAAAAAGGTTACTCCAATCTCAGCCCCTATTACAACTATAGCAGATTTCTTAATCTTTCTTTTTTTGGGAAAGAAATGCCAAATCAGTACTATTAAAGGTTATAGAGCTATGATCTCTAACACTCTTAAATTTAAAACTGGTAATCAAATCGGATCTAATCCAGTCTTATCTGAACTAATCAGGTCTTTTGAACTGCAACGACCAGTACAAAGATCTCTTACACCTAAATGGGACTTATCATGGGTCTTAGTATGTCTACAGAAACCACCTTTTGAACCTCTTGATAAGGCTTCTAAATTTCACGTTACTATTAAGACAGCCTTTATTTTAGCCCTTGCCACTGCTAAAAGATGTAGCGAAATACATGCATTGGCTATGGATTCACAACACTTAGGGTTCAATCAAACTGATGGTTCAGTTTCCCTGATGCTTAAAACTGGCTTCTTAGCGAAGAACCAGCTTCCTTCTGTTAAACCAGACCCTATTCTTGTTCCTAGTCTTGCTCGAATATGTAAAAGGGAACATCTGGACAGACTTCTTTGCCCCGTTAGGTCTCTGGTTCTATCTTAAAATGACTAGTTCTTATCGCCAGAACAGAACTAGACTTTTTCTTCCCATTAAAGGCAATCAAGATATTTCTAAAGATACTATCTCGAGATGGATATCTTACACTATTAAGCTTGCCTACAGGAAACGAGACATTTCTTTCCTTAAAATCAGAGCTCATGAAGTTCGAGCTCTTTCCTCTTCCTGGGCTTTCTTTGACAAAGTTCCTCTCAATGATATCCTTCAAGCAGTGGTTTGGAATCGATCATCAACCTTTGCTAGATTCTACCTCAGGGACATGTCTCAACAAGCAGAAAATCTACAAAGTTTGGGCCCCATCATGGTGGCCCAAAAAGTGGTGGGGGGCCAACAGCATCCAGCTCTGGAAGCATAGACAATGTCAACAGCCTCCTACACCTGATGCTTTACTAGAAAGGTACTTAATATACACTAATTATGTTATATTATACCTTTTAATTGATATATCTTAAACCGGGATTATCTTTTATCCTTGGTTTAAAGGACTTTTATTGCCTTATGCATTAATTAAGTCCACTATTAGATATATCTAAAGTTTGGGTTTCCTAAGTCAATTCAGAAGTTGGGACTTATTTATTAGGAGAAATCCTCCCTCCTGTTCTGCAAATTCTAGCACATTATCTAAAGGTTAATGTATTACGCAGTTAAAATGAAGTTTTTTAAAAGTAAAACGTATTTTAACTAGTAATACTTAACCTATAGATAAGTATTTATGGTCCCACCTCCCACCCTCGCTCTTTTCTCCTAATTGTGTATTGTTTTACACATAAAAGAAACTGACACGTGATCATTTGAGCGGGAGGAATTACGTCACACAGGTAACTTTTTAAAGGGACTTTCTGAATTAAGACTATTACAACTGAAAGCTCATTTTTCTGTGGAGGGTTGAAATACAGAATAGAATAGCACATTATCTATAGGTTAAGTATTACTAGTTAAAATAAGTTTTACTTTTAAAAAACTTCATTTTCCCTATATATCTAAATAGAAAACTTTAAAAATCTTCTTGTCAGAAACCACTGAACTGATTTCAATATAACTTGGCAGGAATGTTCCTTTGGTGACCCTCTACCAAGTTTGTTCAAGCTGTTATGATTCGTTGAAAAACATTGCCGCAAGGGGCAGGGCTTCTTTTCTCTATATAGCTATATAAAACACTTTAAAAATCTTTTTGTCAGAAACCACTGGACAGATTTCAATATAACTTGGCAGAACTGTTCCTTTGGTGACCTATCAAGATTCAGTTGAAGGTGTCATGATACATTAAAAAAAAAAACATGGCTGCTAGGGGGCAGGGCTATAAAATTTATACAAAAATCTTAGAGCAGTGAACTTGACTGAAACTTAGATAGTAAGTATTCAAATCTGTTTGCTCAGGTGAGCTATATAGGACCATCATGGTCCTCTTGTTTCTTATTTCTCAAGGAAACCATGTATTGTGTATACTACTCAAAATAATATGTACATTTTTCTAATTTCTTCTCAAATACATGTATTTGTTACTTACCAGAAGTGCCCCTGAGGCATGTTTTTGTGGAGAAATTAGACAAATGTACATATTATTTTGGCTGAAAAAAAATGACTTATCTGGAGTTTTACGGGTCCATAATAAGTTTATGATCTTTTGCAGGGAAACTTTGTTCTTGAGTGTGATGAATTGCTAGACTTACAGAAGGAAGAATATGATGTTATTCTAGCGCTAAGCGTCACAAAGTGGATCCACTTTAATTGGGGTGATGAAGGCCTCAAACGATTTTTCAAGCGAATCTTCCGACAGCTAAAACCAGGAGGCAGACTGATCTTGGAACCACAGCAATGGTCCTCATACAAGAAAAAGAAGAAGCTAACAGTATGTACTGTTTAAACCCCAGCCCTTGCTGTAAAAGCAGAAGCTCTGCCCAAAAATTGTTCCACTTCAAGATACAAATACCTTTCAGCATCAAGTTTTTGCCAGTAAAAAAAATTACAGCAGTGCACAAATTTAGCCTTCACAGCCCTAGGTACATGTAAACAACTTTAAAAATTATGTCGGGGGTGGTCGGGTGTGGCGAAGGTGTTGTGTATCTTACGTCACCAACTGATCCACTGATATTGGCTTACAGTTGGGCAAGGCCTGCTATCCATGTAGCAGGTAAGGGTAGAAGGGGAATGTTTTTATTTCTTCTGTTTCTTCACTTTCATTCCTGTTCCTCTTTCTTCTCTGTCCCTCTCTTTCATCTCCTCTACTATCTCTTTTCTCCCTTTCTCTTATAAAATAACCCACAAGGGTTGACATATCGTTAAACCCCAACACAGGCACTCAACATAAATCATTTCATTTTCAAGTTTTTCATACTTTCTCGTGATAACTGACAGTTAAATTCGAAATTTCACTTGTGACCTCAGTCACATGACCAAATCAAACTATGAATAGAATAGTGCATATTGTATTATGCTTTCCCATCCAAGTGTCTATACGTCTGTCAGCGCCTTTGTTGTCCCCCGACTTTAGTCGGAAGGGGACTATTAAAGTGGGTTTGTCCGTCCGTCAGTAAACACAATGAGATGGGTAGTTTGTGGACACAACTCCTCTTACAGATTTTAACCGATCTTTTTGAAACTTTGCAGGTGTTTTTGTCATGGTCTGAAGCTTTGCATCTGGTTTTGGGGTTATCCTAACTTTAGTTTTTAATCAACTTTTTCCACTTAGTTTTTTTTTCAGGTCAGATTACTATTAGAATAGATACCTTGTGGACGTAACATCCTAGTTTTCCACTGATCATTTTGAAACTATGCATACTTGTTCTACATGGTCTGTAGATGTGCATGTGGTTTTAGGGTTATCCTCCCGGTTATTTTAACTGCACTATATACATTAACCTATATATAATGTGCTATTCTGTTCTGTATTTCAAACCTTCCACAAAACAAAAACGACGGTTCAGTCGTCTTAAAGAATCTTAATCCAGAAGGTCCCTTTAAGATATACCTGTGTGACGTCACTCTTCCCGCTGTTTTGATCACGTGTCAGTTTCTTTTCTGTGGATAAGAAAGTAAACAAAGGATTATTTTTAGGAAGTGCTTTCTTGCATATTAAGTGCTAAGGTACTATTATGCTTGCCACCACTTACTGCTGTTCAAAAGAAAATGGTAAACATTAAACATTATCTATCTGTCTATATCTCTTTAATGGCATATAGAGGGAGGGGTGGGGGGGGGCATTTCTTCTGTTTCTTCACTTTCATTCTTGTTCTCTTTCTTCCCTGTTCCTCTCTTTCATCTCCTCTACTATCTCTTCTATCTCTTTTCTGCCTTTCTCTGGGAGACGACAAAATGACTCATAAGGATTCACGTGTCGTTAAACCCCAACACAATCACGGCATATGCCGGCCTCGGTGGCTCAGTTGGATGCGCCGTCCGACTGGAGACCAGGAGGTCGCGGGTTCAACCCCCGTCGAGGTCGGCAACATTCTTTCGTGGAGATTGATCATGAAATATTTTCTACGGTCATTCTCTCCCTTCTGCTGATTCAAGAAGGGCAGTTGTCAGTTTCTGGCGAAAGAATGTGCACAATACTGGTTAACCGCTTAGAGGACTAAGCCTGCCCAGTAAATGTGTGGTTAGGTAAACTGACAGCGCTTGACATGACCCCATTGGGTTGACTGGGCCGTAAAACCTCAACACAAACAAAATCACGGCATATACCCTCAGCTGAGTATTTTGTGTCAAAATATTTCATTATCACCCCATTATCATCTTGGTATGACTTAATGTGTAATATGTTCTTTGTTTCCAATGGTAAACTTTTAGATTTTTATGTAACCTTTTAAATTTTTATACACCTGTTTAAAAAAACGGGACATACAAGATAAAGAATGTTATGGGGTATGTCGTCGGTCCGTCCGTAAACTTTTTCGTTTCCAGCTAACTCCTACTACAGTTTACATCTGACCAAGCTGAAACTTGGTATATAGTTAGACCATGATGTGGAACAGCGCATATTGTTTCTGGGTTACAGTCCACCAAATGTTTGCAGAGTTATGCCCCTTTGAAAATTTTTCTAAACTTTTTCGTTTCCAGCTAACTCCTACTACAGTTTACATCTGACCAAGCTGAAACTTGGTATATAGTTAGACCATGATGTGGAACAGCGCATATTGTTTCTAGGTTACAGTCCACCAAATGGTTGCAGAGCTATGCCCCTTTGAAAATTTTTCTAAACTTTTCATTTCCGGTTAACTCCTACATTTTACATCCGATCAAGCTGAAACTTCATTTATAGTTAGACCATGATGTGGAGCAGTGCATATTGTTTCGAGGTTACAGTCCACCAAATATTAGCAGAGTTCTGCCCCTTTGAAAATTTCTGTAAACTTTTCATTTCCGGCTAACTCCTACAGTTTACATTTGATCAAGCTGAAACTTGATTTGTAGTTAGACAATGATGTGGAGCAGCGCATATTGTTTCAAGGTTACAGTCCACCAAATATTAGCAGAGAAATATCCCTTTGAAAATTTCTATTTTTCGTTTCTGGCTAAATCCTCTGACAGTTTACATCTGATCAAGCTGAACTTCATAAATAGTTACATGATGATGTGGAGCAGTGCATATTATTTCGAGGTTACAGTGCACCAAATATTGGCAGTTATGCCCCTTTGAAAGTTTTTGTAAACTTTTCGCAGCATATTGTTTAGAGGTAATAGTGTGCAAATTTTATTTTAGTTAGATCATGATGTGGAGCAGTGCATATTGTTTCAAGGTTACAGTCCACCAAATATTAGCAGAGTTACACCCCTTCAAAAATTTCTATTAATTTTTCATTTCCGGCTAAATCCTCCTACAGTTTACATCGGATCAAGCTCAAACTTCATAAATAGTTACACAATGATGTGGAGCAGTGCACATTATTTCAAGTGCACCAAATATTGGCAGAGTTATGCCCTTTTGAAAGTTTTTGTAAACTTATCACAGGATATTGTTTAGAGGTAATAGTGTGCAAATTTTATTTTACAATAGGTATATTTTTTGCAAATGACTAAAGTTATGGCCATATTGGCAAGTTATTTTTTTTTTTTTTTTTTTTTTTTTTTTTTACATCTTTTATTAGATTTGCAAGGAAATGTTGCCATTATTAAATCTTTATAAATACATTTTAAATGATACAGAATTAAGAAGCTTGACTAATATCAAAACTTATAAACATACTTCTTTTTGGTTTTTTTTTTTTTTTTTTTAATACTTTTCTGAGTTGGCTCCCTTGAATGCTTCTGTCATGTGTCCTCCATCCGAAAGCACATCACCCTAGAAGCAGCAAACCTCTCCCTATTTCACTTCTCCCTTAATTTCAGGGCCATCTTGGACCCTTAGGTTACAGTTCACCAAATATCAGCAGAGCTATGCCAAAACGAATTTTTTTATTTTTATTTTTTTTTTGTAATTCCACTTACAGTTTATATCCCGAGCACTGAATTATTTAATTTTGGTAACTGTCCTAAAATATCTTATTTTACAATTTAGTATTTTACAGTCTAATGACTGTTGAACTTGATGCATTTCTGACTTTGGTTCATGAGGTCCTGAGTTGGAATCCTTCAAGGGTTAATGGGGTACATTAGTTATATTTATTTTTTCATGTATTTTCAGGACAAAATCTTCCAGAATTTTCAGAATATCAGATTAAAGCCAGACCAGTTTAACGACTATCTGCTATCAAAGGAGGTTGGTTTCAGTACCTGTAGTGTTATTGATGTGCCATACAATTCATCAAAAGGTAAAATATCTTGCCTATAAGAAGTATTTTATCAATTAATCCTTTCTGCCCTGTAAAACCAAACTGCAAAAACCAAACTGGACGACAGGATTTGACATTTCATGGAATTGACAATTTGCATGAAATGTTAAATCCTGTTTTCAGGGAAAAATAAGAAAAAAAAATTGTGTCATCTGCTAAAATTTTTACCTGATATGCTAAGCATTAAACCATCATTTTGGGAAAGAAATACATGTCGTAAGAGATACATATGGAACAAACCCTATGTATTGGGACAATCAGGCCTGAGCAAACTGTAGACCCAGATCAGATGCTGCAGAACATGGAATGATCAGGGTCTGCACTGTTTGCCACTCATCCAGCTGTTTTACGCGCATACCAATAAATAGCTACTTCGAAGTATCGGTACCTCGACATGTCAGATTTGCAGAAATAAGGAAAAATAAATCTAACAACCATATTTCACAAATAAATTATATAATTTGACTCCTAAAGTTAGAGATAATTTGAGCAATTCCTCCTCTTTTCCACAATATTTATGCCCCCACTACCAAAGGGGGTACATATTGTTTTTGGGACGGATCCCGTTGCGTCGGCGTAAAACTTCTTGTCCGCTCTGTAACTTGAATACCCTTTGGAATATTTTGATGATACTTGGTAAAAATGTAGATCAGGATGAGATGTGTCGCATACAAGATTGACAACTCTGGCTTTCTTACTTTTGGAGTTATCACCCTTTGTTTTCTTTGAATTTTGTGTCCGCTCTGTAACTGGAATACCCTATGGAATATTTCGATGGTACTTGGCAGAAATGTAGAACAGGACCAGATGACGTGTCGCCTACAAGAATGACAACTCTGCCTTTCTTACTTTTGGCGTTATCTTCCTTTTTTATATTTGACAGTGATAATCCATTGATTTTGTGTCCGCTCTGTAAGTCAAGACCCTTTGGAATATTTTTATGATACTTGGTAGAAATGTAGAACAGGACTGGACGATGTGTCCCGTACAAGAATGACAACTTTGCCTTTCTTACTTTGCTGTTATCTCCCTTTGTTATATTTGACAATGATTATCCATTAATATTGTGTCCACTTTGTAAGTCAAAGACCCTTTAGAATATTTTTATGATACTTGGTAGAAATTTAGAACAGGACCAGACGACGTGTCCAATACAAGATTGACAACTCTGGCTTTCTTACTTTTGGAGTTATCACCCTTTGTTTTATTTGAATTTTGTGTCCGCTCTGTAACTGGAATACCCTATGGAATATTTCGATGGTACTTGGCAGAAATGTAGAACAGGACCAGATGATGTGTCGCGTACAAGAATGACAACTCTGCCTTTCTTACTTTTGGCGTTATCTCCCTTTGTTATATTTGACAGTGATAATCCATTGATTTTGTGTCCGCTCTGTAAGTCAAAGACCCTTTGAATATTTTAATGATACTTGGTAGAAATGTGGAACAGGACTGGACGACATGTCCCGTACAAGAATGACAACTTTGCCTTTTTTACTTTGCTGTTATCTCCCTTTGTTATATTTGACAATGTTTATCCATTAATATTGTGTCCACTTTGTAAGTCAAAAGACCCTTTAGAATATTTTTTTGATACTTGGTAGAAATGTAGAACAGGACCAGACGACTTGTCCAATACAAGAATGACAACTCTGGCTTCCTTACTTTTGGAGTTATCACCCTTTGTTTTATTTGAATTTTGTGTCCGCTCTGTAACTGGAATACCCTATGGAATATTTCGATGGTACTTGGCAGAAATGTAGAACAGGACCAGATGATGTGTCGCGTACAAGAATGACAACTCTGCCTTTCTTACTTTTGGCGTTATCTCCCTTTGTTATATTTGACCGTGATAATCCATTGATTTTGTGTCCGCTCTGTAAGTCAAAGACCCTTTGGAATATTTTTATGATACTTGGTAGAAATGTAGAACAGGACTGGACGATGTGTCCCGTACAAGAATGACAACTTTGCCTTTCTTACTTTTGCTGTTATCTCCCTTTGTTATATTTGACAGTGATTATCCATTAATATTGTGTCCACTTTGTAAGTCAAAGACCTTTTAGAATATTTTTATGATACTTGGTAGAAATGTAGAACAGGACCAGACGACATGTCCAATACAAGAATGACAACTCTGGCTTTCTTACTTTTGGAGTTATCTCCCTTTGTTTTGTTTGAAATAGATTTCTAGTCTGCTCTGCAACTGGATTGTCCTTTGGAATATTTCGATGGTACTTGGCAGAAATGTAGAACAGGACTAGACGACGTTTCGCAGACAAGAATGACAACTCTGCCTTTCTTACTTTTGGAGTTATCTCCCTTTGTTTTGTTTGAAATAGATTTCTAGTCTGCTCTGCAACTGGATTGTCCTTTGGAATATTTCGATGGTACTTGGCAGAAATGTAGAACAGGACTAGACGACGTTTCGCAGACAAGAATGACAACTCTGCCTTTCTTACTTTTGGTGGCGTTATCTCCCTTTGTTATATTTGACAGTAATAATCCATTGATTTTCTGTCTGCTCTGTAAGTCAAAGACACTTTGGAATATTTTTTTATGATACTTGGTAGAAATATAGAAAGGTCCAGAGGACATGTCACATACAAGAATGACAACTCTGCCTTTCTTACTTTTGGCGTTACTCCCTTTGTTATGTCTGACAGTGATTATCCATTGATTTCGTTTCTGCTCTCTAAGTCTAAGAGCCTTTGGAATATTTCTATGATACTTGTTGGAAATGTAGAACAGAACCAGAAGATGTGTTGCGTACAAGAATGACAACTCTGGCTTTCTTACTTTTTTGAGTTATCTCCCTTTGTTTTGTTTGAAATAGATTTCGTGTCTGCTCTATAACTGAAATACCCTTCAGAATATTTTGATAGTACATTGTAGAATTGTAGAAAAGTCAAGGTGATGTGTTCCTTAAAAGAATGACAACTCTGCCTTCCTTACTTTTGCTGTTATCTCCCTTTGTTATATTTGACACTGATTATGCATTGATTTAGTGTTTGCTATGTAAGAAAACACTTTGGAATATTTTGATGATACTTGGTTGTAATTAAGAACAGGACCAGACGACATGTCACACACAAGAATGACAACTTTGGCTTTTTTTTTTTAGCTCACCTGAGCAAAAGCTCAGGGTGAGCTATTGTCATCACCCTCTGTCCGTCGTCCGTCATTCATCATCAACAATTAGTTTGTTAACACTCTAGAGGTCACAGTTTTGACCCAATCTTGATGAAACTTGGTCAGAATGTTTGCCTCTATGAAATCTAGGTCAAGTTCGATACTGGGTTACTTGGGGTCAAAAACAAGATCACCAGGTCAAATCAAAGGAAAAACTTGTTAACACTCTAGAGGTCATAGTTTTGACCCAATCTTGATGAAACTTGCTCAAAATGTTTGCCTCTATTAAATCTAGGTCAAGTTCGAAACTGGGTCACTTGGGGTCAAAAACTAGGTCACCGGGCCAGATCAGCAGAACTTGTTAACACTCTAGCGGTCACATTTTTGAAGCAATCATCATGAATCTTGCTCAAAATGTTTGTCTTGATGATTTCTAGGTCAAGTTCGAACTGGGTCACTTGGAGTCAAAAACTAGGTCACCGGGCCAAATCAGCAGAAAACCTTGTTAACACTCTAGCGGTCACATTTTTGAAGCAATCATCATGAATCTTGCTCAAAATGTTTGTCTTGATGATTTCTAGGCCAAGTTCGAAACTGGGTCACTTGAAGTCAAAAATTAGGTCACCGGGCCAAATCAGCAGAAAACCTTGTTAACACTCTAGCGGTCACATTTTTGAAGCAATCATCATGAATCTTGCTCAAAATGTTTGCCCTGGTGATTTCTAGGTCAAGTTTGAAACTGGGTCACTTGGGGTCAAAAACTAGGTCACCTGGCCAAATCAGCAGAAAACCTTGTTAACACTCTAGCGGTCACATTTTTGAAGCAATCATCATGAATCTTGCTCAAAATGTTTGTCTTGACGATTTCTAGGTCAGGTTTGAAACTGGGTCACATGGGGTCAAAAACTAGGTCACCAGGCCAAATCAGCAGAAAACTGTTAACATTCCAGAGGTCACATTTTTTAAATAATCATCATAAATGTTGCTCAAAATGTGTGTCTTGATGATTTCTAGGTCTAGTTTAAAACTGGATCAATGATATCAGAAACTAGTTCACCTGGCCAAATCAAAGGAAAACCTTGTTGATGCTCTAGAGGTCACATTTTTGAAGTGATCATCATGAATCTTGCTCAAAATGTTTGTCTTGATGATTTCAAGGTGATGTATAGTTTTCTGTCCAGTGACTCAAGATCTTAAGTTTTTTTTATTTAAGTCAGTTTCTCAGTAATTATTGGTCCTACAGAGTGATATTTGGTACTTGTGAAGTGTTTGTGTTTAGGTCAGTTTCTCAGTAACTATTGCTTCTACAGCCAGTGATACTTAGTACATGCATACATCTTAGCATGGCCTCTTGAGTGCAGTCATCCATATTTGACCTTGACCTTTATTTCACAGTCCATTAGACATGCTACATTGTCTTACTTGTTAATATAATCATTTTGAACTTTGATCAGAATGTTTGCCTTGATCAGTTCTAGATCAGGTTCTCAAAGTGCTATGTTGCTCAGATGAGTGTTACAGGGCCATCATGGCCCTCTTGTTTACTTTTGGAGTTATCTCCCCTTCTTGTGTTTGAATTTGATTTCTTGTCTCTGCTTTGTAACACAAATACCCTACGGAATATTTTGATGATGCTTAGTACAAATGTAGAGCAGGAGGAGATGACGTGTTGCGTACAAGAATGACAGCTCTGGTGGGACTGTGGGGACAGTTGTTTTTTGTTTTTTTTCTGATAAACCTTTTCTAGTTTATTACCTGTTGTTAGAAGTTTTGTGTTTTTCTTGTTGCAGGATTTAGGAGACCTATCCAGCTGTTTACCAAGTCTGACACAGTTCAGAACAGCCCATACCCAGATACGTCCTACTACAGTCACACACATTGTAGTCAGAATTCATCATCCTTGATTAGCGGGCATTTAATACCCGTGCCAGAATGTTCCGACGTCCACACAAGCCAGAGTGCTGCCTCCTTAGTCAGTGAGCATCTTATGTCCGAAAACTCCATGGATTCTAGTTCTAGTTCATCAAGTTATTGTTCAACTTGTGATGGCTCTTTGTCTCCTGACCCTTCCAGATCCACATCAAACCTTGCTTCCCCAGAACGAAATGTTAGTTCATTCAATATCTCACTAAATGTCTCGAAGCCTTCTGAAGAGGATGAAGCAGTTTTCAAAGCCCCGGAACCGGTGTTGTTTGCTAGTGTAAAGGAAGCCATAGATGACTTAAATGGAAAACACCCTGAAGCTAATACTGAACTAGACAAAGTGAAGCCCAGTGCAAAAGAAGCCAGCAATGTCTTAAATGTAGAACAGTCTGAGAAAAATACTGAGTCTGACAAGGGGAGTCCTGTTGCAAAAGAAAATGAGGCTGATGTCACTAGTACCAATGAAAAATCATAGTTCATGGTACACACAGTTAATCCTTAAAGCCCAATTCAGAATTAAAGCAGATTACACTTGTGCTTGCGCATGACAAAACCAACATTAAAACCTGACCAGCAAAGACTCGGATCAGTCTGTACATCCACCCAGTATGGCAAGGGTTCTCATTTATCTCATTTGATAGACTGGAGGCTGTAGAAGAAGAGATCAGTGAAGACACTGACCAGTCCCATTGTAGGTTTTGTCGTGCTCTGGCTCAGTTCATACTCTATTTTATTTTATTTTATTTTTCAGGGAGAATAAGGCTTGCTATTTTGTGTGAAGTCTCTGCCCAGAAAATCAGGCTTGAGAGTTCATAGCAGGCAATTCACATGAACTGTCAAGCTTTATTTAAAAAAAAAAAAAAAAAAAAAGTTTGCACAGGAAAGAAGGATTAGTTCATGTGATGTCAAGCCTTTTCTCTGAAAAAAAAAAAAAAAAATTAGAACATTTTCTGCTGCTGTTGTCAAGGTTGGCAAAAAGCCGGTCAATATGAGTATTGACCGGGCCGGTGGTTAAAACCACTTTTAACCGGTCATTACTGGTCGATTGGTGGTCAATTGGGTCGATTAAATCACTGGCGTATACGCCTCTGTCCTGCTGATAAATTGGTCTTAAAAGCATCCCCCCCCCCCCCCCCCCCCCCCCTGCATCATGTACATGAGGCTAGACTATATTTTCATCAAACAATCTTTATTATTGTATTATCCTTTAAAGGTTAGATTAATTGTTCATATTTTGATTTACAGGAATATGAATAAGTTGAACTATTATGGACTTTAAAGGATTTATGAAAGGTCCTATTTTGTTTGACAGAAAAAAAAATGTAGTACCAGATTGTACCACACAAGGTTACATCAAAAAGCAGCTAACATATAATTTTGATGTTATTGCAGAAAACTGTCACATATTGTCAATGTGTGAAATACACCTGTCATTAATCTTTAGGCCTATGATTATTAGTAGTACATCTGTAAAAGGCTGTAATTAATTAACCAAACCATGTTTGAAAATTCACTAATGTCTTTGAAGTATATTTAAGTATCTGCAACACCTGTAAATTGCTGTCAAAACAGATTAAAAGGTGTAAAAGCTGCCCCATGCCACTGCAGTGGATGTGACATAGATCTAATTGCCAAAGTGATCAATCACATGTCCCTAATAGGGGTATTATACACTGACACAAGGCTTTAATCCTAATGTGTGAAAGTTTGAGTTATCTGCAATCTAGATAGTATCTTATCATCAAGCTATTACTGAAGGTGTCAAAAATGAAACCTACAGACCCAATGGGGAACTTCTTCACTATTTTGGAAGATAACAAAAAAAAAACAGTGCAAGGTGCAAAGACTGTAATATTAAATTAATGCTAAGGTCTTAAGACTGAAGACTCATAGACAAAAATGCCTAGGGCTAAAAAAAAACAGAAAATATTGCTAAGCGACCACTTGAAGAAATAACATCTGAATCTGAAACTCTATCAAATGATCAGCCTCTAGCAAAGAGACCAAAACTTCAAAAGACTGCTGTTTCAATAGAATGTAGTATGTGGAAGCAGTTAGATGAACAAATTGCTAGACTGTTCTATGCCTGTAATCTGCCATAATCAATTGACCACCATAATCTCCAACTGACCACTAAAAATATTCAATCGACCACACAATATTTCAATCGACCAGTATTGACCACTATGGGAGTATTGACCAGGGCGGTTTTAACCGGTTAAAACCGCCCCTGGTTTTGACCGCCCAACCTTGGCTGTTGTGATAGCTTTTGAAGGAATAAAGATTTGCAGAATATTAACCCTTAAAGCGCCAAGAAAAACTGCATCTGAAAATGTCGTCTGTTTATGTCGTCTGCTGAATATTCTTGCAGACTTTTCAAACCTATTTTTGCATACCGGCAAACAGTATGAACCCAGATCAGACTGCTCCTAAAGGCTGATCTGGGTCCACACTGTTTGCAAAAATGACTTTTAAAATCACAAGCAGATGACAAAGCAGACGACAATAGTTGTGATTGGCGCTTTAAGGGTTAAAGATGAAAGGATACACATCAGACAACGAAAATTAAGTGAAAATTTAGCTCCTTTTTCAAAGTGAGACTTCTCTAGTAGAAGAGTTTGCCTCCCTGGTACTGGTATGTGAGCCAGCGCAGGACAAAACCTACAATTAGACCTGTGCAACCAGCAAAGACTTTGATCAACCTTGTAAACTATATGGATTTTGCCTTATATCGTTGTCATTGAATTTAAAATATTTTATAATTAAAAAATGGCACAGGCCGGTGGGTATTCATGACCCTCTGGGCACTTGTTTGTTTTCTTGTTTATAAAAAGAAAGACTTTTTTGTGTGACCACTTCCTTTTTGTCTTTTTAGGAAGACTTGTTTTTAAGGCATATTGGTGCATATGAAAAATGAAATATTAATTTACAAATCAGAGGACTTGTTAAGGAGGAGTATTTGGTGACAGTTCCTGGATAATCATGCCCCCAACTTTGAAAAAGTGGGGGCATATTGCTTCTGGCTTGTCCGTTCGTTCGTTACGTTTGTTTGTTTGTTCATTCATCACGCTTTCTTGTGCAGAGCATAATTTTAGAACCATGTATGCTAATGTTTTGAAATTTCATATATGGATTCCTGGTTAAAAAATAGATGACCCGCATTTTTTTCTTATCCTAATTATCTTCCATTTTAGAGTTGTTTCCCTTTAAATAAAATAACATTGAAATCTGGTTAGCAAGATATCTCAAAAAGTATTAAAGCTAGAGCCAGATATTTGGTCTACTGAATGAGACTGAGGAGGAGTTCACCTGATTAAATTTTCAACCAATTAAATGAAATGTTGTTTGAGTTATAGCCCTTTGCAATTTCTGGCCATTTAATCTTGTTGCTTTATTGTGCATAGCATAAGTTTAGAATCATGTATGCTAATGTTTTGAAATTTCATATATGGATTCCTTTTTTCATTTCATATATGGATTCCTCATGAAAAAATAATTGACCCGTATTTTTTTTCTTATCCAAATTATCTCCCATTTTAGAGTTATTTCCCTTTTAATAAAATAGTATTGAAATCTCATTAGCAAGATATCTCAAAAAGTATTTGAGCTAGAGCCTTGATATTTGGTATACTGGTGGGACTGAGATGGAGATCACAAGATTAAATTTTCAACCAATTAAATGAAATGTTGTTGGAGTTATGGCCCTTTGCAATTTTTATACCCCGCCACACGATAGTGGCGGGGCATTATGGTTTCACATTGGATGTCAGTGTGTCTGTCCCTCTGTCTTTCTGTCAGTCGTACGTCTGTCCGAGCCAACATTTAGGGTTAGGGGGTTCAATTTTGTAACCACATTATGCTTTATTCTGTTAAGATACATTATAAACCTTTGGGTTAGGGAGCTTATAGCCCTTAAACCCCAGTGGAAATTTACAATGGGACGTAGCCTCTAAACCCGAATTGTTGGAATGTCCGTCAGTCTGCTTATTTCCGGATAATAACTTGAGTAAACATCAATGGATTTTCACCAAACTTGGATTGTGCATTGATATTGTAGAGATCTGGTTTGGGATTGCTAATGGGCAAATTTCTTCAAATTTTTACGGTTATCTGCCCGAGACATGCCCATATTTTCGTTTCTGGATGAGAACTTGAGTAGGCATCAATGGATTTTCACCAAACTTGGTGTGTGCATTGATATTGTGGAGATCTGGTTTGAGATTACTAATGGGCAAATTTCGTCAAATTTTAACAGAGTTGTCTGCCCGAGACACACCCATATTTTCGTTTTTCAGAAATAATTTGAGTAAATGTCAAAATATTTTAACCAAAATTTGGTACATGCATTGATATGAAGGAGATCTGGTTTAGGATTGCTTATTGGCAGAGTTCATCAATGTTTGACAGAGTTATCTGCCCGCGACACAACAATGGCGGGGTATTATAGTTTAACGTTTTTATTGGCCATTTAATGTTGTTGCTTTATTGTGCAAAGCATAAGTTTAGAATCGTGAATGCTAATGTTTTGAAATTTCATATATGGATTCCTCATGAAAAAATAGGTGACCCATATTTTTTTCTTATCCGAATTATCTTCCATTTTAGAGTTATTTCCCTTTTAATAAAATAACATTGAAATCTCATTAGCAAGATATCTCAAAAAGTAATTGATATTTGGTACACTGATTTGGACTGAGGAGGAGATCACCTGATTTAAATGAAAAGTTGTTGGAGTAATGGCCCTTTGCAATTTCTGACCTGTTTTTTTTTTTCTTATCCAAATTATTCACATGTACAAAGTACAAGGAGAGCTATTGTAGTCATCCTAGTCGTGTGTGCACATTTGCGTTCCTGTTCCCATCACACTGTGTTAAAGTTTTTCAGATGCTTATATCTCAGCAGTCATTTACCACAGACCATTCATATTTGGAACGTGGGTGGTCTGCGATTTCATAAGACCAGACCTCTAGATTCTTGCCCCCGGGTGGGACTAGGGGTCAAAATGTAGGACACCTTTGTAAAATGTTCTATTGCTGTGTTCAAGTTTTTCATATGCGTATATCTTTGTAGTCAATTGCCAAGAAGCATTCATATTCAGAACATTGGTGCTTGGAAGGGTAGTCTAAGTGTCCATAGGTGTAAGCCCCTGGGTTCATGCCGTGGGGTGAGGCTAGGGTTCAAAATCCAGGACACCTCTTGTAAATGTGTTTAGTGCATTTCTGTAATGTGACATTGCTCTAAGTGTCATTGGGTGAAGGTCATGGTGACCTACATTTCACAGTCCAATGACTTAATACATGGTCCAGCAGTTTTGCCTTACATGTATATTTCTAAGACTATTTGATGGAGAAATGTCATACCTTGGATATTAATTCCATGTGACACAAAGAGTGACCTCAAATTATAAGTAGGTCTGTGTGACCTATATTTCATGGTCCAGTGATTACGCGTCATATCTCGAAGATTATTTGATAAAGAAATGTCATACCTTGGATATTAGTTCCATGTGACACAAAGAGTGACCGTAAAATATATGTAGGTCAGTGTGACATATATTACATGGACCTGTGATTATGCCTGATAACTCGAAGACTTTTTGATAGAGAAATGTCATGCCTTAGATATAAATTCCATGTGGCCGGCTTTGGTGGCTCAGTTGGATGCACGTCCGACTGGAGACCAGGAGGTCTCGGGTTTGACCTCCGCTGAGGCCGGCAACATTCTTTCATGGAGATCGATCATGAAATATTTTCTACGGTCATTCTCACCCTTCCGCTGATTCAAGAAGGGCAGTTGTCAGTTTCTGGTGTTTCTGGTGAAAGAATGTGCACAATACTGGTTAACCACTTAGAGGACTAAGCCTACCCAGTAAACGTGTGGTTAGGTAAACTGACCGTGCTCAACATGACCCCATTTGGGTTGACTGGGCTGTAAAACCTCAACACAGAAAAAAATTCCATGTGACACAAAGAGTGACTTTAATATATATGTAGGTTAATGTGACAGATATTTCATGGTCCAATGATTATGCCTTATATCTCAATGACTGTTTGATAAGAGAAATGTCATACCTTGGATATTAGTTCCATGTGACATGAAGGCTGACCTCAAAATATATGCATGTCAGTGTGACCTATATTTCATGGTCCAGTGATTTTTCCTTATATTTCGAAGACTAATTGATTGAGAAATATCATACCATGAATATTAGTTCGAAGTGACACTAAGAGTAACCTAAAAATATATGTAGGTCATTATGTCCACTGGGGACATATTGTTTTTTATGTAGTTCCCACTGGCGTCGGCGTAGCCTCTTGTCTGCAGGGGGGGTGGTCGGGTGGTGCCAAGGTACATCACCGGGGCCTCCAACTGATATTGGCTTACAGTTGGGCAAGGCCTGCTATCCTTGTTAGCGGATAAGGGTAGAGGGGGAATGTTTTTATTTCTTCTGTTTCTTCACTTTTATTCCTGTTCCTTTTTCTTCCCTGTCCCTCTCTTTCATCACCTCTACTATCTCTTCTATCTGAGACGACACAAAATGACCCTCAAGGGTTGACATGTCGTTAAACCCCAACACAATCAATCAATCTTGTCTGCACTCTGTCTCCTTAATGAATGGATGGATTTTGGCCAGACTTACACAAATTTATCATTGTGTGGGGGAAAAATGCTGATTAGATTTTGATGACCTTGATCCTATTTTCAAGGTCACAGATTGTTGGAAAAAGCTGGAAAATTGCTTGCTGCACCCTATCTCCTGAAGGAACAAATGGATTTTGACCATACCTGCACATCTAGATTTCTGGGACATTTAAAAGATCTGACTAGATTTTGGTGATCTTGACCCCATTTTCAAGGTCACATGATGGCTTTGATGGTTGGAAAATTGCTTGTCTGCACCCTATCTCCTGAATGAATGGATAGATTTTTACCAAACTTGTACATCTATATTGTTGAGACATGGAAAAGATCTGATTAGATTTTGGTGACCTTGACCCCATTTTCAAGGTCACAGGAGATTGTTGGAAAATGGCTTGTCTGCACCCTATCTCATGAAGGAATGGATGGATTTTGACCAAACTTGCACAACTATATTGTTGTGACATGAAAAAGACCTGATTAGATTTTGGTGACCTTGACCCCATTTTCAAGGTCACAGGAGGGCTCAGATTTTTGGAAAATGGCTTTTCTGCACACTATCTCCAGAATGAATGGATAGATTTTGACCAAACTTGTACAGTTATATTGTTGAGACAGGTACAAGAACGGATTAGATTTTGGTGACCTTGACCCCATTAGATTTTGGTGACCTTGACCCCATTTTCATGGTCACATTAGGGCTTAGATTTTGGAAAATGGCCCCCATCAATCACACACACACCAAAAAGGATAAATTATAGATAAAGACAACCTTTTTATACCCCGCCACACAATAATGGCGGGGTATTATGGTTTCACGTTGGTCGTCCGTGTGTCAGTCCGTCCGTCCGGTTTTCGTTTCCGGATGATAACTTGAGTAAACATCTATGGATTTTCACCCAACTTGGTATGTGCATTGATATTGTGGAGATCTGGTTTGGGATTGCTAATGGGCAAATTTCATTTCCAGACGATAACTTGAGTAAATAACTAGGGATTTTAACCAAACTTGCTATATGCATGGACATTAATGAGATCTGGTTTGGGATTACTAATGGGCAAATTTCGTCAAATTTTTACGGAGTTATCTGCCCGAGACACTCCCATATTTTCGTTTCCAGAAGATAAGGATTTTAACCAAACTTGCTATATGCATTGACCTAAATGGGATCTATTTTGGAATTGCTAATGGGCAAAATTCGTCAAATTTTTATGGAGTTATCTGCCCAAGACACGCCCATATTTTCATTTCCCGGCAAAACTTGAGTAAATAACAAGGCCTTTTAACCAAACTTGCTGTATGCATTGATATTATCAAGATCTGGTTTAGGATTGTTATCTGTCCCTTTGTCATTTTCTTTCCAGACATTTTCGCAACAATAACTTTAATACATAAACAAATAATTGCTATGGCAGGGTATTATCCTTGCGGTGCTTTTATTCAATGATAGGTCTGTTCAAACGTGGGGGGAGTGGAGGTGGGACATACGTTTTATCCAAAAAGACTGTTCTAGTTGTGACCTACATTTCACAGTCCAGTGATTTTACCTTTTATCTTGAAGACTATTTTATAGAGAAATGTCATACCTAGATTTTAACTTCCATGTGACCCGTTAATTGACATAAAAATATATCTAGGTCAGTGTTATTCAATGTGACCTATATTTCATCGTTCAATGATTTTGCCTAATAACTGGAAGACTATTCGATGGAAAAATTTCATACCAGGAACATTAGTTCCATGTGATGCGATGATCAACCTCAAAATATATCTATGTCGGTGTTCCGTGTAATTATATAACACGTAGATTTGCATTAAAATTTATAGAGGGATGTGTGATTTATATTCAGACTCACAAAACTTATTGTATTTAGAATAGAATCACATAAAAATACGAAATACACTTTTTGACGTGTTAATGTGAAAACATAGGCAGACAAGGCGCAAACAGGCGAGTTGTGCTGACATGTGACAGCTCTTGTTACCTTGTTATCTTTAGAAGCCAGCATATGGCTGGGGGTATAGTGTTTTACAAACGCAATTTCTAGTTTTTTTTCTTATTTCTGCCTAAAAAACTTTTGGGTACTCATTAGAAATGCCTCACCAAGGTCTTTTATTGAGTATCCACAAGGCCACAACATAATTTTTGCTGGAGAATAGGAGAAAATTATCCTAAAATTATCACCAACTACTCCTCTTTAACAAGTCCTCTGCAAACTTTGTGCATTTCAAAGCATTCTGTAAAATAGTGAGGTTAACCAGAAAAAGGCTTGAGTATCAGCTTTTTATAAATAAAAACAGTATTGTCTGTGTTGATGGAGAAATGAGAAATAGCAGTATTAATGTCTGAAGTCCTGATTAGTGTACTCATGTTTCTGCAATGAAGTACGTCTCAGAAACTAGACAATTATCACAATGGTCGATAAATTGCTGTATCTAAATACACTATGGTAAAGTATCATATTTTCACTCTGGAACTACATGTATTCTTGTGAATCTTATCTGGAAGTGGCAAACTGGTTAGCACTCCTTACTGCACATCATAAGGTTGAAGTTTTTAATCCCGCTTTAGCTGATTGTATGGCAATTCATGTACAAAGCCTTTTCATTATCACCCTTCTATCATCAGTATAACTGTTGAAGGGCTGTAAAGTACCAAATAATCATCATCTTGTGAATCTCAAATGCCAAACTCCATTTCCTTGAACAAATACAGCAAGACTTCAATGATTTGGAACACTAATGGCTTGTTTGTTAGCTGATTTGAGCTCGATTTTGAGTCCCTAGGCAATATGTCAACTGCCAGTGTATGTTAAGGGTACTCATTAGAATTGTCTTATTGATAGATTTTATAGCTGATGAAAAGACATCCCTAAATAATCCCCATTTGCCTCTTGAGCTAGCGATTAATTCTCAGTGGATCGATCTACACCCATCTAGAACAACTTTCCATGGTCCCAAAAATGTTTGAGCCAATAAGTTCAACTGTAATGTCAAAGCACAAAAGCACTTGTGTCTGCCATTAGTCTTCAAGCCGCATTCAGAATTGTATCAGACATTCAATAGCTTCAGATAAGAGGAATATCCAGGAACATATTTTTTCTTATTTCTCAATAAATAAAGCGTATGCTGTGGGTACTCATTAGAAGTGCCCCAAACTTGGTATGTGCATTGATATTGTGGAGGTCTGGTTTGGGATTGCTAATGGGCAAATTTTGTCAAATTTTGACAGAGTTATCTGCCAGAGACACGCCCATATTTTCGTTTTCCGGACAATAACTTAAGTAAATGTCAAGGGATTTTAACCAAACTTGGCACATCCATTGATATAAACGAAATCTGGTTTGGGAATGTTTATGGGCAAATTTCATCAATCTTTGACAGAGTAATCTACCCGAGACTGGCGGGGTATTGTAGTTTAACATTTTTATTTTATTAGAAAATAAAACAAAAAATGATGAAAATATCATATGCAGATGCTTTGACTGGCATTTTAAGGATTAAGAGCAAGTATATATTTGTTGGTGGCTAATGAAAGTGAAACAAAATCTTCATGATATTGCATGGAAGGATCCAGATGGTGAGCAGTTAACACGACTTCTGATCAGAAGTTCTGGGTTTGAATTCAACTGGAGGCCGAGTTAAACTCATGACTCTATGCAAATTTTGTCAAATTTTGACAGAGTTATCTGCCAGAGACACGCCCATATTTTCGTTTTCCGGACAATAACTTAAGTAAATGTCAAGGGATTTTAACCAAACTTGGCACATCCATTGATATGAACGAAATCTGGTTTGGGAATGTTTATGGGCAAATTTCATCAATCTTTGACAGAGTAATCTACCCGAGACTGGCGGGGTATTGTAGTTTAACATTTTTATTTTATTAGAAAATAAAACAAAAAATGATGAAAATATCATATGCAGATGCTTTGACTGGCATTTTAAGGATTAAGAGCAAGTATATATTTGTTGGTGGCTAATGAAAGTGAAACAAAATCTTCATGATATTGCATGGAAGGATCCAGATGGTGAGCAGTTAACACGACTTCTGATCAGAAGTTCTGGGTTTGAATTCAACTGGAGGCCGAGTTAAACTCATGACTCTATGCAAATTTTGTCAAATTTTGACAGAGTTATCTGCCAGAGACACGCCCATATTTTCGTTTTCCGGACAATAACTTAAGTAAATGTCAAGGGATTTTAACCAAACTTGGCACATCCATTGATATGAACGAAATCTGGTTTGGGAATGTTTATGGGCAAATTTCATCAATCTTTGACAGAGTAATCTACCCGAGACTGGCGGGGTATTGTAGTTTAACATTTTTATTTTATTAGAAAATAAAACAAAAAATGATGAAAATATCATATGCAGATGCTTTGACTGGCATTTTAAGGATTAAGAGCAAGTATATATTTGTTGGTGGCTAATGAAAGTGAAACAAAATCTTCATGATATTGCATGGAAGGATCCAGATGGTGAGCAGTTAACACGACTTCTGATCAGAAGTTCTGGGTTTGAATTCAACTGGAGGCCGAGTTAAACTCATGACTATGCACCCCCCCACCCCCCCCACCCCCCCCCCCCCCCCCCCCTTGTTGCTATGACTAAATAATATTGAAAGAGGCATAAACACCAAATAATTGATATTTTTCTTTTGTCTTCAACAAAACATACGTTTTGGGGACTGGTTAGAAGTACCTCGCTATCAGTAGCTGGGGGCAATACAGAAAAAAGATTTCAATGCTGTAACATAATTCCAGATAAAACACGTTTTTTAGCTCACCTGTCACATAGTGACAAGGTGAGCTTTTTTGATCACATTTTGTCTGTTGTCTGCCATGTGTGCGTCCGTCTGTCCGTAAACAATTCCTTCAAACGACATTCCTCTTAAACCACTGATTGGATTTTGACCAAACTTCACAGGAATGATCCTTGTTTGGTCCTTTTCAAAGTTGTTCAAATGGATCCAGGCCATTGCACATCTAGTTCACAGGAGCTAAAAATAGATTTTTTAACTGAGAACTTAAAAAATCTTCTTATCTGAAACCAGAAGGCCCAGGTCTTTGATATTTGGTATGTAGCTTCATCTAGTGGACATGTTTTACATTGACTTATATAGAGAAAACCTTCAAAAATCTTTTTATCTGAAACCAGAAGGCCTTGGTTTTTGATACTTGGTATACATAGCTTCGCCTTGTAGACCTCTGCCAAGTTGTTCAAATTATAGCCCTGGGCCCAAAATGGCCCCGCCTTGGGGCCGACATGTTTTACATACACTTATATAGGAAAAAACTAAAAAAAATCTTCTTGTCTGAAAGTGTAAGGTCTAGGACTTTGATATTTGATATGTAGCATTATCTAGAGGTCCTCTGACAACAGTGTTCAAATTATGCCCCTGGAGTGTAAAGAGGCCCCGCCCAGAAGAGTGGGGTCATTGTTTTACATAGAGCATTTGCCATTGGCAATGATTAGGCCTAGGACTATCAAACTAATATGGAGGATTGACCTGAAGAGTAGATGACCTTTATATCAAAGGTAAAGGTGACCCTGACCTATAGTACCAAAAAAGCTTGTAATTCTGCAATGCTTATGGTTATATATAAGGACCCTCAAACTTAGTAGAGATGTTGGTCTTCACCAGTAGATGATCCTGAGGGCAAAGTCACCAGGCCGGCCTCGGTGGCTCAGTTGGATGTGTGTCCGACTGGAGACCAGGAGGTCGCGGGACCCCTGCCGAGGTTGGCAACATTGTTTCGTGGAGATTGATCATGAAATATTTTCTACGGTCATTCTCTCCCTTCCACTGATTCAAGAAGGGCAGTTGTCAGTTTCTGGCAAAAGAATGTGCACAATACTGGTTAATCGCTTAGAGGACTAAGCCTGCCCAGTAAACGTGTGGTTAGGTAAACTGACCATACTCGACATGACCCCATTGGGTTGACTGGGTCGTAAAACCTCAACACAAACAAAATCAAAGTCACCAGGACCTTTAGTACTAAAAAGCTTGATTGGGGCTAGGATCCTCAAACTTGGAAGGAATGTTGGTCCTCACCAGTAGATGACACTGAGGGCAAAGGTCATGGTCAAGGTCACCATGACCTTTAGTACTAAAAAAACTTAAAATTCGGCAGTGGTTGAGGCTAGAACCCTTTAACTTAGATGGGATGTTGGTCTTGACCAGTAGATGACCCTAATGGCAAAGGTCAAGGTCACAGTGACCTCTAATACAAAACAAGCTGATAACTCGGCAATGCTTGGGGCTAGGACCCTCAAACATAGTAGGGATGTTCCTCCTGACCAGAAGATGACCCTGAGGGCAAAGTTCAAGGTCACCATGACCTTTAGAATCACATCTCTGTTAGCAATGCTATGTATAACATGATTCAGGTGAGCAATATAGGGCCATCATGGCCTTCTTGTTTTAAGCGTATGTACAGTTTCCTTTTTTCTCCACAACAATATAATTTTGTGGGTACCATTATAACCCTAAGTATTGGGACAGATAGGCCTTTGCAAATAGTGTAGACCCGAGGCTGCAGAACACGGCGTATGATCAGGGTCTACACTGTTTGCCATACATACAGCAATATTTTAGACACATTAAGAGGTAGTAGAATGGACTATTTCTAATTTTAGGACAAGTATGGTAAGTAGACGAGGTGTTCCAATACTTGGGGTAGATACGGTATTCATTAGAAGAGCATTGGGAATGTGCTTACAGTGAGTACCCACAAGGCCACAACATACAAGTTGCAATGTTAGAAATCTTACATTCGGACTTTCGTCCTGTGAAGATTCAGATCAGCCTGCACATTTGTGCATTCTGTTCAGAATCTTCACTGGACAGATTTTGGATAGCAGTGGATAGTTTCGTTATACAAACAAAGACTAATCAGGCTGCACAAATGTTTTTGATTTGAGTCTTTGTTGGACACATATGTCAGAAGATACCCAGTAGGTTTTCACTTGTTGCAGCTCAAGTATTTTCACAAAGAAAGAAGAAAAAATTGTTGTTGTTTTTTTAATACTCGTTACCCAGAGCTTTAGCTGTAAGGATTAGAGAGAGTTGTTGGCCTTTTTCAAAAGGAGATCACTCTCACCTGAAACGTTTTAATATGTAAAACTTCAATGACTCCAACACCAATGGCTCGTTTATGGTGGCTGATTCAAATTTGTTTTTGAGTCGCAAAGAAAATTCTTCAGATAGCTCAAGAAAACAAATATTGTGGGAGGTTTTAGAGAAATCGACTTACATGTATGTATTTTGTCATGAACATGTATATTGTGTGTACTCATTAGAATAACCTTGAGGCAATTCTAATGAGTATACTCAACATACCATTATTTTATAGAAGCTGGAAAAGATACTCCAAAGTTATTCCCATTTACCTCCTGACCTGGCACTGTGATTAACCCTCAGTGGCTCAAACTACCCATGATTGGAACAGTTTTTTTATGTTCTCAAAGATGTTCAAGCTACATTGTATTAAAGCTCAATGGTAAATAAATTTATTTTCAAATTGGGGCTCTGCATTTAAAATATTAGGACTACTTGACACCCTTACTATACTTGTCCTGACGTTTGAATAAAGGCCAGATTACATATTTCTATCACAGACTTTCAAGGTTGTCACATTGTTAGGAAACAGTATAATAGACTGTGGTGAGATAGCCTATGCACTGGCTTATTTTGGACTGTATCAACAGTACTTTGTTATATCAACTTTGTAAATATTACAGTCGACTCTCGTTATCTCGAACTCCAAGGGACTCTCAAAAATAGTTCGAGATATCCGTACTTCGACATATCAGATTTGCAGACTTGAGGAAAAAATAAATCGAACAACCGCATTTAACAAATGTAGATGTAATTGGACTCTTGAAGTTAGACAAATGTTGAAAATATTATGGAAAAGAGGAGAAATTGCTCCTTTGGAGCAATTTCTCCTCTTTTCCATAATATTTTGTTACCTGTTATTAGATTTTCATTTTTAAGCAGGGACCAGATTTTCACTTCGAGATAAGCGGTTATTCGAGATAAGCGAGGTCGAGATAACGAGAGTCTACTGTATTTGTACTGGAAGAGATTCAACCAACATTTTTACTTGTGCTTTGTTACATCATTAAATACCATACCTATTTAACTCTAGCTTTTCATATTAAATTTTTTTTTTCTCGGGTGTCTTGTTTGTTCCTTACTCTTTCCCAGCTAGTGGCGACTTTTGTCATCTTCTGATACCCATACAAAGAGTTTGGACCAAGATCAGGCCCAATGAAATGTCGGTCCTGATTGGGATCCAACCTCTTTGACACTCTGATGGTATTTCTGAAAGATTTTTTTTGAAAAAGTTAATCTTAAAAGCATGCAAAATTACCCAGCATACAAAGAGCTAATTCCAGAGAAAGGGTCATTTTTATTTTTAATTACCAGTACAAAAGAACAGGAAGAAAGTAGCAGTCACCATGCTGGAGGCAACTGGTTCTCTGTCTGTCTGCTCTGACATCCTGTCTGTCTGTGTTGGGGTCACAATTTAGGTTAACCTATAAAGCACTAATTACAACATTTGTGACATTTCGATCTTTTTTTCTTGTTGTTGTTTGTTTGTTGTTGTTTTTTTTTTGGTTTTTTTGTGTGCTTTTTTTCTCCTATAAAATATGGCTTGACATTTCATGAGCAGACAATTCATATGACATGCAAAATTTCATTTTTCTCAGAAAAATAGTAAATTTATAATTCGTATGATGTCATCTGCTACAGTGTTGCTAAGCACCTTATGTTAAAGGATTTTTAGCACTTTGTGTTAAAGGATTTTTAGCACTTTGTGTTAAAGGATTTTGAGACAATATGGATTTAGTTGACTTAGAAATTTGATGTCAAAAGTGTTCTTGTTTTTGTTTTGTAAGCCCGTTTGGAAAACAGGACGTATGCCCCTCTACGTCAGTCCAACTGTGAACTTTTATTTCCGGATAACTCCTCCTACAGTTAACATCCAATCAAGCTGAATAATGATGTGGAGCAGCACATAATGTCTTGAGGTCACAGTCCACCAAATATTAACAGTTATGCATCTTTAAAACCTTCCGTAAACATTATGTTTCCGGCTAACTGTTCCTAGATTACATTCAGTCAAGTTGAAACTGGTTTTATTGTTAGACCATGATGTCGAGGTTACAGTCCACCAAATGTTTACAGAGTTATGCCCCTTTGAAAATTTCTGTAATCTTTTTTTGTTTCTGGCTAACTCCTACAGTTTACAGCAAATCAACCTGAAACTTAATTTATAGTTAAACCATGATTTGGAGCAGCACATATTGTTTCGAGGTTGCAGTCCACCAGATATTTACAGAGTTATGCTCCTTTGAAAATTTCTGTAAACATTTTTGATTACGGCTAACTCCTCCTGTGGATTACATTATATTAAAGGGGAACACAGTATAAGTTGTAAGTATATCTTAGAGTAAAGTGCTTAACAAGCCATTTATTTTGATGCAAGAGTTTGCAAAATCGGCCTAGAAATAAGGAAGTTATGGTAGTTTAAAGATATTTAAAATGGCCGTCATGGATGCCGCCATATTATAGGCTTTGTGACGTCACACAGCCCAAATTAAATATGCAAAACCAAATTATAAAGGGTTTTTAAGAATAATTTTGTACATATTTTTAGTATCTTTTAATTCTAGAGACAAGCAATCATTTCCCCCAAAATAAACCAATTTTATGAGAATAACTACCTTTATGAAACGAATTTTAATTTTTATGAAACCTAATTAAATATTCAAAATGGCGGTGCCCATTCCACCAATGTTAAAATATTCAAATGTCTATAACTTACTTAATTTTCCACCGATTTTGATCAAATTTGTGTCAAAATTCATTGTTCGTAAAGTTCTTTACTTTAAAGCACAATACCTTTTAAGGTTGTGTACCCCTTTAAGCTGAAACTTTGTAAATAGTCGCACCATAATATGGAGCAGTGCATATATTTCCAAGTAACAGTCCACCAGATAGCAGCAGAGTTATGTCCCTTTGAAAATATCTGTAAATGTTTTGTTTCTAGCTAACTTTTTCTGCAGTTTACATTTGATCAAGCTGAAAATTGATTTATAGTTAGACCATGATGTGGAGCAGCACATATTGTTTTGAGGTTACAGTCCATAAAATATTAGTAGTAATACCCCTTTTCAAATCTCATAAGGTAACTCCTATGTAGATTACATTTGATCAAGTTGAAACATTATAAAAAGTTTCACCATGATGTGGAGCAGTGCATACCATTTGCCGGCCTCGGTGGCTCAGTTGCTGGCCTCGGTGGCTCCCCGGTTGGCAACATTCTTTCGTAGAGATTTGATCATGAAATATTTTCTGTGGTCATTCTCCCCTTTCCACTGATTCAAGAAGGGCTGTTGTCAGTTTCTGGTGAAAGAATGTGCACAATACTGGTTAACGGCTTAGAGGACTAAGCATGCCCAGTCAAAGTGTGGTTAGGTAAACTGACCACGCTCGACACGAATCCATTGGGTTGACTGGGCCATAAAACCTTAACACAAAAGTGCATACCATTTCAACTGCACAATACATTAACCTATAGATAATGTGCTATTCTGTTCTGTTTTCACACTTTCCACAGAAAAAACGACCGTTCAGTCGTCTTAAACAGTCTTAATCCAGAAGGCTCCTTAAGCAGTTTCCTGTGTGACGTCACTCTTCCCGCTCTTGATCATGTGTCAGTTACTTTTCTGTGGAACAAATAAAATAAACAGGTTTTTTTACCAGATGATAAAAAATCTTAATTTCTTTCTTTTTCTCCGGTCTATTTTCTTAGTTCCTGTTTCTTTTCTTCCTTTCTCATTCCTTTCACAGAAAATCTTATTACTTTCATTAAATCGATTTTCAGTAGTTTGTTATTATTGATTGTCGTTTTGCATCATGCATTTTCACGACTCTCGTATCTTTCGGTACAATTCTCGTGTTCGTTCCCGAAGTCATGCGTAACAGTTCAAATATTTTACTTATTCTGTTTGTTCCAGGTTATATATCGATGAGATCTGTAATTACTGGACTACTATTTCACAGAAGAGTTCTATGGTGAAGAAGTTGAATTGTAAGAACTTGTCAACCCTTGGGTTATACGACAGATCTTACTGATGGGACATGGCCCCTCACGGCCCTGCTGCCAGGGGTAGGACCCATCTGGGTGGCGTCTTTATGGGTACTATTGGTATTCAATAAAGTCTGTCCACCATTGTCCAGGCATCCATCCATCTACCTTACAGACTATGACGATATGGCTGAAAATTTCTATGGGGGAGAAGCTGATCGGACACCCCAAAAGGCCTTGCTGCCGGGGGGTAGGACCCATCTTATGAGTGCTTTAGGCACTCAATAAGTCTGTCCACCTCTGACTGGTCATAACGGACCGTGACCATTTGAACAATTTTTCAGTCCCCCATTAACAGGCCTCAGATTATCTTTCTTACCCCTGCAATGTTAATATTCATACCATGTACCTTCCACAATGTTTCAATAGATTTCTTACATTTCGTTTTGGTAAGAGTCTTCATTGATCGATTATACCGAATGTGATAAACAAATGTTTTCCACTCTTATATATATTTATTTATTATTATTTTTTTTTTTTTTTATGCATAAATCCTGACCTCCAACAGGCACATAATCACAATCAAACTGTTCATCATCTATTACTTTGTTTATTGGTCAATCATATGTAAATATGTAAATAATGAGGGCCTCATGGAAGATTAGCTATTACATGTTCTCCATTTGTATGCGCTAAATGTTGTAACCCTCTATAAATAAAGTCTTTACTTACTTACTTACTTACTTACTTACTAACAGGGCTCCACGTGAAATTAGAAGAAAATTGGCCCAGGGATTTCAGAGGAGAAATCGTTCAAAGGTGTTTACGGACGGACGACGGATGGCAAGTGATCGCAATAGCTCATCCTGAGCCGCAGGCTCAGGTGAGCTAAAAAAAAAAAAAAAAAACATCCGTAGAAACTTTTTTCTTTTCGGAATAACCTCCTGCTTTATGCCAGTATAGGTGCTACATCTGATTACACTTGCCATGGGCGTATGATGCGCCGCTTGCTGAGCTCTTATTTTAGTTTTAAGAGGCTAATGCTAGGGCTAATGTCTCCATAGATTTACAGAATTAGTTGGTATATGGAGTGATGTTTGATACTAATCTAAAGGTTTACACATTGCCATTCTCACCCCAGTCTGTAACTTTGAGGTTAAAGTCACAGACACAGAAATTTGATGTAAATACTTCTTGGTTAAACTTTTCTAAATGCCTATCCCCTAATGTTCTGGACAAATTAGACAAATTGATGATACTTTCCTAATTTTTCCCAGAGGGCAGTATTTGACATTTCATGCTTCGAGACAATTTGCATGACCTGTCAAATCCTGTTTCCTGAGACAAAGACAAATATTTCAAGAGTGCTAAGTGTAAAGATGGTACTTGAACAGATGTCAAATACTGATGGAAAATTTTCTAGTTTAAGCTCCAACTCCCTCAGTGAAACTTCTATAATATTTCTTAGACAAAGTTTTCTAAAGTTTTCTCATATGGTCTGAGTACGTTTAAGTACGAAGCTGATACTTGGACTGATGTTAAATCTAGTCAGTAGTTTTATCCTTTACAAGTTACACCAACTCAGCGATTCTGAGGTCTATGGCATGCACTTAGAAATTTTATGTTAAACTGTTTGGTCAAAGCTTTCTGAAGGCTCTACACCCTGTGCGCCAGAATGTGATATGTTGATTCTTGGATTGATTGAACTATACTATTCAGTCGTCAAATGCTCAAATCGAAGAAGGGGAATAACTCTGCCAAGAAAACCCCGACGGAAAAAATGAAAAATAGGGGTCCGCTTATTTTTCATACTGATGCTACATGTACATAAAACATTTCAAGATTCTAGCTTTAACCATTCTTCACCGTATGCAAAAGTGTAACGGACGGACAAGCCCAAACCAATATGCCCCCTAAACTTCTTCAAAGTTTGGGACATAAAAAATCCATATAAAATCAGTCACAAGTGATGTTATTGACAACATTATAGCAAATGGTCGAAGAAACAAAAGCTGCTTACGGTGATTAAAAAAAATGTCCCCTTGGCGTTGTCTGCCTAATCATGAAAAATCTATATTGAGTCGGGTTTGTAAGTGATGACAACTCAGATCACAAGTAAGAAAGCTTCTGCTTACAGGAGTACATTGAAAACAACAGATAAAGGTGCCGAGAGGTTACGTAGCAGCATGACTGCTTGACAAATTTATGAAAGGCCAAGGTAGATGACTGATTTTGATACTGTCAGTTGTCCAGTTTTGGAGGGTGACCTCACTTTTGCTATGGTGCATAATTTTCTTAACGAAATTGTTTTGCTAGAGCAATCAGTCAAGTCACTGACGTCAATGATCGGATTGAACTTTTATAATTGCTCAACTTCTTAAACAGGGGTTTCTTACTAACTGCATCAAAGGTTTGTCTAGTCGAATTCAATCTGTAGGTGCTGTAATTACTTCAAGACAATAGTTGTTTGCTTTTTCTTTTTTCTTTTTTGTCGAAGAATATTAAGATTAGATTTACAGTGGAATATGAAATCCAGTTTGTACCATAATATTTTATTATGAAAATTAATTGTGATTACTGTATCTATATGTACTAATTATCCGATTTTTTTATTTGATGTCATAATATACCATTTAAAATTGATTTGAAGTATATAATATATTGTTTATTAAGAAATAAATAATAATAATATGAAAAATTTATTGCATTACGTAGCAATTTTGATCCATCGTACCTGCAGGTGCGTTCGACAGTCGTCACAAAAAAATAGAACCGCTTGATTAAATTAAATTGACTGTAAGTCAACTATAAAATAAGTGCAGCAAGAAAATTATAAACGCCTGAAGTACGGATGAAAGTCCAAATACTAGACTAGTTGATTTTTCTCCAAACCCTAGTCGTTTCGCCCCCAAACTATTGCTTTTCAAGCAGTATTGGGGTGCAGTGCATAGTGCATGGTGGTTTGCATATTGTGTGGTAAGATATGTTGAGATGGGTGAGTTTTGGATAAGTCTACTAGTTAGTCGTCACATCCTGTCCGCTCTTCTTACCTTATCTGACGCAACTTATCCTACCCTAGCTGTCCTACTCAACCCTAGACACTTCCGTTGCACGTTTAAGGATTTGTAGTATTTAGTAGGATCAGTGTCTCTCTTTGAATAGAGATACCCTGGTATCACCAGTCTTTCAACCTACTTAATCTCGATGGAAGAGTTTAAAAGACGGGACTAACGGTCGAGACCAAATGTCGGTACTGAATTTAAACAATCGAATAATGGTATTAAACATGCAAGTATTGGAATGAAATTTAGAACATGTGTAGATTACCACATAGTGGCCTAAATTCCCAACAATTATCTTGAAATATCTCGCGATGTAGATGGTCTACATGCATTCAAATTTGATAAATCAAGGTACCGACTAACTCGCTCACGCTCGTGCATTATCGCATCGTACATGCGCACGAACCATGGTATAACTAAGACATGTAGCCTCGCCTTAAAAGTGTATGTCCGATTTTATCTTCATATCAAATATTTTCCTCTTTCTGAACCAAAATATACGACCCTGCCCTACAATTTGGGGTCGGGACCACATTTTACGGTGTTGACGATGTCAAGCATTTTTCAAATTATGGTCAGTATGGGGTTGCCATGGGAGTGTTTTTATGCATTATCATTTACTAACATGTCGAAAATCAAAAGAATACAAAAATAAAATTATGCCATCGTACCGTCTAGTAAATATTGACTCGGGACCAGGTCGGGACTAATTTCATTATTTCTAGCTTGACATCGGGCCCAAATTCGGTTATTTCTGATGTCAAGTACGTGGCATGTCTTAAAATTTGATCAGACATGCATATTAAATAGTCTGAAAATGGTGTACTCTTCCTCCCAATCAGTTTGCTCCCTTTCTTTCCTGATAAGACGCTGCAAAGGAATAAAAACAGTATTATATTACTATTCTTAATTTTTATTGAATATTTTATGTTCAAAATGTACAACATATTCTGGAGGTTATTAATCTTTTGAGCCTGATAACTTTCACAATGTAGATCAGATTAAACAGTTTTAAGATCTTTTATCTGCCGTTAATAACCCACAGTGATGCGACAGTGGTGCCTAAGTAAACAATGTAGACCCAGATTCGACTGCTCCGAAAAGAGACATCTGATTAGGAACTACACTATTTGCCTGCACTTTTTGACACATCGTCAGAAGGTAAAACGAACTTTTTCAAATGTTAAGATAATTATGGTAATAGGTTAATGTGTCCCAATATTTGGAGTAATTATAGTACATTGGATGCCTTTGAGTTTCCCAATTTCTAGTCCATTGTTTGCCATTTTTGTTTCTAATTTTTGTTTAATACCTGGACTCTTCCTTTTTGACAGTTAACTCTTCATTAACTCTGGTGAAAGGATTAAGCAGTTGCTTGTGCTTTGAAAATCTTTGCACAAACTGAGTTACAACAAACAATGCAGCCGAGCACACCAACTTTAAAAAAAAAATGGGGTGCGAATTTCAGGTATTTTGCACAGGGTGTGAATCTTAAGACAATTTTTATTTAGAGGCTGAAATTAGGCATGTAAATTAAATTTTGGTAAAAATGTATGATTTTGAAATAATTTTCCAAAAATCATTCGCAACCCCTGTATCCTCTCTGTGTATGGGCTCGCAGTGATGATAAACAATTATTATGGGTAAACTTTCTATGTCTGAGTGGCAGCTGGGGGGAGGGGCGGGGGAGACACATGTTTATTTTTTAATTATTAAAAACAGCTCTAGTTAGACTGAAGGTTTTATTGACGTTCATTCTGAATTAATAATTTTCAAAAATAAATGTAATGTCGGCTTGAATACAATCCTGCAGGAATCTCTATTGGAACCCGAATTTTAACACCCCTCACCCTAAGTCGCTTTTTCTGACGACCATTTTAAGAGGTTACACTGTCGTAGTCCTTCTTTGATTGTGTGTCGGTTATTGCAATTATGCCGTTGTGTCTCGTCATTGATAATCTCTTCTCCTTTCGATGCCTTGGGATAAATCGTTATAGCAGGTATTATTTATTTTGTCAGAAATGTTAATTTATCTTGATGAGGTGGACGACTCATACACAATTTTCGAGGATAACCGTATTTACCCTAAATATTTGGACAACATCGCATTATCCTTACTTTGAACAATTTCATTATGTGTCTAAAAACTGCTGGCTAAGTTGCTTGCGGCGTTTTCATCTGGGCCTCACTGTTTGCTCAAGCCTTTCTGTCCGATTACTAAACCTATATCCTGCAGTTCGCGACTGTTTATGCTTTCAGTGGCGGTGGGGTGGGGGCTGTTTTGAATGCATCTCTGGACCTCCAGAACCAAAGCCTATCCTTTATTTCGTTTTCCGACAGAGGAGTAGATTTGCTTTACTACATGCGTTTGTCCGCATTTAAAGTCAGTCAGTGAAATAATTCTCCGAAGTCACAGTCAAAGTTTCACCCCAATCCGATCAAATAGGATCCTCTGCTGACCACTAAAACTATTCAAGGGATTTTGTTGAAACTTCATAAAGGACATTAAGAGAAACTGCAGTGTATAAGAATCATAACTCCAAAAGTATTCAAGGGATTTTGTTGAAACTTCATAAAGTGATAAAAGGATATCGAGAGGAAGTGCAGTGTACAATAACCATAACTCTGCCTTGCTTACTTTTTGAATTATTTCCCTTTTATTATTTTTTCTTGTCCGGGGCATAACTCCAAAACTATTCAAGGGAAGTATTTAAGGTATTCAGTTCTTCATTACTTACTTACTGAATTATTTCCCTTTATCAAATTTTCTTGTCCGGGGAATAACTCCAAAACTACTCAAGGGATTTTGTTGAAACTTCATAAAGTGATAAAGGACATTAAGAGAAACTGCAGTGTATAAGAAAAAAAACTCTGCCTTGCTTACTATTTGAATTATTTCCCTTTTATTAAATTCTCTTGTCCCGGGCATAACTCCAAAACTATTCAAGGGAAGTATTCAAAGTATTCAGTTCAAGTAATATACACAGTGATAGAGGACATTAAAGGGAAATGCATCATTCAGTTCTTCTCTCCCCATACCACCCACCCCGCACCACCCCAGCCAAATACAGTCGACTCTCGTTATCTCGAATTCCAAGGGACTCACCGAGATATCCGTACCTCGACATATCAGAGTTGAGAGAGTAAAATAATAAATTGAACAACCACATTTAACAAATGAATATGTAATTTGACTCCAGAAGTTAGAAATATATATATATATAATAATGTGGAAAAGAGGAGAAATTGCTCCTTAGGAGCAATTTCTCCTCTTTTCCACATTATTAAGGAGCAATTTCTCCTCTTTTCCACATTATTTTGTTACCTGCTGTCATAGTTTCATGTTAAAACAGGGACCAGATTTTCACTTCGAGATAAGTGGTAATTCGAAATAAGCGAGTTCGAGATAACGAGGTTCGACTGTAATGTCTCTTTTATTATTTTTATAATGTTTGGATCTTAACCTTGCCACCAAGATGTAAACCAGTTGACAAGAACTGCAGTAACACTGCCTTGCATATATACAGAATTACAACATATTAATTTTGCAGATTTGTTCTCAACTGGGATTTGCCTTTGTACATTTCACCTTAATTGCACTTTAATGCCAGGGTTTTGTGAAAAGTATCTTTCGGCGGGGGATTGGCCATGTCCACATGTCTTGTTTCATAATATTTTTTCAATGACAGTGAAGCGATACGGACAGAACCATTTGTTCTTTGCCGGAACATATTCGGACATATAGTAAAATTCTACCATTAAAGCCAGCTTTGGGGGCAGTCTAAAAGTGGCCTTATTAGTGGGTTGTTTTAATATTGAATATCATATAATAATGAAGGAACCATTTGGGTCTGGCACAAGCTACTCTTAATATCGGAGTGAGGTGTAAATAACGGAATTTAACTGAACTTAGAAGTTTTGGTTAAACCCGTAGTTGTACCTTGTATTTACAATGCAGATTACCTGACACAAACTGCCTTATCTTTCATGACTATATGTTACACGGCTAGATAAGAAACTAATTTAGGTCTACAGAAGATACGTGCGTGAAAATGTACAAATTATTAGAATGCTCTTTGGGAATTGTGCTTATGTTGATGTGTGTCTCTGCAGGAAAAGGGATTGAAATGAGGGAACAGGACAGTTGCTCTGTGCTTTCAGGCCGTCTTCAAGACTTGGAGGAAAGATTGTATTCAAAACTGCAAAGCCAAGAAGAAAAACAAAGAATTGAAATTAACGATCTGAAACAGGAATATGCAATTGCAATGGACCAAATGAAACAAGAACATAGAATTGAAATTGATAAACTGAAACAGGAATTAAAACGAGTGAGAGAAGAGAAAACAGCGATTTATCATTCTGAAAAGCAAAAGCCCACTTCGCTGGGTAAACAGAATGAGGTTTTAACTAGACATAGAAAAAGCGGGATAACCAGAAACAAGCGGTACCTTCTAGGCACTGAGGAAAACCCAGTTGGATTTACAGCATATCTTAGCCATTCGGTTCAACATCTGGGGCTAAATCAATCAATCGTTTTTGATAAGGCTCTGTTTAACGACGGAGCAGCATACAATACTTATTCGGGAATATTTGCATGCCCTATCGGCGGAGTATATTTGTTCTTTTTCGAAGTGGGCAGTGGCTTTCAGCAACAGATAGTTGCAAAGCTCGTTGTTAATGGTGTAAATAAAGTTGATGCAATAGGTGATGCTGAATATCACCAGTACCATGAAGCTCAGGGCAGCAATATGGCCATTGTACGTCTGAAACAAGGAGACCATGTGTGGGTGGAGAACTATCGGTGGACTGACAAAGCTGTTGAAGGAGATAAAACAGATCGTTTTACTACGTTTAGTGGAATTTTATTGTACACTTCCTAATGATACCGTAAAAGATAAAGCTTTTTGATACTCTCTGGGTAGATTTAGCAGACCAACTGATGATGTTTTCTTATTTTTCCGAGAAAATGTACTTTGACATTTCATGCAAATTGTCTCCTATTTTTTCCAGGAAACAGGCTTTGGCATTTCATGCAATTTGTCACCAAAACATTTTATCTTATTTCCCCAGAAAACAGGATTTGACATTTCCTGCAAATTGTCTCCTAAACTTTTCTATTTTTTTTTTTCAAAAAGAGGCTGTAATATTTCGTGCAAATTGTCTTCTAAACTTCGTGTATTGTTTTCAGAAAACAGGCTTTGACATTTCATGCAAATTGTCTCCTTAGGAAAGCATTGTCAAAGCCTGTTTTCTGAAGGAGGCACTTTGCATGAACTGTCAATGCCTGTTTTCTGAGAAAAATAAGAAAAATATTCCAAATTGTCTGCTGAAATTATTACCCAGTATACAAGGTGTTACTAACTAACATCCTCAGTAGAGGTGCATGTGTCTGATAATTTAGTTTTACAGAACTTGTATTTTGAGCGAATTAAAAACAATAGAAAGATACGTTAAAGTTTAAATTTGATTCACACGGAAATTTCGGTCGTTACGAAATCACACCTATTCAAACATATTGAAAATTTCAACGAGTACCCACAATCTATGTTTTTTAAAGATATGTTTTACTATATAAAAGTGGGGTTTAAGGGGGTCAAAATTACATAGGTATGGTTTTGTGATGGAACTTAAAACATAAATGGGTTCTCGAAGGCATGGCTTTTGGAGTTTGATGGTCATGGCTGGTGGAGGAAACTGGGCACCGACCTTGGAAGTGTGACCACTTCCCTGCCACATACCGGCGCCGGAAATCGAACCCAGACTGCAGCGATGACAAGCGGGAGGCATACTTCTGCGCTATATTGGACCTCAATACCTTCGAAATGTAATTCATCCCAGTGAAGTATACATGAATGCCCCGTTGTTATAATTTCCAATTAAACCTTATGGGGAAATGATATATGTTCAAGAAAGTTCTGTCAACATTGTTCTTGCTTCCTTCTGAAAAGGGTGTACTCTTCCTCCCAATCAGTTTGCTCCCTTTCTTTCCTGATAGAGCAGATCCATTTTCAGAGAGGGACTGGTGTACAGGAAAACAGACAGAAAGTCACAAAAGTTGTCCATGTCAAAATGGCGGAAACTTTACCATGTATACTACTAATTTCAGGATTCATAAGACTTTTTATTTCACCATTCCTCATAAACTAACAGGTGCCAATTTGCTTGTATTACATGACAGACACCTTATGTCCTTTTTAAGCATTATTTATGCCAAAGAAGAAATGATCCTGCGATTTGAATGACAACGGACAGTTTTATTTTCTTTCATTTGGTCAGATTTTTGACGTGTGAAATTGATTCTGACAAGATTTTGTCATAGTTGAAATGGTTATTTTGTAGTACTGATACAGTTTATAAGTGCGTCCAACCCGAACCGCGAAGCGGTTCGGCGTGCAGACGCACTACTATAGACTAACTAGTGATGTGTGTGACCAAAACTGTGATGGTCCAACAAACGCTTGGGTGGTTCGGTGCTTATCCTGAAAAAACAATAAGCGTTCCGTGATTTGGCTGAGGCTATTGATACGGCGGCCGAGCCGATAATAGCAACAAAACAGCCAATAACGCCAAGTATTCCAATTGCAAGGGGTTGAATCACGAGTCATGACGTCAGCCTACAAAATTTGCGATCGCCGCCATTTTGAATTTTGTCTCCACTTAGAATATTTCTATCCATTCTCCGTCTATTTACAAACTAAGCATGACTCGTTTAGTGCATACACATAGACGTAACGCTCTTTTCACGTGATAATCTGTAAAACTTCGACACAATAGTGTGTTTGTTCGACCGGTTCGTAAATTGTTACTATTTTTAATGTTTCTTTTCCTGCTTTTCATAATATGTAGACTCGCAAAACAAAGGAAAACAAGACCAAAAAGAAACAAAGACAAAAACGCACAAATAGTAAAAAATCTTTAGAAAAAATCCTGAAGCAGTAAAATGGATTTCAGGTAAGCGCACGAAAGTGTATTGTCGTTGTACCTGCCATCGGCATACACTAGTTTTCTGTATTCGGAAAGCATGCCCCGCCCATCAGGGCCCGCGAAATAGATGGGCTGCCTAAAGCCTCCATGGCAGAGCTGCTAGTAGCTAAGCAGGACCCGAATTCATGTGATCGGGTCGGGTAAAAGTCCTACAAATTTGGAGGCAATGTCTCTAAACTGCTGAAATATTGTTGACGGACGTTATATCGCCATTCATGCAGTGCATTCAGAAGTCAAGCGTGGTCTGAAATCAAATTCAGTTATATCTGGCCAACCCACCTATGAAGAATGTGATGATAATTTGGACGCACGGATATAGGTAGCACCTATTAAATTCATATTAATGTATATAAAATGTAAATTGTGACAACCATTTGTCAACTTTTAAAAATCCTTTTAGATTTGGAAAGTCTAATCGGTCCTGAAATTAATAACGAATCAAGAAAGAAAATAATAAAATAAAATAGAAATCATTACTATATTACACAATTACAAAATTCTGTCATTTTCTTAAATTCGTTCAAAAGCAGGCATAGATGACATCAAATTCTAACTGGAAAAATAAAACAATCCCTGACAATCTCGGCTTACAAGTTTTAAAATATTTCACATAGAAAATGTGTATAATGCTATCAAAGAAAACAGTTTCTTCCATGATGTTGTTGCTACTTATCGTAATAACTCTAAGTATTAGGACAGACAGACTTGTTCAAATAGTGTAGACCCAGATCAGACGCCGCGTCTGATCAGAGTCTAAACTGTTTGTCACACGTCCAGCAATGTTTAGACACTTTAATAGAGAGTAAAATGGGTTTGTTCGAATTTTAGGACAAGTATGGTAAAGAGTTAAGGTGTCACAATATTTAGGGTTAACACAATATTTAGGGTTAATACAATTACTTCAATTCCTGGTCTTCTTTTACTCTAACATATGACAGGCGCGAGTCATTGTCGAAACCTTGATGGAGGAAAAATCTAAAATGACTATTTTAATAAAAACAACATGCGCACTGTTTTGTATTTACGCGAAGTGTATTTGGGCAGACGTGCTTAAGAAAACAGTGTAGACTCGGATGATCTACACTGTTTGCCACTTATCCAGCGGTTTAGACACATCAACAGGTAATAAAATGGTGCATGTTCAACTTTAAAGACGAGTATGGTAAGGAATTAAGGTGTCCAAATACTTATTAGGTAAACACAGTTTGTGATATCAGTGTTAAATTTATGTTTAGAATTCAAAACCTTGTTGTTGTTCAGTTTTATACTTCAGTGCAGGGGGTCCCAGGGCACGATACAATAACAGGCACAACCCCTACATCTGCGTCCGTGCGTCGTCTATCGTCCGTTTAAAGCATTCTATCGTCTACCTTGCTGTTGTCGAATCGGGAAGAGGACAAGATGGTGAATTATGCGCGACAGTGCAAAGTCTGGGTAACTTTCTTGTCTTCCTGTTTGGCGTCGTATCTCCTTGACAACATCCATTGACTCTTGCTTGCCTCTGGGGGTGCTAGGGAATTCAGTAGAAATCAAAATTACGATATACTGGCAGTAATGTTCTTTTCATCTTTCATATGAATAGTTAGATTTCGTAAAAGGTAAGATGTTTGTCCGTTGTATAAATTATACATGGCTAAGTTCAAGATGTGAACAAAGCATTCAGTCTCTGAAGGCGCTGAGTATCATCGAATCCTGCGTCTAAAGTAAGTGTTGCCTGGAAAACTCAGCGTGTTACATAGACGTCAAGCCCTATGGGCATGTGCAGTTGTCCAAGTGTTAGAAGTGATTCGGAAGTACAGTAACTTGTCCACAGCTGTTTTGCTGCGGAGAGTGAAAAACACTTTAAATGATATCTGCCTTTATACAACCAGTCGCAAAGTAGCCGCCACCCCGTTTTTCAGTGGACGGTTTGATAAACAGATTTCATAAATTGTATCTGCGGTTTTGAACACAACATAAGAAGATGTGCTGTATTTAATCAGAATTCAGACAAACCCCATAATTTACCACTTTGTATGGACCGCGCCATGCGAAAACGTATCTTCGGGCATATGCAGGCATCGAAGGCCCAGATCAGCCTGCACATCCGAAAAGTCTGATCATGACCTTCACTGTCTGCTAAAAGAATCATTGTATACTACAGAATGTATGAATGGAGAGGAAAGGGCCGGGTGATACTTTGCGCACGCGCAGCATGATCTGCGTCTGCTTATTTTGTGCATGTTCGAAGGCACTTTTTCGCTTGACGCGGACCAATTATAGTAAATGAGGATGTAAGTAAAATGACCCTGTTCCAAACAGAAGTATGCAAATTTTTACTGACTATAAATCAGTCTCTAACAATCGGGTATCATGAGAGGATTTAAATCCCAAGAAAGCTACAGGGATAGACAACATTCCTCCAAACATAAAAAAGCAGATGTCGAATCTTTAGCTGATCTTATTTGCAGCTGATAATTAAAATATTCCTAATAAACTTTAAGTAGCACAGGCTAAGTCCCGTCTTCAAGGAGGATGACTGCCCATTCTAGGGTATTAAACGCAAATTTGATCACTTTACTGATCATTTTAATAATATTCCCATACTTTCCTACCTGCATTTTAGAAGGCTGGAAGAGGAGATGGGAAAACCACCGGTAATCGGTATGTAGGTGCCAAAGTAATAAATGTGCATGTATATGGCCTTGTCCAAGGCCTTCGACAGTCTTACTCATAGGTTCATTATTGATAAAACTGAATATGAAGATCCAGGAAATGCTACAATCGCAAAAGACAGCCTTCTCAATGATAAGGGTTTAATCACGTGAAATGACTACAAAAATAGCTCTTGTCAAAACTAGAACGAAACTAACGCAGATAGAACAGACAATCGAAGAGGAACTGAAACAGAAGTACACGGAACGGTTAAAAGAAAAAAAAAAAGTGTTGAGCGGCTTAATCCTAGAGTTACGGTCGTCCAATCTCTCTCTTATCACTGGTTCTCTTGTTTAGTGGATCTGGGTGTCCTGTCATGTATTGGACTAAATGTTGTTTCCGGGTGAAGAAGTGCACTTAACCACTATTGGTGAAAACACTGCTAGGCGCTTATTAAAATTGCTTAAAATCCTGATATTTCAATCAATGATTATCTCCTTTCAAATGCCCAATCTTGTCTAAATATTTCATTTATCTAGAGAATGTCATATTTCAAATAAAGGCTGAAAACGGCATTGAAAATATGCAGTAGTTTTTAAGATATGGGGATATAATTTTTTACCAAATTGCATAGGCTAACACAGGCATTTACCCGTGTTTTCAATCAATGCATAAAAGTGTCTGGATGAACAAGATCAATATTGGACAGGAAGTGACATGGCACTTGAGTTAACAGAATACAGTTTCCAGCTACATATAACTTTTCGGTCCGCGTGGGGGTCTCCTAACTCATCATAGAATCAACACAGAAAAAAAAAACAACAATATACAGTCCATCAACTTTTCAACACTATGATAAAACAAAGATGAACTACAAACCAAGCATCAGAACAAGAAAATTATGTTATTTAGTGACATGTCACTTTCTGTTCAGAATTGATATTGATCATCCGGGCACTTTACGCACTTGGTGAATGCACGGGTAAATGACTGTATTAGCCTATGCCAGAGGCTTATAATTCTACTATTGGGGTTATGAGCCTTGAAACGACTTGCAGGAGGAAAATGCCGTCCCATTGGCTAACTGACGCCAGCAGTGATTGGCATGTGGCAAAAATAATGTTATCTATTCATCACTGTGTATGTATAAAGAAATGTATCATCGCAAAGTTAATTGCTTAATGAAAAATATTGCTAAAATCAAATTCGTAAATAGTGCACCTCTGAGAGATTGAATAAATACTGGAGTAAAAAAAAAAATCAAATTTGACAGTTATAGAAACAAAAGGAAATGATGTGTATTAACATTTTGCATGCTGGGTAATAATTTTAGCAGCAACATGATTTAAAAAAATTCAGTGATTTCTTGACTTGTGAACTCATTGTTGTAAAAGTACTTATTGAAATGATTTCAAGTTTGATTTAGCCTTTACCACTATCTGGGTAAATGTTGCAGACACGACACAAATTTTGATGATTTCTTTTTCTATTTTCCACAGGGTTCGACATTTCATGAAAACTATCTCCCATGAAATGTCGAACCCTGTTAAGGTGGGGTGGGGTTGGGGTGTGTGTGGGGGGAGGGGGTGTGGGAGGGATTAAAAAATGTATTTCAAAATGTTGCCTGCTGAATTTTTAACCCAGCATGCTAAATGTTAACCAGCTATGACTGGTCAGCTGGCACGTACCGGTAAATTATTGTTCCTGTAAACATTTAATGAAGCGCTGCTGAGGTGAAAGCTATTGTCATAACAGTTTCTCTAAGATAACTAGATTGTATTCCTGATAATCTCTCAGTTCTAAGCCAATCAGATGATAGGAACCCGCACTGAACATGTTTCACATCCTATACTGGGAGATGATAGCCCCGTTAGTAGAATTATAAGCCTCTGCCAATGCATTTTGGTAAAATTTTGTATCGCCATATCTCAAAACCTACTGCATATTTTTCAAGGACGTTTCAGCATTTTTTTTAAATATGATCTTTGTGGATAAAAGAAAATACACTCGGATCAATAAATAAACAAGAAAATGGACTACTGTCTTTTCGACGTAACTCGGAAAGAGTTTTTCGCTTCAGTGGCGTTTTGTTTCAAGTGATAGACTTTTATTCTGCTTGACCATACCTGATCAGAAATCATTTGTCTTTTTTTTCTTTTGTATGTGCGTGTTTCTCGATTATTTACCCTAAAAAATAAATTTACGACCAAAGATTACTCTGACTTATGGAATTTTTATATAGGAAGAAAATATGTTTTTACATTTTCTTTACTGATTTTAATTATTGGTGTTTCATGACAATATTGTGAAAAGTTAAAAAGAAATAAATAAATAAATAAATAAATAAATAAATAAATAAATAAAAAATAATAAATAGATAAATTAATCAATAAATGGATAAATGAATAAATAGATTAGAGGAACTGGCCGAAAACTTGCCTCCCGAATTTACCTGCTCTCTATATGCACAGATTTCTGCATAATTTGCAGCCATTTTAATATGGGAAAATGACAATATTTGATTTTGTTAATCCAATAAACAGAACAACTTTTTGTGCATAGGGAGTTACGACATGCCAAAAAGTTTGCAAATGTACTGCTTACTGAGATTGAACCATATCCCAGTGAAGTTCCCACTCACGGCGATGATAAATGTCCTGCTGCAAAAGTTGAGCATCTTCCAAATTGGGAACTGCCATGTGCATATATAGATGGTTGTATCATCGGAAAACAACTGTACTTTAGATTTTATTCTGCCAGGTAAGTCGTTAATTCATATCGGGAGAAAATCTAAATATTTGACCCCAGCCCCTGTGTTGAAACAAACGAGTGAATTCCATAACGTATAGTTCACAGTGTACATGCCCTAAAGTGTTCATTCTTCCTTTCCATTTCTTACGTAGGTAACGTCTGGTTAGGCTTTGCAGTCTCTATTGACGTATTTTGATATGTCAGCCTAAGTCTTGTCCTCACGCCGGAAATAAAACACCAGGGATCGAACTTATGGGAATGTCCGTACCAATAACTATTCAGTCTACTTTTGTAGCTGTTAAGAGTGGGTACCATCACTACATGCTCAGAAAGATCATTCCGCACATCGGTAACTCTATAGCTAAAGAAATTTCCACGAAGATTGTGAACCTTCTTATCGAGATTTTTAACGGGTGACCTCTTGTTCCAGTATAATCTGCCATTGTAAACATTTTATTTCTGTCGATTTTATCAATATCATTCATAACCTTATAAACTTGTGTCATATCTGCTCTGTCTCTTCCATATTCTAAGGTGGGAAATCCAAGAAACTTTAACCTATCAGTGCATGTTTTATTTTTTAAACTAGATAGTGATCTCGGTGCCCTCCGCTGAACAGTTTCATAGCTATCACATCTTTTTTTATATATATATAGAGGAGACCACACACTTATTGCGTATTCTAGGTGAGGGCGCACCAGTGATTTGTACAAGTTAAGAAACATCTCCTTATCCATGAATGTAAATGTTCTTAATATTAACCCCAGGTTTCTGTTAGCATTAGAAGTCTTACTACTTATGTACTCTCCAAACGGCAGAGAGCTAGCAATCATGACCAGAGGCTTATAATTTTCTGTTATGAATAGCTTTCACCTCAGCAGCGCTTCATTAAATGTTTACAGGAACAATAATTTACACGCATCCTCCACTCCCCCCCACACCGACCCCCCCCCCCCCCCCCCCCACACACACACACATCCCTCCCGCGCGCCTAACGCCTTACAGGTTTTGACATTTCATGCAAACTATCTCCTTAGGAGATGTTGTATATTTTCTGGGGAAAAATAGAAAAAGAAATCATAAAAATCGTTGTCTGCTGAATTTGCCCAGATAGTGGTAAAGGATAAAAGACCACAGTAAAGGTAAGGAAACTTGAAATCATTTCAATAGGTACATTTACAACAATGAGTTGACAAGTCTAGAAATCACTGAACTTTTTGAAACCATGTTGTTGAATGTTTTACCCAGCATGCAAAGTGTTTTATACACATTATTTCCTTTTGTTTCTATAACTGTCAAATTTGAGTTTTTGTTTCCTCCAGTATTTATTCAATCTCTCAGAGGTGCACTATTTACGAATTTGATTTTAGCAATATTTTTCTTTAAGCAATTAACTGTGCGATGCTACATTTCTTAATACAACACGGGGAGTGATGAATAGATAACATTATTTTTGCCACATTCTAGGTGTTATAAATCTTAATGCGATCTTCTCAATTTGCCAAGTGTTATACAAACACATTATGCCAATTAATGCTGGAGTCAGCTAGCCAATGAGATGGCACTTTCCTCCTGTAGGTCGTTTCAAGGCTCATAGCCCCGTTAGTAGAATTATAAGCCTCTGTGATGACACAAAGGTCTTTCTCAGAGTCCACACTTTCTATAGTTATTTTTCCCTGTGATGACTCCATAGTATATGATTGACTGATTAGGTTTTTGCTTATGTTTAGATGATGACACTTCAACAAGTTGAAAAACATTTCCTAAATATCCGCCCGAGTAACAGCCTTTTTAAACTTGTGGAGCAAAGCGATATGTTCAGCCTTGGATACACGCCTATATCTTTTTTAATCGTCAGCGAACAATTTTATGCAACACTGTACCACCTCATGACAAATAGCCACAAAGTCTGTGTCCTGATGTATGTAGAATACAGACGAGTTTTACTCCCTGCTTTGTATCCTTAAATCTGGGTGGTTGACAAAACATGGACCACTTATGGACTTACGGACTCACGGACTTACGGACCTATTGACAATACACGGACTGCATAACAAACTACGGACCGATTATTCACGGACTTCTAGACAAACCACAGACCTACAATTAACGGACTTGACAAACCACGGACCTATTATTCACAGACTTGACAAACCACGGACCGTTTTTTAAATTACGGACGCCACTTACGATATATGAAAAACGGGGAGTAATATCAAAACGTTATGTATTACGTGACGTTACATTGTCATAGATACCTACACGTACGTCGAAGTAATCCAATTATACGGATTGTCAATACCTTTCCTAATGATGGAGGTCTACACTGGATTTGTTTCTAAAATTTCAACTGCGACCATGATGTTGTCAACTTGTATGATAGTGTGGGCGGTACTAAGTTTCAAGTGCCACTGAAATGGCAATTGCAAACATGATATTTAGCCCTATACCAAAAATCTTGTTGAACACTTTAAATGCTCTGTTCAAACGAATACAAACGACTGTGGTTTTACGATATTGCAAATGTAGTCAGCATCCTCAATGGATTTGATCCTAGTGGCATAACATAAACTGTCTCTAAAATAAGAAATCGTCTTATTAAAGGACTTGAGAATCAAAACATAACAGTTTTCCCACACAGAAAATTATCAACTGTGCTTCATTATAGGATTTATATGTGATTTGTTTGTTGCCCGTAATGATTCATGAATGAGTCTGACCTCCACACGGACCTAACAAATATATATTTTTACCTTTATGGAAGCTGAGGGCGAGGGTTGGGATCCCGTAAAGGTAGCTTAAGCACCCCCCCCCCCCCACACACACACACACAAGCCCCACAACCCCCACCCCCTCCACACACACACACACACACCAAAGTAATTCATTACTGACCGTTCCAAGGCGGTATTTTCATTGTGGTACTTTTTGTTAATTGACATGTAGTGTTTCACTTTCTAAAGTTTTACTTTTAACAATTATGTATGTTTAAGATATATTCAGTTAAGTTTGGGTAACAGAGCTGCCACCTTTTTGGGAAACAATAAAAAGTTGCCAGCTCTGCTTGCCATCTGTGCGTTTTGTGGCTGCTTAATTGTATTTGTCTGTCTTTCCTTTTGCCGATGGTAGCTTGATGTGGATCTGATTGTATCAGTTCCTGAGTTCGCTAATTTACTTTGCTTTCCACTATTTTGTACCTGCCGCACGCCGGATTTTCTGGCTTTATGTTCACATGTTCAAAATGCCATAAATGGTTTCATCCAAGGTGCCAAAAAATCACAGTCAGTACAAGTCAAATTATCAAAAAATATCAAATGTTTAGATTACATGTCTTAAGAGAATCAAATAAAATTATGCTTTATAATTTAGTTATTTTATAGTTTTCAATTAACTGATCATGCCATTGCTGCAACGGACCATTTACTGACCAATTTACGGACCATAACTGACCATTCACTTCTCACGGACGATCTGATTGCTATAACGGACCGATGTACGATGCACCAATTACGGACTAATTAGGGACGGACTACTCACGGACCAATTAGCGGTTGTTTACTATATTTTGCAATTAATACAGACCACTCACGGACCATGGCACGGACACGGATTCTTATTGGTCCGTAAGTCCATGGATGGTCCGTGTTTTGTCAACGGGCTTAAATCAGAGATATTCATCAACACACTGTACATCTTGTGGATAGTTTAAATAGACCTTTTAAGTTTTATAATCATTACTTGCTTTATGCTAAATTCCATAAATTCAATTCCATTCTATTCTACTTCTTTCGCTTTTGATTGAGGGATTTTACCCAATGACCTCTTCAATGGCCGCCCCCATCGAAGTTCGTGTTTTGTGAAGTTCGTCACGTTTATCACGGTGTCATTTATATATGTTGGCATTTTAAGTCCGATATAGACATGGAATCTTTTATTGCTAGGAGAATTTGCTCTCTATGCTTAAAACACGGGAACAGTTCCGGCCGAATTTTACAAAGATGCACTTCTAATGTGAGTTGCGTAAGCTCAACATTAAATTAATGGGTGGGGTAATGTGCAGCAACAACGACATTGATAGTTGCGGCAATATCCTCTTTTGACCCGCGGGTCATTAAAGTTCCGATGTAAAAAACATCACTGAAAATTGTCTTTTTTCAAGAAAATAGTTTTTGATCATTATATAGTCGCTTGATATGAGAGGGTGGACGGGGGAGGGAGAGGGGGGGGGGGGAGAATACGGGGAAAGGGTGGGGGACAGGGATAAAGGGGGCCGGTACGGGGGCGGGGGTAGGGAAATTTTGGGGGCGGGGTTTATACCAAAATTTGTTGTATTTTACTGATTTTACTCTATTTTATGTACTTCAATGCAATAACTGGGTATCAGAAGTATCTAATAAACGTATTAAAGTAAATTCAGGTATATTTACAATGAATCAGGCGTTGATTTCACTTCACCGACCAGGAGTGTTCCGCCAACCGTGGGTTACATTGAATTTGTTTATGTCCGATTTCGGTTTATCTCTAGTTGATTACTTTCCTTAGATTCCGAAAGTTCACAAAATAGCCGTTGTCGGTGGCAATCCACATTTTGTAGAAATAATTATCCGTCTGCCGTAGACAATCATTTTATTTGCTCATTGTTGGATAAGGATTTTTGCGCTGTTCAAAGAAAAGAAAAAAAACACTTCAAGATCCAACATGAATTTTCTGATAGGTGTTCCGAACACGGAATCTACACGTTGCCCGGTGGGGTAAGGCAAAGGTATCGTGTTACTGATATTGGCTTATAGTTCGGCAAGGCCTGCTATCCTTGCAGCAGCTAAAGATAGAGGGGAATACTTTTTTCTTTTGTTTCTTCACTTTCATTCATTTTCCTTTCTCCCCTGTCCCTCTCTTTCATCTCCTTTACCTATTTCTCTTCTCCCTTTGGGAGACGACACAAAAAGACCCACAAGGGTTGACGTGTCGTTAAACCCGAACTCAGTCAAATCAATCACATATGTTGCCCGGTGACAAAACAGGGACCATTCATGGACTTATGGACCAAAAAAAATTCCGTGTCCGTGGTCCGTGAATAGTCTGTATTAATTTCAAAATATAGTGAACTTAATCGCTAATTGGTCCGTGACGTCACGTTATTCCGATTTTGATATGACTCGTATTTTTTTTTTTTTTTTTTTTTTTTCATATATCATAAGTGGCGTCCGTAATTTAAATAACTGTCCGTGCTTTGTCAAGTCCGTGAATAATAGGTCCATGGTTTGTCGTCCGTGAAGTGTAGGTCCGTGGTTTGTCAAGAGATCCGTGGATAATTGGTCCGTATTTTGTTATGCAGTCCGTGTATTGTCAGTAGGTCCACAAGTCCATGAGTCCATGTCCGTAAGTGGTTCGTGTTTTGTCAACCACCACACACTAACACGTTCGACATTTAAATCAGTTTTTGAGAAAACCACGAAAAAAGATTGTTTTCACTGTCCCTCCAAGTGTTGGACCATGCTTATCAAAAACATTAAAAGAAGATGCAGATTTGCATGGTATTCTTGTGTTTTGTATCAGTAATTAATACGACTGTTTTTGTGCCAATTAGGATCAGTTTGGGCCCGGACCTAGGCCCGCCACATTTTTTTCTTGACCAGTTTAGGACCGGATCAAGGCCCACCACCTTGTGATACTTACGCAGATTTTGAAATGGAGGGTGCAAATATTTAGCTATTCTGTAAATGGGGTGCAAATGCTAAGGAAATACCGATTTGGGGGGTAAAAATTAGGGGTGTAGTTTGGGGTCAAACTGCATGAATGTATTTTGCATAGTCATGTTTAGTTTAATTATAGCATTGGGGATATAAAAAATTCTGATTTAGGGAAGGGCATAGTTTGCCTGGGGGAGGGAAGTGGTGGTAAGGGGTGAGGGAAGTGGGGGAAAAGGGCGAGGGAAGTGGGGGTAAGGGAGGAGGGAAGTGGGGAATGCCTACCCCCATGTCCACCCCCTCAGATATGAACTGCAGCCATTCTCGCAGGTGTGAATGAAAATACACATTTCCATAGGCTAGAACTAATCTGACCCGCTTGCAATTTTTTCTGTTTCTTCTGCAGTGTACAAGTATGACCCGGGTCAGATAATTGGATTATATGTACATGAATACAGACAGAACTTAGAATACAAATTTTTTCACATATACAGCTAGTTCAGCCTTAAATTGAATTAAATCTCTAGTCATAACTCAACTGGATTTTTTTTTTTTTTGTATTTTAAACACATTTTTTAATTAAAATGTTCACATTTGTTTGAGTTCTACTTCTTTTAGTTGAAAAACAAAAACATTTCCCTTTGTTGTTCTGGCTATACTGATGGCCATGGTATTTATTTGTGTCAAAGATATCTCAGGAACTACTTTACCTAGAAACTTGAAATTTTGTACACATGACAAGTATGACTAGTTGTATTGTGGAAAAGAAAATAAGGGCCATGGGGCCAGGTCCCTTAGAGTTATTTCCCTTTGTTGTTCTGGCTATACTGATGGCCATGGCATTTATTTGTGTCAAAGATATCTCAGGAACTACTTTACCTAGAGACTTGAAATTGTGTACTCATGAGGACTAGTTGTATTGTGTAAAAGAAAATAAGGGCCATGGGGCCAGGTCCCTTAGAGTTATCTCCCTTTGTTGTTCTGGCTATACTGATGGCCATGGCATTTATTTGTGTCAAAGATTCGTATCTCAGGAACTACTTTACCTAGAAACTTGAAATTTTGTACACATGACAAGTATGACTAGTTGTATTGTGGGAAAGAAAATAAGGGCCATGGGGCCAGGTCCCTTAGAGTTATTTCCCTTCGTTGTTCTGGCTATACTGATGGCCATGGCATTTATTTGTGTCAAAGATATCTTAGGAACTACTTTACCTAGAAACTTGAAATTTTGTACACATGACAAGTATGACTAGTTGTATTGTGGGAAAGAAAATAAGGGCCATGGGGCCAGGTCCATTAGAGTTATCTCCCTTTGTTGTTCTGGCTATACTGATGGCCATGGCATTTATTTGTGTCAAAGATATCTCAGGGACTACTTTACCTAGAAACTTGAAATTTTGTACACATGACAAGTATGACTAGTGGTATTGTGGGAAAGAAAATAAGGGCCATGGGGCCAGGTCCCTTTGACTTATTTCCCTTTGTTGTTCTGGCTATACTGATGGCCATGGCATTTATTTGTGTCAAAGATATCTCAGGAACTACTTTACCTAGAAACTTGAAATTTTGTACACATGACAAGTATGACTAGTTGTATTGTGGGAAAGAAAATAAGGGCTATGGGGCCAGGTCCCTTAGAGTTATTTCCCTTTGTTGTTCTGGCTATACTGATGGCCATGGCCGGGGGTATTAGTGAACATATGCTCACTTCATGGTCTAGTTTGCGGCAGTAAAAGGCACGAATTTCGCCCCGAATTTATGAAAACATAGAACTCAGTCTGGAGTATAGAGAGAAATGTAAACAAATCCGATACGCATCAAACGGAGCTGATTTGCCTATCAGAAAAACATTCTGCGTATCTGATACGCTTAATATTTGAAACAATTGAGTATCTAGACTTTACACTAGCATAAAATATGCAGATACGCTGCTTATCTCTTCTCCTGGTTTGATGTATCTTGTATACCAGAATCATGGGCAAGGGCCAATAACACTTGGAGTTACATCCCTTGATGTGTTTTACCATTTGTCATTATTGAGAACTTTTCGTTACAGACTTCTCAGTAACTTATGAAAGCTGTAAAGTTGAAACTGGGTACACACATGCACAATGAGCTGATGTATCCTGTATACCAGAATCAGGGCCAAGGGCCTATAACTCTTGGAGTTACATTCCTTGATGTTTTTTACCATTTATCATTAGTAAAAACTTTTTGTTACAGATTTCTCAGGAACTTTGAAAGCTATAAAATTGAAAATTGGTATACACATGGACAGTGGGCTGTTGTTTTGTTTATACCAGAATCAGGGCCAAGGGCATATAACTCTTGGAGTTATATCCCTTGACATGTTTTACAATTTGCCAAAATGAAAAATTTTCATTACAGATTTCTAATGAACTTTGAAAGCTATAAAGTTGAAACTTGGTATACACATGGACAGTGGGCTGTTGTTTTGTTTATACCAGAATCAGGGCTAAGAGTCTGTAACTCTTGAAGTACATCCCTTGATAGGTTTTACAGTTTGCCATTAGTGAAAAAATTTTTGTCGCACTTTTCTTAAACACTGTAAGGATAACAAAGTTGAAACCTGGTACACACATGGATAGTAGGCTGATATATTGTGTATATTGGAATCAGGGCCAAAAGCTCAGAACTCATGGAGTTAAATCTCTTGATAGGTTTAACATTGCTATGTTACCATGTCCTACAGTGATGTTATCTTGTAAGCATGAATTCAAAGTATATCAACACAATGGGTATTTCTCCTCTGATAGTGCTGCATCGGGGCTATGGTCAGATTCTCTGACAGCTCTAGCTAATAAGAATCAGGTATATAGGCTAGAGATACTGCGAGGCTCGGAGCCAAACTCAGGTGGTTTGGCTAGGGAAGACACCCATTTCTGACCTACAGAAAAGTAATGTACGAAATACAGTAGATTTAAAGACCATTTGAGGTCTTGGCTATTAATACCTTACAGTCTTTGAAAGATTTTAGGTGAAAAGAAAAATATAATCAGCAAAATAAAAAAAAATGTTTTGGAACACTGAAGAAAACAAGTATCCAAAATGTTCTTTTAAAGTAAAACCTCAATCTACCTGTGTAATTTTGTCCATTAATTAGTTTTATTGTTTTGTTGAGCTGTTTTTGATATTTTCTTAATCTGTTTTGCCTCCATTAATTGCAAGTGTTTGAAATTATGCTTTTAATGCACTAAACAAGGTTAATTAAGGTGTGAAAAATTATCTTGAGTCGTAGCCAAACTGAGCTACATGAAATAAAAATATTAACTACGCAATATAAAACAACGAGTGGACTCCTTTCAGAATGCATCAGATTTGATCAACTGGTTTACAGTAGTTTGGTGATCACTTCTTTCTGGTAGCGAAAATGGAATTGAAGCAGTAAATAAGACAGTTTATGTAAAAATTTTGTGTTTATTCACCATTATATGTGTGTAATTTAGTAGTTTTTTGTGTTTGTACATATGAGCAGTACAAATTCAGAACACACAACTTTTGAATTCTGCCCCCTTTTGGGAATGCTATTCCATTTAAAAGACAGCTTTAGGAAGATCTCCAAAACTGGGAACCAGCAAAGACTAACTGTGATTAAAATGGTCATATAATCTAACAGAAGTGTGGAGTCACTTTCATGCAACATCATATCAATTAACAATGGTCATGTCAATATAAAACATGAAAACATGTGTGATGCTCGTTCATTTATGTAATATTTGCATGGAAACCTGAGAGAAAAGTGAAGACTGATATCAGAAAATTACAGCTTTTGCTAAATATGCATCAGCATTTTTAGTATATACCTTTGCACTATTGAAAAAAAAGGTAAGAGAAAAGTCAAGGGAGTGCCACAATTACAAGCCACAGCCCTTCCCAGACACCAAGAGGATAAGGAAACAGACAAAACCAAACAAGCAGAAAATTGAACAAATGTACGAAAAGCACTAGGATTAGCTCTCTCTTCCCCAAGCAAGGTAATTGCAATGCTAAAAGGACAGAAAAACACAAGAACAAAATAACACAAGGCAAGACTTAAAATAAATCACCTCGTAGACTAAACCACAAAGCAACAAAGAGTAAGACTAACACTGGGATCATTGCCTTAGAACGGTCAGTAGAAAAGAACCACCGGGTGGTTTAAAGCACTTGTACAGCTGGCCATCTTCATACTGGGTCCTGGTGCTACTCTTTATACAGAAATATAAAAATTTGGGTAGCATAAAGGCTCCCAACTCAGTCAATGCATCAAAGTGAAAACATAAAAATCAAATTTGTCGCTAATGACTATGATAAACAAAGACGAGTACTCATGGCTAATTCTACTGTATGCCAGAGTAAATGAAAACCAGTAGTTGAACTGCAGCGGGCAAAGCCAAAGACGTCATCAAGCCCCAAGACTTACGAAGAGGCCGTCATTGTGTCTGAGGCTCGAACCGCAGTTGTGCAATTAAAGAGTGAAGCATGGCCATCAACAATGATTGGGTTGATAACTAGGCATGCAGTCTGCCGCATAATATCCAGGCTATAGCCAATTCTTTTATAACAGTTAATTAGTTTTCTGAATTGCTCTGAAAAGTTTGATTTTCCGACAATCTTTTTTAATCTGTACACTAAGTCACAATAAAATTCTGGTTCCGATATACCTTGTTGCAGAAGTGTTTGCAGACTGACGCTATATTTTTCTAGCAAGGCACTGTGTCTGCGATAAAATTTCGAAAACACCTTAAGAAGTTTAAAATAAAAGAAGTTGTGCTACAAAATAAATTCATTTTGCTTGCAGCATTAATAGACAGTTCCCATAAAAGTATAAAAAAATATTAGAATTCTTATTTGATTTATGTTTAAACCTTTTTAATGTTAAGACCCCTGAAATGGGTGATTGGTAAACAATGCAGACCCAGATCAGATGCCACAGAATGTGGCATCAGATGCCACAGAATGTGGCATCACTATTTGCAAATAGTTTAGCCATTTGTCTCTAGGAATATCTAAATCACACAGCCTGACATACCTAAAATCGAAATTAGAATCTTCCATTTATATGATTGATCATAAAATATTTTCTAGTCATTCTCTCCCTGCCGCTCATTCAAGAAGGGCAGTTGTCAGTTTCTGGTGAAAGAATGCGCACAATGCTGGTTAATCACTTAGAGGACTAAGCCTGTCCAGTATGGTTAGGATAATTTACTGCACTTCACATGATCCCAATGGATTGACTGGGCCATAAAACCTCAACACAAAATAAATTGGGAACATTTCATTTATTGAGAATAGAGTCACCACTAACAGGAATTAAATGGCTCAGAAATGAGGAGGAAGCTACGGGATGCTGATCTGGGCCTTCACTGTTAACAAACCTTAAAATATCTTTTTCAGTAGCACAGCTGAAATTACTGCCTTATCTGAGGTCATGAAATTAACCCTTGTCCTGCTGAACCCGGATATACCCTGCCCTTACAAACAGTGTAGATCCAGATCAGTTGGCTTCTGAAGAAACCAACAGATCTGGATCTCAACTGTTTGCCATTCAGTATGCGAATCTATATCAATAACCTTGATCAAATAATCTGATCGGCTAAAAATTAGAAATGGGTGTGGCTTTTTAATTTATTCAGCAGGACAAGGGTTAAAAGTAATAGTAGACAGCATGCTGAAATATTTTAGGATATTTTTCTGAGAAATTAAGGCTTGGCATTTCATGTGAATCATTTGTTAAACAGATGATTCACATGTTAAGCTTGATTTTCTCAGAAAACAAAATGTGAATGCTGCAGTTTTGAATGACACTTTAATTGTTGGTATTTCACAGCATAAACCATTTCTATACTTCTAAAATTTGAACAAGTGCATTTGTACTTTTAAAATTGGAACAGTGCATTTGTACTCCTGATATTAGAACATTTGAATTTGTACTTTTCCTAAAATTTGACCAAGTGCATTCGTACTTCTCCTAAAATTTGAATTTGTACTTCTAAAATTTGAACAGTGCATTTGTACTTGTCCGAAAATTTGAACAGTGCATTTTTACTTCTAAAATTTTAACAGGTGCATGTGTACTTATTCTAAAATTGAACAGTGCATTTGTGCTGCTAAAATTTGAACAGAGCATTTGCCTTCATGGTGAAATGGCCAGCTGCACAATAAATTGCTCAGACTGTTTAAACTGCTGTTAGCATTATATACTGAGGCAAGCATGTCTGTCTTTATCTTCATAGTACCTGTACATATGTTTTGTTTGTATTTTTAGCGGGTAAGTGGAGGATCTTACGCGAGATGGTACCCAGTCCAATCAGTTTCTGGGCAAAATTTTGTTCGAAGGATGTGTACAGAACAGAAATCGCCTGAAAAGGCAGAGCCTAAAAAGACTGCAGAAGAAAAAGTACGAGAGATGCGTAAAAGTAGCACCCAAGAATCAAAAGCTGTAAGTATGAATTGAGAACTATCTTTGTACCATATATATTTAACCTAAATACTGGGAAACCATCAGGGGAATAGATGCACTTTCAGGGTAAGGTAACTCTTTTACCATACTTATTTTAACCCTGGTCCTGCTGAACCCAGATATGCCCTGCCTTTGCAAACAGTGTAGATCCAGATCAGTTGGCTTCTTCAGAAGCCAACTGATCTGGATATTCACTGTTTGTCAATAAGTATGTGAATTTGTGTCAACAATCTGGATCAAGTGATCTGATTGGCTGATGATTAGAAGTGGGTGTGGCATGTATATTTATTTAGCATGGCAAGGTCAACATTTTAACAAGGTCATCAAATGTCTTAAATGATTTGACAGAATGGCAAATAGTTCAGAACTGTTTGCTCAGGGATGTCTGTCAAGACAGTTAGGGTAAGTATATTAAATTGACTCTAGACAAATACATGTTTATATAGTATCCAGAATAATACACTGTACACTATTAAGCATGTCAAGCTGAATTTTCAGCCACTCAGATTGCTTGATCTAGGTTAATGCAAATTCACATACTAAATGATAAGCAGTGCAGGTCCAGCTCAGTTGGCTTCTGAACTGTATCAGATCTGCACTGTTTGCAGAGACAGGGTATATCCCGGTTCAGCAGGACCAGGGTTAACAGTGAGCTTGCTGGGTAAAAATTTAAGAAGACATTTTGTAAAAGAAAAGAAGTTTTCTTTCTTTTTTTTTTTATTTTATTTTTCAGAAAATAGTGTGTGACATTTCATGCAAAGTATCCTTTGATAAGAGAGAGCATTTCAACATCACTATACTATACCTCAGTCCATATTTTATTGCTATATTCTTTTGCCTGCAGAAAAAAGATTTTGAAAAAGCCAATACTTGCTAATACCTCCTATTTGAAGATCTCCTCAAGGTCGCTGATAATATTGACCAATAAGAATACGAAGATTATTAACTCTAGTATTCATTTTTTCCCAAATATCCATATTACTTTCAGTGTTATGGCTGTTGAGTAACAGATAGTAATCTTCTTTGTCTAGTGTTTTTCTTGTGACAGAGACCCAGAAGCCCTCCACCTTCCCCCTTCACCAACTAATGGGCCAAATCACAGTGCGAAGATTTGGTCTTTTTTCACGAAACTCTCTCAGATAGAACTTAGCAAAAGTAGAAGAACTTGACCAAACTGCTGGTTTTATCACTTCATCAAGAGGAATGAAAAGGTAAATCCAAGATCCAGAAAGAGCCCTTAACTCATATACCCTGGGTTGAAAGAAGGTATATGTCTCTTTGATAAGGTTTTGTAAGCCTTTTGAATGGTGAATTCCAACAGGAAATAGTAGATTTGCTGATTTCCTGATTTCCTATGGTGGGTAAAAAAAGTCCAGTTCTGGAACCTCTATTAGACTTTGTTCTTTTTTAGTAGATTTTAACAGCTCTAACTGGACATAGTAAAAAGTTGATATCATTACTTCTGAACTGTTAGAAAGATTAGGAATCTTAATAGAATCAGGAGCTCTGGAAGTTAGCTGATTCTTATCTAAGAAGCCAACTTTAGTCCTAACAGCTGTATATTAAGAAACTTAAAAAACGGATTCTCTGATTGGTTTATATTTTGTGTTATTTGGTCCCAAAAATAACCTTTTAGATGTTTATTAACTTTTTGCATGCTGGGTAATTTTGCATGCTTTTTTGTTGTCTGTGTATTTTTTTTTTTAAATTTAACTTTTTTTGAAAATTTCTTTCAGGAATAGCATCTGAGTGTCAAACAGTTTGGACCCAGATCAGGCCCGATATCAGCAGACGACAAAAGTCGCCACTAGCCGGGAAAGAATTAAATTAAAATAAACAGTAATAGGCTTTAAGGGGTATGGATATGCTTTGAGGGGGAGGTACTGTTTTTGCCTCACTTCCGAAAAAGGTCTACTCTGAAATATAACAATTTGCTCCCTTTCATAGGTCTAGATGGGGTGGTCGGGTGGTGCGAAGGTATCCTGTATCTTATGTCACCAGGGTGTCCAGCTGATACTGGCTTACAGTTGGGCAAGGCTTGCTATCCTTATAGCAGATAAGGGTAGAGGGGGAATGTTTTTATTTCTTCTGTGTCTTCACTTTCATTCTTGTTCCTTTTTCTTCCCTGTTCCTCACTTATATCTCTTCTACTGTCTCTTCTATCTCTTCTCTCCCTTTCTCTGGGAGACGACACAAAATGACCCACAAGGGTTGACGTGTCGTTAAACCCCAACACAATCAATTCATAGGTCTAGATAATGGTGGGTGTCAGGTATTTTTCTCATTTCTCCAGGAAAACATTTGTTGTGGGTACTCATTAAAAATGCCTTGAGGCACCAATATCAATACTTTTGTATTGAAAAAAAAAGCACTTCGGCAAGACCTATATCCCTTTAATTGCCAAGTACCAATATCAATACTTTAGTATTGAAAAAAAAAGCACTTTGGCAAGACCTATATCCCTTTAATTGCCAAGTACCAATATCAGTACTTTAGTATTGAAAAAAAAAAGCACTTTGGCGAGACCTATATCCCTTTAATTGCCAAGTACCAATATCAATACTTTTGGATTGAAGAAAGCACCTGGTCAAAAATTATGTCCCTTTGATTGCCAGTTCTTCCCATTTAGAGTAGGCCACTTCTCAGAAGAACTTGATGTGCAGGGAGGCAAATAGGAACACACAAAAGTTTTTTTCCTTGTAAAACATGTTGGAAAAATTACCAAATGTATCCTATAAATCAGACCATACCCCACCATGGTAATTAATTATGATAGCTTCCTGTTGCATTACTTTGTTGTTTTTTTTTGTTTTTTTTTTCAGCCAATCACATGGAAGTCAGTTGCAATTGTATTCACTATAGGAGGAATTATTGTTCTTTGGATTCGAAACCAGAGACAGAAAGTAGAACTAGGTAAGAATTTCCAAGTACATGTATTTTACATAACAACAGAATTAAGGTAAAAAAAGCATGGTAAATGGCCTAAAATGCTGAACATTTTATTCAATATTTGCCTAAATTTTGCTTTTATGCCTTTGTTTCACAAAATACTTGGTGATAACAAGAGGACTCAGAGTGTCCCACTTTTATTCAGGTTATACCGTTCAGGTTTTATTTGTTTTAAAGGGAACATTTTGTTATAGAATTACCTATTAGTAGTATGGGTTCTAATAGAAGTGGAAGACATGAGGGTGACACCACAAAATGATTTCAACTCAGTTTCATAAGTCAGCAACTAAAAATCACAATAAAGTACCCAACTGGGCTTCAGTTTCAAACAGAGGGTCGTTTCTTTAAGATTCTTTTTATCTTCACTATAACTGGTTGGTTGGTTGGTTTAGAGTTTAATGACCCAGTCAACACTATTAAGGTTATGTCGAGATGGTCAGTTTACCTAACTATTCTTTACCTGGGCAGGCTGAGTCTTCTAAGCAGTTAATCAGTGTTAGTGCCATGTGGCACCATTTAATATCCATACATCACTGTAGTGTACATCACGAAAACATGCCTATATAATTTTGACCCCCTTAAACCCCACTTTTATATAGTAAAACTGGGGTTTACAGGGGTATACATTATTTTTCTTATTTCTGCTCAAAAACATAGATTGTGGGTACTCGTTAGAACTGCCTCGCCAAGGCGGTTCTAACGAGTACCCACAATCTATGTTTTTGAGCAGAAATTTGAAAAAAATATTAGAATTTTTATCTAAAAATTTTCATTTTTTGGTGGTAAAATTTTCAGTGTATTTGAATAGGCGTGTTTTCGTAATGAATTTATATTTTCTGGCTGTGATCATAAAACCCATTCTGGGATTTTCAGCAATTGATATAATTGGCCAAAAATAGCTGGTCTGGCTCAGAAAACTTGACACTTAGCTGTATTTCAGTTTTGTGAGTATGCTCATTGTTCTCAAGGTTATTCCTCTTAGAACCTATTTATCTTCACTACAGCTGGGCCAGACTAGATAGTTTCACAAATAAGACCTAGTCAGTGACCCTCATAATACAGTTGACTCTCGTTACCTCGACTTCGCTTGTCTCGAATAACTGCTTATCTCAAGTGAAAATCTGGTCCGTGTTTTAACATGGAAATCTAACAACAGGTAACAAACTATTGTGGAAAAGAGCACACAATATTTTCAATATATCTTTAATTCCAGGAGCCAAATTACATACTAATTTGTGAAATTTTGTTGTTTGAATTTTTTTTCCTCAATTCTGCAAATTGATATATCGAGGTACGGATATCTCGGAAGTATTTCAGAAAGTCCCGGATTTCGAGATGACGAGAATCAACTGTAAATAAAAGAAGTCCTGGAATTGGTTCAGTGATCATAAATTGGTTCAGTGATCATAAAGGAACAGGCCGGCCTCAGTGGCTCAGTTGGATGTGCCGTCGGACTGGAGACCAGGAGGTCGCGGGTTCAACCCCCGCAGAGGTCGGCAACATTCTTTCGTGGAGATTGATCATGAAATATTTTCTACGGTCATTCTCTCCCTTCCGCTGATTCAAGAAGGGCAGTTGTCGGTTTCTGGCGAAAGAATATGCACAATACTGGTTAACTGCTTAGAGGACTAAGCCTGCCCAGTAAACATGTGGTTAGGTAAACTGACCGCGCTCGACATGACCCCATTGGGTTGACTGGGCCAGAAGGAACAGAAAATGTAAAGTACACTGTAGTGAAGTACAATGAGACATTATTTGGGCTACATAGTACTACCACTATCAGTTATGAAGATGGGCTCAAAAATGAATGAATCAGGCTAATCTGGATCATTGCTGCTTGCCAAAGCCAAGTTATATTTTCATTTTTCTGTTTGCTCATATTTATTTGATTGTAATATTACGGTAAATGTCCTAAAATTTTGAACACTTAATTCCATACTTTTTATACCCTGCCACACAATAGTGTCAGGGTATTATGGTTTCACGGTGGTCGTCCGTCCGTCCGTTTTTTTTGTTTCCGGATGATAACTTGAGTAAACATCAGTGGATTTTCACGAAACTTGGTATATGCATTGATATTGTGAAGATCTAGTTTGGGATTGCTAATGGGCAAATTTCGTAAAATTTTTACGGAGTTATCTGCCCGAGACACGCCCATATTTTCGTTTCCGGACTATAACTTGAGTAAATAACAAGGGATTTTCACCAAACGTCCTATATGCATTGACATTAAGGAGATCTGGTTTGGGATTGCTAATGGGCAAATTTTGTCAAATTTTTACGGAGTTATCTGCCCGAGACACGCCCATATTTTTGTTTCCGGACGATAACTTTAGTAAATAACAAGGGATTTTACCCAAACTTGCTATATGTACTGACATTAAGGAAATCTGGTTTGGAATTGCTAATGGGCAAATTTCGTCAAATTTTTACAGAGTTATCTGCCCGAGACACGCCCATATTTTCATTTCTGGATGATAACTTGAGTAAATAACAAGACCTTTTAACCAAATTTGCTATATGCATTGATATTATCAAGATCTGGTTTAGGATTGTTATCTGTCCCTCCATCATTTTCTTTCCAGACATTTTCGCAACGATAACTTTAATACATAGACAAATAATTGCAATGGCAGGGTATTATGCTTGTGGTGCTTTTATTTTGCCTAAATTTTGCTTTTTTACACAGTTGTTTTTTAAAATGCTTAGTGGAATGGCAAACAGTGTAGATCTTGATCATACTGCTGTCAGGAACAGTCTGATCTGAGTCTGCACTGTTTGCATATGCCATTTTGTCAACAGCTTTGGTGTACAAAATTGTAGGACATTTACCTTACTTACACAATGTATTTATATTTTCCAGAACAAGCAAGGAAGCGTGCAGTTTCACTTGGCGAGTCAGCTATAGGTGGTGATTGGGAGTTGTTGGACACAAAGGGAAAACCCGTCTCAAATAAAGATCTCTTTGGGCAGTGGCTTATATTATATTTTGGTTTTACACACTGCCCTGACATCTGTCCTGACGAACTTGATAAAATAGTACTGGCTGTAAATATGATAGGTATGTTCATGTGGTTTATAGTAACTTGGTTTCACACACTTGGCGACAAACTGCAATTTTCCTATCAAACTTTGTATTACTCTCTGAGATGAAAACACTTTATTCACATTCCATATTGACACTTCCTCCTGAATTTGCTTCAGCCGGTCAGGGGTCACCTCCTTTGTCATAGTGATGCTATTTTAAATAACACCCCTAGAAAAACCGTGACCTGGGTTGGAAAACTGCTTTATCAGCCGATTCTTGTAAACCCAGATCTTACCATACATACAATCAAACCTCAATGGTTCAGACATCTTTGGGACCATAGAAATTTGTTCTAAATATGGTTAGTTCGAGTATTAAGGGTTAATCATAGCGCCAGGTTTGGAGACAATTGGGAATTATATATTGATGTCTTTTCCATCTTCTATAAAATAATGGTATGTTGTGTGTACTCATTAGAATTGCCTCAATGAGGCACTTCTAATGAATACTCACAACATATGTTTTCATGGAGAAATAAGGAAAATATTTACCTGCTCCTAGTTGTTCAAAGCGTCGTTAGCTTAACAAGCTCGTTAGTGGTCAAAATGTTAACTGTTATAGTAAGTACCATATCTAATTCACAGGTATTTTTGCTGGAAAATGTGAGTAGCTTTTGCAAATGCAAAATCTACTAAAATTTTTTCAGCAAAAATATTAGCGAATTGCCATATTTAATGATCAAAGTTTTAATGATGCATTAACTACTGTTATCGTTAGTTTTGAACAACTGGGCCCCGATACCCACTCAATACTTTTGGATTGAAAAAAAAGAACATCTTATCAAGAGCCATATAGCTTTTACATTTTGTATTACAGCTGTAAATGAGAGCAATATCCAGATATATACCTATTACATTCTTTCGTGGAGATTGATCATGAAATATTTTCTACGGTCATTCTCTCCCTTCCGCTGATTGAAGAAGGGCAGTTGTCAGTTTCTGGCGAAACAATGTACACAATACTGGCTAACCGTTTAGAGGACTAAGCCTGTCCAGTAAACGTGTGGTTAGGTAAACTGACCGTGCTCGACATGACCCCATTGGGTTGACTGGGCCATAAAACCTCAACACAAAACCTATTACATTGTGTGTTACAACTATAAAGGAGAGCAATATCTAGATATATACCTGTTACATTGTGTATTACAACTATAAATGAGAGCAATATCTAGATATACATCTGTTACATTGTGTATTACAGCTATAAATGAGAGCAATATATAGATATATACCTGTTACATTGTGTATTACAGCTATAAATGAGAGCAATATCTAGATATATAAGTTTCTTATTGCTCCAATTTGAGTGTCATAGCACTAACAGTAGTGAGTCTGACTGCAGATCTTGGGGTAGACTGGTCCCAGTTTCCAGTGACTAAATATTTATTCTTATAATCCTGTTTGATAATCCACTGAAATAAAACCAAAATAGTATCATGACTATAAAGACTGGTCATTAGACTGGAGACTGGAGCCAGTCTTATCTAGGGGTTGCAAGTTTGATTCCAGCTCGGCCTCATAATTTTCATGGCGATTGCTCATGAAATCATTTCTGTGGTCGTTCTCCCCTTCTCCTGATTCAAAAATAACATCTGTCAGTTACTGGGGAAAGTATGTGCCTGAGTACTGTTAAACCCTGCCTAGGAAAAGTGTGGTTAGGTTAACTGATTGGCTCCAGATGACCTTAACAGTGGTGAGTAAAGCCATAAAACCCGAACTGAACTGCAGCATATATCATTTTCAGCCTAATTACCACACATGTCCCTGCAAAGCCGACAGTATTTGTGAGTCATATGATTTGTTAAGTTTTTGATGATAATTCTGGGATAGTGTTCTCAATTTCTCCTAAAAACATGTGGTGCCCATTAGAAGCGCCTCTCTTGCCAGCATGCTGTATGCTTTCCACAACATAAGTACTTGTGGAGAAGTTGAGAAAATCATCCCAGAATATCACCAAATACTCCTCCTTAACAAATCCTCTGGTTATGATCTGCATAAAATCTGAACCATAAAATTGGGGATGGGGGCATAACAAATTATTTCTTAGGCTAAATATGGTATCTGTATTGCCATTGATTGACATACTCTAATGTTCTGATTACAGATTCAGAATCGGCAATTCCAAACCTAAAACCTGTGTTCATAACAGTGGATCCTGACAGAGATACAGGGACAGTGATACAGAGATACATAGAAGGTTGGTTGTAGTCTATTTTTAACTACAGTTGCCTTTATCACATCACCAGGGCCTTTAGGACCTCACTAGTATGGTACAGTCGAACTTCGATGGCTCGAACCCCTTTGGGACCATGAAAATTTGTTCGAGACAGCAGTAGTTCGAGCCACGGAGGGTTACTATTAGTGCCACACCAGCCGGCCTTGGTGGCTCAGTTAGATGCGCCGTCCGACTGGAGACCAGGAGGTTGCAGGTTCAACCCCCGCCGAGGTCGGCAACATTCTTTCATGGTGACTGATCGTGAAATATTTTCTACGGTCATTCTCTCCCTTCCGCTGATTCAAGAAGGGCATTTGTCAGTTTCTGGCGAAAGAATGTGCACAACACTGGTTAACCGCTTAGAGGACTAAGCTTGCCCAGTAAACGTGTGGTTAGGTAAACTGACTGCACTAGACATGACCCCATTGGGTTGACTGGGCCGTAAAACCTCAACACAAACAAACAAACAAAGTGCCACACCAGGAGGCATAATGGAGATAATTGTGGAATATCTTTTCGGTGTTCTATATTATAAATGTATGTTGTGTGTCCTCATTAGAATCACCTCATCAAGGCAATTCTAATGAATGCGCACAGCATACATTTGCAAGATAAAAGGAGAAAATATCCCTAAATTATCCGTATATCATATTTGGAGGAAATCCCTGCAGACTCAAGAAAGTGTTCGACTCGTCCATGGTAAACGAGCCATCGGGGTTCGAGCCATTGAAGTTTTACTGTATATATTTATGAATCAGATTACTTAGCTGTGGTTAGTATGGGGTGAGTTCTCTGTTGAAACTTTCTGAAGGTTGGTCTTACCTTACCAAGCTTTGGTAGGAAGGCTCATGTCTTGTCTTACCTGAAGCAAGATCAGCACCTGGGACCTTTTTCTTACATGTCTTGGTCTACATTTCTCTCTCAATTTCTCTAGGAGACAGCTAGACATGATCGATAAATTTAATACACAGGGCCGTTAACCCATAGTAGTCTGGAGACCCTTAAAGGTAATTGTCACACAGTGCTGACCCAGCTCAGATGCTGCATAACACAGTGTCTGAGCAGGGTCCACTGTTTGCAAATAGTTCAGCCATTTTTCTTTAGGAATATCTAAATCTTATAATCCGACACACCTAAAAATGAAATAGGACTCTTCCAATATATAGTGTGGGGAGACTATTCAGTCAACAATGCTTTAAACTTCAAACAAAAAATGTGACAGAGGACTTGTAAAGGAGTAGTTGATAATTCTGGTATAATTTTTATGCCCCCAACTTTGAAAAAGGTGGTGGGGGTTGCATATTGCTTCTGGCTTGTCCGTTCATTCCTTCGCTGGTCACGCTTTCTTGTACATTGCATAACTTTAGAACCATATATGCTAATGTTTTGAAATTTCATAATTCGTCATGAAAAATTGGTGACCTGTATTTTTTTTCTTATCCGAATTATCTCCCATTATAGAGTTATTTCCCTTCTAATAAAATAACACTGAAATCTCTTTAGCAAGATATCTCAAAAGTATGTGAGCTAGAGCCTTGATATTTGGTATACTGATTGGAACTGAGGAGGAGATCTCCTGATTAAATATTCAACCAATTAAAATGAAATGTTGTTGGAGTTATGGCCCATTGCAATTTTTAGCCATTTAATATTGTTGCATTATTGTGCATAGCATAAGTTTAGAATCATGTATGCTAATGTTTTGAAATTTCATACATGGTTTTCCTCATGGAAAAATCGGTGACCTGTATCTTTTTTCTTATCCTAATTATTTCCCATTTTAGAGTTATTTCCCTTGTAACAAAATAACATTGAAATCTCATTAAATGAAATGTTGTTGGAGTTTTGGCCCTTTGCAATACCTTGCTATTTAATTTTGTTGCTTTATTGTGCATAGCATAAGTTTAGAACCATGTGTGCTAATGTTTTGAAATTTCATTTATGGATTCCTCATGAAAAATAGGTGACCCATATTTTTTTCTTATCCAAATTATCTCCCATTTTAGAGTTATTTCCTTTTAATAAATAATATTGAAATCAGCTCAAATACTTCCAGCTAGAGCCTTGATATTTGGTATACTGATTGGGACTGAGGAGGAGATCACCTGATTAAATTTTCAATCAAGTAAATGAAATGTTATTGGAGTAATGGCCCTTTGCGAGTTTTGGCCATTTAATTTTGTTTCTTTACTGTGAATAGCATAAGTTTGGAACCATGTATGCTAATGTTTTGAAATTTCATATATGGATTCCTCATGAAAAAATAGGTGGCCCTTATTTTTTCACATCTGAATTATCTTATATTTAAGAGTTATTTCCCTTTTATAAAATAGTATTGAAATCTTGTTAGCAAGATATCTCAAAATGTATTTGAGCTAGAGCCTTGATATTTGGTATACTGATTGGGACTGAGGGGAAGATCACCTGATTAAATTTTCAACCAATTAAATGAAATCTTGTTGGAGTTATGGTGCTTTTCATTTTTTGGCCATTTAATGTTGTTGCTTTATTGTGAATAGCATAAGTTAAGAACCATGCATGCTAAATTTATGAAATTTCCTGTATGGATTCCTCATGAAAAAATAGGTGACCCATATTTTTTTTTCTTATCCGAATTATCTCCCTTTTTAGAGTTATTTCCCTTTTAATAAAATAATATTGAAATCTCATTAGCAAGATATCTCAAAAAGTATTTGAGCTAGAACCTTGATATTTGGTGTACTGATTGGGACTGAGGAGGAGATCACCTAGTTAAATTTTGAACCATTTAAATGAAAAGTTACTCGAGTTATGGCCCTTTGCAATTTCTGGCCATTTAATCTTGTTGCTTTATTGTGCATAGCATAAGTTTAGAATCATGTCTGCTAATATTTTGAAATTTCATATATGGATTCCTCATGAAAAAATAGTTGACCTATTTTTTTTTCTTATCTGAATTATCTCCCATTTTATAGTTATTTCCCTTTTAATAAAATAACACTGAAATCTCTTTAGCAAGATAGCTTAAAAAGTATTTGAGCTAGATCCTTAATATTTGGTACACTGATTGGGACTGAGGAGGAGGTCACCTGATTATTTTTTCAACCAATTTCATGAAATTGTTTTGAATTGTGGCCCTTTGTTTTCTGGCCATTTAATGTTGTTGCTTCCTTGGGCAAATCATAACTTAAACACCATGTATGCTTATGTTTTAAAATTTCATATGTGAATTCCTCATGGAAAAAATAGGTGAGAAGGAAGTTTGAGGGGCCTATTGCTTCTGGGCATGAGTAATGTCCCTTGTCAGCAAAATATCTTAAAAAAACTGTTGGAGCTAGAGCCTCATAACTTGAGGAATAGATTGGTAGTGATGAGAAGATGACCTGATTAACTTTTGATTAAATTCTAAAATTGTTTCATGAATTATGGCCCTCTGTAGATTGGGCCATTTTTAGCTCGCCTGAATGAAGTACAAGGAGAGCTATTGTAGTCACCCCAGTCGTCCGTGTGCACGTGCGCCTTTGCGTTCCTGTCACACTGTGTAAAAGTTTTTAAATGCTTATAGCTCAACAGTCACCACAGATCATTCATATTTGGAACATGGGTGCTCGGGAGGGTCGTCTGCGATTTTGTAAGAACAGACCTCTGGGTTCATGCCCCTGGGTGGGGCTAGGGGTCAAAATCTAGGACACCTTTGTAAAATGCTCTATTGCTGTGTTTAAGTTTTTCATATGCTTATATCTTAGTAGTCAGTTGTCAACAAGCATTCATATTCGAAACATGGGTGCCTTGAATGATCGTCTAAATGCCTGGGATGGGGCTAGGATTCAAAATCCAGGACACCTCTTGTAAAGTGTTTAGTGCATTTCTGTTATGCTAACATAGTAAACACATCCTAGGTAATACATCTGTCATTCTTGTGACATTGCTTTAAATGTCATTGGGTGAAGGTCATGGTGACCTACATTTCACAGTCCAGTGGCCTTTATTTCATGGTCCTGTGATTTCGCCTTATATCTCTAAGACTATTTGATGGAGAAACGTCATACCTTGAATATTAGTTCCATGTGACACAAAGATTGACCTCAAAATATAATTAGATCAGTGTGACCTATATTTCATGGTCCAGTGATTATGGGCTCATATCTTGAAGACTATTTGATAGAGAAATGTCATACCTTGAATATTAGTTTCATGTGACACTAAGAGTGACCTCAAAATTTATGTAGGTCAATTTGACTTATATTTCATGGCCCAGGGATTATGCCTTATATCTTGAAGACTATTTGATAGAGAAATGTCATACCTTGGATATTTGTTCCATGTGACATGAAGAGTGACCTCAAAATATATGTAGATCAATGTGAGCTATATTTCATGGACCAGTGATTATGTCTTATAACTCGAAGACTATTTGATAGAGACATGTCATACCTTAGATATTAGTTCCATGTGACACAAAGAGTGACCTGAGTATATATGTATGTCAATGTGACCCATATATATCGATGACTATTTGATTAGAGAAATGTCATACTTTGGATATTTGTTCTATGTGACATGAAGGCTGACCTCAAAGTGTATGCATGTCAGTGTGACCCTCATAGCATGGGCGACTTAGGCATGCAAGTTTTCGTCCGTCCGTCCGTTCATCTTTCCATCAACATTTACCCTGGGTGTCTTGTGAGCGCAACTCCTCCTTCAGTTTTGTACGGATCATTTGGAAATTTTGCATATGTTTTCTACATGGTATGAAGATATGCATGTGGTTTGGATATAATTGTTAGATTATTTTTTGTCACTTTTTCCGCATTGTGAACTTAGTCATTTTTTCACCTCAGTATATAGACAGTGGGGACCTCTTGTGAGCAGTTTTATTCTGATTATTTTTGAAACTTTGCATGTATTTTCTTCATGGTATGAGGATGTGCATGTGGTTTAGGTATAATTGTTAGAACATTTTTTGTCACTTTTTCCACATTGTGAACTTAGTCATTTTTCACCCTGAGTATATATAGACAGTGGGTACCTCTTGTGTGCGCAACTCCTCTTACAGTTTTGTACTGATTGTTTTGAAACTTTGCGTATGTTTTCTTCATGGTATGAGTATGTGCATGTGGTTTGGGTATAATTGTTAGAACATTTTTTTATCACTTTTTCCACATTGTGAACTTAGTCATTTTTACCCTCAGTATATAGACAGTGGGTACCTCTTGTGAGCGCAACTCCTCTTACAGTTTTGTACCGATCGTTTTGAAACTTTGCATATGTTTTCTTCATGATATGAGCATGCGCATGTGGTTCGGATATAATTGTTAGGTTATTTTTTGTCACTTTTTCCACATTGTGAACTTAGTCATTTTTCACCCTTTACAGTCGACTCTTGTTATCTCGAATTCCAAGGGACTCTCTGAAACACTTCGAGATATCCATACCTCGAAATATCAGAGTTGCAGAACGGAGGAAAACAATAGATCAAACAACCACATTTAACAAATGAATATGTAATTTGACTCCTTAAGTTAGAGATATATTGAAAATATTATAAGAAAAGAGGAGACATTGCTCCTTAGGAGCAATTTCTCCTCTTTTTCACAATATTTTGTTACCTGTTCTTAGATTTCCATGTTAAAACGGGGACCAAAATTTCTCTTCGAGATAAGCGGTTATTCGAGATAAGCGAGGTTGAGATAACGAGAGTCGACTGTATAGGTAAACAGTTGGTACCTCTTGTGAGCGCAACTCCTCTTACAGTTTTGTACGGATTATTATGAAACTTTGCATGCATTTTCTTCATGGTATAAGGATGTGCATGCGGTTTAGATGTAATTGTTAAATTATTTTTTTTTTACTTTTTTCCACATTGTGAACTTAGTCATTTTTCACCTTCAATATATAGACAGTGGCTACTTCGTGAGCACAACTCCCCATACAATTTTATACTAATCTTTTTGCAACTTTGCACATGTTTTCTCCATAGTCTGAAGATGTGCCTGTGCATTTCATATAATTCTTGCCATATTTTTTGTCACTTTTTTTGTGCTTTTTGAGCTTTGTCATTTTCTGACCTCAGATGTATAGACAGTGGGTACCTTGTGATTGCAACTTTTCATATAATTTTAAACCGGTCTTTTTGAAACTTTGCACATGTTTTCTCCTGTGTCTGCAGAAGTGCACTTGGTTTGGATATGATTTTTAAATTTATTTTTGTCTCTTTTTATGCCCCCAACTTCTTTGAAGTTGGGGGGGCATATTGCTTCTGGGTTGTTAGTCTGTCCGTCCATCCTTCCGTCCGTCCGTCCGTTACGCTTTTTGATGCATAACATAACTTTAGAACTGTGAATGCTACTGTTTTGAAATTTCTTTTATGGATTCCTCATGAAGAAATAGGCGACACATATTTTTTTTTCTTGACAGGATTATGCCCCTTTTCTGAGTTATGGCCCTTTGAAAAAATACAGATGCACTCTTGTCAGCAAAATATCTACAAAAACAAATGTATCTTCAAAAACTATTGAAGCTAGAGCCTTGAAACTTGATGAATAGACTGGTAGTGATGAGTAGACAACCTGATTACCTTTTGAAGAAATTTTGAAAAATACTTCTTGAGTTATGGCCCTTTGTAATTTTGGGCATTTATACATTGTCAGCAAAATATGTCAAAAACTGTTTGAGCTAGAGCCTTGAAACTTAGTAAATGGATTTGTAGTGATGAGTAGATGACCTGATTAACTTTTGAAGAAATTCTGAAAAATACTTCATGAGTTATGGCCCTTTGAATTTTTGGGCATTTTTATCTGTCAGCAAAATATCTCAAAAATAGTTGGAGCTAGAGGCTTGAAACTTGATGAATAGACTGGTAGTGATGAGTAGACAGCCTGATTAACTTTTGAATAAATTTTGAAAAATACTTCTTGAGTTATGGCCCTTTGTAATTTTGGGCATTTTTACATTGTCAGCAAAATATCTCAAAAACTATTAGAGCTAGAGCCTTGAAACTTAGTAAATAGATTTGTAGTGATGAGTAGATGACCTGAACAACTTTGAAGAAATTCTGAAAAATACTTCATGAGTTATGGCCCTTTGTAATTTTGGGCATTTTTACCTTGTCAGCAAAAAATCTCAAAAACTATTGAAGCTAGAGCCTTGAAGCTTGATGAATAGACTGGTAGTGATGATTAGACAACCTGATTAACTTCTGAAGAAATTTTGGAAAATACTTCTTGAGTTATTCCCCTTCGTAATTTTAGGCATTTTTACCTTGTCAGCAAAATATCTCAAAAACCGTTAGAGCTAGAGCCTTGAAACTTAGTAAATGGATTTGTAGTGATGAGTAGATGACCTGAATAACTTTTGAAGAAATTCTGAAAAATACTTCATGAGTTATGGCTCTTTGTAATTTTGGGCAATTTTACCTTGTCAGCAAAATATCTCAAAAAGCGTTGGAGCTAGAGCCTTGAAACTTCAAGAATAGACTGGTAGTGATGAGTAGACAACCTGATTAACTTCTGAAGAAATTTTGAAAAATACTTCTTGTGTTCTGGCCCTTTGTAATTTTGGGCATTTTTACCTTGTCAGCAAAATATCTCAAAAACTATTAGAGCTAGAGCCGTGAAACTTAATAAATGGATTTATAGTGATGAGTAGATGACCTGATAAACTTTTGAAGAAATTCTGAAAAATACTTCATGAGTTATGGCCCTTTGTAATTTTGGGCATTTTTACCTTGTCAGCAAAATATCTCAAAAACCGTTGGAGCTAGAGCCTTGAAACTTGATGAATAGACTAGTATTGATGAGTGGACAACCTGATTAACTTTTGAATAAATTTTGAAAAATACGTATTGAGTTATGGTCCTTTGTAGTTTTTGACATTTTTATCTTGTCAGCAAAATATCTCAAAAACAGTTAGAGCTAGAGACTTGAAACTTGGTGAATTGATTGGTAATGATGAGTAGATGACCTGATTAACTTTTGTGTAAATTCTGAAAAATATTTCATAAGTAATGGCCCTTTGTAAATTTGGGCATGTTTCCCTTTTCAGCAAAATATCTAAAAACTATTGAAGCTGGAGCCTTGAAACTTGATGAATAGATTGGTAGCGATGAGTAGATGACCTGATTATGCCCCCAGTTTCCAATGAAATTGATGGGGCATATTATTTTGCCTTCATTTGTCCATCTGTCCGTTTGTCTGTTCATCAAGCTTTCTTGTGCATGCCATATCTTAAGAACCATGCTAGGGTTTTGAAATTTTATATTTGGGTTCCCAATGAAAAAATAGCTGATCCGTATTTTTTACCTTGTCCAGCATGTTTGTTTAGAGTTATGCCCCTTTGAAAAAATCAGAATTAAATCTTGTGAGCAAGATATCTTGAAAAGTATTTAAGCTGGGTTCTTGAAATTCAATTTAGTGAGTGGGAATGATGTGTAAATTACATTATATTTTGAGAGAATTCCGTGAAAATATTGATAAAGTTACGGCCCTTTGCGGTTCTGCGTATTTTGACCTTGTCAGCAAGATGTCTCAAAAAGTACTTAAGCTAGGGTATTGAATTATTATATGCTGATTGGGGATGATGTGGAGATTACCTGATTTGTTTTTTAGGGAATTCCATGAAAAATCGACGTAGTTATTGCCCTTTGTAGTTCAAGGCATTTTGACCTTGTCAGCAAGATATCTCAAAAAGTATTTAAGCCAGAGCCATGATATTTGGTATACTGATTGGGATTGAGGAAGAGATCACCTGATTAAATTTTGAACCAATTAAATGAAATGTTGGAGTTATGGCCCTTCACAATTTCTGGCCATTTAATGTAGTTGCTTTGTTGTGTATAGCATAAGTTTACAACCATGTATGCTAATGTTTTGAAATTTCATATTTTGATTCCTCATGAAAAAATAGGTGACCCGTATTTTTTTCTTATCCCAGTTATCTCCTGTTTAAGAGTTATTTCCCTTTGATAAAATAACGTTGAAATCTCATACATTTGTACTGTTGTTACCATCATGGGCAAGCAATGTTGGAGTCAAGCAGTGTTAGAGTCAGGCAGTTGGGGGCATAGTGTTTTACAAACACCAGCTCTAGTTCCACTTTAACTTTGTCGTTTGCTGAACCTCAGATTGTATGAAAGTGTACAGACTTTGGGTACTTTTTGAGCCCAATTTCTCATGCATCATATGAGAAAATTCATATGCTTTCAATGAAATTCCTATATTCATATAATCCGTGTCTTTAATTTTTGTCACTTTTCCAACTAAGCACTGCTAAGAATGAAATAAATTTATTTAATAACCATGTCCTGTGACTTTTGCCCCAGCAGGTGTGACGCCACCTTCCGTGGAATTCTGGTTTGAAGACTATTTGATGGAAAAATATCATAGCATGAATATTAGTTCAATGTGACACTAATAGTAACCTAAAAGTATATGAAGGTCATTGTGACATACATTTCACAATCCAGTGATTTTATCTTATATCTCGAAGAATATTTGATAGAGATTAGAGATTACTAGATTTTAACTTCCATATGACCCGTTGATTGACATAAAGATATATCTAGGTCAGTGCGACTCAGTGTGACCTATATAACTGGAAGACTGTTTGATGGAGAAATTTCATACTAGGAACATTAGTTCCATGTGATGCGATGATCAACCTCAAAATATATCTAGGTCAGTGTTCCATGTAACACATAGCTTTGCATTATAATTTATAGAGGGATGTGTGATTTATATTCAGACTCACATAACTTATTGTATTTGGAATAGAATCATACAAAAATGCTAAATACACCTTTTGACTTGTTCATGTGAAAACATAGGTAGACAAGGCGCAAACAAGCGAGCTATGCTGTCATGCAGCAGCTCTTGTTACCTTGTACAGTCGAACACTAATGGCTCGAACATCTTCGGGACCACAGAAATTGGTTTGAGCTATGGGTAGTTCTAGCTACTGAGGGTTAATTAATGCGCCAGGTCAGGAAGCAAATGGTGATAATTTAAGGAAGTCTTTTCAATCTTCTACACAGTAATGGTATGTTGAGTGTACTTATTAGAATCACCTCAATGAGGCAATCTAATGAATACACACGACATACAAGTTCATGATAAATAAGAAAATTTTCCTTGATATTTGTTTTCTTGAGTGATCGGAAGAATTTCGTAGGGACTCAAAAACAAGTTCGTATTAACCATGGTAAACGAGCCATCAGTGTTCGAGCCGTTGAGGTTCGACTGTATTATCTTTAGAGGCAAGCATGTGGTTGGGAGCATAATGTTTTACAAAATTCAATTTCTAGTTTTTTTTAGTTTTTTTTTCCATAAAAAGAATTCTTGTGGGTATTCATCGAGCAAGTATACACAATGTATGTTTTATGGAGAAATTGAGAAAATGATCCCAAAATTATTATCAAATACCCCTTCTTACCAAGTCCTCAGATGTAACCATTCTGAGAGAGAAATTGGTGGTAACGATGGTATAGGCTCTTAACATTTAAGTGGACAAAGTTTGTAATATTTTTCATACCACATAGCTACAGATAAGAGAAGGTATCCATTTAATTTTTTATTTCTCTATGGAAACACATGGGTTCTCCAAGGTGCTTGAAAACTCACAACATATATTTTTATGGAGAAATAAGTAAAAAAACAATACTTTTCAGTTGAAAAAAAAAAAAAAAAGAAGCTAGATCACAAGAGAATGCTATATATCTTGCAATTGTAAAAAAAAGTTTGCATATTGTATTTTAGTGACTTTTTCCTGATTCTTTGTAGAAAGCAATACAAACTTGCATGAATTTATTGCCAATGAGGCAAATTGCAGGATTTCCCTGTTTTGCACATAGAAATTCCAGTAATGATTTCTAGAAAATATGGTTTGGCATTTCATTCATACATGTTTTGTCCTATAAAAATAGTGAAATAAATGAATTAACTAAAAAAATATCTGCCAACATTAAAATTCAACAGGTATTTTCTTTGGTGCATTTCAGAGCTCCAGAAAAGGCAAAAAAAGTATTGATATTTTTCTTATTTATCCCAGAAAATTTGTGGGGACTCATAAGAAGGGCCTCTGCGACTCATTTAAGCACCTCACAGAGTATTGCATCCAAACAAAAATGTATAGATTATATAGAAAAATGACCATAAATGGTCATTTTTTATGTAATCTATACATTTTTTGTTTGGATACAACGTGGTTGTTTAGTTAACACAGTCTTTTTGCTTTGGATCTCAGTATTAGTGTTATAAAGAGGTTAATCTGTACTTTTGTTTTTGTCATTTAATTTTTTTTCAGAGTTCTCTCCAAAGTTCCTGGGTCTGACAGGCAGCAAGGAGCAGATAGACAAAGCTTGTAAAGCATACAGAGTTTATTACAGTTTAGGTCCAAAGGATGAGGATAATGATTATATCGTAAGTTACCACTCAGCTTTTGATGCTTCTGGGTAGCCGAGTGGTCAGCCATCTTGACTTCAGATCACGAGGTCCCAGGTATGAATCCCGCTAGAGGTGGAATTCAGCTTGATCACCTTACATCATCTTGATATGACTTAAATAAGGTTAGAAGGGACGTAAACACCAAATCATCATCAGCCCCTCCACTTTTATGATATAATCACAAAGTCCGCATTGTGGTTCTTTGCATATACCGAGGGTGAAATATTGTTTTCTTTGAATTCAGATTTTACTAGAAGTCTCTTTAAATTTGGAAGTTTTCTTTTGCTTTTTATGACCAGCATTGTTGAAAATCTTTTTCTTGTTTTGTTGCTCTTTAAAATTTCCATATCAAATTTCATTTTCATTTATCATATATATATATAATATATACCGGTTATATATATTTAGAACCTGTTCTAAAAGCCACCTGTCAGTATTATGCAAGCACCTGAGTCAAAAGGCCAGTTTTCATATTCCTTGAAAGGCAAATATGTAGAAATCAACTTGTATTAAGTAAACACCTGTCTTAAACAACCACTTGGCTTTCCCAAAAGGTAGTTGTTTTCTGAGATTTTTGACTGCAGACTTCAAACTTTTTATTCAGGTCCCATGGTCAAGCCCATTATGATCTTTTTCTGGCTGATTCGGTTAGGTTATTATAGCCCCCGCAAACTGTTTGTGTCAGGGGGTTGGGGAGGGGCTTATACTGTTTTCACATCCGTCCATCTGTCTGTCCGTCCTTCCATCTGTTACATTTTGGTTTCTGCTTCTTATCTTGCAAAATAGTTTAAGGAATCTTTTCAAATTTTGCATAAACGTTGATATTGATATTAAGATGTTCCTTTAGAGTTATTTTCATTTGTAATTCTTGAAAAGGCATTTTGGTTTCTGCTTCTTAGTTTGCAAAATAATGTCAGGAATCTTTCATATTTTGCATAAACCTTGATATGGATGACTTGTTGCTGTTAGACAAAAATAAGGACCTAGGGGTTAATTCCTGTAGAATTATTTCCCTTTGTAATTCTTGTAAAGCCGTATTGGTTTATTATTCTATTCTGTTCTGTTCTATTGGTTTCTGTTTCTTATCTTGCTAAATAATTTCCGGAATCTTTTCATATTTTGCATAAATATTGATATTGATAAGGTGTTGCTGATAGACAAGAATAAGGGCCTAGGGGCAAAATAAGGGCCTAGGGTTCAATTCCTTTATAGTTGTTTCCCTTTGTAATTTTTGAAAAGCAGTTTTGATCTCTGCTTCTTATCTTGCTAAATAATTTCAGGATTCTTTTCATATTTTGCATAAACCTTGATATTGATAAGGCGTTGCTGTTTCACAAAAAGAAGGCCCTAGGGTTTAATTCCTTTAGAGTTATTTCCCTTTATAGTTCTTGAAAAGGCATTTTGGTTTCTGCTTCTTATCTTGTTAAATAATTTCAGGAATCTTTTCACATTTTGCATAAATGTTGATATTGATGAGGTCTTGCTGTAGTGAAAAATAAGGCATAGGGGTTCATTCTTTTATGGTTAATTCCCTTTGCTCTTCTTGAAAAGTTGCTTTGGCATGATAATAGCACATGCACAGTGAAATCAACTCATCTCAAAGTGTTTGTTGAAGCAATCTGATATTTTGCAGACTCAGTACAAATATACTGAATATGTGCAGGAAGAAGTATCATACTGAAAAGATTATTTTTGTCAAAACAACAGCTTTTTTCACGTAGCCATTTTTTGGTAATTCTTTACTACTGGGTTTTGTAGCTGAGATAGTGCATGCATGATGAAATCAGCTGGACTCGAAGAATTTGTTGACTTGACAAGTTCTGATACTTTGCAGAGTCATTAAAGACGTACTGAACATGTGCATGAAGAGGTTTGCACCTAGAAAAAATCATTTTTGACAAAATCACTGCCACTTTAACCACCATTTATTTATATCCATATGTCTGTCTGTCTGTATGGGTTTTTCCAATCAAATACAACCTGAAGCAGTTATGCTTTGCTTTTCAGCACCGACATGGCAGTATCTTGTTTTGAATTGTTTTGGCTGTTACAATTCATTTACCAATCCAAGAGATCCGGCCTCGGTGGCTCAGTTGGATGCGTGTCCGACTGGTGATCAGGAGATAGCGGGTTTGATCCCTGCCGGGTCAGCAACATTCTTTCATGGAAATTGATCATGAAATATTTTCTACAGTCATTCTCTCCCTTCCCCTGATTCAAGAAGGGCAATTGTCAGTTTCTGGTGAAAGGATGTGCACAATACTGGTTAACCGCTAAGAGACTAAGCCTGTCCAGTAAAAGTGTGGTAAGGTAAACTGACCACCCTTGACATGACCCCACTGGGTTGACTGGGCTGTAAAACCTCAACACAAACAAAACCAATCCAAGATGGAGGCATTTGGCTGATTCCGTTAGGTTATTTTGAATTGTTTTGGCTGTTTCAGTTAATTTACCAATCCAAGATGGCTGCATTTGTTTGGTTGTGCTAGCATTCAGCTAGCGGTATTGTGACAGTCTAAAGTCAACAAAAATGTTAAATGTATCACAGCACCAGATAAGGCATTTTTTATTTAACCAGACCAAGCGATATTTTTAGCTCACCTGAGCTATGCTCAGGATGAGCTATAGTGATCACTTTTTGTCCGTCTCAGTCTGTACGTCCGGGCAGATGCCAAGTACATTCAGTGTTAATGTTTCTGTAGAATTTCACATTATGTGGTTGACATCTGTTTATTCAGTCATTGTGGGGTTAATTTTGTATTTTGGGGTTAAAAAATTGGTGCTGTGGGGTTAAAAAAGATCAAAGAAAGATCAAAGGGATAACCTTATAATGTCGGTCCTGTAAATACATCTGTGAGTCTGTGCGTGCATCCATCTGTTAACATTTTCAAATGACTTCTCCTCTGAAGCCGCTGAGCCAATTTTGCTCAAATTTCATATGGAGCCTCCTTAGGTTTGGGGAACGAAAGATTACTAAAATGGTCGCAATCCATTGACTAAGATGGTTGCCATGCCCATATATGGTAAAAACCTTTAAAAATCCAGAACAGAGGATGCCTTGGGGCTGAATCTTTGCACAAATCATTGGGGACAGGAGGTCTACCAAAGTTGCTAAAATGATTGTCCTACATTGACTTTTGACCTTTTTACGGCAAGGTCAAGTTTGCTTCCCTATGCATTTGTATGGGTCCCATACATTTGTGTGGAAAAAGGGTTGAGAATTTCAAACAACTTCTCCTCTGAAGGCTCTGAGCCAGTGTTGCTCAAATTTCAAGTAGAGCCTCCTAGGGGCAGGGGAACGAAAGATTGTTAAAATAGTCCAGGACCATTTACCAAGATGGCTGCCAAGCCCATATATGGTAAAAACCTTTAAAAATCTTCTACTCCAGAACTAAATAAGCCCTGGGGCCTAATCTTTGCACAAATCATTGGGGACAGGAGGTCTACCAAAATTGCTGAAATGATGGTCCTATGTTGACATTTGACCTTTTTACGGCAAGGTCAAATTTGCTTTCCCATGCATTTGTATGGGCCCTATTCATTTATATGGGAAAAATGAAGAGAATTCATATTTTGGACTACGATCCAATTGAGTTGAAACTTGATGAGGAGCATCTGGGTGCCTAGTAGACACAAAATAGCTAAAATTGATGAGCCAATCAAAAATCCAAGATGGCTGGCACAGCCTCCGTCTTGAAAATCAATTTTCGACATCTCTTCCCAAACCTTTGGTCGATTTGAGCCGAAACTTGTTCTGTAGCAACAGGAAAACTTCTGGATTGAAATGAGCTAAAATTGTGTTAATTGGAAATCCAAGATAGCCACCACAGCCGCCATATTGAAAATCTGTTTTGGACATCTCACAAACCGCTAAGCGAGTTAAGTTGAAACTTACAATGTAGCAACAGGTAGACGTGTAGATGAAAAAATAGCTAAAAATCATGCTGATTGGATATCCAAAATGCCTGCCATAGTGGCCATCTTGAAAACCCAATTTTTGACTTCTCCACCCAAACCCTTGGGCGATTTGAGTTGAAACACACTGTAGCAACAGGATGACCGCTAGATAAAAAAATAGCTTTATTATAAAAAGAATGACCCTTGAGAGCAATGAACACATACACAAAGAGAAAAATAGCTGAAGTGTCTAAAACTTACATTATATGATTGAAGTAGCAAAAGCTTTAAGTTACAATCAACATTTTATTCTACGAGGCTTATCTTCCCTTGCCCGTATGCTTTATGTATAAAGTGATGATATTGTTAAACACTTTCTGTTCAGAAATCAGTTGGCCAACTTCCACCAAGTTCCATGTCGATCCTACTGTTGAAACGGGATTGAGAGTTCGTTCAATTGACTGTCATGCCCATATATGGTAAAAAATGATAATAAAAAAACCCCAAAAAAACACATTCTTCAAAACCAAGACCTGCTCAAATGATGATCCTTTTATTGGTTACAGTGATAGATTTGGAAGAATATTGCATAACATCTGCATATCTGCAGTTGCTATTTCACTCAGGTGAGCGAGCCGTGGCCTGTGGGCCTCTTGTTTTTATTTTTCAGCAAAAACATATATTATCGATATTCATTCACTCGAAATATGAAAAAAAATTAAAAGTGGAACCCTTATATTTCTAAAACTTTGACAAATGGCAAATAGTGTACAGTCTGGTCAAGTGTTTTTTTACAGCGTCTGATCTGGGTCTGCACTGTTTGCTGAGGCCTGTTTGCCCAATACATAGGGTAGAGTAGTGTACATGAGTCCAGCTCATCTTTTTTCTATTTTTACCTACAGGTTGACCATTCAATCATCACTTATCTGGTAAATCCAAAAGGTCAAGTAACAGATTACTTCGGTAAAAACAAGACGGCAAAGGAAGTGGCGACAACAGTTGAAAATCGAATGAGAACATACAGAAAATTAGAGCAAAAGCAAATGCTGTGACGTAAAAGCTGATTTACTTTTTTGTGGACATCTAGATGTTCCAGGAGAATTGTTTGATGATAATTCTTGGATAATTTTCTCTAGTTCTCCATAAAAAAAATATCCTGTGGGTACTCATTAGAAGTGTCATGCGGAAACACTTCTAATGAGTACCCACAACATATGTATTTATGAAGAAATAAGAAGTATCCCAAAATTATCACCAAATACTCCTCTTTAACAAGTCCTCTTTGTTCTTTCATATAGATTTATCAAGTAAAAAGTTGGCGTATTGTATCTGCCCTAAGTATTCGGACAGCCAGGCCTGAGCAGTTTAGGCCCAGATTAGATGCCACATAATGGGAAGCCTGATTAGGGTCTACACAGTTTGCCTCTTGGCAAGCGTTTCTTAGAAATATCAATACAGTCTAATGGAATTGTTCAAAATTTAGGACAACTGTGGTAAGTAGTTAGGGGCTCCGAATACCTAGGGTAAATACTGTATGCAAACTGTTTAGATTCTGATCATTCTGCGCATGGGAAGCTTTATACAGGTCTTTTCTTTCTATAGATGCTTTCTGTTTTATTATATATGCATATGTTTATCAATAATACCTCAGACAGAACCTTTCTGTAAGGCTGTTTATTCTAAGACAATTTCGGATATCAGATGGTTAAAGGTTGACCCCAAAAGTGGTGTATTCAAACAAACAAATATAGATTATAATATAGAAAAATGACCTTTTATGGTCATTTTCTATATAATCTATACATTTTTGTGTGGATACTACAATACAGAAAAATGACCATTTATGGTCATTTTTCTATACAATTTATACATTTTTGTTTGGAAACAACATGGTTGTTTAGCACGGTTTTGCTGTGGATCCAAGCAATACTGTTATTAAGGGGTTGTGGTTTACATGTATATGCATATGTGTTTATCTATTAACCCATTTATTCCTAGTGTCCCATAAAAGGGACATTGCAGATAGTGTAGACCCAGATCAGATGCTGCAATATGCAGCATCTGATTAGGGTCTACACTGTTTGCATTAAATATAGATATTTCTGTAAGAAATGGTAATAATAAAAACTAGCCAGACACCCGTTACTCAGAAATGGATGTGTCCAAAGAGTTGAGGTAGAAAAGTCCACTTGCCATAAACTGGTTAATGATACTTCTTTCAGACAGTTAACCCTTAAAGCGCCATTCACAACAATTGTCGTCTGCTTTGTCTTCTGCTTGTGATTTTAAAAGTCATTTCTGCAAACAGTGTGGACCCAGATCAGACTGCTTCTTTAGGAGCAGTCTGATCTGGGTCCACACTTTTTGCTGGTATGCAGAAAATAGCTTTGAGAAGTTTGCAAGAATATTCAGCAGACGACATAAACAGACGACATTTTCAGATTCAGTTTTTCTTGGCGCTTTAAGGGTTAAGTTTATTACAGTCTGATGCAAAAAAGCCAGCTCAGTTGAGAAGCTCAGGTTTTCTAGATCCATATCAAACAGTGTCAAATAGGGCTTGTTTACTTCAATGACATCATGATGTTGAATGGGGTGGTCAGGTGGTGCGAAGGTGGTGTCCAGTGATATTGGCTTACAGTTAGGCAAGGCTTGCTATACTTGTAGCAGGTAAGGGTCGAGGGGGAATGTTTTTTTTCTTCTGTTTCTTCACTTTCATTCCTGTTCCTCTTTCTTCCCTGTCCTTCTCTTTCATCTCTTCTACTATCTCTTCTATATCTTTTCTCCCTTTCCCTGGGAGACAACACACAATGACCCACAAGGGTTGACGTGTTGTTAAACCCCAACACAATTAATCATGATGTTGAAGTAACATGTGCAGCAACATGGGCAAAATATTCCTGTGTCGTTAACTGCACCAATCAGCGGTTAATAGCAAATTTGTGTTGAGGCTTACAGCCCTGTCAACCTATTGGGGTCAAGCGAATGGTGTCAATTTACCTAACCACACTTTTACTAGGCAGGCTTAGTCCTCTAAGAGGTTAACCAGTATTGTGCACATTCTTTCACCAGAAACTGACAACTGCCCGATTAATGGCAAATAAAAATGATACACAGATCAGTTGTCATAAAATATAATGTTGGCTTCGGTACTCAAGTGGCTGTACATCCAACTCATTACGAAAACATTTGAAAATTTTACCACCAAAAAATTGAAAATTTTCAGATAAAAAATTCTGATATTTTTCATATTTCTGCTCAAAACATAGATTGTGAGTACACGTTAGAACTGCCTCGGTGAGTACCCACACTCTATGTTTTGAGCAGAAATAAGAAAAATAATGTATACCCCTGTCAACCCCAGTTTTACTGTATAAAAGTGGGGTTTGAGGGGGTCAGAATTATATAGGCATGTTTTCGTGATGTGATGATCAGGTTTGATACCCATTGGGTCTAGCAACATTCTTCCCCGGAGATTAATCAAGAAGCATTTTCTAAGGTCGTTCTCTTCCTTCCACTGATTTAAGAAAGGCAGTTATCAATTTCTGGTGAAAGAATGTGCATAAGTATTGGTTAACCAATTAGCTTGCCTTGGAAAAGTGTGATTAGGTAAGCTTACTGGATCGACATTACCTTAATACTGAATAGTGTTGACCAGGCCGTTAACCAGACCAGCCAACCAACCATTAAATAAATAAAACTGTATAACATATAACCATCAAAACTCCATTCAAAGTAGACATTCAGATTCAGTCACGTCCAAAAAGCCAGATCAATTGAGAAACTAATTATTTTGACCTGCTCAAAAGAAGCAACATGGAATGAGCATGAATCTTCAACTGTTCCAAGCAGCTATTAAAGAACCATTTTAAGTTGGAGAAAGTGACATTTTTAAAACAAATCCAAAGAAAATTAGGCTTGACTCTTCATGTGAATGTTAAGCCTTTTTTTTTAACTCATTTATTCCTAGTAGTCTATAAAAGGGACATTGGCAAACAATGTAGACCCAGATCAGATGTCACAGAATAAGGCATCTGATCAGGGTCTACACTGTTTGCATTAAGTTCAGGAATTAGTATAAAACATAGTTATAATTAAAAACTAACCAGCACCTGCTATTGGGAACAGACTGGTCCAAAGAGTTAAGTAGAAGAATCCACAAGGCATAAATGGGTTAATACATGTATGATCATCTGCTTGTGTAAACGGCACTATAAGGATTAACTGTAAGGTATATAATACACTCATTACTACAGTAATATGATCTGATGCTATATCCCCAGATCACTCTTGACTCAAGCATTTAGTGGGATTTTGTTGAGCTTGGAAAATCCACTTGAGGAGATACAGAGCACCAGATCATGTTGCTTTGGAAACCTGTCTTTAAGGCCACCTGTATTAAGCAATTACCTGCCTTTAAAGGCCACTATTTCAGATCCCATTAAAGACAAAGAAGTGGAAATCTACCTGTATTAAGCAAGCACCTTTCTTAAGCAACCAGTTTTTGGCTTTCCCACAAGTGCTTGCTTAACATAGGTTTGACTGTAATGTGTATTTACATACAAACTTCAGTGCCTTGAACATCCTTTGAACCATTGAAATTCATTCAAGACATAGGTAGTATGAGCCACTGAGGGTTAATCATGGCACCAGGTCAGGAGGCAAATGGTGATAATTTTAGGAAATCTTTTTTAGCACCTATACAATAATGGTATGTTGTGTGTACTCATTAGAATTGCCTCGATGAGGCACTTCTAATGAGTACACACAACATATAATTTTCATGATAAAATAAAAAAAAATCCCTCAGTATGTGTTTTCTTGAACCATTGGAAGAATTTCATGGGACTCAAAAACGAGTTTGAATTAGCCATCGGAGCTATTGAGGTTTGACTATAGTTCATAGATGGAGGTTTACCTACTAATCCACCCAGGAGCTTAATCATTTGTCAGCCAGTTTTGCTTATGGTAAATATTAAATGTGATATGGTAATACATTCTTGAAGTAAAAATAAAATCTTTCTTGAAACTTTCTTGTGTTCTTTTTTAGCTCACCTGAACTATGCTGAGGATGAGCTATAGTGATCACATTTTGTCCATTGTCCATCCGTGCATCTGTCTGTGCGTCCATCCGTTAACATTTTCAAATGACTTCTCTGCTGAGCCAGCTTTACTCAAATTTCATAAAGATTGTTAAAATGGTCGCGGTCCATTAACCAAGATGGCCGCCATGCCCATATATATTAAAAACCTTTAAAAATCTACTTCTCCAGAATCTTTGCACAAATCATCAGGGATGGGAGGTCTACCAAAGTTGTTAAAGTAATGGTTGTACATTGACATTTGACCCTTTTACGGCGAGGTCAGGTTTGCTTCCCTATGCATTTGTATGGGCACCATACATTTGTATAGTAAAAATGTTGAGAATTTCAAACAACTTGTCCTCTGAAGCCTCTAGGCCAATGTTGCTCAAATTTCATTTGGAACCTTCTTGGGACAGGGGATTGAAATTGCTAAAATGGTTGCAGTCCATTGACCAAAATGGCCGCCATGCCCATATATGGTAAAAACCTTTAAAAATCTTCTCCAGAACAGAGGATGCCTTGGGGCTAAATCTTTGCACAAATTATCATGGACAGCAGATCTACCAAAGTTGCTAAAATGATGGTTGTACATTGACGATTGACCTTTTTAAAGCGAGGTCAAGTTTGCTTCCGTATGCAGTTGTATGGGCCCCTTACATTTTTGTGGAAAAAATGTTGATAATTTCAAATGACTGCTCGGAAGCCTCTGGGTCAGTGTTGCTCAAATTTCATATGAAGCCTCCTTGGGGGAGGGGAACAAAAGAATGCTAAAACGGTCATGGTCCACTGACCAAGATGGCTGCCATGCCCATATATGGTAAAAACCTTTAAAACTCTTCCTCTCCGGAACCAAATAAGCCCTGGGGCCTAATCTTACCCCAAAGCATCGGGGATAGGAGATATACAAAAATTGCTAAAATGATGGTCCTACATTGACGTTTGACCAAGGTCAAATTTGCTTCCCAATGCATTTATATGGGCCTTATACATTTATATGGGAAAAATGTTGAGAATTCATATTTTGGACATCTCTATAATCCATTTGAAACCAAACTTGATGATGAGCATAAGGGTGCTTAGTAGACACAAAATAGCTAAATGAGCCAATAAAAAAATCCAAGATGGCCTCCACAACCGCCATCTGGAAAATCAATTTTCGACATCTCTTCCCAAACCTTTGGTAGCTTTGAGCCGAAACTTGCTCTGTAGCAACAGAATGACTTCTGGATTGAAACCAGCTAAAAATGTGTCAATCGGAAATCCAAGATGGCCGCAGTGGTTCCGCTTCATTGAACAAGATGGCCAAACGACATCTTGGTCTTGGCCAATGACCTGATTTCAATATATTTGCACAGAAGTCTTCCTCCAATGACCCTCTACCAAAATTGCTAAAATGGTTCCGCTTGGCTGAACAAAATGGCATCCAGAGCTAAAAATAGAAAAACCTTCAAAAGACATCTCCGCAGCCAGTGTCCCGAGTTCAAAGTAATTTCACAGAAGTGTTCCTCTTATGGCACTTTACCAAAATTGCTAAAATAGTTCCGCTGGGCTGAACAAAATGGCTGCCAGAGCTAAAAATAGAAAAAAAAAAAGCTTTAAACAACATCTCTTCCTTGGCCAGTGGCCTGATTTCAAAATGATTTCACAGAAATGTTCCTCTTATCCCCACTTACCAAAATTGCCAAAATGGTTCTGCTCTGCTGAACAAAATGATCACCAGAGCTAAAAGTAGAAAAACCTTTAAAGGTCATGGCCAGTGGCTGGATTAAATAAATTTCACATCAATGTTCCTCTTATGCCCCTTTACCAAAATTGCTAAAATGGTTCTGCTTTGCTGAACAAAATGGTGGCCAGAGCTTAAAAAAGAAAAAAAAAAACTTTAAAGGACAGGATAAGAAGATGACCCCATTAACCTCTGAAAAAAATATGAATTTTTTTTTTACTTATGGCCCTTTGAAAATTTCAGCATTTTAACCTTGTAAGCAAGATATCTCAAAAACTGTTAAAGCCATTGCCTTGAAACCTGACAGGCTAATAGGGAATGATTAGTAAATGACCTGATTAACTTAGAGCAGTTAACAGGTGAGGGTTGTGGCCCATGGGCCTCTTGTTATATCTTTGAAGTGTTGTTTACAGTTCCTTTTTCTTTTGTGGTTACAGTGTATGGAAAGACTAGCTTTCAAGTTGTTTTTTGCCTACTTTTCTCAACTTTTTATTTTTTTCTCCATATTTAGCCCTACCTTTTTGTTAAAAATGCCCTATTATCCCTACTTCTATGTCAGAAAGGCTTCTGAGTGATCATGAGTTGTGTAATTATGCCCCTAACTTCGAAGAAGTTGGAGGGGGTATATTGCTTTGGTTTGTTTGTCTGTCCACCTGTTTGTCATGCTTTCTTGTCGGCAAGAAATCTCGATAACTATTTGAGTAAGGGCTTAGGAACTTGGTAAATTATTGGGGCTGAGTAGAATAGCTGCTTGTCTGATAATAAAAGTCTGATCATTTTTGTTTATATATCAACGTGTTAACAACGACAAATCTATTTGGTAGAGTCGCCAATACATATCTTGGCTAAGTATCATTAAAACTGAGAAACGTAAGAAGAGTAGACTAGCTATAAAACTATTATACTGTTTTTGGTATTATGGACAAGCATATAGTTGCTGGCATAGTGTTTTACAAACACACATTTCTAGTTTCTTAGAAGTAGTGGCAATGTTTTTCTTGCTTGCCTCACTGGCTTACTTACAGGAATTTAGATCATATAGATTTATAAATGAAGTCATTTAAATTTTTCTGTGAAGTTTCAAGAACAAATTAATTATGTCTGTCTCTGTATCATTTTTATATGCAAAAGAAAAGGTTTATTCAGACTGAGTACCTTTTCCTTGAAGTACCAGAAAAACCTCCTTCTCTGAAATATTTTCTTCTTTCTCTTTCACAGAAAATAAGGCTTGATATTTCATGTGAATTATCTGCTTGCAGACAATTCGCTTGAAATATCAAGTCTTATTTTCTTTAAAATACACCTATATTTAAAAATCATGTCATCTGCAACAGTTTTGTATGACACTTTAAGGGTTCATCTCCAACAATGTGTATAAGATAATTTTTTTTTATCTACAAGATAGAGTTTAACTTAACTTCATGTAGCCTCAGGGAAAATGTTTATGACTGATTAGGATCTACCTTTCAATATGGAAGCTCTGGCAGTCAAGTGGTTAGCACTCCTGACTTCGGATCACAAGGCTCCCGTTAGAATACTGCTGGAGGTAGAACTCAGTTCGTTCAGTCTTTCAAGATCACCACTTCACAATATTTGATTTGACAAATAAAGCTGAAGGAGATGTAAAAGAAAAAAATATTAACACTTAAATAAAGTGCTGATAAAAAAATGTAGCAAACAAAATTCATTTTTTTTATCTTATTATTTTTTAGAACATATGGCTTCTATATTAATTTTTGACACATCATATAAATTGTCAAACAATGCCCTTGGAATATCAATCCTTATTTTCTCTGATAAGTGATAAAAGTGTTTCAAAATGTAATCTGTCGGCAATAATCTTGCGTGAGGATCGATTATTTGTCAGTTTCTTGTGAAAGAATCTGCACAATACTAGTTAACCGCATAGAAGACTAACCCTGCCCAGTATAAGTGCAGTTAGGTAAACTAACTGCACTCGACATGACCCCAGTGGGTTGACTGGGACCTAAAACCTCAAAACAAACAAATTATCATAATTTCTTACAGACATTCCTGTATTTAATGCGCATAATGTAGACCCTGATCTGACAAGGCTTTCTGTGGTGTCCAATCTGAGTATAGGCTGTTTGCCAAAATCCCTTTTATGGGGCGCTAGGCTTCCTTGCTGATAACACATGCACTGAGGCGTTTTTATAACTGCGTGTTTGCCATTTTGGTGAAAACTTAAATGGCATAAATAATCAAGTCGGGGTTCTGTGAGAATAAACAACAAAGACCTGACACTAGATGGGCGAAAACGTGTCAGTGGATATATGCGGACTTGGAAGTCCCAGATCAGCTTGCGCATCCGCGCAATTTGATCAGCGCCATTGCCGTCCGGAAACAGAAACACTGGATACTAAAGATGGTTTCAATGAAGAGCAAATGTCCGGATGATACTGTGCGCATGTGTAGGATGATGCACCAATTTTGAGCATGTTTGAATGCACTATTTCGCTTGACGCAGTCTAGATATGAAAGATAAAAAGTGTTTCAGGCAACGCAGATACTGGCCGTATTTACCCTAAGTATTGGGACGCTTTAGCTCATTACTATACGAGTACGAACAAATAATATTGACATAGTTCTGTGTATACACTGTTCTTTATTCAAAGAACAGTTTGCCACATAACGTTCGTGGAGATTAATCATGAAATAGATCATGGAATAAGTTTTACAGTCATTTTCCCCCTTCCACTGAAAGAAGACGGAGGTACTTGTGAAAGTACTTGCGTTTATTGGTTAACTGCGTAGAGGACTAAGTAAGTCCAGGAAAGGGGTAAGTAGGTTAACTGACCAGCTCGACATGACCTTTACAGGGTTTACTTGGCCGTAAAAAGTCATACAAAGAGAACTTAATGCATCGCTAGGTAGCCAAATTGACTTACTAAAATAAAATTAAGGTATCCAAATATTTGGGGTAAAATACAATACATAGGCATAACGCTCAATATGAACATTACGCATTTACATAACATGCGTAAGAAAAATATTTATAATAAAGTGCCTTTAACATCAAATATTATGCTTCTTTTCCAAAGTGGCTACTCTTAGAGGAAAGAATTTGCTGGGAGCAAATTCTTTCCTTTAGGAGCAGCCCCTGTTTTGGAAGCTTCGCATGGTATGATAAACAGTATAACACTGTCTTAGAGATGACTGTCCGCAGTCTTGTCTTAGATGCTTAGATTTCAAGATTTTTCCTGGGTGTGCGTAAAAATAATTCCTTCCAAGCGACGCCACTAATTGTTTTATGAAGGCTTGGTCAGAGTGTACACTGTTCGCCTCCGTTTTTGGCGACTGGATATACTGTGTAGAGGTTCCGCTATATTTAACAAGGGAGACAACTTGTGTTACTTCCTGCTTGTTTTCCGACACGAAGTCTCTTCTGAAAAGGGATCTATACCAAAAAGAAAAAAAGTTGATATCATTTTATTTCTTTATAAAACTACTATTTCCTTTAGTCCAATACATGTACTCCGCTTCTTACCTTTTTTGGATTACCGTATTTACCCATATTTGGACACCTTAACTCATTACTATAACTGTCCTATAATTTGTATTAGTCTGTTCCACTATCTGTTATGTTTATGGCCACCGTCTTGAAAATCTATTTTGAACTTCTCCTGAACCAAAAGGCACGGGTGGCAAACAGTGTAGACCCTGATCAGACGCCGCGTTCTGCGGCGTCTGATCTGGGTCTACACTGTTTGCTCACACCTGTCTGTCCCAATACGAAAGGCTATTGCAGTATGCAGCCTGTTAAGTGGTATGACAAACTGTAGAAGCGGTCGAGCAATTAGCTCCCCTTCCGGTTCGATTTCCGCTAGAGGCGGGATGACTGTACGGTCGTTTCATTGTGCAGAGCGCTTCATTATTGCCCTTTCTTCGTCTCGGTAAGACAAAGGCTCCATATTCCTCAAAAGTAGCCATTTTTTTTTTTTTTTAATCCAAGGAAGGTTAATAAATTGATATATAGTATTAATACGAAGTGGCATCTGACAGCCTGTAAAATTTCAGTTAATCTCTCGTTCTTGAACTGGATCAAAAATGAAATGATTTTTATCGTATCTTTGAATTAATGTTGGCAACATTAATTCAGAGATATGATTCAGGGATATGACAAAAACGCATTTCATTCCAAGAACGAGAGACTAACTTGTTCCGTGGGAAAGAGATTTTGTTGTGAGGCAGCAGGTTTATTTAATTGGACTGCTGTGTGAGGCAATGATCCTTCTGGCATGTAAGCCCAGCGATGACGCAGATCGGACTGCGCGTCTCAGTGTCCTTACTAGCTACTCTGCGAATAGCTAGGGTCCAAGATTTTTTCATGGGTTCAGCAAAGACTCTGATCAGATTGTACGCATGCACAGTCTGAACTTCAAGAGTCACAGTCTAGCCAGAACGAGCTTGTTCTTTTACGCGCACCCAGAAAAAAATCTGGATAAATTTTCCACAGTTTTGCTACAAAAATAGGGGCTACTCTTAAAGGAAAGAATTTGCTCCCAGAGGGAGCAAATTCTTTCCTTTGAAAGCTGTCCCTATTTTGGAAGCGATAAATTCTTTGAATTCTTTCCTTTACGGGTTGTCTCCATGGTAAAGAAGAAACATATTTTATGTTAGTAAAATGTCTCCTTATTGCAAATACAGTTGACTCTCGCTATCTCGACCTCGCTTATGTCGAATAACCGCTTATCTCTAAGTGAAAATCTGGTCCCTGCCTAAACACGAAAATCTAACAACAGGTAAAAAATATTGTGGAAAAGAGGAGAAATTGCTCCTAATTTCTCCTCTTTTCGACAATATTTTCAGTAGAGACCAATTACATATAAATTTGCTAAATGTGGTTAATCGAATTACTTTTTCCTCAATTGTGCAAATCTGATATGTCGAGGTACGGATATCTCGAAGTATTTCAGACAGTCCCTTGGAATTCGAGATAACGAGAGTCGACTGTAATATGTTTCTTACGCTTTTTACGCACGTAATGTGAGTAATGAGGGCTATGCCTATGCAAAAAGGTACATTTTCCCAGGTTGCAGCTCAGTTCTTTTGGTAATCGGTGCAGTTTAACCTTTTATTAAAATGGCAGATTTTAGTTGATAACTGGCTTTGCACTGTGCTAAAACATAACCTTAACCACTCTCTAGGCAAGTTCAGCAGACGAAAAATTATGATATTTTTCTTATTTTTCCCAGAAAACAGGATTTGACATTTTAGGCATATTGTCTCCATAGAAGGGTACTAACTGCGTGGATTGTCATATCCTGATTTCTGGGGAAAAAAACAAAAAACAAAAAAAAAAAACATATTTCAAAACGTCGTCTGCTGAAAATTTTACCCAGACTGGTAAGGTTAAGATATGTCTATGGTTAAAAAAATACTATAGCCCTTGTCGTTATCTTGCAATATTCCGTTTAACTGCACGTAGGGGCGAAGGGGTCATGACTAAAACCTCTTTGGAGCTTGGAGCATTGAATATAAACCTCTGAGTCTTGAGTGTCAACATGAGAAAACATACCGACGACTGACTTGTTTGTGTTGTTTGTGTTGAGGTTTTACGGCCCAGTCAACCAAATGAATTCATGTCGAGCGCGGTCAGTTTACCTAACCACACGTTTACTGGGCAGGCTTAGTCCTCTAAGCGGTTAACCAGTATTGTGCACATTCTTTCGCCAGAAACTGACAACTGCCCTTCTTGAATCAGCGGAAGGGATGCGACGACTGACGTGTGCTCAAAGAATACTCAAATCAGCCTGCGCATCCGCGCAGTCTGACCACAGTCGTCGTTGTCCGCATGCATAATTTTCCATCTTTGGCTAACTCAAATGCTCCCATGCAGTGAAGATTTTGGTCAGACTGCACAAATGAGTAGGTTGATCTGAATGTTGACATGACAGACGTGTACAAAGGTACCTTTTCTGACTTTACGACTTTACGACTCACATTATTCACAAGGTCCCGGGTTCGAATCAGCCTATGAGTACGGCGCTTCACGGCACACAGTCTTCATGGCACACACCCCTTCGTCGTCTTCATATGACTTAAATATAGTCGACTCTCGTTATCTCGAATTCCAAGGGACTGTCTGAAATACTTCGAGATACCCGTACCTCGACATATCAGATTTGCACAATTGAGGAAAAAGTAATTCGATTAACCACATTTAGCAAATTTATATGTACATGGAATTGGACTCTTGAAGTTCAGATATACTGAAAATATTGTGGAAAAGAGGAGAAATTGCTCCTTTCCTCTTTTCCACAATATTTTTTACCTGTGTTTAGGCAGGGACCAGATTTTCACTTCGAGATAAGCGGTTATTCGAGATAAGCGAGGTCGAGATAGCGAGAGTCAACTGTACTGTTTAAAGAGACGTAAAACATCGAATCATCATCATCATTAAAAATCATGTTGTACGTCTGTCCAGTTGTACATTTGGCATTGATGTGCTCAAAACTAATGAAGGTATTGTATGAAGCGAACAGCAAAGACGGGACTCAGTCCCAAACATGCAGACTGAACTGGGCCTACGGTGGTCATATAGGCCCCAAAGGCACCGTTTCGCATTGCGCGGCTTAGTTTTGGACCCCGTTTTAACCAGCTTTCCAAAATTCCGTTTCCAAGGTTGAACCTCTGTCGCCTCCCTGCACTCGCTGTGTGTCGATAGGCAATGTCCTGTTTTATGCAGCGCTTTATTTAATTCATTGTCTAAAGCAAGACAGCGATTAAAGCGATAAACAAGAAACAATGATTAAAGTATTTTTAAACCTACAGTTAATCCCAATATGACAAAGAGATTAAAAAGGTTAAAGGAATTCTGCCGCACATAGATCGACTCAAGTCAGGCAATTTTCTTAATCACTATAAGTGACTTGGAGCCAAGAAAAGAAACCTTATTATATCTAGAGCAGAAAAGGCAGAGATCAGTGTGCGCATGCGTGCAATCTATTGAAAAACGGTCACTTTTAATTTATACTGTTGTAATTGGTAAGAAAAGACTGGGATGCGCAGGCTGACTAAACCGCAAGAGGACTGTATACCCTTGATAAAATTTCCGCCATTTTTTTTTTTTTTTTTTTTTTTTACAAGAGAGATATTTTTGTGACTTATTGTTTGCTTTCCTGCACACCAATTCCCCTCTGAAAAGGGGTCTGTTCTGAAAGGGAAAAAAATGCTGTAAGACCCCTTTCAGAACGGGCACAACCAATTTTCACATGTTCGTCTTCCCTAAAAGTGCATCATACATGTTAAAAAAGGTGCAATTTCACGTAGCACAGACAAGACATAAATATGATTATAATTTGACAAAGTCCTATAAAAATGACTTATTATATCATACTATTATATCATATACTAACAGCATTGGGAACTTTGGACATCATGACTTCGCTGTTGCTACGGTTGTATATGTTGATCAACAGCGACGACCCAGACAATCTTCAAGGACTGTTAGCATGTGTTGTTAGAGCCGTTTACGTTTGAAACCAGTCTTGAACGAGATAAGCCGTATTTGTCGTTTACAGCTGTTTTTCACTTCGGTCAAAAAACGGTGTCGTTTTCCAGTAAACTTTCTTTCGGACAATATTTAACTGGATTTTTAAATACGGAATGTAGAAGTAAGTGCTGAAATTGTAAATTTTCAGACAATATTTAAATTTTTAAATTGAATTTTTTTTTAATACGGAATGCAAAAGTGAATGCTGAGATTGTAAATTTTCGTACAATAATAAATTCGACTTTTAAATACGGAATGTAGAAGTAAGTGCTGGAACTATAAAGTTTCCTATAATATTTAATTGGACTTCTAAATACGGAATATTAAAGAAAGTGCTGATACTGAAATTCTTTTTTTTTTTTTTACAGACTCAAATCACGTATTAATGATACTTTTAAATCAGTTTAAGACACTAACTTTTGTTGTATTCAGCATGTGAAGATCGAGGTGATCTGGCTGATTCTCAGAAGATTGATCTGGTTCTGCACAGTTTGCACAATGATTCTGATATTTAGGTTAACTTCATTGGTACGAAATGACTCAGTCGCCATTAAAATTTTGGAATTGACATAGGCGTCAGAAAACGTACCCTCGGACATGTGCGCGCAGCGAAGATTCAGATCAGCCAGCGCATTCGCGCAGTCTGACCAGAAGCTTCCTTGGGCGGATTTTGGACAGCCGTGGATGCAGCACTTCTTTACGCGCACAACGAATATTCAAATCAGCCTGCGCGGATGCGCAGGCTGATTTGAATCTTCGTTGGGCGCATATAACAGAAGATACGTTTTCTATTGTAGTGGCTCATTTCCCCATCTACAGTGACGTATAACAAAATCAGACATGGATGACGAAATAACTTTAAAGTCGGTGATTGAGAAGATAACAAAAAATATAGAAAGTCTACAGACTGAATTAACATTTATAAAAACAGCGATTGCTAAGCTTAACAGAGAGCATACTGCGACTTTGGAAAACATCAATAATTCTAAAGAAGAATTGTTAGCAAAGATTGAAACGACCTTTGCTTCGGTTGTTAGTGAAATTAAGAAAACGTTCCAGAAGAGCTTTGAAAGTTTGGACCATAGTCGCAAAAGGGCAGAACAAAATTTGAAAGAGTTTCAGAATGACCTGAAATCCTGCTGGGATTTTGAAGAGACTGACAAAGAAACAAGTACTAGCTTTGTTAGCAAACGTAAAGCATATGAACTGTTTCTAGAGTCAATTAATACGAAATATATAAGGCGTAATGTCACGATAGATATGAAGAAATTTGTTGAAGGTCATCGTGAGTTATTAGGCACTCTGATAGGCACAGTCGAACGGACCCGGGTGCCTTTAAACGAATACGTATTAAAAACAGAACTTGTGTCATCATTTGAAGTTTCTGACCAGGAAATCAATGCTTTAGCTTTGTTTGGTGATTCGGCTTGGGTTTGTTTTGATGCAAAAAATGTAATAGAAAAGTACGACATGAAAGGTAATTTAATAACTAGAAAAGAACTGGATGCAAGTGTCAATGATATGGTCATTGATGAATTTGGAAATCTCTTATTTACTTCGCCAGACAAATGTTTTGTTCGAAAGGCTGAAATAAAACAGGCTAAAGAAAATGACAGCATCACCAGTATTAAGATAGTAGAAAGTGAATTATATTTGCATGGAATAGTCTTGTCACCAGATGGAATTATTGTCTGTGCAACAGACAAACCTAACTACTCAAAACTGAGACCAGCTGTGTCAGAAATTTTATTTTTCAATCAGTCTGGAACATGTACCCAAAGTATATCCCTACCTTTCATCGGTAAGATTTACAGAGCGATCCAGAACATTAATGGAGACTATATCAGTAGTTATCCGTATGAAGGCGTTGTAAGCATTGTGGATAGAAACGGAGGTCTTGTTAAAATAAGTAATGGCGATATGACTGATCATCTACAAGACACATTCAAACCGTCAGGGATTGCTTGCGATTCGAAAGGAAATGTATTCGTCAGTGATTGGAAGCAATGTTGTGTTCTCATCTTTGACAAAAACGGACATTTCTTGAGGAAAATGGGTGGTGAATTTAATGCACCAAATGCACTGTGTATAGATAGTAATGACCGAATATGGATTGGAGAGCGAGGGAGGATTTCAGTGTGGAAGTTGACTAGAGAGTACAAATGAATGCGTTCTTAATCCTTAAAGTGCTAACCACAATTAGAGCAGACAACATTCTTTTTTCTTTTTTTTTTCTGAGAAAATAAGATTTGGTATAACATGTGACTTCGAGTCACAGAAATGTCAAGCCTTATATTCTCTGAAAATAGAGAAAAATGGAGAAGAAAAAAAAAATAACGAAACAAAACAATAACAACAACAAAAACAGCAAAAAAAACTAAAATAAATAAAAAAAATAAAAAATAAAATAATAATAAAAAATAATAATAAATTTGATCAAAATGTCGTCTGCTCCGGTTGTAGTTAGCACTTTAAGGGTTAATTAAATTAATTAAATGCACTAAATTTTCATGATCAAGCAGTCATTGAAGTCATGACACATGAATTCAGAAAAATATGTTGTGCAACGGTAGCAAAAATTCTTATCGCATAAACGGGCATCAAAGACCAAGTTCTGTCTGCGCATTCACACAGTCTGATCTGTGCCTTCGTTTTCCCGCTTTACATAATAATTGAATACCGTAGAATATATCACCAAGCAGAGAAGGCCCTGATCAGACCTCGCGCATGCGCATTTATCTTGGCCTTCGCTGTTCGCATATGGCAAAAGGATCCTTTTTGCACACTGCGTACCGTTAATGAATGTTTTTAAGATAAAACGGTCAGGGCCCGGTTGTTCAAAACTAACGATGTCTTTAACGTATCTTTAAAACTTGGATCTTTAAATATGGCATACCTCGTGCTAATATTTTTGCTGAAAAAAAAATGTGATTCGCAAAAGCTACTCTAATTTTTTTTTCAACAAAAATACATGTGAATTTACTTACTAGAAGAGTTAACATTTTGACCACTAACGAGCTCGTTATGTTAACGATGCTTTGAACAACTGGGCCCAGATCATTAACTACTTTAATAAAGGAATGATTTTTCTTTTTATAGATTTTATCAATGTGTAAACGTCGACGAATCGGAAAGTGAATAAGGCCCGGAGAGCTTTATGTTCAGTTTTTGATTGATTTAGGGAGTTTACTCATCGACAAAATGATGTAAGTCAGCCCCATGAGAATTATATCCTGCTTTCAGATCTGTAAAACATTTTCGAACGTTCTTTACTGGATATCAGTAGCCTAACGAAGGTCGCCAACAGGAATAGGTGTCAAGACAAAATATTGGAGCCGGGGCACAGCAATTCCTACAATTTTACATTTGTGCCTAGCGAAGACTCAGATCAGCATGCGCATCCGCGCAGTCTGATCAGAGTATTCGATGGGCGCATGAAGAGGGTTTTATGCCTAAGCTATTACACAGTGATGACTGCTTTCTGTTTTGAGGATATGTGCAGGTTAACATGAATTCGCTCGGTGTACATGCAATCTTGTAGGAAATGCTGGGCCCCGGCTCATTTGTGGGTTTTACGTGGTAATGTAGATCCCTATGTTCTCTTATAATATTAAGTGAAAATAAGGCTATACAGGGATGTACATTAAAAAGTGAATTTTTATATTTACAATCGAACCTCGACAGCTCGAAAACCGATGACTCGTTTACCATGGCTAATTCGAACTCGTTTCTGAGTCCCTATGAAATTCTTCCGATAGCTCAAGAGAACAAATACGAGTATTTAGGGAAATTTTCTCGTTTTCATTATGAAATTTTGCCCCCCCTTAAACCCCGCTTTTATATAGAAAACTGGGGTTTACAAGGGTATACTTTATTTTTCTTATTTCTGCTTAAAACATAGATTGTGGGTACTCGTTAGAACCGCCTCGTCGAGGCGGTTCTAATGAGAACCCACAATCTATGTATTGAGCAGAAATATGAAAAATATCAGAATTTTTTATCTGAAAATTTTCCTTTTTTGGTGGTAAAATTTTCAGTATATTTGAATAGGCGTGTTTTCGTAATGAATATGAAATTTTATGTTGAGTGTACTCATTAGAATTACCTCGTCGAGGTGATTCTAATGAGTACATGCAACATACCATTATTGTACAGAAGATCGAAAAGACTTCCCTAAGTTATTGCCATTTGCTTCTTGACCTGACACCATTGCTCCTAGACCATTTAAGCTAGAATCCCGAAACTTTCACAGGCAATAGCCCTATGGATGAGGACTGGAGGAACACATTCGGAATTTTGATGTAACCTCTGGGGGCCAGGGGTGTGTGACCCCAAAACATGTTGCACATCAAATTAAAAGTAATGATCAGTAGAATACATTGGTGCATAATTTTTGCCCCGGGGGCATGTCTGGAGGTCACTAGAGGTCAAAAAGTAGGATTTTGGGTCTTTTTTTTTTATTATTATTGTCACACAACTGACTGGAGACCAGGAGGTCGCGGGTTCAACCCCGCCGAGGTCGGCAACATTCTTTCGTGGAGATTGAAATATTTTCTACGGTCATTCTCTCCCTTCCGCTGATTCAAGAAGGGCAGTTGTCAGTTTCTTGCGAAAGAATGTGCACAATACTGGTTAACCGCTTAGAGGACTAAGCCTGCCCAGTAAACGTGTGGTTAGGTAAACTGACTGACATTGGGTTGACTGGGCCGTAAAACCTCAACACAAACAAATTGTCACACAACTCCTCTTAGGCTTTTTGAGCTAGAATCTTGAAACTGTCATAGGTAATAGCTCTATGGATGAGGACTGGAGGAACACATTCGGAATTTTGATGTAACCCCTAGGGGCAAGGCCAGCGGGGTGTGGCCCGAAGGTTCCAAAATCCATTTTGTACAAACATATTCATGTTGCATATCAAATCGAAGGTAAAAAGTAGAATACAGTGGTTCAAAATTTTGCCCCAGGGGCATGTCTGGGGGTCACTAGAGGTCAAAAAGTAGGATTTTGGGTCCTTTTCTTGATTGTCACACAACTCCTCTTAGGCTTTTTGAGCTAGAACCTTGAAATTGTCCTAGGTAATAGCTCTATGGATGAAGACTGGAGGAACACATTCGGAATTTTGATGTAACCCCTAGGCCAGCGGGGTGTGGCCCCGAAGGTTCCAAAATCCATTTTGTACAAACATAGCCATGTTGCATATCAAATCGAAGGTAAAGAGCAGAATACAGTGGTGCAAAAATGTTGCCCGGGGGCATGATTGGGGGTCACTAGAGGTCAAAAAGAGGATTTTGGGTCCTTTTTTTGATTGTCACAATCGCCAACTTAAAACAAATCGCCCCGTAGAATAAACCACAAAGCAACAAAGAGTAAGAATAAGCACCTTCTCAGGATTTGAATTATCGATATCAAAGGGCATAATTTCTTCAAAAAATGACGAGAAAAAAAAAAATGATGTTTTCATTTTGAATTGTTGATTTTCTTTTGAAGGTGGCGATATTCGTCTTAGTGCGGACTCCAGTACTCAATTTTTGCTAACCCTAGCATCGGAAAGGTATACGATTTATTTCGAGATAGGAAGACAGCCTGGATATGTAGGTACAGTCGACTCTCGTTATCTCGAACTCCAAGGGACTCTAAAAATACTTCGAGATATCCGTACTTCGACATATCAGATTTGCAGACTTGAGGAAAAAATAAATCGAACAACCGCATTTAACAAATGTATATGTAATTGGACTCTTGAAGTTAAACATATGTTGAAAATATTGTGGAAAAGAGGAGAAATTGCTCCTTAGGAGCAATTTCTCCTCTTTTCCACAATATTTTGTTACCTGTTATTAAATTTTCATTTTTAAGCAGGGACCAGATTTTCACTTCGAGATAAGCGGTTATTCGAGATAAGCGAGGTCGACATAACGAGAGTCAACTGTATATAAAACGATATGCATACATTGCATTTCGCGAAAACATTTTATGGAGGCTCAGTTGATACTTAACAAATTTTAAGTACACTAAACCTTGAGTTTTCAGGTTAAATTCATAAAAAAAAAACAAAACAAAAAAAAAAAAAAAAACAAAAAAAAAAAAAACAACATATCCTCAAAACAGAAAGCAGTATGTTTATTTTCTTGTGACAGGAGACTTTACCCTATCCAAATATGAAGCTTTAAACGAATCAAATGAATAAACCTTGGGTAATTCATGCTAAAAATGGCATCATTGTCCACATACTTGGAGTTTGACATGATCGTCATTTTTTGTCTTGCACAAGCTATACCCAGCTAGCATTCTACTTTCATCTATATATTGGACCGTTATCGGACGCCATAGATTTAAGTAGAATGCTAGCTGGGTATATTTTAACTTGATAGCACCGGATTTTGTAAATTATCCAATATTTTGAGACCAGTGTACCTCGATCTTCGTTTCTGACCAGCCGAAGACATTTTAAAACCTACCCAGAAACTTATGTACCTGCGTATTACAGTGTTTCTCTGTATTTTTATTTACACAGTCGGGTGAAAATCTAAGTACACCACCATTGTTAGGATCCATAAGTTATACGAGTTTGATTAGACCGCGGCGTATTTGCGCTAGAATACTTGAGAATTTGAACCTTACAACATGTGATACGTCGGAAATCCAGCTCAGCCTACGAATTCCACCCATTCTGATCTGGCTCTTCTCTTTTCATAAATGTATTATACAGTGTCCGATAGCTTATAGGCGGATCACAATGTCCCGTTGGGACTCCCCGAATGCTACTCTGGTCGTTTTGTTGGCCGATTACTGAGGGTCCTTTCTAAATTTCCCATGTTGTAACCCATACACAGTATGAGCCTCGCTTAGTGAAAATGTGCCTTCGGGGCATGCAAGGACAGCGAAGGCCCGGATCAGACTGCGCGAATGCGCAGTCTGATCCGGCCTTCGCTGTCCACTGTCCGCTGCAAGAATTATTGGGTACTATAAATTATATCCAATGGAGAGCAAAGGCCCGGATGAAATTTTGTGTATGCGCAGAATGACCTGAATCCGCACACTTTGCGCATGCTCGAAGGCACTTTTTCGCTTAACGCCGCCCATATATATGCTGGCAGTGGAACAAGCAACAGTTTCTTGTATCCAAACAGCAAAGATCCAGGCCAGCTGCGCATGCATTACTTTTCTGCAATTAAAATAATCCAAATATAATAAAGAAAAGCCTTGACAAGACTACGCTGATGGGCACGCTAGTCTGTATATCTCTTTACGCATGCTATAAGATTGGTTTTGCCTTGAGCGGTCCTGGTAAATACCCGGGGTGTATTTTTGTACCGTATTTACCCCTATAAAAAAGGCCAGTGTAACTTCTTGCCATATATAATCTAAAACTTGAACCTTATTTCTGGTTGCTATATCCAAAAGATGCTGGCTGAGTAGCAACCATTATAAATCCTGATCAAGCTACTCATGCGTCAGTGTGTTTGCTCAGATATTTATGTCTGAATTGAATATTTAGGGTAATTGCGATAGTTGAAGAAAGTAAGAGTTATATGCTGGCACAATGAAAGTACAAAAATCAACTAAAGATGAAACTGCTCGGTGTGTTTTTCTTCTTGGTATTCCTGCAAGGGATAAAATCGGAAAATCCTGGAGCTCCTACAGTTAAAACAAAAGTTGGAACAATTATTGGAACAACTAAAGAAGTCAATGCTTACGGAAGACGCATGAAAGTTAACAGGTTCTTTGGAATACCGTATGCGGAGGCACCGGTAGATGATCTGAGGTTTAAGAAACCAGTCCCTAAGAAGCCATTCGTATCACCATTTAAAGCTACACAGCATGGGACCGTTTGCTTGCAGATGATGTTGGTAGCTTTCGCAGATACCACACGAGAGGACATTCTTGTAGGGGAGGACTGTCTCAATTTAAATATTTATGTACCCGCTAGAAATCAGGGAAATCTGGCTGTCATGATATGGCTACATGGAGGTGGTTTCTTCTGCGGAGCCTCTGATCCCTACATTTCCGATACGTTATCAGCGCACGGTAATGTTATTGTTGTGACGTTCAATTATAGACTGTCAATATGGGGATGAGCACGCGCTTGGAAATTATGGACTCTGGGACCAGCATTTGGCTTTTAAATGGGTTCATGACAATATTGGGGATTTGGAAGGTGACCCAAGTAAGGTGACGATATTTGAAGAATCAGCTGGCGCAGGGAGCGTTGTTTATCATAGCCTCTTTGAAGGTAACCAAGGGCTGTTTCAAAGAGCCATTGCACAGAGTGGTAGCATTTCAGCAATGTGGGCTATCTAAAACAAAAACCCAAAACAGGACGCTGAGCTGCTTGGAAAGCTTGTTGGCTGTGACGATGTCGCATCCAAGCCATTGACTGACTGTATTGAACGTACGTCACTTGATACTCTTAACGCAACATTAAATGACTTTACAAACGGCCTGCTAAGAATTGATATGCCGTTTCTTCCAACTATAGACGGTGAATTTGAGCTAAAAAGGATGTTAAGCATTGATTCAGATATAACAGCTGCTGGTCGTTCTTTCTTTGCCACACTTGACTTCTTGTCTGGTATTAATGCCGAGGAAGGTCTCTCTATGAAGAGCCCAATTGCTGGGGTAGAAGACCCCGAAAATTTTGAACCGAATCGGGCCTTTTTCGAGCAAGAACTGTTAACATTGACATTGCCACAGGAATTGGGCGAGGATATACCGGAATAGGCAAAGATCTCATTGTGCACGGGTACACGGACTGGAGTGATTCTGACAGTGTCGAGAAACGTAGGAGCAAGTTATAGTAGATCTATATTCCGACATGTATATTTCCATTCCACTCATTGAGACTGTTTCACTGCACCATTCTGTGGCTGAAGCTTCCAAACGCACGTACATGTATATGTTTGATATTTTACATCTGTACGTGTATTACCAGCCCCTTCCAGGGCCAACAGACCAAATAACTGTGATGAGATACAGTACGTGTTTTTCGAGGAATCTAACGGTGTGATGAATTATTTGCCGGAGAGCGAGGGTACCAACCTACAGACTGGGACTGGGAACATTCCGAATACATGATAACGATGTGGACCAATTTCGCCAAGACCGGGTAAGTATTCTGCTAGATTTCAAATTTAAGCTGCATTGTGAGTTACAAGGTATGTATATAACCCAAGGTGGTCGCAGTAACTGGTCCAAATTTTGGGTCCAGGAGTGGAAATTGTAGAAATGTGTCCAGGTTCAGTTTCATATGGGAAAATAATGAAAACAGCAGACATCTCCCTGTTTTACTGCGACCACCTTGGGTTATATACATGCCTTGTAACTCACAGTATCACTGTAACTCACGAACATATACATGTACGTGCGTTTGTAATAAGACCTGTTTAAGACGTGGTTGTTTTCTGTTGAGTCCTCATCTTTGCTTCATTAAAGGCTTTGTCTCCGATTTACTTGTTACGCAAGGACAGAACAAATACATGGTTTACCATTTTGGAAGCTGAGGGCGAGAGTTGGGATCCCGTAAAGCTAGCTTAAGCGCTGTTTCACTTTCTATTTTTTTTGGAGGGGTGGGGGCGGGGGGGGGTTGGGGTGGGGTGGGGGGGTTATGGGGTGCGGTGTCCATAAGGCCCTTTTCCTGCCCCGTAACAAAAGTCTTCATTTTTTGCTGATACATTACCTGTAATGACCCATTTACTAAATTTTGCAACGTAAGCCCTAGTTTTGGAGTAACATGATAATGAAAGTGGGTGGGGTGATTCAGTATGAACCTGAGTACCACATTTTTAACACCTTTTCTCTTTTAAAGTATATCACACCCCGTTATACCTACCTCTGTTTGTTAGACAAATGCCTTAGGTAATATCCTATCTCACTAACCTCCCTTTAAAAAAACGTTACATCTACATTTTTATGAAAATCTCCCATTTTTGTTAATTTTGTATCTTGAAATTCAATAAAATCTAGCCTTTACCCGAAACTGAAAAGTGAATTATTTTGAAACTTACCTGAATACAACATTGGGATAGGACAAAAAGATGACTAAGTTTTGGTGACCTTGACCTTATTTTCAAGGTCAAATGGGCTGTAGAGTGTTAAAAGAGCAGGTGCCCATTAGACCATTTTTTATGCTACTTAGCAAAAGTCTTCATTTTCTCCTCATATATTGCTTATAATATCTTTCAGCTCTCCCGAGCATGAAGTGCTCATTGTGAGCTAAATTTTGATTGGTCAATGTCCGTCGTGCATCGTAGGTCGTGCATCGAGCTGCATCAACAATTTGCCATAAATGACAACTTCTCTTACAACCCTGGGCAATTTCAGCCAACTTCACAGCGATATTGCTTATATATGCCTCTTTACGAAAATAGATAAAATTATTCCACACCAATGAAAATAATGGCCGCCAGAGCTAAAAAAACAGAAAAAAATCTTTAAATGATAATTCGAACTTTACAGGAATGTTGCCTAGGTGACTCACTACTAAAATAGCTAAAATGGTTTTGCTACAGTGAACAAGAGCTAAAAGTAGAAAATCTATAAATGACAACATCTCCTATATCATTGAGCCAATTTCAATCGAACTTCACAGGCATATTGCTTAGGTATCTCTCAACCAAAATAGTTGAAACAGTTTTGCTCCAATGGACAAGACAGCTGCCAGAGTTAAAAATAGACAAACATTTTAAATGACAACTCCTCCCATATCACTGGGCCAATTTAATTAAACTTCACAAGAATGTTGCCAGAGTGTCTCTCTACTAAAGAAGCTAAAACAATTTCGCTCATTTGAACAATATGGCCACCAAATCTAAAAAAAAAAAAATTACATTACAAGTCCTATCAAACTTTGCAAGAATATTGCTGTCTCAAACTGCACAAGGATGTTGTTAGGTGACTCTCTACCAAAATAGCTTAAACAGCTTCGCTCCAATGAATAAGATGGCCACCAGACCTAAAAATAGAAAAAAAATCTTTATGACTCCTCCGAAACACTTTGGACAATTTCAATCGAAAATGTAAAACAGGGGCTCGTTTGATTTACTAGAATCAGAAACAGGATTCAAAATCATGATTTCGTAATCGTAAACATGTTTCTGTCACTTTACAAACACTATGTTTTGATAGTATGATTCAGAATGTATGCCAATAGTCTAATACAACTGGTGGTAAACATTGGGTTATATGAGATGTGTTAATAATTGCAGTACGTCTGCAATACAATAGGCCTACAATACAACTGGACTTCATAAGGAAGTTTAAACTCCCAAGATCTGAAGGTTAATTGTTATTTTTATCAGCATTTGCACAAAGGTGAAGGGTGTTGTTAATGCTTCTGTAGTGTACTGAGGTAGTGTACAATATCTCATTACACTCTTCACACTGAAGTAAAACATCAGTGCACTCATGTATGTTTCATTGCCGCCATGTTGGATTTACTTGATTCACTTTGAAACATCAGTGGAGCATGATTTTCTTGATTCAGTATCATGTTTCTGTTTCGCACAAATAAAACGCTGAAACAGAAACATGATTTGGAATACTGTTTCTGATTCAGGTAAATCAAACGCGCCCCAGGATACTAACTGAGGAATTTGTCCAACAAATGGAAGTTGATATAATTGGATGTGGCATTTAAAGAGATATATAGTTAATAGGCTTTAGGTTCATACTTATTGACTAATACATTAGGTTCTTACTGAATTATCTGACCCACTTTCATGATTATGTTGGGGGTGTTTGGGTGAGGCGAAGGTGTCCTGTAGCTTTTGTCACCGGGGCGCCCTACTGATATTGGCTTACAGTTGGGCAAGGCCTGCTGTCCTTGCAGCAGGTAAGGGTAGAGGGTGAATGTTATTATTTCTTCTGTTCCTTCACTTTCTTTCATTTCCCTCTTTCTTCGCTATCCCTCTCTTTCATCTCCTCTACTATCTCTTCTATCTCTTTTCTACCTTTCTATGGGAGACGACACAAAATGACCCACAAGGGTTGACGTATCGTTAAACTCCAACACAATCAGTCAATCAATCATGATTAAGTTACTCCAGATCTGTAACTTACGTTGTAAAACTAAAATGCTTCTAGTAAACGAGTAGCCCTTAATCACTCACCTAAGTTTCAACATGACCATTATTAAGCTGTATCAAGCATTTAAGTGTTTGAATGAAATTGGTCCAAGGGTGTAGCTGTAATTGCCTTTAAAAGATTTTCTGGTTTGTGCTCTGCGGTCATCTTGATCATTGGAACAATATCATTTTAGTATTTTGATGGAGAGTCACCTAGGCAACATTCTTGTCAAGTTTCATCGAAATTGGCTAAAGGGATTTAAGAGTTGTAATTTAAAGATGCTCAGGTGGCCATCATGTTCATCAGAGCAAAACCATTTAGCTATTTTGGTAGAGAGACACATAGAGTGACACATAGGCAACATGCCTGTCAAGTTTGATTCAAATTGGTCCAATGATATAGGACGAGCTATCATTTAAAACATTTTCCATTTTTAGCTCTGGCGGCCATCTTGTTCATTTATGTGAAACAATTTTAATCTTTTTGGTAGAGAGTCGCCTAGGCAACATTCCTGTGAAGTTTGATTGAAATTGGCCCAGGAGTTTAGGAGAAGTTGCCATTTATAGCAAATTGTTGACACATCATGAGGCACAACGGACGACGCACGACGGACATTGACCGATCAGAATGGCACACAATGAGCGCTTTGTCCTCTGGTGAGCTATAAAGATATTATAGGCAATATATTAGGAGAAAATGAAGACTTTTGTTAAGTAATATAAAAATAGCCTAATAGGCACCTGCTTTTTGACAATCCCACAAAGCCCACGTGACTTGAAAATAAGGTCAAGGTCACCAAAACTTAGTCATCTCTTTGTACTGTCCGAATGTTGTATTCAGCTAAGTTTCGAAATAATTCCCCTTTTAGTCCTGGAGAAAGGCTAGATTTTATTAAATTACAAGATGCAAAATTAACAAAAAATGAAGATTTTCATAAAAGGGATGCTGCAGATGTATTCTTTTTTTTTTTTTTTTTTTTTTTTTTTTGACTTTAAAGGGAGGCTAATGAGAATCTTGCATGAGGCATTTGTCTAACAAGCAAAAGAATGTATAACTAGATGTGATATATTTTAAAAGAGAAACGGTGTTTAAAATATGATACCTCAGGTTAATATTGAATTACCCCACCCATTTTCATGATAATGTTACTCCAAAACTTGGGCTTACGTTACAAACCAAACTGTTTCAGTAAATTTAGTAAATGGGACTCTATAAGTAATGTATCAGCAAAAAATGAAGAAAAAGGGCCTTATGGACACCCTCTCCCCCCCCCCCCCCCCTGCCACCTTTAAGATATATTCAATTAAGTTCGGGTAACAGAGTTGCCACCTTTCTGGGAAAGAGTTGCCAACTCTGCCTGCCATCTGGCTGTACGTATGTTCACCTTTTGTCATCGCTCTAGCGCCTGCATTTATTGATGGATTATAAAATATTTTCAAACAAATATTATTTAGGTATGACAATATCTCATGCAGTTCGACTTTCAGGTTCCTTGGCTCAAGGTTAAGGTCACAGTGGCTATTTTTAGAAAAAAAAACTTTGTCATCGCTGTAGCGCCTACATTTAATAATGGATTTTGATATAACGTCACACAAATGTTGTGTATGGCAATACCTCGAGAAAATTCGATTTTCAGGGTCCTAGGCTTAAGGTCAAGGTCACTAAGACTATTTTTAGAAAAACATGTCATCACTCTAGTGCCAACATTTATTGATGGATTTAATATAATTTCACACAAATATTAGGTTAGACAATATCTTGAGCAATTTTGACTTTTAGGGTCCTGGGCTTAATGTCAAGGTCACTGTGTCTATTTTTAGAAAAAAAAAATCATTGTCATCGCTCTAGCGCCTACATTTTTTGATGGATTTTAATATAACTTCACACAAATGTTGAGTATGACGATATCTCGAGCCAGTTCAACTTTCAGGGTCCTAGGCTCAAGGTCAAGGTCACTGTGTCTATTTTTAGAAAAACTTTGTCATCGCCCTAGCACCTACATTTATTGATTGATTTAAATGTTACTTCACACGAATGTTGGGTCTGATAATATATCGAGCAAGTTTGACTTTCAGGGTCCTGGGCTCAAGGTCAAGGTCATTGTGGCTTTTTTTTTTAGAAAAACTTTGTCATCGCTCTAGTGCCTACATTTATCAATCGATTTTAATATAGCTTCACATAAATGTTGGGTATGACAATATCTCGAGCAAGTTTGACTCGGAGTTCTGGGCTCAAGATCAAGGTCACAGGTGGCTAGTTTTAGAAAAACTTTGTAACTTTGCACCTACATTTATTAATGTATTTAATGTAAAATCATACAAATGTTGGTAATGATAATATCTCGAGCAAGTTCGACTTTCAGCGTCCTGGGCTGAAGGTCAAGGTCGTTGTGGCTTAAAAAAAAACAAAAAAAAAAAAAAAAAACCACTTTGTCATCGCTCTAGTGCCTATTGATGGATTTTAATAAAACTTCACATAAATGTTGGTTATGATAATATCTCAAGCAAGTTCAATTTTCAGGTTGCTGGGCTCAATGCCTAGGAACTAACTGTGGCTATTTTTTGTCATCACCCTAGTCCTTGCATTTATCAATGACTTTAATGTATCTTCACACAATTGTTGGGTATTATATCTCGAGCAAGTTCAACTTTTAGGTTGCTGGGCTCAAGGTCAAGGTAGCTGGCTATTTCCAGAAAATAAAAAAAAAAACAACAACTTTGTCATCGCGCTAGCCCCTACATTTATCAATGGATTTTAATATAACCACACATTTCTTGGTACGATAGTATCTGGAGCAAGTTCGACTTTCAGGTCCTGGGCTCAAGGTCAAGGTTGACATGACTGAAATATTTTCTATCATGTGAGATATAATCTCTCTCAACTTGAAAATCTGAATGTTTACAATACAGTAGTTTAATATCAAGGTCATTCATATATGACCTTTACATTAAGGTCACAGGGTTTTTGTTTTTTTCATTCATATAACTATTATAAGTCATGAAATTTCCCAGTTCAGTGTTGTCCCTCACCAAGTAGTCTCGTGCGAGGGGATTTGTATTGCCTGCGATGCCTTGTTGTATTAGTCTGTCTTTCCCTCTCGTGTTCGGGGCTTGATGTGGATGTGATTGTGTCAGTTTTTAAATTCACGTGTTTACTTTACTGTTAAAATGTACTAAAGAGAAGCCGAAATAAAGTTAACTGAGCTGTATATGAAAGACTGGTGGTAACATCATAGTTCATACTTCACATTTCAGAGTTCATACTTCACAATTTATAGTTTATAGCTTTCTAAAAGTTTATTTTAGGTATATAAGACGACGGGAAGTAACATTTAAAGGTCATTTTTTTAATCTTTAGTGTGTTCTTGTTTCCAAAAGCAATCTTTTTCCCGTTTATTTTACTACACTGCAGCTGGTGTTAGTGCCGTGTGGCGGCAGTAGGACGTCTCCCCGTACATCACCATAGTGCAGATTATATTTATTAGCTCACCTGAGCCGAAGGCTCAAGGAGAGCTATTGTGATCCCTCACCGTCCGTCGTAGTCGTCCGTCTGTCCGTCCGTCCACAATCTTTAAACAACATCTCCTCCTAAACCACTGATTGGAATTTGACCAAACTTAACAGGATTGATTCTTGGTTGGTCCACTTTCAAAGTTGTTCAAATGGTTTCGGTCCATTGCATATCTAGGTCACAGGAGCTAAAAATATATTTTTTTAACTAAAAACATAAAAAAAATCGACTTGTCAGAAACCACCGGACCGATTTCCATATAATTTTGCAGAAATGTTCCTTTGGTGACCCTCTACCAAGATTGTTCAGGCCATTTGGATTCGTCAAAAAACATGGCCACCTGGGGGCGGGGCTTATTTTCTCTATGCATCTATATAGAAAAAAATAAAAATCTTCTTGTCAGAAACCACTGGACCGATTTCAGTATAATTTTGCAGAAATGTTCCTTTGGTGATTTTCTACCAAGATTGTCCAAGCCATTTGGATTCGTCAAGAAAAACATGGCCGCCAGGAGGCGGGGCTTACTTTCCCTGGATATCTATATAGAAAACTTAAAATCTTCTTGTCCCAAACCACTGCACCGACTTCCATATAATTTGGTAGAAATGTTCCTTTGGTGATCCTCTACCAAGATTTTTCAAGCCATTTGGATTTGTCAAAAAACATGGCCGCCAGAGGGGCGGGGCTTTTTTCCCCTATACATCTATATAGAAAACTTAAAAAATCTTCTTATCAGAAACCACTGGACCGATTACAATATAATTTTGCAGAAATGTTCCTTTGATGATTCTGTACCAAGATTGTTCAAGCCATTTGGATTTGTCAAAAAAAACATGGCCGCCAGGGACAGGGCTTATTTTCCCTATATATTTTTATAGAAACTTGAAAAACTTCTTGTCAGGAATCACTGGACAGATTTCATTATAACTTAGCAAAACTGTTTCCATGGTGACCCTCTACCAAGATTGTTTAAGTTATCGTGATTCATCAAAAAACATGGCCGCTAGTGGTCGGAGCTCATTTTCCCTTTATATCTATATAGAAAATTTGAAAAAAAAAAAACCTTCTTGTCAGAAACCACTGGACTGATTTCAATATAACTTGGCAGAAATGTTTCCTTGGTGACCCTTTACCAAGATTGTTCAAGCCGTCATGATTTGTCAAAAACATGACTGCTAGGGGCCTGGGCTTATTTTCCCTATATATCTATACAGAAAGCTTGAAAAAATCTTCTTGTCAGAAACCACTGGACCGATTTTAATATAACTTGGCAGGAATGTTTCTTTGGTGACCCTCTACCAAGGTTGTTCAAGCTGTCATGATTCGTCAAAAAACATGGCCGCTATGGGCAGGGCTTATTTTCCCCATATATCTATATAAAAAACTTTAAAAATCTTCTCGTAAGAAACCGTTAGATCGAGTTCAATGTAACTTGGCAGGAATGTTGCTATGGTGACCCTCTACCAAGATTGTTCAAGCCTTCATGATACGTCAGGGGGCGGGGCTTGTTTTCCATATATATCTATATAGAAAATTTTAAAAATCTTCTTGTCAAATACCTCCTGACTGATTTCAATAATGCTTTGGTGACCCTCTACCAAGAATGTTCAAGGAATCCTGATTTGTCATAAAACATGGCTGCTAGGGGGTGGGGCTTATTTTCCCTATAGATCTAAATAGAAAACTTTAAAAATCTTCTTGTCAGAAACCACTGAACCGATTTCAATTTAACTTGGCAGGAATGTTCTTTTGGTTACCCTCTATCAGGTTTGTTCAAGCTGTCATGATTCGTCAAGGGTAGGGCTTTATAGCAATATAAAACACTTTAAAAATATTTTTGTCAGAAACCACTGGACCAATTTTAAAATAACTTGGCAGAAATGTTCCTTTGGTGACCCTCTTTCAAGACTAAGTCAAGTCGTCATGATGTGTTAAAAAGAAAAAAAAAAAACATGGCTTGGCGTGGGTGGTGCGGGGGTGGTGGTGGTGAGGGGGGCGGGGTGGGGGGGGGGGGGGGGGGGGGCAGGGCTATAAAATTTATACATAAATCTTAGAGCAATGAACTTGGCTGAAACTTCAACAGTAAGTATGCAAATATGTTTGCTCAAGTGAGCGATATAGGACCATTATGGTTCTCTTGTTTCCTTTGGGATCATTTGGCCCATTGTGGTATATTTGAAAATGGAGTTCTGCTCATGTATACCCTAGAGGGCTTAAGCAGTGTTGCAATCTTCATTACTGCTTATGAAGAGTCTCAATAAAACCGAGACTCCCATTTAATGCCCCCAACTTCAAAGAAGTTGGAGGGGCATATTGCTTCGGGGGCGTTCTTCCGTTCGTCCGTCCGTTCGTAACGCTTTTTTGACACGTGCATGCTACTGTTTTGAAATGTCTTATATGGATTTCTCATGAAAAAAATAGCCGCCACTATTTTTTTCTCGGCAGGATTGTGCCCCTTTCCTGAGTGATTGCCCTTTGAAAAAATATGGATGCAATCTTGTCAGCAAAATATCTCAAAAACTATTAAAGCTATAGCATTGAAACTTGATGAATAGACTAGTAGTGATGAGTAGACGATCTGATATACTTTTGAATAAATACTTAATGATTTATGACCCTTTGTAATTTTAGGCATTTTACCTTGTCAGCAAAATATCTGAAAACAAAAAAACTATTGGAACTAGAGCCTTGAAACTTGGTAAATTGATTGGTAATGTTTAGTAGATGTCCTGGTTGACTTTTGAATAAATTCTGAAAAAAAAAAAAAAAAAAAAAAAAAAAAAAAGAATTCATGAGTAATGACCCTTTGTAAAGTTTGGCATTTTTCCCTTGTCAGCAAAATATCTCAAAAACTATTAAAGCTAGAGCCTTGAAACTTGATGAATAGATTGGTAGTAATAATTAGATGACATGATTAGCTTTTGAATAAATTTTGAAAAATACTTCATGAGTGGCCCTTTGTAATTTTGGGCATTTTTACCTGGTCTGCAAAGTAGCTTAAAAACTGTTGGAGTTAGAGCCTTGAAACTTGGTAAATTGATAGGTAATGACGAGTAGATGACCTGGTTAACTTTTGAATAAATTCTGAAAAATATCAAGAGTAATGGCCCTTTGTAAATTTGGGCATTTTTCCCTTGTCAGCAGAATATCTCAAATGCTGTTGGAGATAGAGCCTCATAACTTGATAAATAGATTGGTAGTGATGATATAGACTTTGAAGGGGGCTGAAACTATACTAATATTATTCGATATGTAGTATTTTTCTTTCTCGACATGTCCATACGTTTCCTGCATCGTCCTATTTTGCTGTTAAAGATGTAAGATAAACATCGAGGTAACGCCACACACATACAGGTAACGAAGCACAGCTTACCCGAAGCACTGAAAAAAGGAAGAAACGAGGGACAAATATTGACAAAAAAAGACGCCACATACGAAACCACGGACACACGAACAAAGAACTGTAACAGAAGTCCTACCCTGGAAAGGTTATTAGAAAAACTTCTGGTGGGTGTAAACAAGTTTTACTCGCAGGAAACCTCACCCTTAATTCTGATGCAGCTTCTAATTACAAACATATGTCCGGTCCGGACACGGGTTCTCTACCATAGTGAGTGATAGTAATTTTGTATTCCTCTTTTTTTTTCTTGTAAAAAATGACCAAGCCTTTTTATTCTTTTTTCTTCTGTAATTGGTTCCTTTAAAATATATATTGGGTCAGGATAAAGTGTTTAATGATAGGGCCATCAACAGTTGTGGAAAATATTGACACAGCAATTCCTACAAAATGACATATGCGGTGCAGGCTGATCAGAGCCTTCGTTGTCCACCTGAAGACGCTTTGGACGCAATCAGACTGTGTTGATGAACAAGCTGATCTGAGTCTTTGCTCGGCGCATATGCAGTCTTGTAGGAAATGCAGTACCCCGGCTAATATAGGTAGGACTTTGAATGCTGTTATAATGTTGCTGTGAAAATAGTGTATCTAGTTTTAAATCGATTAAACACAAATCAATATACTTTGTCTGTACAAATAAATTCTATAAAGGTTGAGTTTGGAAACAAAGAACACACGAAAGAACGAAAATCGGAGTTTCGGTTTAACTGACTCTTCACGTGACAGCAATATAGTTTGCAGAGTTTCACCGGATTCAGCGGAACTCGATTTTCGAATTATGATAAAAATGTCACTCAAGAACGTGGGCAATTCAGTAAAAAAAAAAAAAAAAAAGCTAATTTCTTCGGATTCGTGTTTACCGAATTAATACGCATGTTCGTGACAGGTATTTCATATCAGTTAAACGCTATGGATTGTTTTCTATATTATACTTGTCATAAAGTTTGAACCAGGTCTGCGTTCAAAATACTCTCGAGAGTTTTTTACCAAATTATTTTGCATCTTTTGAAATCATTGTAAACCCGTCTTACGTGACCTCAAATAAGAGAGAAGCGGTATACATATATAAGGGATTGAATGTATAATATCAAACCAGTAAACATTTCCATATTTTTGTTACGCCATTTTGGTTGTGCCAACAAAAGACTTGAGAACAGTTCGCGGATATTCGCTTCCGTCCGCCGAAAAGTGTCACAACTTAACGGAAATTTTGCTTTTGTTTGTAAGTAACAGCAAAGGTTTCGGTATACTGCACGCAGCCCAGTCCTCCTCACATGCTGTCACTTTTTATTGATGTACAGGACAGGACAGAACATATTGGAAACCAAACATACATAGATGTCATCCATCATGCCTATAAATATGACTAGATAAAAGCATACGAGTAACTAACCATGTAAGATAAATATTTGACCAAACTTCATTCCAGATGTGTAGTGGTACAGAACAATGTGTTTTTTTAACTATTAAATATGACCAAATGTGGAGTTGATAACGTTACAAATATTACATGGAAGACAATGGCCACCCATTAAACATTCTACATAAATCTATAGCGGGCCGTTATCGGCCCATTAGGGTAGCTTACGGGCCGATAACCGCCCGCTATAAATTTATGTAGAATGCTAGCTGGGGCTGTCTTATTATATCGCTCTACATGATGATCTCTAAATTATTGCACAATGCAGTACCTGACAATTTTGGCGGGTGCATTATTTTGTTACCCGTTTTTGCATCGATTGTTTACAATCGACCAAAGTATACATATACAAAAGCTTTCTTAAGGTTGTTGTCAATGTGATTATCATTGACCAATAAACTGTTAGAATGTATGATATCTTGTTGGTAAAGCGTTATATTATGTGACCTATCATACTATATTGTAGTGACATTATCATCATGTCATGACTACCTAAAACTGCTATTTTAAACTCTTACAGTTTCAGGCGAACATCGAATGTCCTGAACAACCTGCGCGGATGCGAAAGCTGGTATTGGTCTTCGCCGTTCGCATATGTCCCTTTTAGAGCGTTGTGGCCCATGTTTCCTCCGTCAAACCTGTGTGCCTTTGCAGTCTGGTTAAATTCTTCACTATTCGTATGTTAGAGCATATTATTTAACTTTTACCATTCTCTATGCTTATTCAGCGGACGACAAATTAGATATATTTTCTGATTTCTCCCAGAAATAGGCTTTAATATTTCATGCGAAGTGTCAAGTAGACAATCTCCTTAGTAGACAATTTCATTAGTAGACAATCTCCTTAGTAGACAATTTCCTTAGTAGACAATCTCCTTAGAAGACACTATGAATGAAATGCTAAAGCCTTTTTTGTGGGAAAAATAAGAAAAATATTTAAAAAATGTCGTCTGCTGAAATTTTCTTATTTCACTTTGAGAAAAAATTCTGATGAAATGTTTACCCAGCATACAGGGGTGCTAATGCAAGTACCGTACTTTCCCTGGATAGTCGGACAGGTATGTCTGGTCAAACATTGCAGACCCAGATCAAAATGCTGAGGCTTACTATATATACATCGTTTGTCATTACGTCAGTGATGTTTAGACGTAACTAAGTCGTCAAATAGGCCTGTTCGTTTTATGTTATGTATAGTGAGGAGGTAGGGACTCCGAGTACTTAGGTTAAGTATGGTAGACCAGGGGCGGAATCAGAGGGGTTTGGGGGGTGGGGATGATTCGGCCGAACCCCACATTGACTCAAAGTTTCATGTTCATGGGAAATTTTGGATAAATATGATAAATTTGGAATACCGTATTTACCCTAAATATTCACATCCTTACTCTTTATCTTATACTTATCTTCCATTTTACTGCCTGTGAGTGGTTTTAAAATTGCTGAATGAGTGGAGAATAGCGTAGACCCTGATTAGACGCCGCGTTGTGTGGCGTCTGATCTGGGTCTACACTGTTGCTAAGGTCTGTCTGCCCGAAATACATAGAGTAAGTACGGTAATTTCATCAAATCAAACCCCCTCAGAAATTATTCTGAATCCGCCCCTGTAGACCAAGATTCTTTGTGATACGAACAGTGCAGATGCGAATATGAAATATTGTTTAGGTTTACGCTGGTCGCACATGGAAAATGTTGAAATATTTTTCTTTCGCGGGCTTCGTATCATCCGTTTGTCACATCATCTGGGAGATGATCTCTTCTCTTGCCAAGAGTTTTGTATACACTCGGTATAATATTTTGCCATAAGTTGAATTCTTTAGCTAGGAAGTAACTCTTGACAGAATCTGACGTCATTTCTGTTGTTATATGGAGGTAGTGTTGTTTAGCTTCGGTATATGCAGGCCAGAACACTTCTAACGGTGTTGGTTTGTTTGGATTCCTGAAGAACATAATAGCATAAAATTTACTGGAACACCTGCATCTACAGTAGGTGTTCTCCACTCACATGAAATATACAATACATGAAAACATCCGAAGAAAACACAACGTTGATACAACGTCGATTCAACGTCTTGACTGAATCAATGTTGAATGGACATTGTTTCAGCGTTGTGTTCCTGTTGGGGTACCATGTTTCCCGAAAGGGTGCCTTGGCACATTTGTGCAGACTGTTCAGACTTATTGGGCACTGTAAAATGTAAATTAATGTAGCAGATGTACCCAAGTAGCCTCATCCCGATGAGGAGACGTAATTTACTCAGTAGCTAGTACTACCTTGTTGAACTCATTAGGGCTGTATGAAATTCACAATATTACACCAATTCTCTATCATATGGACTGTCTGTCCTTCGAAAAAAGGCGCTTCTGAAACGCAGCTGATATTCAGACCTTCTAACAATCTATATTGATACTCAGTGACACTAATGGTTTAAGCATAATTGGTCGAAGTATCTACAGTAACTAGAAGATGTATTGAGTTCTCATTTTCAGTAAAATACGGTACTAAAATATCATTCACTGCATTATGCACTCTATTGCCATAAATCCGAACAAATGTTACAGTCGCTACTATGTGCATATCATCATATTGATGAAGCGGGTCGTTGTCCTTCTTTCATTTTCGGTCAAGTGATATAAATCAATACAGAATAATCAATTATTTAGGTCATTTATTTCGTCAATGAACTTTTATCGAGTTTGGCCTGGTTATGATTCGGTGTGTACTCACGATGTTCATGAACTGGGCCCAGTTGTTCAAAGCATCGTTAGCTTAACAAATTCGTTAGTGGTCAAAATGTTAACTGTTCTAGTAAGTACAATATCTAATTCGCAGGTATTTTTGCTGAAAAAATGTGAGTAGTTTTTGCAACTCACATTTTTTTTCAGCAAAAATACTAGCGTATCTGCCATATTTAACGATCTAAGTTGTAACGATACGTTAACTAACGATATCGTTAGTATTGAACAACTGGGCCCTGGATGTTGACACTCGTGTGTTACATAGGCTGTAGCACAGGGACACGGGTCATGAATGGTTTGTATTTTCAATTAAAACAGAAATATACGAAATAGTACCTTCAGGGTAGTTGTATGATTGATACAACTACTTCTCAATCATACAACTACCCTGATGGTACCATTTCGTATATTTCTGTTTTAATCCGAAACAAAAAAAAGTCAGTCATCAGGGTGTATACTGTTTGCCACTCGTATAGCAAGTTATAGCAAGTTAGATAGTAAAAAGAACTTGTAGAAGAGAAGATTAGGTAAAGAGTAAGATGTCGTCAATTTATCAGATTTATCCAAAATTCCCATGAAAACGAAAATTTTAGTCAAAGGGAGTTCGACTGAACCTCCGAGCCCCCTCTGAATCCGCCACTGCAGGTAAAGCGCTACAAATGCCGGAATAGGATTATGTGACTTTGCTAGCTGATCTGGATCTTTACTGCTCACATATACCCCGAAGACACATTTTCTAATTTATACATACCCTGTCTTAACAAAATTAATCAACATTGTTTGTAGATATTTAGACCGTGCTCTGTAACTGTCCCGGTCCTTGGATCCAAGTTTCTCATTACCAGAAATCAATGATGTAAAACCATTAATTTCCTGGAAAAATACTTGTTCGAGGTCATCACCGTAAGTTGCTATGTTAGACCTGGAGGGGGCCGGTTCTCCATGTCCCGATGACAGAATATCAAACATGTATACATATGTACTTTTGATGTTTTTAGTTAGTGAATGATGGAGGGATATAGTTTTAATCAAAGGCACAGCGAAAAATATATCAGAATATAATTTCACTAATTGACTTTTTCTTTTCTCCATGGAATCGGGTTCAGTCCAGTCTGTGTATCCATGTGAAACGATGCCTTTTACTACTTCCGGTATAGATTCACCTAATTCATACTGTAAGACCATAGATGACAGTTGTTTCTCTAAGGTTTGGTTTAGTTCAAAATGTTCCGGATTTTCTATGCCAAGGAATGGGTTTATGATTGCAAGTCCCTCTCCTGCATTTACCCCACACATAAAATCAACTGAGGTAAATACATCCAGGTCAGCAGGCGACAGTTTTGAATCACCATTTATGAAATGTCTTGATTCTTCTTTAACAAAGTCCCCATCAACAGTCGGAAGAAACGGTTTATCAAATCTTAAAAAGCCATTAGTAAAATTATTTAGTGCTGCATTAAGTATATCTGGCGATTTGTTTCTGATGCAGTCAACCAGCAGACCCGATTTTAGAATATCGCAGTCTACAAGCTTTCCAAACAGCTCGATGTCCTGTCTACTCTTTTTGCCAGACGCACGTGGTATTGATATACTTCCGCTCGCTCCAATAGCTCTTTGGAACAGGCCTTTATTCCCAGCAAAAAGACTTTGGTATACCACACTCGCCAACCCTGCAGATCCTCCAAATAGTGTTACTTTAGCAGCGTCACCTCCGAAGTTCTCAATATTATCGTGAACCCATTTAAGGGCCAAATGCTGATCCCATAGACCATAATTTCCAGGCGCATGCGCATCTCCAGTACTGAGGAATCCCCATAAAGAGAGTCTATAATTTATCGTAACAACAATGACTTTATCGTTCGCAGACAACGTATCTGAAAGATACTGGTCGGAAGATCCACTTACAAAGCCATCACCGTGAATCCACACCATAACAGCGCGGTTTCCTCGGTTTCCTCCTGGTATATAGACATTCAAGTTGAGACAGTCTTCCCCGAACCTTATATCTGTGTCCTCTGGAACGGACAGACTCATCACCTGTAAACAAGCACTTCCAAGTCGTGTGGCATTAAATACTGACTTAAATGCCCCTTTCGGAACTGTTTTCTTAAATCTTAATTTCCCTACCGGTGCCTCAGCGTAAGGTATCCCTAAATACCTATAAACTTCCATTTGCTTCCCATCAACCTGGACTTTTTTGACTGTTCCAATAATTTTTCCCACTCTTGTTGTAACAATTGGAGCATCTTCTGAGAGAGCAGAGTTGCATAACAGGAATAATATTATTAATAATTTTAAACAAAATTCCATTTTTTTTTTTCAGCTAGAGAATGATCCTTATATATCACTAACAAACGCGAAATGAATAATACAGTACAGGCAGTCATGTCACGCGCTGTCAGAAAAAAACCCAAAAAACACCCTTATATCATAGGCGAAGAAAGAAGAAGAAGAAAAAAAAGCAATTTACACATCCAAACAATCTGGTCATAGCTTTCTACTGCCACACCTGCATTCTTAAGGCTCCAGAGAAAGTAATGGTGAAGAGCGAATGTCCTGAGCAAGTTTCATAGCAAAAAATACACAAAGCGGATGTTGTCATTTTCTCGAAACCAGTCTCACTTAATCTCTAACCTTTAAAGTACTAATCAGTTCTGAAGCAGCCGACATTTTATTTTTGAATACTTATTTTTTCAGAGAAATAAAGCTTGACATGTCATGTGAATCGCCTAGCAGACGATTCACATGAAACGACAAGTTTTATTTTCTCTGAAAAAAAAAAAAAAAAAAAAAAATAGGAACTAGAATGTCGTCCGCTACAATTTTGTTCAGCGTTTCAAGTGGTAACATGTTGGGCAATATAGGTAACAGAATAACTCAACCGTTCTACTTTTTCACTTACACAAACAGTGGACTCATGTTGGACTCATGAATTGAATAAGTCCTATACGTGGCTTACGATTTTATTTTTTCGATAACATATTTTGACATACTTCAACACACGCAAATAGTAAATATAAGCATAGCTTAAAATGTCAAATAAAACACATGTATATTTTAAATCAAGTAATCCATATTTAGCAGTGGTATTTAATTCAAATTTAAATATTTAAATCCATATGATGTCCAGCTAGTAAAGACAAAACGCACACTTGGACGCACGCTCGCTCGCACGCACGCATGCATGCACGCACACACGCACGCACATATATATAAGCCTATATAATGTTTATCCCCGCATTGTTCCATTGTTCCTTCAAAATAATATATTGTGAACAGGTGAAAACAGGGATGTGCAGGTCTCTCTCTCTCTCTCTCTCATTTCTTTTTCTGTACTGCATAAGTAGGTCTAGGTCTTAATGGTCGTATTTTTCTTTCCTTCTTTTCTCCATATCATATATTAGAAATTTTATTGCTTACATCGCACCAGATGAAAGGGGAATCCAGAAAAAATATTAATCTATTAATCTTGTTTCTCAACGAAAACCTATATTGTATGTACTCACTAGAAGCGCCCACAACATAAGTTTCCGTTTAGAAATTGCAAAGAAAAAAAAAAATAAAAACGTTAAACTATAATACCCCGCCATGTTGCGGGCCGATAACTCTGTCAAACATTGACGAAATTTGCCCATTAGCAATCCCAAACCAGATTTTCACGATATCAATCCACATACCAAGTTTGGTGAAAATCCATTATGTTCACTCATCCGGAAACGAAAATATGGGCGTGTCTCGGGCAGATAACTCCGTTACAATTTGACAAAACTTGCCCATTAGCAATCCCAAACCAGATCTTCACAATATCAATGCACATACCAAGTTTGGTGAAAATCTATTGATGTTTACTCAAGTTATCCGGAAACCAAAACATGGGCGTGTCTCGGGCAGATAACTCCGTAAATATTTGAGATGATTCACATGAAATGTCAAGTCATGCTTTCTAAAAAAAAAAAAAAAAAAAAAAAAAAAAAGAAAACAATTTGGAAGTGTGACCTTGATGATAAGTGTCTAGTGCACCAGATGGAGCCTACTCCACGCTGCCACCTATCCCTGCTACCGGGGTCCGGAGATGATGGTTATGTTTTCAAATCCCACCAATGCCATCGTTCATCTAGTTCATTTACGAAGACAAGCACTGTGGCCTCCCATCCATCGTACTAACTGCACTGCATGTTGTTTAACCGTGAAAAAAAGCTATCCACAGCGCAATAATAGCCGGCCTTCCACTGTAAAACTGTATACTTGATCTATAAGCCTGTATTTTATTCAGTCATAATTTGTTGTCTTAGTATTTGTCTAATATAAAGCTAATTTTTGTACAAACTGTGCGTTGTATGTACATTCAAAATTATTGTTTTCTACATTTATGTCTGCATAGTTATACTAATCATTGTTTAATAACGTCAATGTCAACACACCATCAGCATTAGGATTACGTACTTTTATTTGGAAATAACAAAATGGCGTCCAAGAGTACAACGTTAAAGATGCCACTTAAAATAGTTTGACGACTTAGGAGGTATGAAGAAATAAAGGTGTATTCAAAATGTTTTTTCTAAACGCAAAATTTAATTTTTGCGCAAGACCCTAAATGTATGTCTACAAAAACGGCGAATTAGATTGGTGATCGGGGCATTTCCTTCTCATATATATCTTCTCATATTTTTTTCAAGGTCAGAACTGGTTTAAAGTGTCCATTCTCAGTCAAATTAGCCTTGTATATATAGTTTTTCTGGAACTGTTTGGCCATTTTTAGAGATTACCATTGGGGCGTACTTTAGAGCTGATCAGATTTAGGAGACCTTGAACCAGTTTTCTAGGTCAAAATGGTTGAAATATAGTTTTCTGTTTTCTCTGAAAACAAATCTAGCCTGTTATAAAATCGTCATAAAGGACCTTAAATCCAGTGGTTTATTTTCTAAAAGCATATACAATAGCTCTCATATATAGCGGTACATGCACAGCCCTGGCTTCTTCAAAAAGCCAACTTGTTCAGTAACTGGTTTCCCAGGATAGAGTTTATTGTTTTTAGCGGCTGGGAAGAAATTCCAATAAGCTAGTTTTCTTTTGTCGAGTTGCACCGGAGACCTATGTTTATTAACTATGTATAGCTTTGCGGTGTCGAATCATAGAACGGGCACCGGACTTACCCGGAAAAGGCATGCTTGATTTACCTTTTTTCTGACTCTTGTTCAATGAATAAAGGCGATTATCAAAAAAAAAAAAAAAAAAAAAAACAACAACAAATAATCAGCCTTTTTTTTTTCCCCCAGTTGTTTCGATAATAATTTGCTAGTAAAAGGTGTTATGATACTTATAGTTTTTGAACAGTATGCATGCCCTAAAATAAGATTCTGTAAAATTACATTTTTTGGGGACTTGATACACAGGGTAGAGTTTTCGCAGTTGTTTGCATGGGAGACAACTTTTGTGACTTCCTGTTTGCATTTCTATATGCCAATCCCCTTCTGAAGAGGGGGCCACTCTAAAAAAGAATTTGTCCCCAATGCCCTCCTTTTAAAGTGAGTCTCTTTTCAGACGAGAGACAAAAACAGTGTTGACAGAGTTGCCTCCCTTGAAAGTCTATCCATTCCCTTAAAAAGAATAAATATATTTATCATAAAAATAATCTCAGCATATAAATATCTCACAAAGCTTAAAGCCTTTACACTATTATCATTTAATTGATAACCTTTAACGTTCTAACTTAGCTGCGCAGCCTGCTAGTTTGACATGTGGAGTCCAGTTAACATAATTCACTAATACATCGATATGAGTTCAATAAATAGATCAAGACCTTGACACTCATCCATACTGACATTATACAAGGGTAAAAACTAGAATGATCTAGCCCGGGTTATGAAAATTTATCTTAGCCTGGGTTTTGAAAGATTTATCTTAAGTCATAAGTATTTGTTTATTAACCCTTTTCCTGCTGCACCCTGATATACCCTGCCTTTGCTAACAGTGTAGCTCCAGATCAGTTGGCTTAAGACCACTACCTGGATCTGTAATGCTTGCCGTTCAGTATGTGAATTTATATCAACAATCTGGATCAAGGAATCTAACTGGCTGACAATTAGAAGTTGGTATGGCATCTTAATTTATTCAGCATGATAAGGGTCAACTATCCCATCTATATTTTCTCAGTACCATTATTGAACACTTCCGACTCTGTCAATATTACTTCCGAGTTCTGTCAATAATACTTCCCAGTTCTGTCGATGATACATTCGAGTTCTGTCGATAATACTTCCGAGCTCTGTCTATGATACTTCCGAGATCTGTCGATAATACTTCCGAGTTCCGCGATAATACTTCCGAGTTCTGTCGATGATACTTCCGAGTTCTGTCGATGACCATTCTTATATTATGTTAACACACCTACGTAAAATGTAAACTTCTTAGCCATAGCTGTAGATGCGCCAATATTTTAACCAACAATTTGATATGCTTCTGATTTCTCCACTGATACATATGCTGTGTGTGCTCTTTAGAATCGCATCTGCTAGGCGCTTCTAATGAGTACAGACAACATATGTTTTGTTAAGAGATCAGGAACATATAAGTCCTTGTATCTAGAGCTATGTACGTTAGGACATTTTCACAATATAATACGGCAAATAAGGTTTAATTTGGTTATTAAGCAAGTTAGGACCAAGTTTTGCTATAAAATGTTGCTAGACATTCAAGTTGATGTGTTAGTTTAAAACTGCAAGATTATAAAACAATCCACTTAATAATATAGACCCCTGCATACCTCTGATTTTAAAATATATTATTAATCAACTAAGTACTTATTGTTCAAATATGTGTCAAACAGCCTGCATAATACCAATGCAATGCTTGGCATGATTTCTATACAGTTTTTGCCCGGATTTATACGAATGCTAATACTGAAAGTTACAAGGATTTAGGGGATAAAAACCGAGTTGTCCAGGAAGACCAATATTTTACGGTATAAACCGGGCCAATGTTTTACGACATTAACCAGTCGATAAGACTTTAAACACAGTGATAGTTCTTCTGTTTATTGCTTAAAGTGCATAAAAAAGTTGATTAATAAAAATGTCATGAAATGGATGTTTTCACATGGGCCCTGTTACAGGTCCTCGGCTAGTCGTATTGGCCAATACAGCAATCGTCAGGCCCATACGACTGCCCTTGGACATAGGGCCAATATGATAACATCAATTTAATAACGCTATATTATTCAGGGGGACGTGGGAGAACACAGTACAGTCGAACCTCAATGGCTCGATCATCTTTGGGACCATAGAAATTTATTCTAATTATGGGTAGTTCGAGCCATTAAGGATTAATCATAGCGCCAGGTTAGATGACAAATGGGAATGATATTAGGATGACTTTTCGATCTTCATAAAATAATGATATATTGTGTGTACTCATTAGAGTCGCCTCAATGAGGTGATTTTAATGAGTATACACAACATACATTTCATGATAAAATAAGAAAATGACACCTAAAATATCCATAAATATTTGCTTTCTTCGGTTGTCAAGAGAATTTCCTAGGGACTCAAAAACAAATTCAAATTAGCCATGGTAAACGAATCATCGTTGTTCGAGTCATCGAGGTTTTACTATACACAGAAATACACCCGGGTGATTTTTACTACTACAGATCGTTCTAGGGCGGTGACCTGATGTCATTTGTTCTTGGATGCTTGTGGCTGCTTGCTGCGTTTTGCTTTGTTCGTTTTTTGCCCTGTTCATTGTCTTATACTGTTGTTTTTGATGGATTCTGTCTGGCTAGCATTGTGATCACCTCATTTTTAGCCAATCAGATTACTTGATCCGGATTTTTGCTATAAATTCACATACTTAAAGCCAAACAGTGCTGATCCAGATCAGTTGGCTTCTGAAGAAGACGTTTCTGTGGAGGCCCAACTGATACCTAACAAATTGTAAGTATACACTACCTTGTGTATTCAGGTTGAAATCACAAAAAAAGCAAAAAAAAAAAAAAAAAAAAAAATTTAAAACAGAAAGCAGAATGTTTATTTTCTCATGCACATATGCAAACATGACATCACTAGTGACAATCCGGGTTGTTTTCTGCTTTTAAGGGAGAGTACCCCGTTTTCCTGTCGGACATAATTTTTAAATTTCGCATGCATTCTGCGTTTTAAATAAATATTCTACCGTTTTCTATAGCCTTTATAAGAAGGTATGCGGAAACCGAAAAACACAAAAAAATGTTCGATTTTTTGTCCAATATGGCCGCTACAATAGTACTGTAAGAAAACGTTTGATTGCAATTTTTATGACACCTATTTGAATACGTTTTCAATTTTACCAGACATCTTCCGGGCGTTCGTGCTTATGATTTTTTAAATAAAGAGTGCTGTACTTACGTAAGTCTTAAACATGCATGCTGAGGGAATCGCCGCGCATTTCTTCATGCCCATAACTCAAAACCTTTATTGACGAACTACAATGTATACTGGGTTAGAATGTATGAAGATCAAACATAATAACTGACGTAATTTCCCAAAACAAAAGTGTTCATCAAAATTCCATAAAATACACGCCGTTTTACAAAACACGACAAGAATTTTAAACAATCAGTGCTAATTTATATTCAGACATCAACCGTACAGATTAATTTATCACAGGTTAGGTGTATATTGGGCGTATTTTACTTGTTAGTATATAAATGTGTAATATACGCTTAATAGAACTTACAGTTGCTTGGCAAAACTCTAAACCAGTATCATGCCAAATTCATGCGTTTCTCCAAAATGCAAATAGTTTCGCAATGCTATACAGCGGTTTTGAACCAATATTCAATATTATATCAGCCGTATATATTTCCGATTGTATTCTACGTTTTTTGCAAATTACAAGAATTGAGAAACCCGACTATTAGACCATGTATTGTCTCCTGGCGATCCTAAATTAAACAGCTGTTTGTTTACTTATGGTTTACAGCTGTCATCTTTTTCACAATACCCTGGGGTTGTTTGTTTCTTGACTTCATCAAAGGCTTTGTAAACAATCGGAATAACGTTTCTCCACATGTTGAATTCTCTAGCAAGGAAGTAGCTCTTCACCGACTTTGACGTCATTTCCCGTGTAATATGGAGGTATTGTTGTTCTGCTTCAGTAAACCTTGGCCAAAACATTTTAACTGGTGTAGGTTTATTCGGATTACTGAAGAAGAGAATCAAAACATCAGATCAATATGTCACTCATATCTCACATATAAACATATAGATAGTTTAAAGGCTGATGATACTTTTGGTATAACAGAAAGGGCAAAAAACATCACTTATTGTCAGCAATTTACTCTAAACTGAACTTCCCCAGAATTTTTGGCAATTATTTTCTTTTAAAAATAATTAGTAAATGTACTCGGACCATGAATATATATGCCCGCAATGACATATTAAAGAATCTAAAATCGCTTTGTTAAATATAGGCTATATTTTATCGTGGAAATATATATTAAAATATAAAACAAAACTTTTAAACTTTTTACATCATAACTGCTATTAAATTAATATGTAATTATCCCCCGTGACAGAACTTGACTACGTTGCTAACTTCAAAGGGAGGTAAATTTAAATTTTACTGAGTTGTCGCCGCTGATATACCTATTTCCCTTAAAGATGGTAGATCGAGATTCATTCACTGAAACGAATTGAAAGTCTGAAATCATTTAAAGCGGGATGCTTTTAAATTAAAAATGCTTAGTAGAAACCTTTTCTGTATGGTAGGGAAGAAAATAGTATGATACCTTAGAGGTGCATCGAATCACCTAATATATATATATATATATATATATATATATATATATATAAACAAACGTAAATGCTCCACAAGCCTTGATATAAGCATACACAGGCTTTGGTGAATACAGCACGTTCTAAAGCATCCGAAAACGTTTATAGCTTTTTTTATGTTATGCTATTTATTTGAAATGATAAGGAATTATCTTTCTGTCATTTGTCAAATGATTTATAATACAGTCTTATGATGTACGTACTTAAGGCTCCATGTTCCTTAAAAAAAGACATTTTATTATCCAAGAAAGATTTAATAAAATGATATATGGTATCAATACAATCATGAAATGTGGCACCTGTCAGCCTGTAAAATTTCAGTTAGTCTCTCGTCCTTTAAATGAAATGATTTATAGTATCTCTGAATTAATGTTGACAACAATAATACAGATAATAATAATACGATAAAAACCATTTCATTGTGGATCAATACAAAAAAAAAAACAAAAAAACAAGAGACTAACTGAAATTTTACAGGCTGTCAGATGCCACATTTTATGATCGTATTAATACTATATATCAAATTATTAAACCTTTCTTGGATAAAAAAAATGTCTAGTTTTGAGGAATATGGAGCCTTAAATGGGACGATTTCTTAGTAGTGTTTTCTCCAGATTTTATAAGAGTGACATGGTATTAGTCTTACTCTTTGTTGCTTTGTGGTTTATTCTACGAGGCGATTTGTTTTATGTCTTGCCTTGTGTTATTTTGTTCTTGTATTTTTCAGTGCTGTTAGCATTGCGATTACCTCGCTTGGGGAAGAGAGAGCTAGTCTTGGTGCTTTTCTTGCGTTTGTTCGATTTGCGCTTGTTTGGTTTTGCCTGTTTCCTCTTCCTCTTGGTGTCTGGGATGGGCTGTGGTTTGTGATTGTGTCACTCCCTGGACTTTTCTCTTACCCTTTTTTCCTATATGCTTCTCACACGCCAAATCCCATCTAAAAGGGTTCTATTTAAGGGAAGTAAATTCTTTCCTTTTAGAGAAGATCCTTTACATTTGCGTCCCCTGACAGTGTATCAGTTCCCGTTCATAAAGTTAATTTGATATCAGCATTCAGTGTGAATGCTTGTATGTACATATCATATAGTTTGTGAGTGTTCTGCTTTAATGAACGCAACCTAGGATGTATTCAGAAGTGCGAGACTACCGCGACTGCCCTCGATCCCTACTCCTACCGGCGCTTGTTATTAGGTACAGGGTCTTGGGCAAAACGTTTGCGTTTACTTCTACAAGCAGAACACTCTCGAATGTTTTCACAAACTATAAATCATCTTTTCAACGATTAATTGTAAACCCGTCCTAAGTTTAAAGTATTCTTTACACTCGTTGACGAGACTTGATGTTAGATCGATTAAAAATGTATTCGTCAATATAAATTTCATATAGTCTTGTAAACATGATATCAACGCAGTAAACATTTCCATATTATTGTTGCAAACAGAAAAAAGGTAAGAGAAAAGTCCAGGGAGTGCCACAATCACAAATCGAAACCATTCCCAGACACCAAGAGGAAGAGAAAACAGACAAAACCAAACAAGCGCAAATCGAACAAACGTACGAACAGCACTAAGATTAGCTCTCTCTCTCTCTCTTCCCCAAGCGAAGTAATCGCAATGCTTAAAGGACTGAAAAACACAAGAACAAAACAACAAGGTTAGACAAAAAAACAAATTGCCTCGTAGAACAAACCATAAAGCAACAAAGAGTAAGACTAACACCTGGACCACCGTCTTAGAACGGTCAGTAGAATAAACCATCGGGGGCGGGGCGTGGGGACAGGGGGGGTTAAAGCACTTTTACAGTTAGCCAACTTCACCCTGGGTCCAGATGCTACTCTTAATACAGACAGAAATACAAAAAAAACTGGAACAGTGTTTCCGGAGGAAAACGAATGTCCCCCACCAGTTTGAACAGACCTATCGTTGAAAAAGTTTGTAACTATACTTTATCTTTTTTTTTTTTTTTTTTTTTTTTTTTTTTTTTTGTGTGTGTGTGTGTGTGTGTGTGTGTGTGTGTGTGTGTGTGGTCGATGGGGGGCATTTTCCAAAATCTAAGCCCTAGTCTGACCTTAAAATTGGGGTCAAGGTCACCAAATTCTAATCAGTTCTTGTCCCAACAATTTTGCTGTACAAGTTATATACATCCATTCATTCTGGAAATAGGGTGCAGAAAAGCCATTTTCCATTTCCAGCAATCTAAGCCCTACTGTGACCTTGAAAATGGGGTCAAGGTCACCAAAATCTAATCAGTTCTTTTTTTTCATGTCACAAAAATATAGTTGTGTGAGTTTGGTAAAAATCCATCTAATCCTTATGAGACAGGGTGCAGACAAACCATTTTCCAACAATCTAAGCTCTTTGTGACCGTGAAAATGGGGTCAAGGTCACCAAAATCTAATCAGTTCTTTTCCATGTCACAATAATATAGATGTACAAGTTTAGTTAAAATCCATCCATTCATTCTGGAGATAGGGTGTAGATAAGCCATTTTTCAACAATCTGAGGCCCCCCCCCCCCACCTGTGACCTTGAAAATGGGGTCAAGGTTACCAAAATCTTCTCAGTTCTTGTCCCTGTCTCAACAATATAGCTGTACAAGTTTGGTCAAAATCCATCCATTTATTCTACAGACAGGGTACGGAAAAGCCATTTTCCAACAATCTAAACCCTACTGTGACCTTGAAAATGGGGTCAAGGTCATCAAAATCTAATCAGTTCTTTTTCATGTCTTTTTCATGTCACAACAATATAGTTGTGCAAGTTTGGTCAAAATCCACCCATTCCTTAATGAGATAGGGTGCAGATAAACAATATTCCAACAATCTAAACCCTTGTGTGACCTTGAAAATGGGGTCGAGGTCACCAAAATCTAATCAGTTCTTTTCCATGTCACAATAATATAGATGTACAAGTTTAGTCAAAATCAATCTATTCATTCTGGAGTTAGGGTGCAGACAAGCCATTTTCCAACAATCTGAGCTCACCTGTGACCTTGAAAATGGGGTCAAGGTCACCAAAATCGAATCAGTTCTTTTCCACGTCTCAAAAATATAGATGTACAATTCAAAATCCACCCATTCATTCTGGAGATAGGGTGCAGACAAGCCATTTTCCAACAATCTGAGCCCTCCTATGACCTTGAAAATGGTATCAAGGTTGCCGTCGCGCAATTAAAGAGTGAAGCATAGCCATCAACGATGACTGGGTTGCATATGTAAATTTTATTTGCACAGGCCGTCATTTTGGTTGCGCCAAAAGACAGCTCAATATATTGTTTTAGGATGCTCGCTACCGTCCGACTTAAACTAAAACAACCGAACGGGAAGTTTGCTTAAGTTCACAAACGTCCGCAAACGCTTTGTTTTTGCGAACGCAAGGCTGACCAAACTGACCTATACCTTTGACCTTTCGATTGTAATAATTTTGAGTAAATGTTTACTGCGTATGCCGGTATTATAGACCGACCACACTGACCTGTAGCTTTGACTTGTTGATTATATGTATAAGACGCACTGCATAAACGGGCATTATCTGTAAAAGATGAATAAAAGTTGCTTCACGTGGAATACGGGAATTTCTTACTGCCATATTTAAATTACACAGTGAATACATGCATATTGAATACAAAAGTGTAAACGATGGGAGGAGTGGTCGGTCTTTACCTTTGAAAATGAACGAACGTGGATGCGTAAGAATTTCGGACTGTCACGCCTGCATTATACAGTGGAGGGATTCTTATGAATATTCAAAGAAAAGGTCAGAGCGACAGGTGAACTTGGTCGATCTATACTCCCATTTAATAATAACCAAGCCACAGTTGGCGCAGCTCATGTTTATTGTTCACATGTACTTCGAAGACGCTTTCCAACTAGACGTAGCTCATGTTTACACTACTGTAACAATGGACCGTAAAAATCGCCGAAAGGTCTGTGACTTTTTCACGGTTATGTGACAGCCCCGTGACTTTAGATCATGACACCTTGGAGTTTTATTTCTAGCCGACCACGTGAAAAAATGAAATGCCATGAAAAGTTCGTAAAAAAAGGACCTGTCAAAATCACGGGAGCATACAAATGTAATGTGAAAAGTTCATGTAAAAAAGAGACTTAACAATTTCATTGATTTTTCACGACCTTACTGAGATATCAAAATTGTGATTTCAAACAGTATCTCGAGAACTATAAGAGATAGAACAAATCTGACAACAAGGACGCGAAATAACTCAAATTATACCGTGCAATGATAAGTTAATGAAAGCAATATGATATGCAACGACACCCCGCCGTCCCACCAAAACACACATGGCAGAAATTCATCATTTTTTTTTTCACAGATTTGACACCATGGTTTCAGGTGGCACCTCTGAACGACCTTTTCAATGACCTATCATAATTTTCCAGTGAAAACTTCTGTGAAAGCTACTCAAAATTTCACCAAGACAGGGGTTGAAATAAGGTTTCTGAAAGTACTTGCCCGGGGTGGGGGGCCGGACAAGTTGGATTTTATTTCAGCTTGCCCCCAGAAGTTTGAACTTGCCCAAGTATTTTGCTTCCTTAAGGTCATGTTTTCTGTCGTTTTCTCTGTAAAACTTTATACCTTTGCACCCCATATGCAGGCTGGATCCATACAGCCTTTAACCAACATATGTATCTGTAATTATTGTCCGTTTTTGTTACATTTGCAGCAATAAGATTGTTTTAGATTCAGATTTTTACGGTATGGGCAATAAACAGTAAAGGAAGACAATTTTGGGTAAAAGTTAATGCCAAATTTAATTAACACTCAGCTATAAACAGCAGTCATGAACCATTTCATTCTTCTCCAACCTAATCAGATGCATTACACAAGTGTTTAAGATCATGGCTTTGAAGCTACTAACCTCACTAGGACTACAAAGCAGCTATAGTGATGTTTGTAAACTTCAAAGTCAAGTTCTTACTGACTGGTTTGTGTGAAACTAACTTCTTTGTAGTGCCACTGAGGTTAGTAGCCTCAAACCCATTCCCTCAAACACTTGTGTAATGCTAGTTAAGTTTCCTGTGAGGTAGAACCAAAATGACTGAATTTTATGCAACTGAATAATTTCATAATGAATTTGTTTTTAATAATTATCTGCATTCCTGCTCCAGCTGATTTTTCATGACTGTAGAGACTGTCCTTCCTAAAAAAAGTTTGAACCGCTCACAAATACCCATGTAGTCTCAAACTGAGCACAAATTTGACGTCATTAGATCGTTTTTCTTGTGAAACCAGTAACCAGGCAAATTTGTTAGGCCATTTCTGCTGAAACGATCTTTTTTTGCGGGTTTTCTTCGCACTTTCGCTTTTGTTCTTTTTTTGCCTCGTCAGATTTTCTTCTTTTCGGGCCGCTTGCCCCATAAAGAGGCACTTGATCCGATTTTGTAATGTCAAAAATCGGAAACATCACTTTTGCAGCCATCTTGTTTGATGGTCAAACTTATTATTATCGCATCGTTTGATTGGATAAACGAAACATCACGGGGAGAGAAATTGCAAAATCGACCAATCAGAGAAGCTGTTCTAAAACATTAAAAAAAAAACTGAACGTGATGTATAAAACTATCGAAATCAACGAAGATGAACCGGAATTGTGACTTGCCCGGCGGGCCTACCACCAGCAGAGTCTGCTTGCCCGATGCTGAAACAGCACGGGTCGGGCAATCGGGCATCCGCTTATTTCAACCCCTGCAAGATTTTCACCTTTTCATGAAGCCTTCCTCCCGCAGTCTTATTGATCAAATATACTTCAAAAAGGCATTCTTACGCGACGCAGCTCGTGTTTATTGTTTGCATGGACTTCAAGGCTGCAATCTTGCTAGACGCGGCGCATTTTTATTGTTGGCATGTAATTCGAAGATGAATTCTTGCTCAACGCAGTTCATGTTTATTGTTGACATACACTTCGAAGGTGAGTTCTAGCTCAACGCAGCTCAGGTTCATTGTTCTCGCTCGACGCAGCTCATACTGTTAGCCTGTACTTTGAAAACACATTCTCGCTCGAAGCAGCTTACGTTTATTGTCGCATGGACTTTGAAGAAAAATTCCCAGTGAATGCAGCTTATGTTTATTGTTCGCGTGAACATCGACACACTCCCGCTCGACGCAGTGTTCGCATGTACTTCAAAGAGGTATTCTTGCTCGACACAACTCTTGTTTTTTTGTTCGCATGTGCTTCGAGACGCATTCAAGCTGGATGCAGCTCATGGTTATCGTTCATATGTACTTCAAGAGGCCTTCTTGTTCGACGCAACACGTTCATATTGTCGCGTGGATTTCGAAATAGCATCCTTGTTTGACGCAGCTCATGTTTATTGTTTGCATGTACTCAAAAGTGCATTCTTGCTCGACGCAGAGCATGTTTATTGTTGGCACCCACGAATTCTCGTTTGACGTAGCTCCTGTTTCTTTTTTGCAGTGGTTAGCATGTACTTTGATTTACCATAGCAATAAAAATCTAAAAGCCTTAAAGTTTGTAACTCGGAAGCTTACAATATTTACCCAGTCTTTGCAAAGTTGCTCCACATAGTAATCAAATATTCAGAACTTTCTCTGTCCCAATTCGTGGGCTTGAAGTCCTCCTTCCCAGCCGTATACGATAAAAAGCCATCTGATTCCTCGAAGAAGACATATAACAGTTCGTCTTCGTGGCTTGCCCTCTTGCCCCAGGAAGGTGCCGGTAAAGCTCGTGCTGAGGGAAGTACATCAAACACGTACATATACGTACTTCCAGAATTTTGAAACAACGAGTTATGTTGGGAAATAGTTTCAGTTAAAGGAACAGAGAAAAACATATCAGTATATAGTGCAATTAGTTTGTTCCGACGCTTTTCTATATTTTCAGGGTTACTCCAGTCTGTATACTCATGCACAATAAGGTCTTTGACTAGTTTTGGTACGTCGGCCCCTAATTCATATGGTAACATAAAGAGTAACATCTCCTCGAATAAGGTCCTGTTTGGTTCAAACTGGTTCATGTCTGCTACACCTGCTACTGGAGTATTCATTGAAGCGAGTCCTTCCTGTGCATTAATTCCCGACAGGAAATCTAGTGAGGCAAAGAAGGCTCTGTCATCTGCGGAAGTATCCGAGTCACCTGTTAACAAATCTTTGGCAGGTTCTTTAACGAACTCCCCATCAACAGTTGGTATGAAAGGCAAATGGATTTTCACAAGTCCATTTGTGAAATTATTCACTGTTGCATTAAGAGTATCAGGCGGCGTGTTTCTTATACATTCAATCAGTGGCCCAGATTCAGTCTGTTCACAGCCAATAAGCTGTCCAAGCAACTTTACGTCCTGCTTTGGAGTTTTACTACTGGCCCACATTCCTGAAATACTGCCACTCTGACCTATCGCTCGCTGGAAAAGCCCTCGATTGCCCGCAAAAAGGCTTTGATACACCACACTGGCCGAGCCCGCAGATTGTCCAAATATTGTTACTCTTCTGGGGTCTCCACCGAAGTCTGCAATATTATCGTGAACCCATTTTATTGCCAGATGTTGATCCCAAAGTCCGTAGTTGCCTGGAGAATGTTCATCTTCACTACTAAGAAATCCCCATACGGACAGTCTATAATTAATTGTAACAACAATAACATTTCCGTGTGCAGATAAAGTGTCCGATACATATGGCGCTCCAGCCCCACAAACAAACGCCCCACCGTGAATCCAAACCATAACAGCTAGTTTCTCCTGTTTCCTTGCCGGAATGTAGATGTTTAAGTTCAAACAATCTTCACCTGCTGCCAGTTCCTTGTCGTTGGAGAGTGGGGCAAACAGCATTTGCAAACAAACTTGTCCATACTGTGCGGCTTTGAACGGTGACGTAAAAGCCTTCTTTGGAACCGGTTTCTTAAACCGAAGTTCATCTACCGGTGCCTCGGCATACGGTATTCCGAAAAATCTATTCACTGTCACCTGCTTTCCATAAGCGTTGACTTCTTTGGCTGTTCCAATTATGGTTCCAACCTTTGTCGTAACGGTAGGAGGATCTTCGGAATCGTCCGACATAATGCTGCGCAAGAATGCCAAGAGAAACACTAAGAGAATAAGCTTCATTTTTTTCTAAACTGAAATACACTAATCCAGGTGTATCTAAACGTGTAGCCTGACAGTATAAATACACTCTGTACATAGTTGTCGTTTGGGCCAGTTATGCAAAAATGTGCCTTCGGACATGCAGACAGCGAATGTTCAGATCAGCCTGCGCACTGCACAGACTGATCAGGGCCTCGATGTCCGCTAACAGAATCATTGGATATTGTAGTATATATCGACTGCAGTATATAGGTGATGCGAGTCTGAGCTGCATTGTCCACACAAACGACGAACACACAATTTCGTGTGGCGCATAAACCTTTCTATTGATCAGAATTTACATGATATTTAAGTGATAATACAATGCACTAACCGACATTCGTGTAAAACCATACAGACCTTCTTTCATACCTGTGTCGCCTTAACACCAAATGCATATCAGAAACCCTGAAGCGCTTGTGCAGATAATTTGCTGCAGACGATACTCTAAAGTTATTTTTTATTTTTTTTATTATTATTATTTTTCAGAGAAAATAAGTAATATAAATCGTCTACTTGAAATGTCAAGCCTTTATTTTCTTTGGAAAATATAGAATAAAATCAAAGTATTGTCTGCTTTATTAGTTGTGATAAGCGCTTTAAAGATTAACATTTGATCATGTGAAATATATATCGCAAAATGAGTACTTAATTGTGAACAATGACGGCCTGCAATAGTCGACAATAGGATCTACAGTTGTAAGTGAACAGTGAAAACAATTAACACGCGTTATGCACCCTCAGAGTATGCACCCTTTCTCAGTGATGAAGCCAATAGTAAACCGATGCAAGGTGGAATATGCAGTCATGAAATGAACTAGTAAATTCATTTACAAAATTACCTAAATATAAATTCATTAATACATGTATCTTCAAATAAATTTACAAAATACAGATACCTTAGTCTAGGCCTTATTCGTTGGCATCATTCTCCTTACCAACATTTCATGCAGACCATCGTCAGCCAAACCGACCGTTCAAAAGTATACCAATAGCGAAACAGTCTGTTTCCCTTCATAAATGATATTACAATGCATGCAATAAAAGTCTTACGAACAACACCAAGGCTATGCCACGCGGTCTGAAAATATTCCGCATAGTTAAAAACAGATTCATTTAAACACGTTTCTACAACTCTGTTTTAAGAGTATATATATATATGCAGTTCTTAAGGTATGGTTAAACCAGATGATGTGCAGATAATAGATATATTCAGAAGCGCCTGCTTATTATCACACCTGGTAATATCGTAAGGGATAGCCTGTGGTTATATGCACTCAAAATCTTTACGCGAACGTCCAGCCATGACTTACGAGACATCCAAATGTCAACAAACGGTAAAGTTTTCCTGATTTATTGATTTTTCGTCAATTTCATAGACATATTTTGAAAAAAAATCGGACGATGCCATTCCCAGCAACTTTCATTTCTACGTCGGAAAAGATAGGTCTGTGGGCTTGGAAAAACAAGCGGCTAATTTTTATTTCAATTTCACACGGAGATGGGTAGCCCGGTGTCGCGTGAGATGCTTAAGACCATGAGATGTTTCAGAACGCATGCGCAACGGAAGCGGATATCAAGTGGGGCAAAAGGTGTGAGATTTGTTAGAATTTATCTGCCCCAATATTGGCTTCCTATTTTACTGTTGTCTATATAAAGTACATTTTCTTTTCTCCGTGCTGCGTTTGAATTTAGAATACCCAGATGAATTATGGAGGTATTTGTCTTGCTACCGATGGGTACTAATTGTGCACCGTTACTTGCCGACTTGTTTTTATACTCGTATGAGGCGGAGTTTGTACAAAGTCTCCTCCAAGCAGGCAAGAAACACCTCGCACAACAATTCAATTTCACCTACAGATATATAGATGATGTATTGTCTCTGAAAAACACAAAATTTGCAGAGTATTTAGAATTCATCTACCCACGTGAACTTGAAATAAAGGAAACAACGGAGACTTCAGCCTCCTCCTCATACTTGGATTGTTATCTCTACATCGACAATGGAAAGCTTACTTCTAGGCTTTACGACAAACGGGATGACTTCAATTTTCCCATCGTTAACTTTCCTTTCCTGAGCAGTAATATCCCTTCTGCACCAGCATACGGCGTTTACGTTTCACAGTTAATCCGTTATGCCAGAACTTGTTCAAATTATCAGGTGCATGCTAATCTACGGTATTCCCGGTATCCATGTCCCGGTATTCATAAAGGTTTATGTGTTTGACACAGTACAACATCAAAAGTACTCGGCAGATTTTAATAATTTAAATACCAAATTAACGGCAATAATCTAATCTACAAAATAATGATATTTGATAAAAAAATACATTTGTTGCTGATGTTGCAGGATGGTGTCAAAGTCCCGGTATCGAGATTCACTTGTCCCGGTATCCATAGGGGCATACGTCTTTGACATGGCATAACATCAAAACTACGCGATCGATTTTAATAAATTAAACACCCTATAAAAGGCAATACTCCAGTCTATGCAAACAATATAAATTTGTAAAAATATGTCAGTTGCTGATGTTGTGGCATTCTGTCAAAGTCCCGGTATCGGGGTTCACATGTCTCGGTATCCATAGGGGCATACGTCTTTGACATGGCATAACATCAAAACTACGTGATCGATTTTAATAAATTAAACACCCTGTAAAAGGCAATACTCCAATCTATGAAAACAAATATAAAGTTGTAAAATATATCAGTTGCTGATGTTGTGACATTCTGTTAAAGTCCCGGTATCGAGGTTCACATGTCCTGGTATTCATTGCGGTCAAAATTACTTAATTGATATTAATAAACTAAACAGCCAATTAAAGGTAATGCTCCAATCTATAAAATAATTATAAACATAAAAAAATGTCAGTTGCTGATGTTGCAGCATTTTGTCAAAGTCCCGGTATCGGGATCCAAATGTTCGGCACATGTTGAAGCAAACCGCCAATTTGAGCTATTATTATTAGTAGTAGTAGTAGTAATATATACAATACAATACAAATAACTTTATTCAGCATAAAACATCATACAATGTTTGTAGCCAAAGTAATACAATGTTTCGTTTACCGAAGAGCAAAATTGCAAAGGTCAAAATATCATGTGAATATAAATATGCTTAAGAGGCATACAATAAAAGTATCCTAGCATTATTTAGAACTTACCGCCCTTTGTGCAATTTCAGTAGACGGCCAATCGCTGACATCCCTCAACCTCCACAAGAAATGGTCTCGACATCTCATGCGAATTGTCTCCTCCGACACCTCCACAAGAAAATATTCTCGACATCTCATACGAATTGTATCCTCTGACAATTCGCATGAAATGCCAACGTCCCTCTCTGGTATGGACAAAAAAAACCCCTACAATATCGTCCGATGAGGTTTTACCCAAAGTGCTAAGCACTAAGGCGAATTTTAATGACAAAGAAGATATATTTAGCTAAATTAATAATTTTAATCTTTACAGAACAGACCAACTGACTGACTGACTGTCTGACTAACTAAATAAATGGCTGAATGGATGTTTTGTCCGTTATAATTCATGTTTGCGTCGCAATCAGTTTTTAACATTACGAATGTCCTTTTTACTAGGGAAGAGTTGTTTTGGTGAAGATTTTTATCCAGTATTTAATCATAATTGTTTTCCGGAACACCACAAGTAGTAGTGGTAGTAGTAGTAAAAAATTGAGCCGTCACATGAGAAAAGAGCACTTAGAGGTATCCGACTTGTATATATGGGAACCCCTAATGTGGCCAAAGACATAGATTTTCGCCTGAAGCTTCATCAATGTCCCTACTACCTAATAATAATTATAATAATAATAAGAATAATAATAAGAAAAAGAAGAAGAAGAAATATTTTTTTTTTCCGTTTCAAAATAAAGTACGAAATGATGAAAAAAAAAAGTTTAACTGAAATTTAAAATGTAATGAACTAAATGCAGATCGTTTCACGCATCATTTATCACTTAACGAACCGATTATTTGTTAACGATGAGTAATTAACTTCATTAACTTCAATAATGACCGCCAGGTGCGAATACTTAACGTGAACACGCCTTTCAAAAATTTCTATTTTCATTACTATAATAATTTTGTATATTTTTAATCGAATTTACTGATGCATTATAATGTTGTAGTTAATGTTTTTTTTGGGTTTTTTTTTTTTGTATTATTTATCTATTTGTTTTGTTGTTTTTTTTAATTTGTTTTCATCGTTTTCGGAACATTTATGAAAATTGCTGAATGCGTAATAAATGGGGTAGACCCTGATCAGACGTCGCGTTCTCGGGCGTCTGATCTGGGTCTACACTGTTTGGAATACTTCAAAACAATTTAAATCACAAGCATCTCCGAGTGCTCAAATTCAATTTGACGGCAAAAATCATTGGACAATGAGTTTTCAGACTCCTTTAGACCCAGATACAGTTTATTACGGATTAAAAAAATTATGTACAAATACAACTATGTCAAATTTACTGTAAAGACCAGAAATTTGGGACCCAGAATTTCGTAAAAGTAAAAATTCCTAGAGTTCAGCAGCAACCTAATTCATACGATTGTGGCGTTTTTGCATTAGCCAGTCTTGTCGACTTCTGTTTTAATCCAGCAACTTTTAATGTTCGTATATGTACATGTTATTTGGTAAGTGAGATGCGTTCGCATTTGCTGAACTGTTTAGAAAAGAGATTAATGTCGCCTTTCCCAAGAGAACAATCTCGCTGCAGAGGAACTAACTTACATGTAGCTACTGTTAATCCAAAATCACTCAAAATTGCTGTTTGGTGTCATTGTACACTTCCAGAATTTGTCGATGACATGGTGTGCTGCGAAGGCAGAAAATGAAAACAGTGGTTTCATAAAAAATGCATCGGCTTAAATAAATCCTTAGATACTCCATAGCAATGCGTTTCCTGCGGTCACCTAAATAATTAGTGGATTTGATTTTCGTATAATACTTAAAAACCTATTGGGTGTCGTGTCGGGCGAATTACGGCGTCTCATCAGCGTCTACCGCGTTTTCCAATAATCCATCAAATTTTAGTGTATCTACCGTATGTATTCGGACAGACAGGTCTGTTTAAACAGTGTAGACCCAGATGAAACTGCAGATTTTGATTGATTGTGTTGGGGTTTAACGACACGTCAACCCTTGTGGGTCATTTTGTGTCGTCTCCCAGAGAAAGGGAGAAAAGAGATAGAAGAGATAGTAGAGGAGATGAAAGAGACGATTAGGGAAGAAATAGGAACAGGAATGAAAGTGAAGAAACAGAAGAAATAAAAACATTCCCCCTCTACCCTTACCTGCTACAAGGATAGCAGGCCTTGCCCAACTGTAAGCCAATTTCAGTTGGACGCCCCGGTGACGTAAGATACACGACACCATTGCCACTCCCGACCACTCCCGAAACTGCAGAATCAAGCGTGTGTGTGTGTGTGTGTGTGTGTGTGTGTGTGTGTGTGTGTGTGTGTGTGATTTATTTAATGCCATACCGTTTCTATCCAGTTTTCATACAAGGGCGGGCTTATCGCAATACTGGGATTTTAGCATAATCCTGCAACATCAGTACCCAAACTCGTTTATAAAATAGCTGTATTTGTTTTACTTAACTTGTTTGTTTTGTTTTTTTTTTCTCTCTGGTTTTATAATTTTTAAAAATCAGTCAAATCATATCTTATCAGAAACCATTTGATGTTACGCTGTGCTGTGCCTGTCAAACAAAACCGGGACTTTGACATCATACTGCAACATCAGCAACATATATATATATATTAATTTTACATTTTATGGATTGGAATGATACTTTTTATCGGGTGTTTAATTTCCTAAAATCAATCAAGTACTTTGGATATTATGCTTTATCAAACAGAGTCCTCATTGAATACCGGGACATGTGGATCCCGATACCGGGACTTTGACATAATGCTACAACATCAGCAACTGACATTTTTTATATATGTTTGTAATTATTTTATAGATTGGAGCATTGTCTTTAATCGGATGTTTAATTTATTAAAACCAATTAAGTAATTTTGATATTATGTCATGTCACACACGGAGACCGCAATGAATACCGGGACATGTGAACCTCGATACCGGGACTTTGACAGAATGCCACAACATCAGCAACTGACATATTTTTACAAATTTATATTGTTTGCTTAGACTGGAGTATTGCCTTTTATAGGGTGTTTAATTTATTAAAATCGATCGCGTAGTTTTGATGTTATGCCATGTCAAAGACGTATGCCCCTATGGATACCGGGACAAGTGAATCTCGATACCGGGACTTTGACACCATCCTGCAACATCAGCAACAAATATATTTTTTTATCAAATATCATTATTTTGTAGATTAGATTATTGCCGTTAATTTGGTATTTAAATTATTAAAATCTGCCGAGTACTTTTGATGTTGTACTGTGTCAAACACATAAACCTTTATGAATACCGGGACATGGATACCGGGAATACCGTAGATTAGTATGCACCAAATTATCAGGACTTCATGGAGCGTGGGAAAGTGCTCACTCAAAAGTTGTTGAGCCAGGGGTTTCAAAAACCCAAACTGGTAGCAACACTTAAGAAGTTCTATGGGAGACATCATGATCTAGTCAATCCCTACAATGTGGCAGTTTCCAGAATTGTTTCTGATGTTTTTGCCAGTGACGCGCCATAAGTAGACTTCCCAAATCCCGGACATACGCTTCTACCGATATTTCCTTCCTTCAGGCCCAAGGGCATGGTGGGCGAAGCTTGCTTACCAAGTAATGCTTACTATCCGCGGACGCCTGATTACACCCTTTGTTCTGGGGTCCATGTCTGTTGGTCTGAACATTCTGATTCGTCATTCGTTTATGGATTTATGATTTTGAATTACGGCTTTGGTACCATGACCGCAACTATCTTCGACACCTGTATTATTTTTAATATCTGTTGACATACGGCCTGAAGAACGAAAACGTGCATTCATACGACTGTTTACTTACCAGCTTACGGTTTGATACCTACAGAAATGTAGTTTTGCTATTCTTATGTACTTTATCATCAGACAGCTGCATAAAAATGAACAGAATTTGGAAAATCGTGGATGCATTGAAAATGGCTGCGTAACCAGCGATGTTCGTACAGTATTAGGATTCGTACACGTGACTTGAATGACTATATTTACTGAACGCACAACTGTGGGTTTTGACGCGGTATAACTTGTACAGGCAGAAATGTTTAGCATGATGGATGAAACATCGTTGGAAGTACTGACCTGGAACACTTGTAATTTTTGACAGCAGAAGGTAAGCTATTGTGTGATTGCCAAAACTGTAGGTCAGTCTGGTTTTTGTTTTTGTGTTGAGGTTTTACGGCCCAATCAACCCAATAGGGTCATTTTGAGCGCGGTCAGGTTACCTAACCACACGTTTATTGGGCAGGTTTAGTCCTCTAAGCGGTTAACCAGTATTGTGCACATTCCTTCGCCAGAAACTGACAACTGCCCTTCTTGAATCAGCGGAAGGAAGAGAATGACCGTAGAAAATATTTCATGATCAATCTCCACGAAGGAATGTTGCGGACCTCGGCGGGGGTTGAACCCGCAACCTCCTGGTCTCCAGTCGGATGGCGCATCCAGCTGAGCCACTGAGGCCGCAGGTCAGTCTGGTACATCAGACAGTTGGTAAAGCCATACATGCCATAGCTCACACTGTGAGACAAAATCTCACAGAATTTTGGCCTTTCTGGACCCCAATTCCCATAAGATTTTCAAATCTCACAGAATTTTCATACCATTTAATAAGCTATTTTTTGAAAAACTAGAAATAAATCACACATTAGCATGGCTATCCCAAGCTTAATTCATTAAAATAATGGCTTTTAACTAACTTATGTAAGCTTGAAAGTGATTTTCATAAAAATCTCACAGAATTTCATCAAATCTCCCCTAAAAATTTGCAAAATCTCACAGATTTCTGTCAACAGTTGATGGCATGTATGTAAAGCACGTACCTGACTTACAAGCAGGGGGATTGTGATTTAAATTCTGCATTAGGCATACCTTTCCCTCCTTGTTGCTTCAGTGGCAATGAGGTACTTGTGAGTGTGGAGAAAAGCTAGGCACTGTTAGTGTGTTCAGTTGATGTCTGGCACATATAAGTTAAGCACTGTTAAAGGGAGAGGAGTGTAGTAATTGGTGAGACAGCAGGCCTGTACGCAAGGGGTTCAGGGGGAAGAAAAGCACCTTCTTTTCTGGAGAATTACTTCAAAATCATGCAGTTTTTAACCCATATTCACTTTATATCCCTAATTTTGGCCCCCAAATTGGCATTTTCAAGAAGCATTTGCACCCCTGTTTTCAGAATACCTAAAATTCCCCCCCCCCCCCCCCCCCCCATTTCAAAAGTCTGCGTATTGACCTGGACTGTCAGCCTGGTTAGCTCAGTTGGTAGAGCATCTGATTTGCAGCCATGGGGTTGCAGGTTCGAGTTCTCCTCCTAAGTTTATTTTAATATTGCTTACTGAACATGTTCAAGGGTCTACATGGAAAACAAAATTGAAAATTCCAGCTAAAAACAGTACAAGTCTGCAGATAAAAAAATGCAAATGAATTGCAATATTCTTATAATAAAGTAAAAATGAAAGGAAAACTGCTTGCCTAAGGCTAGACTTGAACCCATGATCCCCATTTCACGAGACAGTAGTATTTGGAATCAGCCAGAAGTCATTGTTGATCATCGGTTTTGTAGAACCGACTGATCACTGAGTATATTGACTTGTAGAAAATATATTCATTCTTAATTCAGCCATCTTCCAGGTACCTATTCATTGCTCCAGATCAATAAGAGGGGTATCCAGGTAATATTTTTCTTATTTCGCCATGAAAACATATAATGTTGTTGGTACTCATTAGAAGTGCCTCTGCAACATGCTTCTAATGAATACCTACAACATCAGTTCTTTTGGGTTGACTTTTTTTAAGGCTCTTTTATCAAATCTTTTCACTTTTATTGATCATAAATCTAGAATTACCCTAACAGACAGCTCTGAACTTCATTTATTGATGACTTGCCTATGAAAATAAAAGGTGAGAAAAATATATTTGTTTCAAAACAAAAAAAAAAAAAAAAATCCGATTAGTTGACTATAAAAGATCTTTCCGATCTTCAGTCACAAGAGGCAAAAGTGATTGATAGATGATTATAATCGATCGATCATCATTGGCAAGACTACTAGACAGGTGCTGAACCTACTGAGCTACACGGGTGGTCCTGTTCTGTCCATGGACTCGAGCCATTACACTCCTCATAACATTTAGGATTCAGGTACCACCCTGATGTCCTGAAGGTATCTGGTCTGCTTCCCTCAATTGCTTGCATTTGGCACACACCTGTTTACTAAATCTGATATCAGTAAAGTGAACAGGAGAGGAAACAATGACTACCGGAGCTGGGACTCGCCAACAAGTTGGCAACAACCCCATAACACTAGTCAGGCGTTCTTCCTACTGAACCAAGCAGGTAGTCTTGTTCAGTCCATGCACTCCAGCCACTACATTAAATTCACAATATAAAAATGTACGTTGAATAAAAACAGTTTTCTACAGTATCCATTTTTTAGCTGTAAGATGGGGTCTGATCTGGGTCTACACTGTTAACTCAGGACTGTCTGGTGTATACAGTATTCTACAGTATCCGTTTATTAGGTGTACATACATGCCATATCTCACACTGTGAGATAAAATCTCACAGAATTTGGCCCATCTGGAAGGCAATTCCCATAAAAAATTCTGATCTCACAGAATTTCAGACCATTTTACAATAGATTTTATGAAGAAATAAACATAAATCACACACTGTTGTGGTCTTCACAAGCTTCTCACATGAAAAAAGAAGACTTAAGACTATATTGTGGGAAGACCAAAGTGATGTTTAAGAAAATCTCACAGAATTTTGTCAAATCTCCCTTAGTATTTTGCCTTATCTCACAAATTTTAGTCCACAGCTTATGGCATGAATGGATCTATTGTGACATCTGATCTACACTGTTAAACTGAGGACTGTCTGTCCAAACTTTAGTATAAATGATATTCTACAGTACTTATCCAGTTATTAGATGTAAGGTGGTGTCTGATCTGGGTCTACACTGTTAGCTCAGGACTGTCTGGTATATGCAGTATTCTACAGTATCCATTTATTAAGTGTAAGGTGACAGCTGATCTGGGTACTGTTAGCTTAGGACTGTCTGACTAAACTTAGAGTATAAATGGTATTCTGCAGTACCCATTTATTACCGGTAAATGTAAGATGTCATTTGATCTGGATCTACACGGTATGCTCAGGATAGTCTGTCCAATACTTTAAAAGACTATTGTTCAGTGTCCATTTATTAGATGTAAGGTGGCATCTGATCTGGGTCTACACTGTTAGCCAGAGATCTCATTAACTCCAGATTTGGAGTAAGTTACTCTAACTTTTCATTTCTGACTCCAACTTTTTGGAAATTCTCAATAGATAAGTATGGTAAAACTCCAACTTTTTCAGGAGGACAGCATTTTACTCCAATTTTCAAAATCCTTAGTGAGAACCCTGTTAGCTCAGGACTGTCCAATACATTTGTGTTAAACAGTATTCTACACTATCCATTTATTGTAAGGTGGTGTCTGATCTAGATCTGTATTGTTAGCTCAGGACTGTCTGTCTAATACTTAGAGCATATACATGTATGCAGTGATTTTTTTACCTGCGCATCCCGAGTCCCGTACTCACATTTTTGCTTTGGAACTCACATTTTAAATCTCAGTGAGTCCCAGGACTCACAAAGTTATAGTGGAAAATTCTGTAATGGACACAATGATTTTCTAGTAGGACTCACTTTATATAGCTCAAGCGAGTCCTGGGACACTTAGGTATAAAATTGTAAATAAATCACTGTGTATGGTATTCAACATATCTGTTCATTAGATGTAAGGTGGCACGAAAGCCCTGAACAGACTGCGTGATACTGGGCAACATGTAGGACAGCTGAAGATTACATCCTGTACTTTTAAATATGTGCAGTGGTAACTTATTGGTTCTTTTCTGATTTTGTATATGTAAATTGTTGGTCCACCTCTTTCATTATAAAATATCTTAAAAATCCCCATAAAAAAATTCTATTAAATTACTTTATAGATTTTAGTATCTTTTTTTTTTCCTGTGATAACTTATGACCAGTACAGTTATTTCTTCCATTTACTAACAATGTGATTAAAATATGTCTGCTGCCATGAATCAAATGTCATTTGCATACTGTAATGGATGATGGATACCTTTTCATTGCGATTTATCATAGCAACAAGTAGAGCACTTTTTTCTTCCGAAAAATGCTAATATCTTTCTTATTTCTCCACGAAAACATATGTTGTGGGTACTCATTAGAAGTGCCTCAGCAAGGGGCTTCTAATGAGTACCCACAACATATGTTTTCATGGAGAAATAAGAAAAATATTATGTGGATACCCCCTCTTATCTGTAGCTATGGATTTATGAAAAAATATATACCAAAGAACACTTACCTTAAAAAAACAGTCATTTAGAAAAAAAAAGAAGAAATCTTTCATTTTATCCTTTCAAAGTCATTTTCAGCTAAGACTCTCAGATTGACACAAAATCATTTTTTACCAATAAAACAGGATTAAATGAATGAAAAATATTATAAGACAATTTACAGCTCGTGGGTGGCGGGGTGGGTTCCTATATATGGCATAGTACGGATATGCATGCCAAATGGACCCCTTTTTCAGCGCTGCCAGGTATATGATTAGCCCCCCCTTTTTTCAACAAAAAGTATATATGACTGACCCGATTTTTCTTGATTTGTATGTGAAAGACTCAACTTTTCTGACATCCCGGTAAATGCATATATTTTTTTTGCTCAGATTTGTCAAGGCTGCTATTTCTCTTGGTATTCAATGAATTGACTGCTATATTTGTCTGACTACCAGCAATAAATGGGTATAAAAATCAAAGGGCAGTATATGAATAGGTCAACATTTTGGACGATCAAGTATATGAAGGGGGCCATTTTTTCAAAGGGCAGGTACATGAATGGGGTAGGTTTCGAATTACTGGCTCGCACACTTGTACCACATTTATCCCCAAGTTACCCCCTACCCCCCAACCCGAGAGATTTACAGATCACTTATAAAACATTTAAGGACAGTTAATGAAAAATATTTTCGGGTGGGTAATTGTCCAGATTTAGGTTAAGAGGGCAGGTAAATGTCTGGGTGGATAATTGTCCAGTGGGTAATTGTCCTGGTGAGTAATTGTTTTACACTCCACATCCTAAGGCCAAGATACAGCCAAGAACCCTTATAATTTCTTGCACATATTGTTTTGCCGTATTCATTGGTTCATTTATTCTGCAACAAAACTGTTAAGGGAATAAAAGCAAAAGTAGTGTGCATAATATATCTGGATTTATTTATCCAGCTGATCCAGCCCCATTCCCTTGTAGATTATAGCTGTCCATTGATATATTCCATACAGTATTCAGTGATTTATGAGTGACCAGTAAAGATCCTGATCAGTCTACACAGTTACACCCAAAGATATATTTTTTGTGATGAACATGTAATTTTCAGGCTGTGCAGGATGATCAAAGGATATGCTAAATTTATATGAGTGAAGGAAAAGGGTTACCAGTAAACTGTTAGCATCCAGTAATCTGCAGAGAAAGCAAAGCAAAGCAGTAGGTGAGTTATTGTATAAATCACATCCATATGTTGTTCTGATTAACTTCTGTTCTACTTCTTGTGTAGACTGATATGTTACACATTGTGAGAGAAGGCCGGTCCCTAAATATACCAGACAGCAAAGACCCAGTCACAGATACTGCAGAAGATATTGACAAAGAATATGTTGATAAGACTGCATACAGTTTGTGTTTCATGCAAGCTTTCTTCATAAAAAAAACAAAAGCACAAAATGGGTCTGCTTTCTAAAACGAAGTCCTAACTTTCATTTCACATCTTTAATTTTTCTGTTTTCAAGTGTTTATTCTAGTAAGTCTACTAAATTCTGACAAATACTTTGGCATCTGGCAGATTACAGTCCCACCCCCACCTACTGCCCCGTTGTCAACTATTTGATACAAAACTAAAAAAAAAAAAAAAAGAAAGAAAAAAGGAAAACAACCTTTTCTCTGTGGTGTTGCTCATTCTTGGGAAAATTTACAGTGGCTAAGATAGAGTGACCTTTAAAAGAAAAACACTCTTGAAAAGGGAGAAAGTCAGATGATTGAAATATATGCCCATATTTGTTACATATTTGGTAAAAATATTTAAATGTTAGCCCAAAACTTTTGTAAAATAATCCTAATAGACTTAATTTTAGCTCTAGATAATTTTTTGTCAGATAGTGCATGGTATAAAGGGCCTTTTTCTGTATTGGATGTCACATATACCCTAACTCTTTGTCTGCACAACCAAATAAAAACTGGCATTTTAAGGCCTTTGTGGCTCCAGATTAAATATGATAAAATATGTATTCAGATCTGTTTTTATTTATAAATTATTTCTTCATCAAACATGTCAAAACAAGCATCACAAAAACATACCTATATATTCTTGACCCCATTAAACCACATTTTTATACAGTAAAAGTAGAGTTTACAGAGGTATACATTATTTTTCTTATTTCTACTCTAAAACAGATGTGGGTACTCATTAGAACCACCTCACTGAGGCAGTTTTAGCTAGTACCCTCAATCTATATTTTGAGCAGAAATATGAAAATTATCAGAATTTTTATCTGAAAACTTTCGGTTTTGGTTGCAAAATTTTCAATGTATTTGAATAGGCTTGTTTTTGCAATGGCTTCTCGTTAGTTTTTTAGTTTGACTGCCCAGCAGGCCCTCTAGGTGATCTTTTAAAACCTTTAAAAAATTAATTTGCTTCAAGTCCTTTAAAATCTTTAATTTGGCTGAAAAAAACTTATAAGAAACAGTACTTTACCTAGAAAATCAAGTTTATTTTTGGGCAAATATGGATGGGAACACAGACATATGAGTGAATGGATGGACAGAATAACAAAGACTATATACCCCACAAACATATGTTGTGTGCCTGGAGTATAAAAGGACAAAGGAGTCAAAGTCTTATGTCAACTAAATTATTGAGACTGTAGTTTGTGACTCACTTGTGAATTTACATGGAGATTGTCCATCATAGTGGGTATTTTATGGCACAGAAACTGGAAACAAGATGAAGAATTTAACCTTTTTGTGGTCAATTTTGTTTAAAATTTGCCTGAAAACCCTATTTTTAACCATGTTAACCAAAAAAATAACTTTTATAAAAAAAATCCTTTATTTTCAGGAGAACCTGAACTGATTTGTTTTCATATCAGACAAAAAAAAAATACTAATATTGTTTGGTTAAAAAAAAAAAAAAAAACATGTGCAAGTTAGAGTACTTCCTTGAACACTAAACAGTAAACAGTGTGCTAGAACACTACCCAGTGTGCTTCTGAGGAGGCCAGTGTGCTTCTGAGGAGTACATACATGACATGTACATGTTTTCGTGGAGGAATAATAATAAAAAAAAAAAATTGTATTAATGTATAGCCCTCTTATCTAGAGCTCTGCACATACCTAAACTGTGAAAAAAAAAAACTACACCTAGTGTTAAATTTAGCAGAAGAGAGTTCATTACATTTTTAGTGTTTTTTTTTGTTGTTTTCTTTTTTCCAGTTTTTCAAGGATTTTTTTTTTTTTTTTATCAATACTGTGCCCTGGTCGCACATAGCGATTGATCATATTATATTGTAGAAGCAGGGGATCATAATTTAAAAATAGATCATATATGATGATTGGATAAATATACTAATTTTAATTGCAGATTTGATTGTAGTTTATATATTTATAGGAAATTTCATGGTTGACAAAAAAGCCCAAAAATAAGTACTCTTTAGTATGTTATGTTATTTGTATGTATAGCTATTTATAGCTTTTTACAAAAGTTTGTGAAAATTGTAAAAAAAAAAGAAAAATTGTAAAAAAAAAAAAAAAAAAAAAATTGTAAAAAAAAAAAAAAAGTAACTACAACAATAACAACAAAAATCTATTTCCAGTGCTACATGCATCATAAAAACAGGCTTATTTAATTTTGACCCCCATAAACCCCACTTTTATACAGTAAAACTGGGGTTTATATGGGTATAAATTATTTTTTATTATTTCTGCTCAAAAAACATAGATTGTGGATACTCATTAGAACCACCTCATTGAGATGGTGCTAATGAGTACCCAAAATCTATATTTTGAGCAGAAATATGTAATATATCTGAATTTTTTATCTGAAAATTTTTCACTTTTTGGTGGTGAAATTTTCAGTATATTTGAATAGACATGATTTCGTAATCTATAAACATTTGATGTACAGAGATAGCTTTCCTGGCATATATGATGGGTTTCTGGTGTTTATTTTTTTTATTTTTTGTTTGATGTTGTTTTAGTTTTTATTTTATTTTAGTCAATTTATTGAATGTTATACTAACAAAGAATTTATAAGATTATAAGATGACATTTTCTTCTTTCATTTTTTTTTTTTTTTTTTTTTTTAGCAGATACAAGGCTTATTTTTTCTCAGGTTACCATTTCTCTGACAAAAATATAAAAAATGATTTAATATATATGTGTGTTTGTGTGTGTGCTTTTTGCTAGATTAATGAAATCTCTTTCACAGGATTAATACTTTAAATGCTAGGTACTCATTCAAAGACTGACAGTTGGTGATTTAGGAAATCGAAACAATAAATTCTTAAATAAAGGACAGCTTAAAACAAAAAAAAAAAAAAAAAAAAATCAGGGCTATGATTAGCCACATATGTCCACCCAATTTTCCCTTGGAGTGTCAGAATGTGCCATAAAACTCACAATTCTGCCTGTCCTACCAGCATGATAATAATTAGGTGTGATTTATGGCAATAAACAATATTGCACCTGGCTGTGGCAAAGCTCTAGATAAGAAGCATAATTATCCAAATACACATTTTTTAAATAGAATTACAAATAGTTAACTCGTTAGCATTACCTCAGTGAGGCTATTTCAATGAGGATTCAGGGATCTGCCCACTGAGAAATTAGGGGGAAAAAAAAAATCATACTTTTTCATAGCTCCAGACTTAAATAAAGTATATACCCCTGCTCCAGAAAAGAGGAGAACCAAGATATTTATTTCTCTTAATTTTGCAAGAAAACATGTTATGATTACTCATTAGAAGTATCTCACTGAGGCTTCTTCTAATGAAAACTCTCAGCATGTTGTTATTTATATATACATAAAATAATAATGAAAAAAAAAAAATTCATGAAAAAAAAATCATCTTATCTGGAGATATGTTTTTGTTTGAGAGATATACAAAAATAAGTCACAGATTTGGATAGAATTTTTTTTTTGTACCTAAATCTTTGACTTTATTTTTCAATGACTTTTTAACCCTCACACTAATGCAAAATGTGTTTGTGTGGCAGGAGAGGGGTATACTGTTGTTACGTTGTCTGTTAGTTTTAGGATCTGCTTCTTATCTTACTAAGTAGTTTAAGGAATCTTTTCATATTTTGCATAAATGTTGATATTGATAAGATGTTGCTGTCAGATAAAAATAAGGGCCTAGGGGTTAATTCTTTTACTGTTATTTAAAATTCCCTTTGTAATTCTTGAAAAGGCATTTTGGTTTCTGCTTCTAATCTTGCCTAATATTTTGAGGAAAACCGTATTCAACCTTATTACTGCAAACACCCCTATATAAGATATCTGATATAATATATAAGATATCTTTTTTGCTTAATAAATAGTAAAACGGCTTACCATATAATAATATAGTTAGTGCAAGGATAAAGTTTATATAGAGTGTCTAATATTTTTATACATGGACTGACAACTTGACATACATTTAACTAACGACATATTGATCAATTGATGCATCAATTAATCAAAATTGTCATTTAGAGTTACCACATCTATGAACCGAAACAAATTATACTACATGAATAAATTCTACCCTGTTCTAATAGTTTTTACAGGTGAACCGACAACTTGCTTAAGTCCATTATCCAGAAGCGAAAAGTAAAATAATTACAAATCATTTAATCAATGCACGATTAATTAAAAATGTTACCAAATCTGTGAACCAAAAATATATATATATATATATATATATATATATATATATATATATATATATATATATATATATTTATTTATTTTAGCCATGTTCAGTATTATTTACAGGTGGACCGACAACTTGCTTAATCTGATCAGCCAGCTGCAAAAAGTAAAATAATTACAAATCGATTACTCGATACATTGATGAATCAAAATTGTCATTTTGAGTTTCCAAATCAGTACACTTAGAAACTTATGATTTATGAATAAATTTTAACCATGTTCCACTAGTTTTTACAGGTTGCCTGACAACTTGCTTGAGTAGAATATCCAAAAGCGAAAAGTAAAATAATTAAAAATCATTTAATCGATGAATCAATTAATTAAAACTGTCATTTTGAGTTACCAAATCTATGAACCTAAAAAAAAAATTCTACATGAATAAATTTTATCAATGCTCAATATTTTTTACAGGTGCACCAACAACTTGCTTAAGGCGAATATCCAAAAGCGACAAGTAAAAGAATTACGAATCGATTAGGCAATGCAAGGATTCATCCAAATTGTCATTTTGAGTACACCGATAAAATTTATACTGCATGAATATATTCAGCAATTCAAATATTTTTTACAAGTGGACTGGCAACTTGCTTAATTCAAATATCCAAAAGTGAAAAGTGAAATAATTACAAATCGATTTGGCAATGCATCGATTAATCCAGATTGTCATTTTGAGTACACCGATAAAATTTATACTGCATTACTATATTTAGCAATTCATATATCTTTTACAGGTGGACCGACAACTTGCTTAAGTCAAATATGCAAAAGTGAAAAGTAAAATAATTACAAATCGATTTGGCAATGCATCGATTAATCCAAATTGTCATTTTGAGTGCACCGATAAACTTTATACTGCATGAATATATTTAGCAATTAAAATATTTTTTACCAGTGGACCGACAACTTGCTTAAGTCAAACACCCAAAAGTGAAAAGTAAAATAATTACAAATACATCACATCGCATTGAATGGCATCAAATTTGTCATTTTGAGTTGCCGAATCAATGAACTGAAAACATTTAAACTGCTTGAATATGTTTTAGCGATGTTCCAATATTTTTTACAGGTGGTCCGACACCTTGCTTAAGCGGAAATAGCCAAAAGTGAAGAGTAAAACAATTATAATCAATAAATCGATTCACATAAATTGTCATTTTGAGTTACCGAATCAATGAAACCGATATAATTTATACCGCATGGATAAAATTAATTTATACTGGATGGATAAATTTTAGCAGTATTTTACAGATGGACCGACAGCTTGCTTAAGTCGAAACTGTAAAAGGGAAAAGTAAAATAACAAATTACAAATTGATTAATCTAGGCATCAATTAATTAAAAATTGTCATTTTGATTTACCAAATCAGTGTACTGATAAAATATATACTTCAGATTCAGTATTATTACTGGAGACAAGTCTATTAAATGATGAACATTTGCCAGGACTTTCACATTATAATATCCACCTACAATTATTATAATGCACCAATGCATCTTTATCAACATACGAATGGTTTTGTCGGTGTAAGGATATTATGTTGATGCACTGACATATTACTGGTCTACTGCTATATGTATTGGTACATCATTATAGATACTGTTGAAAATTATCAGTGCACATATCAGTTATCGGTAAACAGGTTTTGTTGCTTTGCATTGCCATACTTATTTCATGTTTTGATCATCATCAGCTTTATTTTCACAATCCATCAACAATATTTTATCATTGGTAAGACTAGATTGATGTACTCGTGATTTGTAATTTAGCTCAGTCCTGTGGATATACCAGTTGTCAACTCTTACCTGCCTGTTTATCTAGGATACAGTAAGACCTGAATGCTATATTGCTATATACGAACAGGGAGGACAGATTTTTTTTTTTTTTTTTTTTTTTGTTTAATTATATGATTTATTTTTCACGGTGTAAAATTATGAATTTAAAATTAAATTTTATAACAGATATGCCGAAGACGAGGTCTGTTTGTATTTACTTTATGTGTATGTTAGACTGTTTGGGTTATTAGGATTTTATTTTTAGTAACATATTTTTTTTCACAGAAAAACGATTAGCTTAAATCATTCTTTTATTTGTAAACCTTGGTATTTTGAATAATTTCGTAAACGTTCTGACATTTCTCATCATCTGAAAGATCTCATACACGCATTGTGAGTTCCGTCAGGTATTTCCGGTTTCACACTTCCGGTCTGAAAGATCTCATGGTCTGACAAATATCACGCTACACCGGTATTCCTGTTATTACTTTTTCACTCCAGTACAGAAGGTATTTTCAGCTATCTGGACTATGAACTACTTATTTAACATATCAAATAAGACGCACTGCAACCTACGTCTACGTTGAAATACATAAGATGCTAAATTTCCCAAGCATTTGTTCCGGGGACTAAAGTATTTGTTCCGAATATGACTAACGAGGCCGACTACTCCTTACGGGGGCATTAACACTTACGGGGACAAGAGAGCCAACTGTCAGATGTCTGAATACAAGGCCTGATTATCTCTTATGGGAACATTAGCCATTATCAGAATGCCCTACATTAAAAAATATATGCAGATTTTAGACCAAACCAGTTTCAAAATATTCCATTTACATATAAACAATCAAACACATTGAAAGGTTTTGCAAATGAGACAGCGTGCCGTCAACAGGGTTTTGATATGCCACGTTTGCAGATATCTGAAGCTCTCAATTGAGCAAAATCATATACATTTTTTCGTTATAATGCTGTAAAAATCGCTTTGTGATGGTTAGGCGTTCTTGTCCTTTGTAAGGGTTAATGTCCCCGTAAGGGGTAGTCGGCCTCGTAAGTCATATTCCACACAAATATTTCAGTCCCCCGATCAAATGCTTGGGATATTTAGTATCTTATGTACTCGTATTTCAACGTGGACGTAGGTTGCAGTGGGTCGTATTTGATATGTTAAATAAGTATTTCAAGCCCAGATAGCTGAAACTATCTTCATTTTGCATTGGAAAAAAAGTCAAAACAGGAATATTGGACTACCCTTCTCCGGGTGAAATTGAAATAAAAATTAGCTGCCTGTTATTTCAAGCCCATACCTATCTTTTACGACGCAGAAATGAACGTTGTTGGGAATAGCATTGCCAGATTTTTCAAAATATGTCTACGAAATCTAAAAAAAAATCAATAAATCAGGAGAATTTATCCGTTTGTTGACATTTGGATATCTCGTAAGTCATGGCCGGAAGTTCGCGTAAAGATTTTGAGTGCACAACCAGCGGCTACCCCTTACGAGATTACCAGGTGTGATTATGGTCCGCAAGGACATATAACATTATTTATTTATTTGTACATTATTTTAAGAGGGTAAAACATATTTAGTAACAAAACTATTCTACCATGTGTAAAACACACATTTAACTAATACATTTAAGACGTTATGAACAATATGTACAACAAATTAATTATATGCATGCATAACAAAGTAGTGGACACTTGGTACATATGCTAGTTCCCTATCAGATAAAACTGTTTTGTATGATTATTTAAAAATCTTACGATTTATTCCAGTACTTCTGCGTCGCGCCAGATAGACACAAACATTTGCAGCAATCTGTCGAGAGCTAGAGGCCGGGTAACGTGTGGCAGACCAAATGTCTAGACAACACACTCAGCCACCAGCACTCGACAAATTATTTGCATTGTAGCCTATTCATGCAGAACGCAAGAATTTGTCAGAAAGAGATATTATTTGTTGCATAGCAGCGCATAAAAGAATCAAAACATAAAAACACACAATAAAAACGTACTGAAACGGTTGGTAAAAACAAGGATCTGAACTTTTAAATAAAACTGAAGACTTGTTTTTTAAAACTTTGTAAGGCAGAAGATTCTCCCACAGTCTGAGGTAAATCATTCCAAAGTTTTGACGCTGTGTATGAGAAAGAATGATCGAAGAAAGGTTTTCATCAATGAATATCCCAAGTAATCTGTGTTTAGAAACGCGTTCAATGAATGTTCCATCGCATTGCAGCGTAAGTTCAGCCATATCATTGTGTCGACTCTTATTTCCGATAACCATATAGTTTGTTTTACCCAGATGTACGCGCATTTTGTGTTGAATGTTCCAAGTTACAGTTCTATTGAGACGCGTTTGCAATTCATTTCCGATTACTTGGATGCTAGGGCTGTGGGTATGTACTGTAGCATCGTCTGCAAACAAATCTGAATAAAGTTGTTGATGAAAAGGGGGAGATCATTGATGTACAGTAAGAATAATGTAGTTCCTAAAATGGATCCTTGAGGGACTCCTGTTTTAATGTTAGTATAGTCTGTGTTATTATTATCGCTAATTATTGTCTGTTTACGGCAATTTAGATGATACAATCCATTTTAAGGACAACTGATTGATTTTATACAATTAGAGTTTTTCTAATAGAATGGAGTGATCAACAAGATCGAACGCTTTTTTAAAATCAACAAAGAGAGCACCTACTATGTCTCCTTTGTCAATACAAGTCATCCATTGGTCGATTAGCTTGACAAGAGCCGTTTGACAGCTGTGTTTTTGTCTAAAACCTGACTGACTCTCATGAATTAACCGATATTTATTTAGATATGCCATTAAGTGTTTGTTGATATGTTTTTCGAATAATTTTGATAAGGTAAGTAAAATTGAAATCGGGCGGTAATTGGATGGATCAGTCTTGCACCTGCCTTTGTATATCGGAAAGACTTTTGCAAGTTGGTCAGGAAATGTTCCAGTGTCCAAACTTTTGTTGATATGTACAGCAATACTAGGAGACAATATATGAGCAGCAATTTTCAGGAGCTTTGGTCCAAGGCCATCAACCCCAGCTGCTTTCGTTGGGTCAAGTGCATTTATAAGTGCAGCGACCTGTGCTGGCGTTATGCGAGGTATTTTAAAGTGAACATCATGAGGTATTTTACTTTGTATAAACCGAGTAAGATTGTTCAGATCGGGCGTCGTGTCCTCAGCATCGGAATGAATTAGCAGCTCCGATATAGATGTAAAGAACTTATTAAATTTAGACGCAACTTCCTCGGATGAAGTAAACGTTTCGTTATTAATGGTAATCTCTTCTGGTAAGTTGTTGGCAGAATCTCCTGGCTTACTGACTTAAGGAGTTTCCATATCATTTTAGTATCTTTTGAATTCGAAATGGATTCTGAAAAGTGGTTACGTTTTGCTTTTCGTATCAATGTTGTAACTTTGTTTCGATATTTTTTATACTCTGACCATTGATTCAAGCGTTTGAAATTATCCCTATGTTTCTGAGCATTCACTATGTCTTCATTTAGCCATTCCGGCAAACGATTGCTTTTTACACGTTTGTGTTTGACAGGCGCATGCTGATCTAAATGTTTTAAAATTATGGAGTACCAAACTTGCATGTCTTGATTGATGTCAGGCTGGTCAGCATTAAAGTTATTCATATCTTCAGAGAGATCAGACAAAAATGAATTTTCATCGAAATGTTTAAAACAGCGATATGTCTTTAAAATACATGTATGTTTAGAGTTTAGAATTTTACGGTGACTTAGTGTACAGATTTAGAAAAAATGTAGGTAAATCAAACTTAATTTGATTAATTTGATGATTTTTATGTTTTCGCTTTGATGCATTGACTGAGTTGGGAGCCTTTATGCGAACCGAATTTTTATGTATTTCTGTATTAAGAGTAGCATCGGGACCCAGGGTGAAGTTAGCTAGCTGTAAAAGTGCTTTAAAACCCTCCGGTGGTTTGCTCTATCGGCCGTTCTAAGGCGGTGGTCCCGGTGTTAGTCTTACTCTTTGTTGCTTTGTGGTTTATTCTACGAGGCGAATTGTTGTATGTCTTTCTGTGTGTGATTTTGTTGCTGTGTTTTTCAGTCCTTTTAGTATTGCGATTACCTCGCTTTGGGAAGAGAGAGCTAATCTTAGTGCTTTTCGTACGTTTGTTCGGTTTGTGGTTGTTTAGATTTGTCGGTTTCCTCTTCCTCTTGGGGTCTGGGAAGGGCTGCGGTTTGTGAATGTGCACTCCCTGGACTTTTCTCTTACCTTTTTTGATATTTTGCCATTAATTTTCCTCGTGAAACACACAGGATAATGATCACTTAAAGAATAGAATGGCACAAAACATTCAATAATATTTTCTGGGTTTGAACTGTAGACATGATCGATCAAAGTAGATGATGTTTCAGTTACACGAGCTGGTTCTTGAACTGTTTGTGACAGGTCGAAAAGCTGTATTAAATTGAACCACTTATTATTTGTGCATGAACGCAAATCTATATTAAAGTCACCCATTATGATGGTTTCTAGACCAGTGGTCTGCACCATCGATATTTCTTCCTCAAAAATATCAATCCAACCAGAATGTGAATTTGGCGGACGGTAAACTGAACAAATAAGAAAAAACTTTGAGTTATGCATAGCTATTTCAGCCCATATTGACTCAATTCGGTTCGTTTAAAACTCGGGTCTTCGTTTACAACAAACGGATTTTCTGGTGTATAGGATGACGCCACCGCCAGGTTTGTCTTCAATATTTGATCGATCTTTACGAATTATATCGAAATCATCAATATGTAGTTGGTTCTCAAAAACTGAAGCCGTCAGGAAAGTTTCACAGAGGCCAACTATATCAGGAGAATTTTCACTAGACATCAGTATTTTCAATTCATCTAGTTTAGGCAAAATATGCCGAATATTTATTTCTTTATCAGTTATCATTATATGTTCATAAATAGATGAATTATTTTCATGAGAAGCATTTCATGAATAATAATAATAATAATATAAAAAAATCAAATTTTTTCCTGTTAATTTGCAAAAATAATTTTTGCAGATCAAGTACCTTGCAGACCAGACTTTGTGCAGACTACAAATAATGTATATAGTGAATAATTTTGTTAATTTTCCAGTATAGCAATTTTATATAGTAATTTTACCCATGCTCTTTATCAATTATCATTATATTTTCATAAATAGATGAATTATTTTTATGAGAAGGATTTCTTGAATACAAAAAAAAAAAAATCAGAATTTTCCTCTGTTAATTAGCAAATATGATTTTGTGTCATTTTTCCCATGCCCTGTATCAGTTTTCATTATATTTACAGAAAGATTTTTTCCTATTAATTTGCAAAAATTCTTTTTTGCAGACCAAGTACCTTGCAGATCAGACTTTGTGCAGACTATATAGTGAATGATTTTGTGTATTTTTTTTACCCTTGTTCATTGTCAGTCATCATTATATTTTCATAAATTGATGAATTATATTTATGAGAAGCATTTCATGAACACAAAAAGAAGAAGAAGAAATAAAAAAAATCAGAATTTTCCCCTGTTAATACTGTGATTTTATATCTTTTTCCCCCATGCCCTGTATCAGTTTTCATTATATTTACAGAAAGGAATTATTTTTATGATAAGCATTACATTAATACCAAATTATCAGTTTTTTTTCCTATTAAACTTGCAAAATTAATTTTGTGTCTTTTTTTTCCTCATGCTCTGATTAAGCTTTTATTATATTTACATAAATAAATTTATTTGTATGACAAGCCTTCCATTAATACCAAATAATCAGATTTTTTCCTATTATTTAGCAAAATTAATTTTGTGTCATTTTCCCCATGTTCTGTATTAGTTTCCATTAGATTTACATTTTATAAATAAATGAATTATTTTTATGAGAAGCATTTCATTAAATAAATAAGATTTTTTTTTCGTTAATTAGCAAAATTTATTTTGTGTCTTTTTTCCTATGCTCTGTTTCAGTCTTCGTTATATTTACATAAGTAAATGAATTATCTTTATGACAAACATTTTATTAATACTGTTTTGTGTGTTAGAAAAAAAACACATATATTTAATAATTATATTTAATATTTGTAGTGGATTTATTCTATCATGTAAACTGTATCTGATATAACCTGTCAGTCACCTGATAAGACCTGTCAATCATCTGATAATACCTGTCATTCCTATTGGATATCAAATACCCTAAAACTATTGACCAATGAAATCGCGTAGCTAGAAAACTTTGCCCTCCTTTGATTATAACAAAAGCAAAGCCTAATAAGTACATGTATTTCAAATCAAGATTTCAAAAAAATATTTTATTCAGTTTTGAAACTTTCACTGTAAAAAAAGAAAATAATAATAATAGTAATAATAATAATAACAGGCCCGGATCCAGGGGTGGGCAAAAGGGGCACATGCCCCCCCGAAGCGACCGCTAGTCATACCTTGCCCCCGGCATTTTTTTTCGATATTACACTCTTATGATGCCTGTGATTTCCAGAAAACAAGGAGTTCATAATTGATCATGAAAGGGCCATTAGTAAATGGCATGCTGTGATTTGTCAATAACTTGTTAATATTGCCCTGCTGATAGGTAGCATATGGTCAGTTACATAAGCTTCTGTCTTATAAATACAAGGTTTCACATCTTACATCTTCTTTTTATCTAGATAATGTGCACGTATGAATAGAAACGGTTTTATTTTGTTGTTCGAAGCGTTCTGTTAATTTGTTTTCGATGAGATTTTAATCCTAACCACTCTCTCTACTAATTCAGCAGTCGACAAATTGGTGACATTTGTCTTATTTTGCCCTTTAAACAGTATTTGACATTTCATGCAAATTGTCTCAATTAAAAACCTGGGCAATATAAGAAAAATATTTCAAAATGTTGGCTGCTAAAAAGTTACCCATAGAGCTAAGTGTTTATTGATTTAGCCTCATCACGAGAAACCCTGTCTTTGGAGTTACAACCAGGTATGACATTGATCAGACTGCGCAGCTGCAGAGAAAAACCCGAGTCTTGAAAAACTGGATACATTATACCATCTAAGCAGTGAACAGGAAAAGAAGGCGCTGATCAGACTATACAGATGCAACAGGCTGATCTGTGCCTTTGATGTTCGCAAAGGTATAAAACAGGTTTTCTTATAGCCAGGCTCTATTTATTTTTTAATTGCCTCCAGGGGTGGGCAAAAGGGGCACATGCTTCCCTCCCCACCCCCGACATTGCAGAATAATGAATGAGTGGATGTTTTTTGTTGTTTTTTTTGCGTTCGTGGGTTGGTTGAGAGGGGGGGGGGGGGGGGGAGCATGGGAATTTGCCCCCCCCCCCCCTTACCCCTACCCCACTCAATCCATATATATTTGTGTGGGTGTGGTGGCTGAAGGGAAATACAGGTTATCCCGGATTCTGCATCGCTAGCACTGGTAATTATCAAACTAGCCAGAATTATTTTTGCAGCTTAAGAATTATTTTTGTTGCATAAGGCAGAAGGTTTAATTTGTTTGTTTTGGAGTTTTACGGCCCAGTCAGCACTATTTAGGTTATTTTTGAGCCAGTCAATTTTCATAAGCGCACTTCCTGGGAAGCTTATACTTAAGTGGTTAACCAGTACAGTGCACATTCTTTCGGCAGAAACTGACAACTGCCCCTCTTGAACCAGTGGGAGGGAGAGAATGACCCCACAAAACAATGTTGCCCCAGCAGTTTTCGAAATCGTGACCTCCTGAAATTGACAGAAAAAAAATCAGCTTGCAAGATTAATGAAAATGACTTGAAAATAGCATGGAAATGCACTCTCAGGCAATCCAATTTTAAAATTTCCCGGGGAGGCCCCCCGGACTCCACTTATAAGAGGGGAAACCCCCACTCATACCCTCCCTCTCGCGCAGCTTATGCCGCTCGATACATGCCTTCGGCAATCAATGCCCCCCCCCGTCTTCAGATCATCTGGGTCCTGCCCTGAATAAAACCTTGACAAAAAGTGAGTCACTGGAAGTAACAAAGATTTATAGAAGTAATAAAAATATGTTAAAATATTTGTGAAATATAATAAACAGCACAAACATTATTTTTTATTATCAGACAAGTAAAATGCAACTACACATACACAAATCTACTGTCACAGGGCAGAGATTGAGGGCAAAAATCAAAATTACATAATTTAGACGAAATAAATAAATAAATAAATAAATAAATTCACTGAAACAAACAAAAATTGCAAGATATAAAAAAGAAGTTTTAATTGTGAAATATAAACAATTCACAGAAACAAACAAAAATTGAAAGAAATTAAAAAAATAAAATAAAATAAAAAAAAAAAAAAAGGTTTAATTATGACATATAAACAATCACACAAGAAAATTATATTAATAAATGAATAAATAAATTCATAGAAAGAAACAATGATTGAAAGAAAGAACAACATTATTTACACAATAGGAGATAAAAACAATTTTGATATTTGGACCAGTTCAATTAATATAATAGGAACAGTTCAATAAATATAATAGGAACAGTTCAATAAATATAATATTTCCTTCATGAAGTACCAATTAAGTCATCTCAGTGTAAATTGTTTTATAATAAATCAATCAATCAATCAATCAATCAATAATATGTATTGTAGGTATACATAACTTCATTGTAAAAATATGGTCCAACAGGTATGTACTGCAAATGGTGTAGACCCTGATCAGACATCACATTCTGAGGTGTCTAATCTGGGTATACACTATTTGCACAGGCATATCTGTCCCAATACTTAGGGTTATTATAGCAACAGATTATTATGTTCTAAATTTTGTTTTCATGTATATATTTATTATGAATCATCTTGAAAAATTAGTCAATATAAATTTAAATGATCAAAGGGAGTGCATATTTATGTTGTTTAATTTCTACATTTAAATTATAATTTTGTTTTCATGTAAATATGTGCTAATATATCAATATGCTTTTAGTATGTTTTATGTAAGCTGCAGTATATTAACAAATACACTCGATACTAACAAAAATGCATCATCCACCCTGAAGATTGCATTGTTTTCTGATGTCTTCTTACAGTTTTCATTAAATATTAACTTGATTGCAGATACTGATTTTGTTTGGATACCTCAGTGTTAACATAATGATATTTAGGAATAGTTGACACTGAATCTCTGATTATCCATGTATTCTTTATTATTTTATTGTCAGTATTGTAAAATGCTGGTGAGAATATTAAATACTGTTCTCTCAACTTTTTTTTTTTTTTACTTTTCTAATCCATTATTTGTTCTAAGCAGAGCCCATTTTTATCCATTTTTTATCCCCTTATTTGCTTTAAGATCCTTCCAAAGACTAAACTGATAGGAATAGAAAATTATATTTATTTTCATACAATCTTAAGAACAGAGGATCATTCAGTTATTCTGCTCTTCTATTTTCCAAAGTGATAGGAGGAATTAATAAAACTAACTAAATAAATAAATTAAAAAAAAACAACAACAATATTTTTAATTAAGTCACATAAATAATGAAGTTTTATCAAAATTATTCACTATATAGTCTACACAAAGTTTGGTCTGCAAGATACTTGGTCTGCAAAATGTCCCCTTTTGGTCCACTGCAGACTGGTCCATGGTCCACTAGTCTGCATGGTTTGGTATGCAGATTATACCCAACCCATATATGAAGGCCTTTGGAGGAGAATTTTACACCACAGTTTTCAATAGTTGAGTTTTCTTCGTTAAGCAATTCTGGTTGGGTGTTGTTTTTATCTTGAGACGTATTGCACCTATTGCAGTTATCATTAGGTACTATGTCAATTTCTTCAATGTCAGGAATGCAGTTTTGACTAGACTCAAGCATAGCTTTATCATCATAATTCGAATCAGCCAATTTGTCAAATATGTTAGTCAGTGTGATACTAGTATTTGGATAAATATCGCACATATTTGGTTTTCGTGAGATCATCTTTATGCGCTTGTTTGTTTCCTATCCCATCAAACCAGCATTCCTGCCATTGTACCAACACTCAACTGTATTATGTCCATTTCTTTCGCATATATGACAATATCCAGGGGACTAAAATGCCTTTGGCCTCCCAAGGGCATACCATACGGGCGAGGTTTTGACGTATGTCTTTGTCCAATATTTAAGGTTCTAGGAGTTTGCTTGGTGACCGGACATATATTATCAATACTTTTCAATAGCCGTTTTGTGCCATGAGAATTCATGTGCAATTCAGCCATTCAGCTGTCTACAAATCGGTATCCATTAGACAAATGAAAAAGCAGGTAAAACGCTACTGTGGAGTACTGGTGACAAGCCCTGTAATTATGCAAAACACTTAAAAATGAAATACTTGCTCAGTTGCTGGCTTATCATACCACATAAAAACTGCAATGTTTCAAAACATAATTTTACACAACTGACGCGTTTGTTGAGGTCAGATAAGACTTGTTATGTGAAAGAAAATGGAAATACGAGTTGACATATTTTCTCAATTTCTTTACCTGCTTCTCTAAAGATCATATCTCTTACAAATTTGAAACTCAAAATTTTTTAACATAGCTGAGTCTTCCCTAGAATGTTTACTAGAGCTCTAAGGTTGATTTCTTTGACGGACAGCTCTTATCCAGGAACCAATCAATTTATCATTCAGCAGTTCTATATCTAGTTTCCCGCCTTTTAACTTGTTCCATTGGTTGACAAGGAACATCTGATGCCTCTAGACTATCTATAGACATAGCTGTATATAAAGGAGGTGTAACAACACACCCACACATAAGTTTTGCAGAATCAATAGAAATTTCTGTAATCTCTTTATTGTCAGGATATCTTGATAAGACATCTGCATCTACATTACTACTTTCTGGTCTATAAGCTATCATAAAATCATAACTGGCTAAGTACGACAACCACCTGTAGCCAGAAGCATCCAGCTTAGTGTTTGACAAAGCATGTGTGAATGGGGCAAAGAGTGTCAAGAAGTTTTTGATGAATTAAGGCAATCGCTGTCTTACCCTCTCATTTTAGGCGATACAGACAATACGCTTCAGTTTGAAGTTTATACGGATGCAAGCTTTAATTGGCTAAGGACAATGCTTTTTCAAAAGCTAGAGGGTAAAATGAGAGCCATATCTTATGCCAAGAGACCTTAAAAGGTCAATTGCAACAGTTTTATTTATTACCGTACAGATATAAAAAAAATCATTGAATTTACTCTTATGGTCCATTCCAGAGCTAGAAACTTAATCTTTGACACAGGATAATTTCTTTCTTTGTGCGTCTGTGATTTCATATATGGCGTTTATCACCGGCGTAGCATTCATTACGCACATACGCATATGAGAAACATGCACAAGAACCATTTTTACTTCAAAGTGACATTTACATAAAATAATTTGCCTTTTTACCAGAGAGGCTGCTCTTAAAGGAAAGAAACACTGGACATTACTATTCCTGTACTTTCCTTAATCTCTGTTTTTGGCTCATAGGCAAGGTAGACGAAGCAGGCTTACCAACTAATACTTACTTTCTATGAAAGCCTAACTAAACCCGAATTATTTTCGGCCCTGTCTGTGGTGATTCACTTTTAGTTGAGACTTGTCTGGATCAGCTATTTTCACACTGTATGGGATTAACCGGCAGACTCGTGAGCCACAAAATAGTTACTTCTTGAGCAAGATATGATGAACGAGATCAGCCTGCACCTAAAAATGTTTGTAGGCCCTGTTAACGCTGTCAAGCAAACTAGGTCCTGATCGGACAGCCAGCTGTCCTATCATAAATTTTGGCTACTTTTTTGTAGTTGTTTTTCTGGACGTTTTCTGATCAAAGTATGCGGCAATGCTTCTGAAATTGGCCGCCGTTGGACAGCTGTCGTGTGTCACATCCGCACCAAAGTCGTATAAAACTGGAAATTCCTTCAACAAGTACCGTGTTTGCTTGAATAATAACGCTCAGTTTGATGCATATGCATGTTTAGAATTTATTCTGTAATCATCATTCTGCACTATTCTTACTTGAAATTCACTTTTTAACTCGAAACTCACTTTTCTTACTTGAAATTCACTTTTCTTACTCGAAACTCGCTTTTTTATATCGAAACTCACTTTTCTTACTCGAAACTCACTACTCGAAAAATAGAAACCCTCGTCTAAGAACAGACGCCATGCTGATCGCTATATCCCCAGAGAGTTGGTTTAATAAGACTATGTTTCACAAATATCACTCATAGTAAAATTTCTATGTTGTTCGAAACAACGGTTAGACCACTACTGGAGTATGCCTCAGTAGTTTGGCAGCCCCATTTGAAAAAAGACATTCACATGCTACAAAAGTTGCAGAATCGCTGTTTAGTCTTGTGTCCGAATCCACCAATAATAGAAAGTTTGGAAGAAAGAAGAAAATGAGTAGCTCTTGTTGAAACATACAAAATCTTACACCATGAATATCAATGTGAGCCAGATAAATTTTTCTGTAGACCCTTAAAAGAGTTATGAGGTTATCAATACAAGTTACACAAGGTTAATGTTAACATGGACATGAGGAAGTACTTCTTTACAAACAGAGTGGTAAGGCTATGGAACTCCTGGGAAAACTCAAAATAGTCACTGCACCGAGCAGAAATTCTTTTAAGAAGAGACTATCAAGAGTCACGCCCACTGGACAAAGTGACTCATCACCCAAGTAAAGTAAAGTAAAGACATATTTGAAGACCGTTCACAGACAAACATATTATTTCATATGTTTTGATGTAAACAGTAAATGGGTTTATTATAGATAAATCAACAAGAATTTCACGAAAACAAAATGAAAATAAATGTCTGAAACTATTTTTTTGTCGTTCACTTTTCGAAGTTTTGGCGATAACAAAATTAGACATGACCATTAATTACGGGAACAACTAATGTACAAAGTGGTCTAGAATTTTCTCAATATAACTTTGGTAAAATGTTTCAAATGTAAGAGCTTTAGATGATGTAATAGAAAATGTTTAGCATAATTTTCAATTAATTACCAACATTCATATGCAGAAAGCGGGTATCTTCCAAGCAAATGTAGGTAGCAATGGCCCAGATCAGCCTTCAGATATGGGCAGTCGAATCAAAACCTATCTACATGTACTCCGGTTATTTAAACAGTGTAAAGTTGATCAGTCTGCGGACGCAATACTATACCTGTCAGATAATGCGGGTGTGCATATTAAAACTGAACCTTTGTTGTTCGAATATGATGACAAATTTTAAAATGGAGCAGCTCAAATAAGTAAATACTGATGTGTAAATATATAGATCTAACTGAAAACGAAGTAACTCATTGTCATGTTAATATTGCATTATAAAGTAATACCTAAATACACATCATTTTGTTGTCTTTTTTTCTTTTTCGAATCCCATACTGTATTTACCATAAGTAGACGAACTTTTTTTGCCTGAACACACAGCACAGACAGCATAGACCCTGATCAAACTGATCCTAAAAGCACTTTGATCAGATCAGAGCCTGCACTTTTTTGTCACTGAGCATTTCCCAGCTAACATTCTTTATAAATCTACAGTGGGCCGTTATCGGCCCGTCAGCTACCCTGTCAGCCTGTCAGCTACCCTGACAGGCCGATAAAGGCCCGCTTTAGATTTATAAAGAATGCTTACTGGGTTTTAGAACTTTTATACATCATCAAGTGGAATTTCAAATTTAAGTACAATGATGTGTCTATATATTTTGGGTAATTGCAGAAGACATAACTGTCTGGACTGCATAGACAGAAAAGACATTTCCACATGAGAACATCTTCACTGTCCCTCAGGTCATGTCACAATCCGCTGTTATGGATGTTTGGCAATTTAAATATCTATCATTCTTTCTTTATTTTTGACATTCCCAAATATTATTTTGTCGGTCAACTCTCTTCAAATATGTCGGTGAACTGTCTCCAAAATACGTGTGGGTTAACTGTCTTGTTGGTGAACTGTCTCGGAACCTGCTAACTGATTCAACCATAGCCAGTCGAGAGTTTCTTGTTTAAGTTGCAAGTTTGCATTGACTGGGAGTACGAAGAACCATCCTAGATCAGGTGCTCCACGTGTAACTACTCAGTGTCAGGATAATTTCATTTGGCAACATAATTTATGAGACCACTTCGCAACCACTATTTCAACTGCTGCTCTAGTATGTCGGCATAGAGGGAGGAATATCAGCTGTTTTACAGCAGGCGGAAGACTGAAAGACCATGGAACTCAATGCAAACTGGTAAACCGGGAGATTCTGATTGATTGTGTTGGGGTTTAACGGCACGTCAACCCTTGAGGGTCATTTTGTGTTGTCTCCCAGAGAAAGGGAGAAAAGAGATAGAAGAGAGAGTAGAGGAGATGAAAGAGAGGGACAGGGAAGAAAGAGGAACAGGAAAGAAAGTGAAGAAACAGAAGAAATAAAAACATTCCCCCTATACCCTTACCCACTACAAGGATAGCAGGCCTTGCCCAACTGTAAGCCAATATCAGTTGGACGCCCCAGTGATGTAAGATACACAGCACCTTCGCACCACCCGACCACCCCCATCCGGGAGATTCTGACTGGACGTCATTGCCAGCTGAGAGTTAGACATGTGCTCCACGTCTAAACTGGAAAAGAGTCATCTTTTCTGATGAGTCACAGTTTGCTTTCAATTTTACAGGTGGAAGACTGTATTTACCGCCAAAGGAATGAACACTTTGCAGATAACTGTGTTCTTGAATGTGATAGGTTTGGCAGTGGCAGCGTGATGGTATGGGAAACCATAAATGCCATTTTCCGGTTGAAAGTGGTTATTGTGAATGGAACACGATGTTGCTACATTGCTGAAACTCTTGCCCCTGCCCTTGTCCCTCTTCTTCAACATCAAGAAAATGCATGTGCACACTCAGCTAGACTAGCCCAGGACTTCCTGGGGACCAAGAATGTCAGTGTTATATAGAATGGCTATCAGTTTCGCCTGATCTTAATTGTATTGAGCACATGTGGTATGTGCTCGGCAGGAGAGTAATTATCAGAACCAGCCAAATAACATCGCCAAAGGCAGAACTCTTCAAGTGCATAACATCCCCATGGGAACAAAGCGATGTCTAGTCGGATCTGTTATCCAAATGGTGGTCAGTCGTTATTGAAATGTGTGATGTTTCAAATATGGACCCTTGCTTCATTCAGGTGATTTCTTCTCTACGTTACGAAAACATGCCCATTAAATATAATTGCACTTTTTATGGCTGCAAAAATGAAAAGTTTCAGATGAAACAAGAGCATCGGTGAAACAGAAGAATGCTCCGAGAAAATGCGCAGTATTAGGTGGGTTATGTTAGTGAAAGAGTTAAATACTTTAAGAGATATGCTACGAACAAGCTTATTATTGCAATCAAAGCACTGTAGGCGCTGGTGGCTTGGGCATCAGAAGGCCCAACGACAAAGGACTAGATCCCTCTGAAAGCCTGTAAAACGTACACCCCCCCCCCCCCCCCCCCCCCTCCCCTCCAAAAAAAAACAAAAACAAGAGGACCATGATGGTCCTATATCGTTCACCTGACCAAACAGATTTGCATATTTACTGTTGAAGTTTCAGCCAAGTTCACTGCTCTAGGATTTTTGTATAAACTTTATAGCACTAACCACCCTCACCCCCCCCCCCCCCCCCCTCCACCACACCCCTGGCCATGATTTTTTACAAATCTTGATGACCTGAACTGAATCTTCAAAGAGCGTCACCAAAGGAACAGTTCTGCCAAGTTATATTGAAATTGGTCCAGTGGTTTAAAAAGTTTTATATAGCTATAAAGCCCTACGCCCTAACGGCCATGTTTTTTGACGAATCATGACAGCTTGAACAAACTTGGTAGAGGGTCACCAAAGGAACATTCCTACCAAGTTATATTGAAATCTGTTCAGTGGTTTCTGACAAGAAGATTTTTAAAGTTTTCTATTTAGATATATAGGGAAAACAAGCCCCACCCCATGGCAGCCATGTTTTTTGACAAATCATGATTGCTTGTACAATCTTGATAGAGGTTCACCAAAGCAACATTCCAGCCAAGTAATATTGAAATGGGGTATGTGACAAGAAGAATTTTAAAATTTTCTTTGCAGATATATATGAAAAATGAAAAATAAGCCCCACCCCCCTGTGGGCCATGGTTTTTGACGCATCATGAAGGCTTGAACAATCTTGGTAGAAGGTCACCAAAGCAACACTCCTGCCAAGTTACATTGAACTCGGTCCAACTGTTTCTTACGAGAAGATTTTTAAAGTTTTCTATATAGGGAGCCCGCCCCCTAGCGGCCATGATTTTTGATGAATCGTGACGGCCTGAACAATCTTTGTAGAGGGTCACCAAAGAAACATTCCTGCCAAGTTGTATTGAAATCGGTCCATTGGTTTCTGAAAAGAAGATTTTTAAAGTTTTATATATAGATATATAGGGAAAATAAGCCCTGCCCCAGGCAGCCATGTTTTTTGACGAATCATGATTACTTGAACAATCTTAGTAGAGGGTCACCAAGGAAAAATTTCTGCAGTTATAATGAAATCGGTTCAGTGGTTTCTAACAAGAAGAGTTTTAAAGTTTTCTATATAGATATATACGGAAAATAAGCCCCGACTCCTGGCGGCCATGTTTTTTGACAAATCATGACGGCTTGAACAATCTTGATAGAGGGTTACATAAGAAACATTCCTGCAAAGTTACATTGAAATCGGTCAAGTGCTTTCTGAAAAGACTATTAAAATTTTCTATATAGATAAATTATATAGGAAAATAAGCCCCGCCCCCTAGCGGCCATGTTTTTTGACAAATCATAACGGCTTGAACAATCTTGGTAAAGGGTCACCAAGGAAACATTTCTGCAAAGTTATATTGAAATTGGTCCTGTGGTTTCTGACGACAAGATTTTTTCAAGTTTTCTATATAGAATTATATCGAAAATAAGCCCCGCACCCCCTAGCGGCCATGTTTTTTGACAAATCATGTCGGCTTAAACAATCTTGATAGAGGGTCACTAAGGAAACATTTCTGCCAAGTTATATTGAAATCGGTCCAGTCGTTTATGACAAGAAGATTTTTAAAGTTTTCTATATAGGGAAAATTAACCCTGCCCCCTAGCGGCCATGTTTTTTAATGAATCATGGCGGCTTGAACAATCCTGCAACAGGATCACCAAAGGAACATTTCTGCAAAATCATATGTAAATCGGTCCAGTGGTTTTTTACAAGAACATTTTTAAAGTTTTCCATAAAGATATATAAGGAAAATAAGCCCCGCCCCCCCCCTAGCGGCCTCGTTTTTTGACAAATCCAAATGGCTTGAACAATCTTGCAACAGGATCACCAAAGGAACATTTCTGCAAAATCATATGGAAATCGGTCCAGTGGTTTCTGACAAGAAGATTTTTAAAGTTTTCTATACAGATATACAGTGAAAATAAGCCCCGCCCCCTGGCGGCCATGTTTTTTGACAAATCCAAATGGCTTGAACAATCTTGGTACAGGATCACCAAAGGAACATTTCTGCAAAATTATATGGAAATCAGTCCAGTGGTTTCGGACAAGAAGATTTTTAAAGTTTTCTATTAGATATATAGGGAAAATAAGCCCCGCCCCCCTGGTGGCCATGTTTTTTGACGAATCCAAATGTCTTGAACAATCTTGGTAGAGGATCACCAAAGGAACATTTTTGCAAAATTATATTGAAATCGGTCCAGTGGTTTCGGACAAGAAGATTTTTAAAAGTTTTCTATATAGATTATATAGGGAAAATAAGCCCCGCCCCCTGGCGTCCATGTTTTTTGACGAATCCAAATGTCTTGAACAATCTTGGTAGAGGATCACCAAAGGAACATTTTTGCAAAATTATATTGAAATCGGTCCAGTGGTTTCGGACAAGAAGATTTTTAAAGTTTTCTATATAGATATATAGGGAAAATAAGCCCAGCCCCCTGGCGGCAATGTTTTTTGACAAATCCAAATGGCTTGAACAATCTTGGTAGAGGATCACCAAAGGAACATTTCTGCAATATTATATTGAAATCGGTCCAGTCGTTTCGGACAAGAAGATTTTTAAAGTTTTCTATATAGATATATGGGGAAAATAAGCCCCGCCCCCTGGCGGCCATGTTTTTTGACGAATCCAAATGCCTTGAACAATCTTGGTAGAGGATCACCAAAGGAACATTTCTGCAAAATTATATTGAAATCTGTCCAGTGGTTTCTGACAAGAAGATTTTTAAAGTTTTCTATATAGATATATAGGGAAAATAAGCCCCGCCCCCTGGCGGCCATGTTTTTTGACGAATCCAAATGCCTTGAACAATCTTGGTAGAGAATCACCAAAGGAACATTTCTGCAAAATTATATTGAAATCGGTCCAGTGGTTTCTGACAAGAAGATTTTTTTAAGTTTTTAGTTAAAAAATCTATTTTTAGCTCCCGTGACCTAGATATGCAACGGACCGGAACCATTTGAACAACTTTGAAAGAGGACCAACCAAGGATCATTCCTGTGAAGTTTGGTCAAAATCCAATCAGTGGTTTAGGAGGAGATGTTGTTTAAAGATGATGGACGGACGGATGGACGGACGGACATACGGACGACGACGACGACAGACGGTGAGTGATCACAATAGCTCACCTTGAGCCTTCGGCTCAGGTGAGCTAAAAACAAAACAAAAAAAACCTAGAAATGTGTCCACAGTACATGGATGTCCCCACTTTGAGTACTTCTATAAAACTGTACAAACCTTGCTAAATTAGCCTACATCGATGCCGAGGCATCTGTGTACTTTGGACACATTTCTAGTTAACAAAGAATCAAAAAAGAATAAGAAATATAAGGCCCTTTGCCTGCAAGGTCAGTAACTCTTAAACCATGAGACTCAGTAACTCTGAAAAACCTGTGACAGGGTTATGGTTCTTGCATTCTGCAATTCCCTTCATGGCCCTCTGTCAGTATATCAAGTTTCATTTATTTATCTTCAATAATTTTAGAGATATGCTCCAGACAAGCTTACTATTGCAAAAATTAGAAAGGGAAATAACTGTTATCACTTGTGACAGAATTACTTACAGTTCTTGCACTCTGCACTTCCTCTGATGGCCGTCTAATAATGTATCAAGTTTCATTTAATTCCCTTCCATACTTTCAGAGATATGCTCCGGGCAAGTTTTTTTATTGCAAAAATACTGGTGACAGGGTTATGATTCTTGCATGTTGCAATTCCCCTAATGGCCCTCTATCAGTGTATCAAGTTTCATTAAATTACCTTCAATACTTTTAGAGATATGCTCTGGACAAAAGTGTGATGGATGGACAGATGGTCATAGGGACAGACAAAGCGGCGACTATATGCTCTCCCTTTGGGAGCATAAAAATGTGATCTTTTTGTTATTTTTGCTAGAAACAGAGATTGTGGGTACTCATTAGAACCACCTCATTGATGTGGTTCTAAAGGGTACCAATAATCTATGTTTTATAGCAGAAATTAGAACAAGAGGACCATGATGGTCCTATATCGCTCACCTGACCAAACAGATTTGCATATTTACTGTTGAAGTTTCAGCCAAGTTCACTGCTCTAGGATTTTTGTATAAACTTTATAGCACTAACCACCCCCACCCCCCTCCACCATACCCCCGGCCATGTTTTTTTTACAAATCTTGACGACTTGAACTGAATCTTAAAAGAGGGTCACCAAAGGAACATTTCTGCCAAGTTATATTGAAATTGGTCCGGTGGTTTAAAAAGTTTTATATAGCTATAAAGCCCTACGCCCTAACGGCCATGTTTTTTGACGAATCATGAAAGCTTGAACAAACTTGGTAGAGGGTCACCAAAGGAACATTCCTGCCAAGTTATACTGAAATCTGTTCAGTGGTTTCTGACAAGAAGATTTTTAAAGTTTTCTATTTAGATATACAGGGAAAATAAGCCCCACCCCATGGCAGCCATGTTTTTTGACGAATCATGACTGCTTGTATAATCTTGATAGAGGTTCACCAAAGCAACAGACGAAAAATAAGCCCCCCCCCCCCCCCCCTGGGGGCCATGGTTTTTGACATATCATGAAGGCTTGAACAATCTTCGTAGAAGGTCACCAAAGCAACATTCCTGCCAAGTTACACTGAACTCGGTCCAACTGTTTCTTACAAGAAGATTTTTAAAGTTTTCTATATAGATATATAGGGAAAATAAGCCCCGCCCCCTAGCGGCTATGTTTTTTGATGAATCATGATTGCTTGAACAATCTTTGTAGAGGGTCACCAAAGAAACATTCCTGCCAAGTTGTATTAAAATCGGTCCATTGGTTTCTGAAAAGAAGATTTTTAAAGTTTTACATATAGATATATAGGGAAAATAAGCCCTGCCCCCGGCAGCCATGTTTTTTGACGAATCATGATTACTTGAACAATCTTAGTAGAGGGTTACCAAGGAAACATTTCTGCAAAGTCATAATGAAATCAGTTCAGTGGTTTCTGACAAGAAGAGTTTTAAAGTTTTCTATAGATATACAAGGAAAATAAGCCCCGATTCCTGGCCGCCATGTTTTTTGACGAATCATGACGGCTTGAACAATCCTGATAGAGGGTTACATAAGAAACATTCCTGCAATGTTACATTAAAATCTGTTAAGTGGTTTCTGAAAAGACTATTAAAATTTTCTATATAGATATATAGGAAAATAAGCCCCGCCCCCTAGCAGCCATGTTTTTTGACAAATCATAACGGTTTGAACAATCTTAGTAAAGGGTCACCAAGGAAACATTTCTGTGAAGTTATATTGAAATCAGTTCTGTGGTTTCTGACGACAAGATGTTTTCATGTTTTCTATATAGATATATATGGAAAATAAGCCCCTCACCCTCTAGAGGCCATGTTTTTTGACAAATCATGATGGCTTGAACAATCTTGATAGAGGGTCACTAAGGAAACATTTCTGCCAAGTTATATTGAAATCGGTCCAGTCGTTTATGACATGAAGATTTTTAAAGTTTTCTATAAAGATATATATGAAAAATTAACCCCGCCCCCTAGCGGCCATGTTTTTTAACGAATCATGGCGGCTTGAACAATCTTGGTAGAGGATCATCGAAGAAACATTTCTGTAAAATTTTATATTGAAATCTGTCCAGTGCTTTATGACAAGAAGATTTTTAAAGTTTTCTATATAGATATATAAGGAAAATAAGCCCCGCCCCCCCCGGCGGCCATGTTTTTTGACAAATCCAAATGGCTTGAACAATCTTGCAACAGGATAACCAAAGGAACATTTCTGCAAAATCATATGGAAATCGGTCCAGTGGTTTCGGACAAGAAGATTTTTAAACTTTTCTATACAGATATATAGTGAAAATAAGCCCCGCCCCCTGGCGGCCATGTTTTTTGACAAATCCAAATGGCTTGAACAATCTTGGTACAGGATCACCAAGGGAACATTTCTGCAAAATTATATTGAAATCGGTCCAGTGGTTTCGGACAAGAAGATTTTTAAACTTTTCTATATAGATATAGAGGGAAAATAATCCCCGCCCCCTGGTGGCCATGTTTTTTGACGAATCCAAATGGCTTGAACAATCTTGGTAGAGGATCACCAAAGGAACATTTTTGCAAAATTATATTGAAATCGGTCCAGTGGTTTAGGCAAGAAGATTTTTAAAGTTTTCTATATAGATTATATAGGGAAAATAAGCCCCGCCCCCTGGCGTCCATGTTTTTTGACGAATCCAAATTGCTTGAACAATCTTGGTAGAGGATCACCAAAGGACCATTTTTGCAAAATTATATGGAAATCGGTCCAGTGGTTTCGGACAAGAAGATTTTTAAAATTTTCTATATAGATATATAGGGGAAATAAGCCCCGCCCCCTGGCGGCCATGTTTTTTGACAAATCCAAATGGCTTGAACAATCCTGCAACAGGATCACCAAAGAACATTTCTGCAAAATTATATTGAAATCGGTCCAGTGGTTTCGGACAAGAAGATTTTTAAACTTTTCTATATAGATATATAGGGAAAATAAGCCCCGCCCCCTGGCGGCCATGCTTTTTGACGAATCCAAATGGCTTGAACAATCTTGGTAGAGGATAACCAAAGGAACATTTCTGCAAAATTATATTGAAATCGGTCCAGTGGTTTCTGACAAGAAGATTTTTTAAAGTTTTCTATATAAATGTAAAGGGAAAATAAGCCCCGCCCCCTGGCGGCCATGTTTTTTGACGAATCCAAATGTCTTGAACAATCTTGGTAGAGGATCACCAAAGGAACATTTCTGCAAAATTATATTGAAATCGGTCTAGTGGTATCTGACAAGAAGATTTTTAAAGATTTCTATATAGATATATAGGGAAAATAAGCCCCGCCCTCTGGCGGCCATGTTTTTTGACGAATCCAAATGTCTTGAACAATCTTGGTAGAGAATTACCAAAGGAACATTTCTGCAAAATTATATTGAAATCGGTCCAGTGGTTTCTGACAAGAAGATTTTTAAAGTTTTCTATATAGATATATAGGGAAAATAAGCCCCGCCCCCTGGCGGACATGTTTTTTGACCAATCCAAATGTCTTGAACAATCTTGGTAGAGGATCACCAAAGAAACATTTCTGCAAAATTATATTGAAATCGGTCCAGTGGTTTCTGACAAGAAGATTTTTAAAGTTTTCTATACAGATATATAGGGAAAATAAGCCCCGCCCCCTGGCGGCCATGTTTTTTGACGAATCCAAAAGGCTTGAACAATCTTGGTAGAGGATCACCAAAGGAACATTTCTGCAAAATTATATTAAAACTGGTCCAGTGGTTTCCGACGAGAAGATTTTTAAAGTTTTCTATATAGATATATAGGGAAAATAGCCCCGCCCCCTGGCAGCCATGTTTTTTTACGAATCCAAATGTCTCGAACAATCTTGGTAGAGGATCACCAAAGAAACATTTCTGCAAAATTATATTGAAGTTGGTCTAGTGGTTTCTGACAAGAAGATTTTTAAGGTTTTCTATACAGATATATTGGGAAAATGAGCCCTGCCCCCGGCCGGCCATGTTTTTTGACGAATCCAAAAGGCTTGAACAATCTTGGTAGAGGATCACCAAAGGAACATTTCTGCAAAATTATATTGAAATTGGTCCAGTGGTTTCTGACAAGAAGATTTTTAAAGTTTTCTATATAGATAGATAGGGAAAATAAGCCCCGCCCCCTGGCGGCCATGTTTTTTGACGAATCCAAATGGCTTGAACAATCTTGGTAGAGGATCACCAAAGGAACATTTCTGCAAAATTTTATTGAAATCGGTCCAGTGGTTTCTGATGAGAAGATTTTTTGAGTTTTTAGTTAAAAAATCTTTTTTAGCTCACCTGAGCTCTGCTCAGGATGAGCTATTGTGATCACTTTTCGTCCGTCCGTCCGTCCGTGCGTCCGTGCGTCCGTCCGTGCGTCCGTCCGTTAACATTTTCAAACAACTTCTCCTCTGAAGCCGCTGAGCCAATTTTGCTGAAATTTCATATGGAGCCTCCTTAGGGTGGGGGAACGAAAGATTGCTAAAATGGTCGCGGTTCATTGACCAAGACGGGGTGGTTGGGTGGTGCGAAGGTGTCGTGTATCTTACGTCACCGGGGCGTCCAACTGTTATTGGCTTACAGTTGGGCAAGGCCTGCTATCCTTGTAGCAGGTAAGGGTAGATGGGGAATATTTTTATTTCTTCTGTTTCTTTACTTTCATTCCTGTTCCTTTCTTCTCTGTCCCTCTCTTTAATCTCTTCTACTATCTCTTCTATCACTTTTCTCCCTTTCTCTGGGAGACGACACAAAATGACCCACAAGGGTTGACGTGTCGTTAAACCCCAACACAATCAATCAATCGTTGACCAAGATGGCCGCCATGCCCATATATGGTAAAAACCTTTAAAAATCTTCTTCTCCATAACCGAGGATGCCTTGGGGCTGAATCTTTGCACGAATCATCGGGGACGAGAGATCAGCCAAAGTTGCTAAAAGAATTGTCGTACGTTGACGTTTGAACTTTTTACGGCAAGGTCAAGTTCGCTTCCCTATGCATTTGTATGAGCTCTATACATTTGAATGGGAAAATTGTTAAGAGTTTCAAACGACTTCTCCTCTGAAGCCTCTGAGCTAATTTTGTTCAAATTTCATATGGAGCCACCTTAGGGTGGGGAAACAAAAGATTGCTAAAATTGTCACGGTCCGTTGACCAAGATGGCTGCCATGCCCATATATGGTAAAAACCTTTAAAAATCTTCTTCTCTATAACCGAGGATGCCTTGGGGCTGAATCTTTGCACAAATCATTGGGGACGATATGTCAACCAAAGTTGCTAAAAGAATTGTCGTACATTGACATTTGACCTTTTTACGTCAAGGTCAAGTTCGCTTCCCTATGCATTTGTATGAGCTCTATACATTTGAATGGGAAAATTTTTAAGAGTTTCAAACGACTTCTCCTCTGAAGCCTCTGAGCTAATTTTGTTCAAATTTCATATGGAGCCACCTTTGTGTGGGGAAACAAAAGATTGCTAAAATTGTCGCGGTCTGTTGACCAAGATGGCCTCCATGCCCATATATGGTAAAAACCTTAAAAAATTTTCTTATCCAGAACCGAGTGCCTTGGGGCTGAATCTTTGCACAAATCATCGGGAACAAGAGGTCTACCAAAGTTGCTAAAAGAATTGTCGTACGTTGACATTTGACTTTTTTACGGCAGGGTCAAGTTTGCTTCCCTATGAATTTGTATGAGCCCCATACATTTGAATAGGAAAATTGTTGAGAATTTTTTAATTTCTTCTTCTCTGAAGCCACTGAGCCAAATTTGCTCAAATTTCATATTGTGCCTTCTTAAGTCAGGGGAACGAAAGATTGCTAAAATGGTAGTGGTCCGTTGACCAAGATGGCCACCATGCCCATATATGGTAAGACCCTTTAAAAATCTTCTTCTTCAGAACTGAGGATGCCTTGGGGCTAAATCTGTGCACAAATCATCAGGGACAGGAGATCTACCAAAATTGCTAAAAAGATTATCGTATGTTGACATTTGACCTTTTTATGGCAAGGTCAAGTTTGCTTCCCTATGCATTTGTATGAGCCCCATAACATTTATATGGGAAAATTGTTGAGAATTTGACGACCTCTGAAGCCACTGAGCCAAATTTGCTCAGATTTTTAGCTCACCTGAGCATGAAGTGCTCATGGTGATCTATTGTGGTCAGTCAATGTCCGTCGTCCATCATGGGTCATGCAGCGTGAAATGCTTTAAAAGCCTACTCTTCCTACACCCCAGGGCCAATTGACTTGATACTTGGTAGGAAGCATCAGGGTGACATGTAGCTAAAAAAAATAGCTAAAATCGTTCCGATCGGAAATCCAAGATGGCCGCCATCTTGAAAATCTTTTTCGCTTCTTCTCCTGAACCGAAAGGCGAATTGACTCCAAACTTGCTAGGAAGCATCAGGGTGACTTGTAGATCAAATATAGCTAAAATCGTGTTGGTCCAAATTCCAAGACGGCCGCCAAGGCAGCCATCTTGAAAATCTATTTTTCGCTTCTACTCCTAAACCCAAAAGCCAACTGACTCCAAACTGGTTAGGAAGCATTGGGGTGACTTATAAATCAAAAATAGCTAAAATTGTGCTGATTAGAAATCCAATATGGCCGCCATGGCAGCCATCTTGAAAAGCTATTTTTCGCTTCTTCTCCTGAACCAAAAGGCCAATTGACTCCAAACTTGCTAGGAAGCATCGTGATGACTTGTACATCAAAAATAGCTAAAATCGTGCCAATTGGAAATCCAAGATGGCCTCCATGACAGCCATCTTGAAAATCTATTTTTCGCTTCTTCTCCTAAACCTTAAAGTCAATTGACTTCAAACTTAGTAGGAAGCATCAGGGTGACTTGTAGATCAAAAAATAGCTATAATCATTTTGATTGGAAATCCAAGATGGCAGCCATCTTGAAAATCTATTTTTTGCTTCTTCTACTGCACTGAAATGCCAGTTGACTCAAAAGTTGGTAGGAGGCCTTGTGGGTGACTTGTTTTACTTGTGACGTTTTGAAAATTTCAGCATTTTAAACTTTGTAAGCAAGATATTTCAAAAACTGTTTAAGCCATTGCCTTATCATAAGAGTATTGGAAAAATGTTGCATGCCGTCTGCATATCTGCAGTGGCGGTTTCACTCAGGTGAGCGAGTTGTGGCCCGTGGGCCTCTTGTTTAGCTCCTGTGACCTAGATATGCAATGGACCGGAACCATTTGAACAACTTTGAAAGAGGATCAACCAAGGATCATTCCTGTGAAATTTGGTCAAAATCCAATCAGTGCTTTAGGAGATGTTGTTTAAAGATTGTGAACGGACGGACGGACAGACGGACGACGACGACGACGACGGACGGTAAGTGATCACAATACCTCACCTTGAGCCTTCGGCTCAGGTGAGCTAAAAATAGTGTATACCCCTGCGAAAAATAGTGTATACCCCTGCAAACCCCATTCTTTTCTATATAAAAGTGGGGTTTGATGGGGTCAAAATCGCATAGACATGTTTTTGTGATGATCGGTCCTTGTTTTTCACAGAGCTATTGCGAGATGTTGAGAGATACCTAATATTCATTCATTCAAGAGTTCAATGAAATAACACACAGATGTGATAAAACTGTTTTGCTGAATTTAGTGATGCGTTATTTATGCTCTTCAGTATATATATAGTGATTTAGGTAAAGAAATTTAACCAAAGCAATATATATTTTTTTTAATATTTTACTAATTATAACAAAAACAAACAAAAAAAAAAAACAAGAGGCCCAAGAAGGCCAGAGCAGAATGGAAAAGGTCCTGAGTAGCAAGCTAAGTTGCATACATATTCTGATCATGGCCTTTCATATACCCATACATATTCTGATCATGGCCTTTCATATACCCATACATATTCTGATCATGGCCTTTCATATACCCATACATATTCTGATCATGGCCTTTCATATACCCATACATATTCTGATCATGGCCTTTCATATACCCATACATATTCTGAAGTACTGTATTTGACCTAATTACCATACTGTGCACTTAGGTTTTACAAAAATGCTCTGAAAACTTGTGGTAAACCAGAGAATTGATGAAACCGAAGGATGCTCCCTGAAGATGCACAGTAGTGGGAGGGTTATGTTAGTGAAAGAGTAAAATATGGTGGTCCTATACACTTTGAAGTATGAAATCTGGGGTTCCACTGCACACAGTGTTTCATTATTAGCCTACCATTGTCTTGATATGACTGAAATACTGTTAAAAGGGGAGTAAAATGTTAAAGCATCCATTCACTCTATGTATTGTAATTAAGCAATGAACTAAGTGCCAGATGTGAGAAAAAATAAATATTATAGCTGTTGATTTTTTTTTGGCTTTTCAAGAATGTGGCATCAATCACCAATTTTGAGAAAAAATTGAGAACTTCTGTTTGCATTTAAGAGCAAACAGCTACACTATAAAAGCAGAGCTATAGATGACTGAAATTGTTGAACATATCTAAAATAATTTTTGTTCATTCTCCATAAAACAAACATTGTGGTTCATCTTTAGAAGTGCTTTTACAAGGCAGTTCTCAAGAAGTTTCACAACATTCATTTTTTTATGGAAAAGTAAGAAATAATAATTCAGAATTACCATCATATACTCTGCTTTTCTACGAAACTGATTAATATAGAACAAATGAATGTAAACTACAGTAGAACTTCAATGGCTCGAACCCTGATGGCTTGTTAACCCTGCCTGACTAGAACTAGTTCCTGGGTCCCCAGAGGTCACTTCCTATAGAAACTAACCCTGGATGGCTACAACTACATTTGGCTGGAACTAATTTTCATGGTCCCCCTTCTTCCCATTGCCTTCTCTCAATGTGTCAAGTTTCATTTGATTCCTATTAATAATTTCAGAGATATGCTTCATTCAAACTTATTATTGCAAAAATTGGGAAGGGAAATAATTAATTACTTGTGATTGGGTTATGGTTCTTGAACCCTGCATTTCCTCTCACTGCCCTCTATCAATTTGTCAAGTATCGTTCAAATTCCCTCAATACGTTCAGAGATATGCTCCAGACAAGCCAAATATTATGAAAATTAGGAAGGGAAATAACTCCAAAATTACTTGTGATAGAGCTATGGTTCTTGCAATCACACTTTCTCTGATAGCCCTCTATCAATGTATCAAGTTTCTTTTGATTCCCTTTTATACTTTAAGAGATATGCTACAGACAAGCTTATTATTGCAAAAATTAAGACGGGAAGTAACTCAGTAATTACTTGTAACAGAGTTACAGATCTTGCACTCTGCACTTCTCTGATTACGGTCTCAAGTTTCATTTGATTCTCTTTTACACTTTCAGAGATATGCACTGGACACATTTACTATTGCGAAAATTAGGAGGGGAAATAACTCCATAAATACTGATGATAGGGTTATGGTTCTTGCATTCTGCACTTCCCCTCATTGCCCTCTATCACTGTATCAAGTTTCATTTATTTATCTTTAATACTTTTAGAGATATGCTGACAAGCATAGTATTGCAAAAATTAGGAAAATAACTCTGTAATTACTCATGATAGAGTTAGGGTTCTTGCACTCTGCACTTCCTCTGATGGCTGTATCAGTGTATCAAGTTTCATTTAATTCTCTTCTATACTTTCAGAGATATGTTCCGGACAAGCTTTTTATTGCAAAAAATTACGAAGGAAAATAACTCTGTAAATACTGGTGACAGGGTTATGGTTCTTGCACTCTGCAATTCCCCTCATGGCCCTCTATCAGTGTATCAAGTTTCATTAAATTACCTTCAATACTCTAAGCATAAATATGTACCTACCCATTCTAAGAGGAGTCATCAAATGCAATGTTTTTGTGTTTTTTTATGTTTTTTTTTTCTTCTTTTATAAATGCATATGTTGTAGGTTCTCATTTGCATTGCATTGACAAGTTGATGCAATTCAAATGAGTTCCCACAACTTATGTATTTAAAAAGAAGAAGACAAAAAGTACACTGGCTGTAATCTGATAAGTATGGAATTGCTTGACTGTGTACTAAACTGTACTTCAAGGGGTATGTCTGGTAAACAGGTCAAATAAGATATCTGCTGGTGCTGTCAGTGGACAGCAAAGGCCCTAATCAGACTGCTTAGATATGCAGCATGATCAGCATTACTTTAGATAAGGAGGACATTGCGAAAACATGTCTATTCAAATATATTGAAAATTTTACCACCAAAAAAATGAAAATTTTCAGATAAAAAATTCTTATATTTTTCATATTTCTGCTCAAAACATAGATTGTGGGTACTCGTTAGAACTGCCTCGTCGAGGCGGTTCAAACGAGCACCCACAATTTATCGAGAACCGCCTCGACGAGGCGGTTCTAACGAGTACCCACAATCTATGTTTTGAGCAGGACGAGGCGGTTCTAACGAGTACCCACAATCTATGTTTTGAGCAGAAATAAGAAAAATAATGTATACCCTGTAAACCCCAGTTTTACTATATAAAAGTGGGGTTTAAGGGGTCAAAATTATATAGGCATGTTTTCGTGATGACTATCAGGAAAATAGTTTTCTTACTTATCCACAAGAACATGTTATGAGTACTCATTAGAAGCACCTCATTGAGGCACATCTAATGAGTACACACAACATACTTTTTTGTGGAGAAATAAGAAAGTTACCAATACTTTTAGGTTGAAAAAAAAAAGCACCCCATCACAAAAACATGCCTATTTAAATATACTGAAAATTTTACCACCATAAATGAAAATTTTCAGGTAAAAAATTCTGATATTTTTAATATTTCTGCTCAAAACATAGCTTGTGGTACTCCTTAGGACCGCCGCACAGAGGCGGTCCTAACGAGTACCCTAAATCTATGTTACTGAGCGGAAATAATGAAAATAAAGTATACCCCGGTAAACCCCAGTTTTACTATATACGTAAGTTTAAGGGGGTAAAAATTATATAGGTATGTTTTCGTGATGTTATCTGGAGGTATGTGCTCTACTCTAGTAAACACAGTATTAACCTTATTTGGGCAGAAAGGCCTGAGCAAACAATATACACCCGTATCAGATGTTACTTTCAGCAGCAGCTTATCTGGGTCTACACTTTTTTGGCACTCATCCAACACATATCAACAGGTGAAAATTTTAGGACATGTATTTAAAAAAAAAAGCAACCCATAGTAGACTGAATAGACTTTCCCACACTATATATTGGAAGAATCCAATTTAAATTTTCGGTTCAGCTGGCTATGTCATTTACATATTCCTAAAGAAAAATGGCTAAACTACTTGCAAACAGAGGACACCCTGATCAGATGCCACTTTCTGCAGCATCTGATCTGGGTCTGTGTTCTTTGCCAATTACCCTTTTATGGGTCTCCAGACTACAATGGGTTAAAGTGTCTGTAATTTGGGGAAAATAGGTATCTGGCACTAATTTAACATCATGTTCCAGGATCACAATTTCTCCAATTTAATTCCTCCTCTGTTATCACTAAACTTATAACATGCTGAATAAATTAACATGCCACACCCATTTCCAATTATCAGCTAATCAGATTACTTAATACAGATTGTGGATATTTACATACTGAATGACAAACAGTGCAGATCCAGATCAGTTGGCTTTTTCAGAAGCCAATGTATTTCCAAATCAGTTGGCTTCTGAAAAAGTCAACTGATTTGGAAATACATTGTTTGCAAAGGCAAGGTATATCTGGGTTCAGCAGGGCAAGGGTTACATTTGTGACAGATATTCTGTTTACTAGTCTATCAAGTACTTCCACAATTGTTGATCCGTAACTCTTACAGAGCTGAATTTTTATTTGATCTGGGTCTTTTATGGGCAGTGGGTATAATTTGCAGACTAAATCATGCAGACCAGTGGACCATGGACCGGTCTGCAGTGGACCAAAAGGGGACATTTAGCAGACCAAGTACCTTGCAGATCAGGGCCCAGTTGTTCAAAGCTAATGACGTCATTAATTAACGATTCGTTAAAATTTACATCAAGTGATACGCAAATATGCTAAATTATTTTGCTGAAAACATGTGAGTAGCTTTTGCAGTGCAAAAGCTACTCACATTTTTCAGCAAAAAATATCAGAATATTGTAAATTGAATCCACTAAAACAGTTAACGAAATGTCCCTTAACGAGCTTGTTAAGCTAAAGACACTTTGAACAACTTGGTCCAGACATTATGCAGACTATATAGTGAATAATTTTGTGTCATTTTTCCCTGGCCCTGAATCCGTTTTCATTATATTTCCATAAACAAATAAATGATTTTTATGACAAGCATTTCATTAAGACCAAATAATCAGATTTTTTTCATGTTGCTCAGCAATATTAATGAAAAAGTCATGCAAAGATCAAAAGGACAAAAAAATCTTCACAGTTTGTACTTTCTTGCTGATACATGAAAAGAGGAAAGGTTATGCTTATGTCTTCACTTAATTAATCATCTGCTTATGTCTTCACTTAATTAATCATCTGCTTATGTCTTCACTTAATTAATCATCTGCTTATGTCTTCACTTAATTAATCATCTGCTTATGTCTTCACTCACTTAATTAATCATCTGCTTATGTCTTCACTTAATTAATCATCTGCTTATGTCTTCACTTAATTAATCATCTGCTTATGTCTTCACTTAATTAATCATCTGCTTATGTCTTCCCTTAATTAATCATCTGCTTATGTCTTCACTTAATTAATCATCTGCTTATGTCTTCACTTAAGTGTGTCCACATAATTGTTTAATTGTCCAAAACTGAGTAACAAAAACACATTCTTTTACCATACAATTTAATCTAGGTGTATTAAAATGTAGGCAATAGAATATTTTCAGCTAAGATGAACATGTCCTTCATAAGTGTTCTTATATTATGACAGATTGGAAATTTTGGTTTAATATATGACTAAATAAATCTCTTGTGCTTAAATTATCAAGATAGTGAAATATTTATTCTTTGTATTTTTTTCCTTTGTTTTGAAAAATAATTATTATTCCTTAAAGAACCCCATTTTTGGACTGAAAAAAGATCATTTTGCAATCCATTCTGGCATTCAGTATGTTGGAAAATATAACTTCTTAATATCTGTAATATTAGTGGATTTGTTTTATTATGTAAAGAACTGTAACTGTATCTGATATGACCTGTCAATCACCTGATTAGACCTGTCAATCATCTGATAATACATGTCATTCATCTTGGATATCAGAATTCCCTAAGACTATTGACTAATGAAATTGCATTGCTGAAAAGCTTTGCCCTCCATTGGTTAAAACAAAAATCTCAAAGCAAAGCCTAATTAGTATTCCAAATCAAGATTTTGAATATATATTTTGTTCAGTTATGCAACTTTGATCCCTGTAACCGCTTCCCCCCTCCCCCTTCCCCCCCCCCCCCCCCACACACACACAAAAAAAAAAACAAACAAAAAAAAACAAAAAACAACAACAACAACAACAACAACAACAAAAAGGCCTTTGCATTAAGTGAGTCACTGGATGAAACAAAGATTGAAATAAGTAAAATATTTGTGGCATATGAACAACTCAAACACTATATTTTTATGAACACACAAGTTAAATGCAAAATACATAAATACTGGCATTAAGGGTACAAAAAGGTATCCAGACAATATCCCCTCCGGACAGAATCCCCTCTGCTCATTTTTGCATAGGTGGACAAAATCCCCTTCATATTTTTTACAAGGTGGACATAATCCCCTTTGAAACTTTATACAGGATGGACATAATCCCCCTCATGATTTTTACAAGGTGGACAAAATCCCCTCCATAAGATGGACAAAATCCCCTTCGGACAAAATCCCCCTTGCTGATTACTGCCATAGGAATGGTACTCGAATGGTAGACGAGACTGTGTCCATCAGTCATACACTCTGTTCCCTGAAGACTGATAGAATAAATTTAAAACGTTCATCTTTGTATATAAGCTATACATTTTTTCTCTGAATCGCGTTTTATCCAAAATCATTTTAAAACAGACCGTTTCTAAACATATGGTTAATGTGGATTTGTTAAGGATTCTGGGCTTCAAGTTTCCCTGGTTTTTGAAGAAATCAAATATCTGCAGTATCCTCCATACCTTTATGTATGCGATTCTACTTTTGATTTTTATTCTTCTTTATACCTACGTATTTCTTCATAAACCAGTAATTGCTGCCCATTATCTTCAACAGGAATGATATGATGCTGAGTATTAAAACAACGAATATTTTCTATGATTTATTAAGCTATTCCAATAAATTTATATACATGAAAGGTGTAGCAAATATACAACAATGATCCTAAGTGTAATTAACAGTGCAGACCCTGATCAGATCTGATCAGGATCTTCACTGTTTGCTATTTCATCTACATTGGATTACTGCAATGTGGAATTACTCTTTTTTAATATTCTGAAATAATTACAGAGGCTGTTTGGATCTGTCTGAAATTTAAGGATTTTTAAGTTATTAAATTTATTTATCAATGACTCGGACCCATCAATACCCGGACTGGTAACTATAGTGCTAAATACCTATTTTATCGATATGATGATGTCGTGGCTATGATTTTACCGGTTACCGGGTTTCGTCTGGAATGTGCGAAAATCAATCGAGTAGAAAGTGATAATTATCCGCAATAAACTGTGAACAAAACGTCACTTGTCATTCAAATTAAATACTATGAAATTATTTTGTTTTTTAATCATATTTGTTGAATATTGATCACACATATTACAAATTTCGATGGAGTTTCCAAACACTGATTTGTGAATGAAGCTATTCGTCGAAGAAAAAATGGCGACCATTGTTGAATAGTACTAGCATTAGCAGAGCCTTTTAATGCTTTTTCTCGCTAAAATCAACTATAAACCCAACTTATTCAGAATAAACTAGCTTTGTTTTATTGCTTTATCAGCATATTATTTTCATAACTGTAATAGAAATTTGAAAAGTCGACTGTGCAAATGTCGATTCTCTCGAAATCGACCCACATTTTCTAAAACGAGTATGTGCAAATTCGGCGATTATCTGTGTTAAAAGGAATCAGTTGAATAAAATGTTATTAATATATAACGGACCCAAGGTGGCATTATTGCTTTATAATAATTTTAACTGGCTTAACTAAAAATAAATGTGTTTAATACTAGTTTAATATGGGTGGAGTTTTGCAAAATATAGATTCCGAAGTGACCTAAGCATCACCAGCACCCGCGACATGATAATTAACAGAAACGGACAGTAACAAGTCTGGGTATTGATGGGTCCGAGTCAGTGATTATGAAGTTTGTATGATGGTACAGGTAATCAAACATTTTTTGATAATTAGCATATTCAATCATTTAATAATTATAAAAGAGTAATTACATATTTTAATCAGTTTGTTTTCAAACATAATTATCAAGTGCAGTCCTTAATTTGAAAATTTATTGAGCATAAACACATTTAATTCAATTACATGTGATTAAAGGGAATAAAAGATCAAAGCATGAAAGAGAAATGCAAACATTGCAGTCAATTAAATAATTCAAAAAGCACATTCCTTGTAATGAACACCCCTGGGCATGAGTTACCTTTACCTTTAAACACCAATTTATGACATTTATTTAGAAACGGTCTCTGTTTTAAAATGGTTTTGGATAAAACACGATTCACAGAAAAAATGTATAGATTATATACAGAAATGAATGTTTTAAATTTATTCTATCAGTCTTCAGTCTTCAGGGAACAGAGTGTATGACCGATGGACACAGTCTCATCTACCATTCGAGTACCATTCCTATGGCAGTAATCAGCAAGGGGGATTTTGTCCGAAGGGGATTTTGTCCATCTTATGGAGGGGATTTTGTCCACCTTGTAAAAATCATGAGGGGGATTATGTCCATCCTGTAAAAAGTTTCAAAGGGGATTATGTCCACCTTGTAAAAAACATGAAGGGGATTTCGTCCACCTATGCAAAAATGAGCAGAGGGGATTTTGTCCGAGGGGGATTTTGTCCTACACTCGTACAAAAAACAAAATTACGGTATTAAGACAAAACAGCTGCCTTTAATGTAATTAATAAATAAAGTCACAGAAACAAACAATAATTGAAAGAATAAGTAAATAAATAATAATAATAAAGATATTAATAATAATAATAATAATAATAAAGAATGTGACCAAATTTGTGATCAAAACAATTATACAAGAAAACTATGTTTTTTTTTTGATACAAGTGAAATGAATGACTATAATACACAAAATAAATAAATTCATTTGAAGAAACAGTGATTGAAAGAAAACAAAAAGAACAAAATTATTTTCACAATAGGAGATCAAAACTAGAGTATGGGCACAGAGGGTCACAAATACCCCAGCAGGTGCCATTTCTTAATTATAAAACATCTTAAAGTTAATGACAATGATATAAGGCAAAATATAGTTTACAATGTTAGTCTCTGAGTGACACTGATCTATCATCCCAAGTACAACTTTTCTGGAGTAAATAGTCTTCAAGACATGAAGCAAATTTGCTGGGCCATAAAATATAGGTCACTGACCTACATATACTTGAGAAGTTAATCTGATGGTCACATTGATTCATTATACCAATTATGGTGTTAATCCATTAAATAATATAAAAGATATTAAGCAAAATCACAAGACCATGAAATATAGGTCATGCGGAATTATATTTACTTTGAGGTCAAAGTTTGGGTCACACTGTGTCATTATATGTAAATATGACACTTAGGTATCAAACAGTGGGAGAATAAGACAAAATGACAGAGCTATGAAATATAGGTCACATAAACCCAAAATATGATAGAAATACACCCAATTGTCTTCAAAATGTAATATAAACTCACTGGACCATGAAATATGGTCACAGTGATGTATATTTACTTTTAGATCAACTGTTGGATCATACTGATTCATAATCTCAAATAATCATATTCACACATCAAATAACATTCAAGATATAAGGCAAAATTACTGGACCATGAAATATAGGTCAAGGTGACCTACATTTGTTATGATGTCAATCGTGGTGTCACACAGAACCAATATTTCAAGTATCACATTAATCCATGAAACAGTCTTCAAGATATAAGGCGGGGGTGGTCGGGTGGTGCGAAGGTGCTGTGTATCTTACATCACTGGGGTGTCCAACTGATATTGGCTTACAGTTGGGCAAGGCCTGCTATCCTTGTAGTGGGTAAGGGTAGAGGGGGAATGTTTTTATTTCTTCTGTTTCTTCACTTTCATTCCTGTTCCTCTTTCTTCCCTGTCCCTCTCTTTCATCTCCTCTACTCTCTCTTCTGTCTCTTTTCTCCCTTTCTCTGGGAGACGACACAAAATGACCCTCAAGGGTTGACGTGTCGTTAAACCCCAACACAATCAAAAAAATCAAGATATAAGGCAATATTGCTTGAGCATGAAAACAAGATCACAATGACCTTGACCTTATTACACTGAATGTTGAAGTGATAAACATGTCTGATGCCCATCCTTCTTTATTAAGAAGTTGTTTGTATAAACAAACTGCAATATACAGTACAGCTCAGGTGTTTTTTCAAAATCCCCCCCGAACCGGTGGGGTTGATTTTTTAGCCCACAGCAGATCTACCTGATATCCCACTCAAATTCCCACTGCGACGGATTTTCCGTCCACCGCGTTTCCGCCGAGTTCCCTCCGCAAAACCACCCACTTACCTGTAGAACTCCGCGATGGGCAAAAGTTTATCATGGCGAGCTCGCAATGAAAGATTAGAGACGTCAGAATGATTGACAGCTCCGAACTTTTCCGAGTTTGCATGGGGAGGAAATCGGAACCCTTTATTTTGCTTACGCATCATTCGGCTGATTTGCCGCTGAATAAATACAGAAATATTTCTACCTAGAGATTAAAAAGAAAAAAAAAAACAAAAAAAAAAAACAATTAATGAATAAAACAAGAAATAAAAAATAACGTATTTCTGTTTGTTTATTTCTTACCTTGTATCCGGGTACTTAAAGGGGCGCTTCTGCTATCTTAGAAGCTTTTATTTGGAGACCAACGAGCATCGTCTCAGAAAAAACAAACAAAAAAAACTAGAGCTGGTGTTTGTAAAACACTATGCCCCCAACTGCCTGACTCTAACACTGTTTGACTCCAACACTGCTTAGCCATGACGGTAACAACAGTACAAATATATGATTTCAATGTTATTTTATCAAAGGGAAATAACTCTAAAATAGATGATTGGGATAAGAAAAAAATACGGATCACCTATTTTTTCATGAGGAATCAAAACATGAAATTTCAAAACATTAGCATACATGGTTCTAAACTTATGCTATACACAATAAAGCAACGACATTAAATGGCCCCAAATTGCGAAGGGCCATAACTCCAACATTTCATTTAATTGGTTCAAAATTTATTCAGGTGATCTCCTCCTCAATCCCAATCAGTATACCAAATATCATGGCTCTAGCTTAAATACTTTTTGAGATATCTTGCTGAAAAAGTCAAAATGCCTAGAACTACAAAGGGCCATAACTACATCAATTTTTCATGGAATTCCCTAAAAAACAAACCAGGTAATCTCCACATCATCCCCAATCAGCATTTAATATTTCAAGACCCTAGCTTAAGTGCTTTTCGAGAAATCTTGCTGACAAGGTCAAAATGAGCAGAACTGCAAAGGGCCGTAACTTTATCAATATTTTCATGGAATTCTCTCAAAATATAATCGGGTAATGTACACATCATTCCCACTCACTGTAGCGAATTTCAAGAACCCAGCTTAAATACTTTTCAAGATATCTTGCTCACAAGATTTAATTCTGATTTTTTTTCAAAGGGGCATAACTTTAAATAAACATGCTAGACAAGAAACAAAATACGGGTCGGCTATTTTTTCATTGGGAACCCAAATATAAAATTTCAAAACCCTAGCGTGCAGGGTTCTTAAGATATGGCATGCACAAAAAAAGCTTGATGAACGGACAAACAGTCGGATGGACAAATGAAGGCAAAATAATATGCCCCATCAATTTCATTCGAAACTGGGGGCATAATCAGGTCATCTACTCATCGCTACCAATCTATTCATCAAGTTTCAAGGCTCCAGCTTCAATAGTTTTTGAGATATTTTGTTCACAAGGGAAACATGCCCAAATTTACAAAGGGCCATTACTTATGAAATATTTTTCAGAATTTACAAAAAAAATTAATCAGGTCATCTACTCATCATTACCAATCAATTCACCAAGTTTCAAGTCTCTAGCTCTAATAGTTTTTGAGATATTTTGCTGACAAGATAAAAATGCCCAAAATAACAAAGGGGCATAACTCAAGAAGTATATTTCAAAATTTCTTCAAAAGTTAATCAGGTTGTCTACTCATCACTACCAGTCTATTCATCAAGTGTCAAGGCTCTAGTTCCAACAGTTTTTGAGATATTTTGCTGACAAGGTAAAATTGCCCAAAATTACAAAGGGCCATAACTCATGAAGTATTTTTCAGAATTTCTTCAAAAATTAATCAGGTCATCTACTCATCACTACAAAGACATTTACTAAGTTTCAAGGCTCTAGCTCTAACAGTTTTTGAGATATTTTGCTGACAAGATAAAAATGCCTAAAATTAAAAAAAAGGGGCATAACTCAAGAAGTATATTTCAAAATTTCTTCAAAAGTTTATCAGGTTGTCTACTCATCACTACCAGTCTAGTCATCAAGTTTCAAGGCTCTAGCTTCAATAGTTTTTGCGATATTTTGCTGACAAGTTAAAAATGCCCTAAATTACAAAGGGCCATAACTCATGAAGTGTTTTTCAGAATTTCTTCAAAAGTTAATCAGGTCATCTACACATCACTACAAATCCATTTACTAAGTTTCAAGGCTCAAGCTCTAATAGTTTTTGAGATACTTTGCTGACAAGGTAAAAATGCCCAAAATTACAAAGGGCCATAACTCAAAAGGCATTTTTCAAAATTTCTTCAAAAGTTAATCAGGTTGTCTACTCATCACTACCAGTCTATTCATTAAGTTTCAAGGCTCTAGCTCCAACGGTTTTTGAGATATTTTGCTGACAAGATAAAAATGCCCAAAATTACAAAGGGCCATAAATCATGAAGTATTTTTCAGAATTTCTTCAAAAGTTAATCAGGTCATCTACTCATCACTACAAATCCATTTACTAAGTTTCAAGGCTCTAGCTCTAACAGTTTTTGAGATATTTTGCTGACAAGGTAAAATTGCCCAAAATTACAAAGGGCCATAACTCAAGAAGTATTTTTCAAAATTTCTTCAAAAGTTAATCAGGTTGTCTACTCATCACTACCAGTCTATTCATCAAGTTTCAAGGCTCTAGCTTTAATAGTTTTTGAGATATTTTGCTGACAAGATTGCATCCATATTTTTTCAAAGGGCCATAACTCAGAAAAGGGGCATAATCCTGTCAAGAAAAAAAATACGTGTCAGCTATTTTTTCATGAGGAATCCATATATGAAATTTCAAAACAGTAGCATTCACGGTTTTAAAGTTATGCTATGCATCAAAAAGCGTGACGAACAGACGGACGGAAGGACGGACGGAAGGACGGACGGACGGACGAACAACCCAGAAGCAATATGCCCCTCCACTTCTTTGAAGTTGGGGGCATAAAAATACGAGTAATGCCACGTAGGCGGACGCATTCTCTGATGGTCAGCATCGTGCATTCGATCCTCACAGATTGAGCGATTTATCATGAAACACATGTATTTGCTACGGTCATTCGCTCCTTCCACTGCTTCAAGATTGGCAGTTACAAGTTTCTGTCGGAAGGGAGTTCAGTGTACTACTTAACCACTTATTGTATAAGCATGCCCCCCTCTGTATTGGCGCGATTCATAAAAAATGCTCTTCCCCATTCCATTTCGCAGTAAGATGCGCCGTCCGACTGGAGACCAGGAGGTTGCAGGTTCAACCCCTGCCGAGGTCGGCAACATTCTTTCGTGGAGATTGATCATGAAATATTGTCTACGGTCATTCTCTTGTTTGTTTGTGTTGAGGTTTTACGGCCCAGTCAACCCATGGGGTCATGTCGAGCGCGGTCAGTTTACCTAACCGTACGTTTACTGGGCAGGCTTAGTCCTCTAAGCGGTTAACCAGTATTGTGCACATTCTTTCGCCAGAAACTGACAACTGCCCTTCTTGAATCAGCAGAAGGGAGAGAATGACTGTAGAAAGTATTTCATGATCAATCTCAACGAAAGAATGTTGCCAACCTCGGCGGGGGCTGAACCCGCGACCTCCTGGTCTCCAGTCGGACGGCGCATCCAACTGAGCCACCGAGGCCAGCACGGTCATTCTCTCCCTTCCGCTGATTCAAGAAGGGCAATTGTCAGTTTCTGGCGAAAGAATGTGCGCAATACTGGTTAACCGCTTAGAGGACTAAGCTTGCCCAGTAAACGTGCGGTTAGGTAAACTGACCGCACTTGACATGACCCCATTGGGTTGACTGGGCCGTAAAACCTCAACACAAACAAACAAACGTTCCATTTCGCACAGATCAGACGCGTAAAGCAATTGCAGTTAACTCCCTTTTAAGTCAGTTACAGTTAGCTCCCTTAAATCAGTAAAACCTGCAGTGTGAGTACCTTACCCAGCATTTATCAGGGTACAAATGAATACTTTGTTAAGTTATTCTCTTACAGTATAATACATTAATAACATTATATTTATTGGCTTATACAGCAATCTTCAGAACTTTCGTTTCCATGTAAAGTGTTCTGTTTTTGTGGCTTCAATATATGTGATATGCAAAACCAAGACCATAATTTATTTAACGAGTAAAAGAGACGCGTTGTATAAACCTAGCGCATCGGCGGGAAAGCGTCTTCTGGGCTAATTCAGCAGACGACAGATTGAATTCGTTTTCTTTTTTTTTTTTTCATTACCAAGAAAACAGGATTTGACGTTTCATGCAGTGGAGACAATCTGCATGAAGTGCAAATAATGTTCTCTTGGAAGAATGAGAAAAATATTTCAAAATGTCGTCTGCTGAAAATTGTACCCAGGGTGCTTAGTGTTAAGGTTTGCACAAACAACTCGTGCATGAGTCTGTGCATGGCAAAACCTACAATAAAACTTGTACAAAGAGACGGATCAGCCTGCACACTCTGAGACTGCACATCAGCAGATCTCAGTAGTCTGATCAGAGCCTTTGCTAATCGTAAGTACCCCCTATGATTACTGGGTGTAACAAAACGTCTTGTGCGACAAGCGAAGACTCGGGTCAGTACGCGCCTGCACATTCTGATAAGAGCATTCGCTGATCGTATTTACCATCGATAGCCGGGCTGTCCAAAGTGGAATAAACAGTGCGACTGCAACAGCACATTCTGTTCAGACAGTATGCAAGAAGCTTGCTTTATCTAGTGGGTCGATGCACAGACTAACCTGTCTTTGCTGGTCGCACATACATTGTAGTATTGTAGGTTTTATCCGGTTCAAAGTTCGTACATTGTAAATCATACTTCAGACATGAGAACTTTGTACCGACGTAATTTTTGTTTGAACTGGAGTTAAACTGCCCAGTCAATACTATTCATCGAGCCCGCACACTTTTCCGGGTGGGCTTATTCATAAGCTATTACAGCAGAAACTGACAACTGCCCTTCTTTTCTTTCATATACTTTGACGATAGAGTCTACTTTTGGAGTTATGGCCCTTTGAACACCGAAACTATTTTAGTGATTTTCTGTAATATATTTGTGTCCGCTCTGTAACTTGAAAACTGTTTGCGATATTTTCTTGAAACTTAATTTATTAACAAAGTTATGGTACTTGTTTGATGAAAGTGCAGTGGTGGGGCATGGTGAAATGTCTGCAGCCCTTTTATTAGATATTTAACAGGTTGAAATATTGGGAAAGGGTGCCTCGGTGGTGTAGTGATAAAGCTGCGCGCCTTGTCACCCAGGGGTCATGAGTTCAATCCCAGGCTTCTTTCATATGGGACTTTAAACCAAGGTCCACACCTCCGTATGAACTCGCTATTAGTGGGACGTTAAAAAACTCACTCATTTGAATTGTCATTAACTTCTGTGGCCCCTTGTTTGTTACGTGTGTTTTTTTTTGTATGACAGACACCATTTTTGCTTGGTCTGTCTCATTGGTTCAATGTCTCTTTGATAGCAGAAGCGCCCCTTTAAGTAAATTTATATTGACACGTGTGGTTGCTGCACGCGAGTGAGAATTTCCCGGTCTTTTACCACATTAGGTCATTTATTTTGAGTGTGCGGTTGTTGCATGGGAAAAGGCAGTTACAGGAATACCAAACATAAATATGTAATTCGTGGTTTCGAGGCAGATGTTTGATTCTCTTTGAGATTATTGAGTGTTTTTTTTTTTTTTTTTTTACGACACATTAAATAAAAATGACCATGCCGTGCCCACTTGTTGGCCGGACCAAACTAAGCCACACAATCCGGTACTTTTTCATATGGAGATTTGTTGCGGCCCATGTTACCTGCTCGAACAGTGAATGGGGCTACCGGGGTTTTCTATGGACCAACGGAACACCCAAATATATTTCAAGGAACAGGGCAGCATTGGTTTATATTTCAAGAGAACAAGGGAATAAACCTAATTTTGGGGGATCGGAAAGTGGCAATTTGGAAAACTCGTCCTTTTCTATGCATTGGCCATACGCATTCGTTATTGTCCGTCGGCAATCGCAGTGTTTCAATGCTTTATTAATATTCAAAAGGATGCTGATGAGCGAAAACTGACTCAAGCAGGACGTACGAATATTGCAATTTATGCACCGAATTTGCGGTACGTTTTGTGTACGCAGATACCAACAATTCTGTACGCTCATGGTGAATGGGAATGCTTACAATCAAAATTCGTTAATTGCTGTCACATATTGAGTTGAAAAGGCTGATTTGATCAGGTTGGCAGTTTGGTCCTATTCAGTCGTGCATGCCGAAAAAGTACAACTGGCTTTAGCCACGCCCCTTTGGAAACAGCTTTCTCACCTCATCGCGGAAATACCGCGTGGCCCCCGCGGCTGTTTCAATTGCCTGTCATAATCGCATCGAATTTTACCTGTTCGAAAGTAATTTTATCAGGCGATTTTTACCACGGGAACGCAGCGGATCCACCAGCCCAGGTGAAACCACCGTGGGACACTAAAATTTAATCCTTTCCACCCGAATCCACTCCCCACCGGCTCGGGGGGGATTTTGATAAACCACCTGAGCTGTACTGTACTACTTTATTGGGGTGTCCTAGATTTTGACCTCTAGCCCTGCCCTGGGGCAGGACCCAGGGTTTCATAGATGTAGAATGGAACAGAACCCTCCCAGGTACCCCCATACCAAATATGAAAAGTTTTTGATCAGTGGCTGCAGAGTTATAAGTAATCAAAAAACTTCGAAGTAAAACTTGGTTATAGAAAGAGTTAACAGATGGAATCACGGACGGACAGACAGAAGGATGGACAGAAGGACCCCCCATCCCCCACTGCCACAGTTGTCATTCTTAAATCAATACATCATCTCATCCTGTTCTACATTTGTACCAAGCATCATCAAAATATTCTACAGGGTATTCGTGTTACAGAGCAGAGACAAGAAATCAAATTCAAACACAAGAAGGGGAGAGAACACCAAATGTAAAAAAGCCGAAGTTGTCACTCTTGTATATGGCATGTCGTCTGGTCTTGTTCTTCATTACTACCAAGTATCATCAAAATATTCCAAAGAGTGTTTGACTTACATAGCAGACACTAAATCAATGCATAATCAGTGTCAAATATATAACAAAGGGAGATTACAGCAAAAGTAAGGAAGGCAGAGTTGTCATTCTTGTAAGGAACATGTCGTCTTGTCCTATTCTACAGTTCTACAAGGTACCATCAAAATATTCTGAAGGGTATTCCAGTTACAGAGCAGATGAGAAATCTATTTCAAACAAAACAAAGGGAGACAACTCCAAAAGTAATAATGCCAGAGTTGTCATTCTTATATGCGACACGTTGTCTGATCCTGTTCTACATTTCTACCAGGTATTATAAAAATATTCCAAAGGATTTTTGACTTACAGAGCGGACATGAAATCAATGGATAATTATTGTCAGACAAAAGGAAGGGAGATAACACCAAAAGAAAGAAAGGCAGAGTTGTCATTTTGTACGAGACATGTCTGGTCTTGTTCTACATTTCTACCAAGTATCATAAAAATATCCCAAAGTGTCTTTGACTTACAGAGTGGACACAAAATCAATAGATAATCACTGTCTGACATAACAAAAGGAGATAATGCCAAAAGTAAGAAAGGCAGAGTTGTCATTCTTGTACCCAACACGTTGTCTGGTCCTGTTCTACATTTCTACAAAGTATCATGAAAATATTCCAAAGGGTCTTTGACTTAGAGAGCGGACACAAAATCAATGGATTATCACTGTCAAATATAACAAAGGGAGATAATGCCAAAGGTAAGAAAGGCAGAGTTGTCATTCTTGTAGAGACGACATGTCATCTGGTCCTGTTCTACATTTCTGCCAAGTACCATCAAAATATTCCAAAGGATATTCCAGTTGCAGAGCAGAGGAGAAATCTATTTCAAACAAAACAAAGGGAGATAACTCCAAAAGTAAGAAAGCCAGAGTTGTCATTCTTGTACATGACACATCATCTGGTCCTGTTCTACATTTCTACCAAGTATCATAAAAATATTCCAAAGGGTCTTTGACTTACAGAGCTGACACAATATCAATGGATAATCTCTGTCAAATATAACAAAGGGAGATAACGCCAAAAGTAAGAAAGGCATGGTTATCAATTTTGTACGCGACAGGTCCTCTGGTCCTGTTCTACATTTCTGCCAAGTATCATAAACATATTCCAAAGGGTCTTTGACTTACTGAGCGGAAACGAAATTAATGGATAATCACTGTCAGACATAACAAAGGGAGATAACGGCAAAAGTAAGAAAGACAGAGTTGTCATTCTTGTATGCGACACGTCGTCTGGTCCTGTTCTACATTTCTACCACGTATCATAAAAATATACCAAAGGGTCTTTGACTTAGAGAGCGGACACGAAATCAACGGATTATCACTGTCAAATGTATTAAAGGGAGATAACACTAAAAGGGCAGAGTTGTCATTCTTGTACGCAACACGTTGTCTGGTCCTGTTCTACATTTCTGCAAAGTACCATCGAAATATTCCAAAGGGTATTCGAGTTACAGAGCGGACATGAAATCTTTTTCAACTAAAACAAAGGGTGATAACTCCAAAAATAAGAAAGGCAGAGTTGTCATCCTTGTACGCTACACATTGTCTGGTTCTGTTCTACATTTCTACTAAGTATCATCAAAATATTCCAAAGGGTTTTCAAGTTACAGAGCATACAAGAAGTTTTACGCCAACACCAACGGGATCCGTCCCAAAAATAATATGTCCCCGCACCCCCCACTTTGGTAGGGGGACATTATTTCATGAGAATTATTCACTATATGGGCTGAACAGTCTGGTCTGCAAGGTATTTGGTCTGCAAACTGTCACCCTTCGGTCCATTGCAGTCCGGTCCATGGGACACTGGTCTGCATGATTTGGTCTGCAAATTATACCCTACCTTTGGTTTAAACATATTTTATTTGTGTAAATAAAATATAACAATTTAAACTAATACAAACATTGATAATTAATACAAATGGGATTCAGAAGAAAGTCTTTATGGGCTACCCATCTCAAAGCTGTTGTAATTTATTTTGCTTTTGAGTAATTTTATTCCAATTTTCATAGGGTAGCTCAACAAATATTTGTGGAGCTGCCATGATCATGCGAGTCACATAATAGTGGTCCCGAGATAGACCCATGCAAAGTTGAGGCACTAAAACAAGAGATAAGTGCCATTGTTTGGGATTCCCCTCCTCCAAAATGAAAATTCCCATGCTCCAATATTTTATCAAAGTATCTTCCATAATCACTGTTCCTTTGATATTATTACTCTTTTGCTGTCAATAAACTGATGGATCACAACCTCATTATAACACTGTTGCTAGGACCCAGAGCAAAAACCATTAGCTTAATAAACATGTTATATCCAAACAACATGAAAAATGCCTAATGGCATTATGGATGGGGTTTTTAAATGATGTAGGAAGTGAGAGTTGTTTCTCTTGCTTGGGAAAAACCTACTGGTCCTCCTCTTCATCCCTACCAAATATGAAAGCAAGCCACTGAAGAATAAAGGTAACATATAACTCTGAAAAAAGATGCCCGCCCGCCTGGACATGACCATTTTAAAGGACAGATTTTTTGAAAAACCCCTCCAAAAAATGCATAAATTATATAGAAAATGGTCATTTTTCTATATAATTTATACATTTTTGTTTGGATACAACACGTCTGGGGTCCATTTAAATCCGAATCCAGTGTAACATGGCACCTCTAGTTTGTAAAAGATATCTTTTGATCAATTTGCATTCCTTTCTCTAACTGAATACGTATCATAATCACTGTTTCTCTGATTTTGTTTTTCCTCTGTTGTCACTAAATTTATAATGGCAGTCAACAAAGCTCCCTCCTTGGAATTGGCATTCCAGTTAGTAACACCTGGGTTAGTTATCTTCTCTTCTAGTAGTTTATCTAGCTCCTCCCGTAACTCCTGTAACATACAATCATAAATGCTACAAACCGATTTATAACAAAACTAGAGCAAGTGCCCAGAGGGTCACGAATACCCCCGGCCGGCGCTATTTCTTAATTATAAAACATTTTAAAGTTAATGACAATGATATAAGGCAAGATATAGTTTATAATGTCAGTCTCTGAGTGACACTGATCTATCATCCCAAGTACAACTTTCCTGGAGTAAATAGTCTTCAAGACATGAAGCAAGTTTGCTGAGCCATAAAATACACCTCTGACCTACATATACTTGAGAAGTTAATCTGATGGTCACATTGATTCATTATACCAACTATGATGTTAATCCATTAAATAATCTAAAAGATATTAGGCAAAATCACTAGACCATGAAATTTAGGTCATACTGATTTATATTTACTTTGAGGTGAAAGTTTGGGTCACACTGTGTCATCATATGTAAATATGACATTTATGTATCAAACAGTTGGAGATATAAGACAAAATCATGGGGCTATGAAATACAGGTCACATAATCCCAAAATATGATATTAATAAATTGTCTTCAAGCTGTAACATAAAATCACTGGACCAGGAAACATACATCACAGTGACCTACAGTTACTTTTAGGTCAATTGTCGGATCATACTAATTCATAATCCCAAATAATCATGTTCATACATCAATGAACATTCAAGATATGCGGCAAAATTACTGGACCATGAAATATAGGTCAAGGTGACCTACATTTGTTATGCTGCCAATCGTGGTGTCACACAGAACCAATATTCCAAGTATCACATTAATCCATGATATAGTCTTCAAGATATAAGGCAAAATCGGTGGAGCATGAAAAAATGATCATAATGACCTTGACCTTATTACACTGAATGTTGATGTGATAAACATGTCTGATGCCCATCCTTCTTTAAGAAGTTGTTTGCATAAACAAACTGCAACATACGACTTTATTGAGGCATTAATCCAAGTGGTTTCTGACAAGAAGATTTTTAAACTGTTTTATATAGATATATAGGGAAAATAAGCCCCGCCCCCTTGTGGACATGTTTTTTGACGAATCAGACAGCTTGTTACGAACTTGGTAGAGAGTCACCAAAGGAACATTCCTGCCAAGTTATACTGAGATCAGTCCATTGGTTTCTGACGAGATTTTTAAAGTTTTCTATATAGATATATAGGGAAAATAAGCCCCATCCCAAAGAAGCCATGTTTTTTGATGAATCATGACTGCTTAAACAATCTTGGAAGAGGGCCACCAAGGAAACTTTCCTGCCAAGTAATATTGAAATCTGTCAAGTGCTTTATGACAAGGAGCTTTTTATAGTTTTCTATATAGATACATAGGGAAAATAAGCTCTGTCCCATTACAGCCATGTTTTTTGAGGTATCATGACAGCTTGAACAATCTTGGTAGAGGGTCACGATAGGAACAATGTTGCAAAGTTATATTGAAATAGGTCCAGTGGTTTCTGACCAGAATATTTTTAAAGTTTTCTATATAGATATATAGGGCAAAATAATCCCCGTCCCCTAGCAGCCATGTTTTTTAACGAATCATAACAGCTTGAACAATCTTGGTAGAGGGTCACCAAAGAAACATTCCTGCCAAGTTATATTGAAATCAGTCCATTTGTTGACGACGAGAAGATTTTTAAAGTTTTCTATATAGATATATAAATGAAAATAAGCTTCGCCCCCTAGCAGCCATGTTTTTTGACATATCATGAATGCTTGAACATTCTTGGTAGAGGGTCACCAAGGGAACATTTCTGCCAACAAGTAATATTGAAATCAGTCCAGTGGTTTCTGACAAGAACATTTTTAAATTTTTCTATATAGATATAAAGGGAAAATAATCCCTGCCCCCTGGCAGCCATGTTTTTTGACAAATCGCACTGGCTTGAACAATCTTGGTAGAGGGTTACCAAAGGAACATTTCTGCAAAGGTATATTGAAATTGGTCCCATGATTTTCTTATGAGAAGATTTTTAAAGTTTTCTATATAGATGTATAGGGAAAATAAGCTCCGCCCCCTAGCTGCCATGTTTTTCGATGAATCATGATGGCTTGAACAATCTTTGTATATGGTCATCAAAGAAACATTCCTGCTAAGTTATAATGAAATCAGTCCAATGGTTTATGACAAGAAGATTTTTATAGTTTTCCATATAAATATATAGGGAAAATAAGCTCTATCCCTTAGTGGCCATGTTTTTTGACGAATCATGACTGCTTGAACAATCTTGGTAGACGGTCACCAAAGAAACATTCCTACCAAGTTATATTGAAATAGGTCCAATGGTTTATGAGGATAGGATTTTTTAAATTTTCTATAAAAATATATAGGGAAAATAAGTTTTGCCCCCTGGTGGCCATATTTTTTGACAAATCACAATTGCTTGAAAAATCTTGGTAAAGGGTCACCAAGGAAACATTTCTGCCAAATTATATTGAAATGGGTCTCATGGTTTCTGACAAGAAGATTTTTAAATTTTTCTATATAGATATATAGGAAAAAATAAGCGCTGACCCCTAGCGGCCATGTTTTTGACGAATCATGACGGCTGGAACAATCTTGGTAGAGGGTCACCAAAGAAACATTCCTGCCAAATTATATTGAAATCTGTCCAATGGTTTATGACGACAAGATTTTTAAAGTTTTCTACATAGATATATAGGGAAAACAAGTTCTGCCCCCTATATATATAGCGACCATGTTTTTGGACGTATAATGAGGGCTTGAACAATCTTAGTAGAGGGTATCAAAAGAACATTTCTGCCAAGTTAAATTAAAATTGGTCCATTGGTTTCTTACAAGAAGATTTTTTAAAGTTTTCTATACAGATATATAGGGAAAATAAGCTCGGCCCCACTAGCGGCCATGTTTTTTGACGAATCATGACGGCTTGAACAATCTTGGCAGAGGGTCACCAAAGAATCATTCCTGCCAAGTTATACTGAAATCAGTCCATTGGTTTCTGAGGTTTTCTAATTCATAAACACATCTAACCAGTTGCCCGTGTAGTCAGAGATCCAAGATGCCCTGGATAGGTTTTCTTATAACTAATCTAGGAGCTGCCTATATAGGTTTCACATGAGGCAACTCATCTACAACATCACGAAAACATGCCTATATAATTTTAACCCCCTTAAACCCCACTTTTATATAGTAAAACTGGGGTTTACCCGGGTATACATTATTTTTCTTATTTTCGCTCGAAAACATAGATTGTGAGTACCCACAATCTATGTTTTGAGCAGAAATATGAAAAATATCAGAGTTTTTTTTTATCTGAAAATGTTCAGTTTTGGAGGTGAAAGTTTCTGTATATTTGAATAGGCGTGTTTTCGTAATGAGATATAAAAGTTGCCTGGCTGGGTTTTTTATGAGAAATTAACCCTTCAACAGCAATTCACAAGAAAATATTTTATTTTTCCCCCAAAATAAAGCATGACATTTCATGTGAATCATCAAGCTTTTTTTTCTCAGACAGACTCCTCACTGCCACAATTTTGAATTACTCTGTCATTAATGCCCACTTGAAATTGTTAACCCATTTAATCCTAGCATCCAATAAAAGGGACACTGGCAAACAGTGTAGATTGAGATCAGAAACGACAGAATGCGGTGTCTGATAGGGGTCTACACTGTTTGCATTAAAATATAGAATTTCTATAAAATGTGGTCATAATAAAAACTAGCCAGACACCCCTTATATTAGAAATGGACCTGTCCGAAGAGTGAAGGTAGCAGATACCATTTGGCATAAATGAGTTAAAGATAAAAGATATTTGTTTACAGCTGCCTTTGTCAGTGTTCTTTTTATTGGTATCAGTTTAGCAGGCACTGTGCATTTTTTTCATTTTTTTTTTTTTTTTGACTTTTATAGAAACAAGAGGGCTCACCTGTGAAGTTTGGTCAAAATCCAAACAATGGTTTAGATGTCATTCGAAGAAATTGTTTACGGACGCACGCACGATGGATGTCAGACAAAATGTGATTACAAAAGCTCACCTTATCACTATGTGACAGATGAACTAAAAAAATTGACTAACATTTGGTAGGAGACTGAAGCATGCACAAGGTTTAGCCTATGGGCCACACCAAGCGAAAAGGTGTCTTCGAGCATTTTCAGATTCATCCCACCCATGTGCAAAGTCTCATCACAGCACTTGCTCTCCATTGATATATTCTCTAGTGTCTAATGATTCTGTTAGTGGACAGTGGAGGCCCTTATCAGACTACCCAGTTGCCTGTGCTGTCAGCATATGCCCAAAGACACGTTTTCCGTTGGCCCAGCCCATATTATTGCAGTCAAGATAAATCATTACGAAAACACACCTATTCAAATATACAGAAAATTTCACCTCCAAAAACTGAAAATTTTCAGATAAAAAACTCTGATATTTTTCATATTTCTGCTCAAAACATAGATTGTGTGTACTCGTTAGAACCGCCTCGGCGAGGTGGTTCTAACGAGTACCCGCAATCTATGGTTTTGAGCAGAAATATAAAAATAATGTATACCCTTGTAAACCCCAGTTTTACCATATAGAAGTGGGGTTTAAGGGGGTCAAAATTATATAGACATGTTTTCGTGATGTGCAGTAGCTACATAAATATTTTCCTTTACTGTTCATAATAAACACATTGTTTTGTATGTGTTGAGGTTTTACAGCCCAGTCAACCCAAGAGGGTCATGTCAAGTGCAATTAGTTTACACTTTTACTGAGCAGCCTTAGTCCGCCAAGGGGTTTAACAATCTATCGCCAGAAACTGACAACTGCCTATCTTGAATCAGCAGGCGAAAGGGAGAGAATGACTGTAGAATATATTTCACGATCAATCTCCACAAAAAGAATGTTGCGACCCCGCAGGAGTCTAACCCGTAACCTCCCGATCACCAGTTGGACGAATATCCAACAGAGCCATCGAGGCTGATATATTAGTCAGACTTACCTTCACTAAAGTGGCTGTCCTTGGCGAGGCTTTAAATTTGATCCAGTCATCCACTGACACATGGTCTTCCCCACACTCCTACAATGTGAGAAATCTCAAAGTAAAAGCTATTTTCAGAACTGCACATGATAACATGACAAGCCAATGACAAAGTGGTCTGTAATTGGCAATACTGATATTTTTCTTCAATAAACACGAAAAAATATGAGCCTCAGCTTCAGAAAACAAACCATTATGAAAACACGCCTATTCAAATACATAGAAAATTTCATCTCCAAAAACTGAAAATTTTCAGATAAAAAACTCCGATACTTTTCATATTTCTGCTCAAAACATAGATTGTGGGTACTCGTTAGAACCGCCTCGCTGAGGCAGTTCTAACGAGTACCCACAATCTATGTTTTGAGCAGAAATAAGAAAAATAATGTATACCCCTGTAAACCCCATTTTAACTATATAAAAGTGGAGTTTAAGGGGGTCAAAATTATATAGGTATATTTTCGTGATGCCTTCAGATTATGTGCTCAGCAGATTCAGATCAGCCTGTGCATTCATGCAGCCTGATCAAAATCTTCCTTGAGTGCATTTTAGATGCCAAATTTCAAAGTGTGAACTGGCAGGCTGATATGAGTCTTTGTTGGGCACACATCAGAAGGTAAGTTTTCCCAAGTTGTGGCTTCATCGCTGTGGCTTCTCATCTGAAGCACTGCAGCAAAAAACAGGCAATAAATGGTGTGTCAGGTAAATTCAATTAAAAATGACTCAGCGCATAACAAAACCTACAATAAAACCTGTGTGACTAGCAAAGACTCGTATTAGTCTGTATATCCATCCAGTATGGCAAGGGTTCTCGATTATCCCTCTTTGCATGGCCCGGAGGCCGTAGAAGACATGACATCAGCGATGACTGATCAGACTGCCAGGATGCACTGGCTGATCCGAGTCTTTGCTTGTCGCAAAAGTCTTATTGTAGGTTTTGTCATGAATTGGCTCATATAGTTTGAAACAAGAGGGTCAAAACTGCCTAGTGTCGCTTGCCTGAGTACCACACGTTTTGAGCCAATTGGCCTGTTGGTTAAGGAAAAGTAGTTCAAGAAAGATTTTCAAGATGGCAGCAGTGGCAGCCATCTTGGAATTCTCAGTGAAATCATTTTAACTATTTTTGATTTACAAATAACCCGCTACTTCCAACTAAGTTTCCAGACAACTGACCTTTGGGTTCAGGAGAATCAGTCAAAATAGATTTGCATGATGGCAGTCATCTTGGATTTCTGATCAAAATGATTTTAACTAATTTTTATCTACAAATCTGATATTTCCTACCAAGTTTCAAGTCAAGTGGCCTTTCTGTTCAGGAGAAGAAGCTAAAGATAGATTTTCAAAATGCCAGTGTAACAGTTTATCTTGCCCCCCCCCACCCCCCACCCCCTGGGCAGCTTGCCCCCCACCCCAGAAAACCTGGGAAACTCAATTCAAAATGATATTTATTTTTTTTTTATAACAAATTTATATCACACAATTATCAGAACAGTAGTAATGTATGTTTTTCATTATTTTTCTGTTTATGGGAGGAGGTTGGGGCTAAGATACTGTAGCCTAAGCATTTTCCTCCCAAACTCATAAGTCCTTGCAGACACAGTTCAGAAAGATATTTTATCACTTTTAATAGAATTTCCCATTGAACAGCTCATTAGAGAATTTCTAGTATTTGATATTACCTATCTTTCTTCTAACAGGAAGGGGCAGGGGGTAAGATGGCCTGGGCAGCTTGTCCCCCAGGGGTGAAGATACCCTGGCCTGGGCAGCTTGCCCCCCACCCCTGGAAACTTGGCAAACTCTGATCTGAAAAGCTAGTTAATCATTTTAAACTTAAAATTCTAATGCACAGACATTAGAATGGTAGTAGTACCTGCTTTTACTTATTTTTTCACTTTACAGGAAGGGATCGGGGCCAAAATACTGTCGCCCAAGAAGTTTCCTCCCAAGCTCAGAAAATCTTGTAAACAAAATTAAATTCAGACTGTTATTTTTATCTTTTTAAAACAATGTCCCATTTAACAAGTCATTTGAATATTTCTATTACTTTTTATTATTATCTTTCTTCAGATAGGCTAAGGTGGGGGTGGAGGGGGGGGGTGGTTTAAGATACCCAGCCCTGGGCAGCTTGCCCACCCCACCCCTGGAAACTTGACAAACTCCAATCTGAAAAGCCATTTAATCATTTACAACAAAATTCTAATGCACAGACATTAGAATGGTAGTAGTACCTGCTTTTACCTACTTTTTCTCTTTACTGAAAGTGATTGGGGCCAAACTAATGTGGCTCAAAAAGTTTCCTCCCAAGCTCAGAAAATCTTGTAAACAAAATTAAAGTTCAAAATGTTATTATTTTTTTTTAAAACAATTTTCCATTTAACAGGTCATTTGAATATTTCTATTACTTTTTATTATCTATCTTTCTTCAGATAGTCTGGGGTCGGGGGTAAGATACCCTGGCCTGGGCAGCTTGCCCCCCCTCTCCCCGGGGTGAAGATAGCCTGTCCTGGGCAGCTTGCCCCCACCCCTGGGAACTTGGCAAACTCCGATCTGAAAAGCTATTTAATCATTTTAAACTTAAATTTCTAATGCACAGACATTAGAATGGTAGTAGTACCTGCTTTTACCTATTTTTTCACTTTACAGGAAGGGATTGAGGCCAAATTACTGTGGCCCAAGAAGTTTGCTCCCAAACTCAGAAAAGCAAAATTAAAGTTCAGAATGTTATTTTTATCTTTTTAAAATAATTCCCATTTAACAAGTCATTTGAATATTTCCATAACTTTTTATTATCTATCTTTTTTATTATCTATCTTTCTTGAGATAGGCTGGGGTGGGGGATAAGATACCCTGACCTGGGCAGCTTGCCCCCCAGAGGTGAAGATACCCTGGCCTGGGCAGCTTGCCCCCCACCCCTGGAAACTTGGCAAACTCTGATTTGAAAAGCTATTTAATCATTTTAAACTTATAATTCTAATGAACAGACATTAGAATGGTAGTAGCATCTGCTTTTACCTACTTTTTCACTTTATGGAAAGGGATTGAGGCCAAAATACTGTGGCTCAAGAAGTTTCCTCCCAAGCTCAGAAAATCTTGTAAACAAAATTAAAATTAAGAATGTTATTTTTACCTTTTTAAAACAATTTCCCATTTAACGGGTCATTTTAATATTTCTGTTATTTTATTATCTATCTTTCTTCAAATAGGCTGGGGTTGGGGCTAAGATACCCTGGCCTGGGCCAAAATCCTGTGGCTCAAGAAGTTTCCTCCCAAGCTCAGAAAATCTTGTAAACAAAATTAAAGTTCAGAATGTTATTTGTACCTTTTTAAAACAATTTCCCATTTCACAGGTCATTAATATTTCTGTTACTTTTTATTAACTATCTTTCTTCAAATAGGCTGGGGTTGGGTGTAAGATACCCTGGCCTGGGCAGCTCCCCCTCCCCCCACCGCCCCCCGCAATCTTGGCAAACTCCAATCTGAAAAGCTATTTAATCATGTACAACTAAATTCTATTGCACAGACATTAGAATGGTAGTAGTACCTGCTTTTACTTATTTTTTCACTTTACGGAAAGGGATTGAGGCCAAAATACTGTGGCTCAAGAAGTTTGCTCCCAAGCTCAGAAAATCCTGTAAACAAAATTAAAGTTCAGAATGTTATTTTTATCCTTTTAAAATAATTTCTCATTTTGTTTGTTTTGTGTTAAGGTTTTACGGCCCAGTCAACCCAATGGGGTCATGTCGAGCGCGGTCAGTTTACCTAACCACACATTTACTGGGCAGGCTTAGTCCTCTAAGCGGTTAACCAATATTGTGCACATTCTTTCGCCAGAAACTGACAACTGCCCTTCTTGAATCAGCGGAAGGGAGAGAATGACCGTAGCAAATATTTCATGATCAATCTCCACGAAAGAATGTTGCTGACCTCGGCGGGGGTCGAACCCGCGACCTCCTGGTCTCCAGTCAGACGCGCATCCAACTGCGCCACCGAGGCCGGCAATTTGACAGGTCATTATGCCCCCAACTTCAAAGAAGTTGGAGGGGCATATTGCTTCTGGGTTGTTCGTCCGTCCGTCCGTCCGTCCTTCCTTCCGTCCGTCCGTTCGTCACGCTTTTTGATGCATAGCATAACTTTAAAACCGTGAATGCTACTGTTTTGAAATTTCATATATGGATTCCTCATGAAAAAATAGCTGACACGTATTTTTTTTCTTGACAGGATTATGCCCCTTTTCTGAGTTATGGCCCTTTGAAAAAATATGGATGCAATCTTGTCAGCAAAATATCTCAAAAACTATTAAAGCTAGAGCCTTGAAACTTGATGAATAGACTGGTAGTGATGAGTAGACAACCTGATTAACTTTTGAAGAAATTCTGAAAAATACTTCATGAGTTATGGCCCTTTGTAATTTTGGGCATTTTTATCTTGTCAGCAAAATATCTCAAAAACCGTTGGAGCTAGAGCCTTGAAACTTGATGAGTAGACTGGTAGTGATGAGTAGACAACCTGATTAACTTTTGAAGAAATTTTGAAAAATGCCTTTTGAGTTATGGCCCTTTGTAATTTTGGGCATTTTTACCTTGTCAGCAAAATATCTCAAAAACTGTTAGAGCTTGAGCCTTGAAACTTAGTAAATGGATTTGTAGTGATGTGTAGATGACCTGATTAACTTTTGAAGAAATTCTGAAAAACACTTCATGAGTTATGGCCCTTTGTAATTTAGGGCATTTTTAACTTGTCAGCAAAATATCTCAAAAACTATTGAAGCTAGAGCCTTGAAACTTGATGAATAGACTGGTAGTGATGAGTAGACAACCTGATAAACTTTTGAAGAAATTTTGAAATATACTTCTTGAGTTATGCCCCTTTGTAATTTTAGGCATTTTTATCTTGTCAGCAAAATATCTCAAAAACTGTTAGAGCTAGAGCCTTGAAACTTAGTAAATGGATTTGTAGTGATGAGTAGATGACCTGATTAATTTTTGAAGAAATTCTGAAAAATACTTCATGAATTATGGCCCTTTGTAATTTTGGGCAATTTTACCTTGTCAGCAAAATATCTCAAAAACTGTTGGAACTAGAGCCTTGACACTTGATGAATAGACTGGTAGTGATGAGTAGACAACCTGATTAACTTTTGAAGAAATTTTGAAATATACTTCTTGAGTTATGCCCCTTTGTTATTTTGGGCATTTTTATCTTGTCAGCAAAATATCTCAAAAACTATTAGAGCTAGAGACTTGAAACTTGGTGAATTGATTGGTAATGATGAGTAGATGACCTGATTAATTTTTTTGTAAATTCTGAAAAATATTTCATAAGTAATGGCCCTTTGTAAATTTGGGCATGTTTCCCTTGTGAACAAAATATCTCAAAAACTATTGAAGCTGGAGCCTTGAAACTTGATGAATAGATTGGTAGCGATGAGTAGATGACCTGATTATGCCCCCAGTTTCGAATGAAATTGATGGGGCATATTATTTTGCCTCCATTTGTCCATCCGACTGTTTGTCCGTTCATCAAGCTTTTTTTGTGCATGCCATATCTTAAGAACCCTGCACGCTAGGGTTTTGAAATTTTATATTTGGGTTCCCAATGAAAAAATAGCCGACCCGTATTTTGTTTCTTGTCTAGCATGTTTATTTAAAGTTATACCCCTTTGAAAAAAATCAGAATTAAATCTTGTGAGCAAGATATCTTGAAAAGTATTTAAGCTGGGTTCTTGAAATTCGATACAGTGAGTGGGAATGATGTGTACATTACCCGATTATATTTTGAGAGAATTCCATGAAAATATTGATAAAGTTACGACCCTTTGCAGTTCTGCTCATTTTGACCTTGTCAGCAAGATTTCTCAAAAAGCACTTAAGCTAGGGTCTTGAAATATTATATGCTGATTGGGGATGATGTGGAGATTACCTGGTTTGTTTTTTAGGGAATTCCATGAAAAATTGATGTAGTTATGGCCCTTTGTAGTTCTAGGCATTTTGACTTTTTCAGCAAGATATCTCAAAAAGTATTTAAGCTAGAGCCATGATATTTGGTATACTGATTGGGATTGAGGAGGAGATCACCTGAATAAATTTTGAACCAATTAAATGAAATGTTGGAGTTATGGCCCTTCGCAATTTCGGGCCATTTAATGTCGTTGCTTTATTGTGTATAGCATAAGTTTAGAACCATGTATGCTAATGTTTTGAAATTTCATGTTTTGATTCCTCATGAAAAAATAGGTGATCCGTATTTTTTTCTTATCCCAATCATCTCCTATTTTAGAGTTATTTCCCTTTGATAAAATAACATTGAAATCATATATTTGTACTGTTGTTACCGTCATGGCTAAGCAGTGTTGGAGTCAAACAGTGTTAGAGTCAGGCAGTTGGGGGCATAGTGTTTTACAAACACCAGCTCTAGTTTTAATATTTCTATTACTTTTTATCTACCGTATCTTTTTTCTGGGGGGGGGGGGGGGGGGGGGGGTTGCGGCGGCGGTGGGAAAGTTCCCCAGGCCAGGGTATCTTCACCCCCGGGGGGCAAGCTGCCCAGAGGCAGCTTCACCCATGGGGGGGGCAAGCTGCCCAGGGTGGGGGGCAAGATACCCCAGTGTATCCACCCCCAGAGGCAAGCTGCCCAGAGGTAGCTACACCCCTGGGGCAAGGCACCGGTACATGCAGCTTCACCCCCGGGGGTGCAAGCTGCTCAGGGTGCAAGATAAAACCGGTACACCAGCTGTGATGGCCATCTTGGATTTTTTATCTAAATGATTTTAGCTATTGTTAATCTACTAGACCCCCTGATACTTCCTACTAAGTTCGTAGTCAATTTACCCAGGAATGTAGGCGATGAAAATACGTTTTCAAGATGACCACCATGGCCACCATCTTGGATTTCCCACCAGACTATCGCTATTTTTGATCTACAAGTCACCTAATACTTCCTTTTGGTTCAGAAGAAGTTCAAAATAAGTTTTCAAGATTGTGGCCATCTTGGATTTCTACTCTGAACTAATTTTGCTATTTTTGAACTACAATTTACTTTGATATTTCCTAGCAAGTTTCGAGTCAGCTGACCTTTCTTTTCAGGAGAAGTTCCAAATACATTTATAAGATGGTGGCAGTGGTGGCCATGTTGGATTTGGGATTTTTGATCAACAAGTCACATCGATACTTCCTATCAAGTTTTGAACCAAACTGCCTTTCTGTTCAGGAGAAGAAGTTAAAATTGGAATGATTTCAGCTATTTTTGATGTACAAGTCACCCTAATACTTCCTACCAAGTTTTGAGTGGTGGCCATCATGGCCATCTTGGATTTCCGATTGGAACTATTTTAGCTACTTTTGATCAAGTCACCCTGATATTTCCTACCAAGTTTCAAGTCTTTCCTTTCAGGACTTTTCCTTTCAGGAGGAGAAGTTCCAAATAGATTTTCAAGATGTCAGCCATGGACGCCATCTTGGATTTCTGATCAGAATGATTTTAGCTATTTTTGACTTGCAAGTCTGCCTGATATTTCCCACAAAGTTTCGAGTTCAGTAGAAGTTCAAAACCAATTTTCAACTTGGTGCCATCTTGGATTTCTGATAGGAAAGACTTTTTTTTCACTATTTTAGATATACAAGTCAGCCAATACTTCCTATCAGGTTTTGAGTCAATAGGCCTTTAAGTTCTGAAGTTCAAAATAGATTTTCAAGATGGCTACCATTTTGAATTTCGGATTAGAACGATTTTAACTATTTTAATCTACAGGTCGCCCTGATACTTTCTACCTAGTTTGGAGTCAATTGGCCCAGGGGTGTAGTTGTCATTAAAGTAAATTGTTGGGTGACACTAAACACTACAAACCACCACAAAACACCATAAAACACACCACAAACCACCACAAAATGCTATAAACCACCACAAACCACAAAAGGCTACCACAAAACACATAAAGAAAATTTAAACAATCATCTGGATCCATCATTAGGCCAAGAAGAACATATACAGCAATACCTGAAAATATCAATTTCTGCTGATTCAAGACGGGTAATCTGTTTCTCACTAACATATGCACTGAAATTACTGGTTTCTTACCCTGAAAAAGTGTTGTTAGGTAAATTGACCACCCTGACAGGACCTTTGCTGTTTACTGGGATGTAAAACATAAACTCAAAGAACATTTCAGTGTTCACACTGTGTTTACCACAAAGCTGATGGAAAATATATGTGGTGCTGTTGTTTTTTTTTTTGTTGTTTTTTTTTGTCAATATATCTAGAAACACATATTTGGGAGTTATGTTTTAACATGATACAAAAATGTATCAAGCCAAACAAGGAAGTCCTGCTATCAAAAACCTTTTCCAGCCAAGGCATCAAGAAGAAGAAAAACATACAAAGATAAAGGAACTTTTACAATCAGAGCTCAATACCTCTCCTGAACATCAGAAGGGTGAAGAAGTATACATACTTAAAATGATCCTAATAATCTCAGTATCACAGAAAGTTGTCACCTTTGCATTTTATTTAGGATAAAATTGCCAGATTAGGCTGCTCCTGAAGTCTGATTTAGGTATTCACTGTTAGCAATGCCATTTACAAGTAAGACACATTTATTTAATGTGGTATCACTCTATTCAACTTCCTTCCTTCCTTCATTCATTCATTCATTCCATTCCTTCCTTCATTTTGAGCCCTGCCCAAGGAGTTTAAAATAGAGGAATATACAAACAGAGGAATGTATTAGGTTACTATGGTGGTATAGGTTAATGCCATCAGACAGTACTTGCAGTAGTGACATAAAGGTGATAATCAAGCATTTCTGCAAGGTTCTTTTCCAAATGCCTGTCAAACAGCATTTTTGGCTGAATGATGGATCCAGATGATTGTTTAAAGGTTGTCTTTATGTATTTTGTGGTAACCGATTGTGGTTTGTGGTGTTTTGTGGTGATTTGTGGTGTGTTTTGTGGTGTTTTGTAATGTTTTGTGGTGTTTTGTGGTGGTTTGTAGTGTTTAGTGTCACCCCAAATTGTTGACCCTGAATGACAGACAACAGAACGATTGCTCACCATGAGCACTTCATGCTCACATGAGCTAATAAAAGAAGACACTGTGAGTTTTGGGTGTGCTTGTTCACTGATAGGAGGAAAACTAGAGGGCCAAGATGGCCCTGTATCTCTCACCTGATTACCAGACGTTTCGAGTCAATTGGCCTTTCGGTTCATGAGAAGAAACTCAATACAGACTTTCAAGATGGTGGTCATCTTGGATTTCCAATCAGAGCAATCCAATCAGATCAGTTTTACCTAATTTTTTGATCTACAAGTGACCTCTATATTTCTAATTAAGTTTTGAATCAATTGGCCTTTTGGTTCAGGATTTAAAGTGCAAAACTGAGTAAAATTTACAGAGCAGCATGTCAGTTCCCTATGACTATAGCTCCAAATTAAATACTTCATGATTTTTTGTCTGTTTCTATTAAAAGGGATTTTGCCTTCTTTAATGCCAAAATTGGTCAAAATGTTTAATTCCAGTAATTCTGCAATAGATACTAGCAAAAATAATTTTATGGGGTGGTTGTTCTGAATATGAAAATAGAAAATCATCTGGGGTAGAATTACCCTTACACAACCTCAAGGTCTGTGTCAGTGTCTTCAAAGAGATGGAAGCTGATTACATGACACATAACCTACCACTCCGTTTCTTGTTTTGAACATTTTAGAGGGATTGCTGTCTGGAGGAAAGTACCAAGTATGGACCATCTAAACTTTTGTTAAACAAGAGTTGTCAGAGGATAATGCAGCTTGCTGGAAAGGGCTGACTGAATAAGAAAACAATCTTTAAATATTAAAGATTAAATACAGAACTTAAACATAGCAGTAAATGACAGAGTATGATCTGACTTCGATGTTGGAAAAATGTCAAACTGAGGGATGGGGTATATGCCATTGAAACATCTTCCCTTAGGCTGGTGTGGACAGAATATGAAAGCTATATTATATATACTTCAGCAGCTATGTACACTTTTCAAAACTTAAACACAGGTATAAATGACAAAGTATGACCTGATCTTGACCTAGGCAGAAGGTCAAACTGAGGAAGGGGTGTATACTATTGAAAGGTCTTACCCTAAGGTAGTTGTGGGCCAAACATTAAAGCAGCATCTTGAATACTTTAGCAGTTACGAACACTTTTCAAAACTTAAACACAAAACTCAAACATGGGTTTAATTGACAAAGTATAACCTGACCTTGACCTTGGCAGAAGGTCAAACTGAGAAAAAGGTCTGTGCTATTGAAAGGTCTTACCCTAATGTTGGTGTGGGCCAAATATTAAAGCGGTATCTTGAATACTTCAGCAATTACAAACACTTTTCAAAACTTAAAAGCAGAACTCGAACATGGGTTCAAATGACAAAGTATGACCTGACCTTGACCCTAAGGCTGGTGTGGGCCAAATATTAGAGCTCTATCTTGAATACTTCAGTAGTTATGTAAACTTTTCAAAACTTAAACACAAAACTTAAACATGTATGTAAAAGACAAAGTAAGAACTGACCTTGACTGACATAAAGAGTCTATTTGGGGGATGGGGGTGTATGCTACTGAAAGGTCTTACCCTAAAGTAGGTGTAGGCCAAATATGAAAGCAGTACCTTAAACAGTTAAAAATTATGCACACATTTGAAAGCTTAAACATTGTGCTAACGCGGATGCCGACGCCAACAGACACCGACGCCAACGCCTGGGTGACAACATAAGCTCTCCAGGGACATAGTCCCGGCGAGCTAAAAAGGTCGAGGGCTGTAAAACATTTGCAACAAGAGGACCATGATGGTCCTATATCGCTCACCTGAGCAAACAGATTTGCATACTTAATGTTGAAGTTTCAGCCAAGTTCACTGCTCTAAGATTTATGTATAAATTTTATAACCATGATGAATCATGACAGCTTGAACAAACTTGGTAGAGGGTAACCAAAGGAACATTCCTGCCAAGTTAAACTGAAATCGGTTCAGTGGTTTCTGACAAGAAGATTTTTAACGTTTTCTATTTTGATATAGAGGGAAAATAAGCCCCACCCGCTAGCAGATATATTTTTTGACAAATCAGGATTGCTTGAACATGCTTGGTAGAGCGTCACCAAAGCATTATTGAAATTGGTCAGGAGGTATTTGACAAGGAGCATTTTAAAGTTTTCTATACAAATATATATCGAAAATAAGCCCCGTCCCCTGGAGACGATGATTTTTGACGTATCATGAAGGCTTGAACCATCCTGGTAGAGGGTCACAAAAGCAACATTCTTGCCAAGCTACATTGAGCTCGGTCCAACGGTTTCTTACGAGAAGATTTTAAAGTTTTTTATATAGACATATAGGGAAAAATAAGCCCCGCCCCTAGCGGCCATGTTTTTTGATGATCATGACAGCTTGAACAACCTTGGTAGAGGGTCACCAAAGAAACATTCCTGCCAAGTTATATTGAAATCAGTCACTTGGTTTCTGACAAGAAGATTTTTTAGTTTTCTATATAGATATATAGGGAAAATAAGCCCCACCCACTAGCAGCCATGTGTTTTGACAAATCATGATTACTTGAACAATCTTGTTAGAGGGTCACCAAGGAAACATTTTTGCCAAGTTGTAATGAAATCGGTCCTGTGGTTCCTGACAAGAAGATTTTTCAAGTTTTTCTATATAGATACATGTATATAGGGAAAATAAGCCCCGCCCCCTGGCAGCCCTGTTTTTTGATGAATCATGATGGCTTGCATAACCTTGATAGAGGGTTACATAAGACACACTTCTGCAATGTTAAATTGAAATCAGTCCAGTGGTTTCTGACAAGAAGATCATTAAAGTTTTCTATGTAGATATGAGGGATGTTCGAAATGAATTGCTTATTTCTATCTGGAGACTTCAAATTTCAAGTTAGCCCAAAAGTACTCATTTCATGCCCTCGAAGTACTCCTTGTGGCTAGAAATGCAAAGTTTCAGCCGATGTATCCACTTCTTGAAGGCGTCATGGTACGCTGATTTGGGCACAGTAATAAGGTACTGATGAATGGCAGATCCAAGTGCCTGTCGGGACTGGTATTTCCGCCCAGCAAGGAATGCTTTCAATTTCGGAAACAAAAAGAAATCACATGGGGCAAGGTCTGGGGAATACAGGGGGTGAGGCAAAACAGTTACTTTTTCTTTCTTCAAAAACGCCGTAACTATTGCGGAGGTATGAGCTGGGGCATTGTCATGTAGAAGAGGGACATGTTTAAAACCAGTGGCAGGGCGTCGTTTCTGATAATACTTTTTCAGTTTCTTCAGTACTACGTCTTTGTAGTACTTTCCGGTGATGCTTTTGCCCTTTTTCACTGGCACTTTTATTGCGACTCCTTCACCAGAGAAGAAGATTGCATACAAAACCTTCTTTGTACTCAAAGAACGTTTGGCAATTATTGGGCGTTTGCTGTGTTGAGTGGCCCAGATCTTATTGCTAACCTTTCTGACGGGCTCAAAATAATGGACCCAGGTTTCATCACCTGTGACGACATTGGCAAACTGCTTTTTGTCATATTTTAGAAACATTTGAAGCAGCTTTTTGGCCACTTTAACCCGTTGCCTCTTTTGCTCGTCAGTCAACAGATGTGGCACCCATCTAGCAGAAATCTTTCTGACTTTCAAATGCTTCTTCAAAATAAGGTGAACCGTTGATAGTGATATGCCTACCTTTCGTGCAATATCACGAACTGTAAATCTGGCATCTCCTTCAATGATTTTTTTTATTTTGGAAACAATTTCTTTACGAGATGCAGATTTTGGCCTACCTGATTTCGGTGCATTTTTGATGGACTCTACACCAGACTCAAATTTCTTTTTCCACCGCCGAACTGTGTCATAAGACACACAAGAAGGTCCAAAAGCAGTAGAAATTTCAGTCATCAGCTTCTTCAAAGAACAACCAAGTTTTGAGCGAGCTTTGATGTAAGCCCGTATTTCATCTTTTTTGTCGACGCTTCTACCAACCATTTTTACTGCAGTGGTCAATGACTGCGTGTATTCAAATGGCAAATTTTATGTCTTACACTTAGTCTAACATGTACATTTATACACCATTGTGTAGATCATGAATAGCCCTATACAGGTATGTATTGTTTTTTATCGTGCCCCACGTGGATATCGAGCTAGAGGACAATAAGCAATTCATTTCGAACATCCCTCATATACTGGAAAAATAAGCCCCACCCCTACCAGCCATGTTATTTGACAAATCATGATAGCTTGAACAATCTTGATAAAGGGTCACCAAGGAAACATATCTGCCAAGTTATATTCAAAATCGATCCAGTGGTTTCTGATAAGAAGATTTTTTCAAGTTCTCTATATAGATATATATAGGGAAAATAAGCCCCGCCCCTACCAGCCATGTTTTTTGACAAATCATGAACAATCTTGGTAAAGGGTCACCAAGGAAACATTTCTGCCAAGGTACATTGAAATCGGTCAAATGGTTTCTGACAAGAAGATTTTTTCAAGTTTTCTATATAGATATATAAGGAAAATAAGCTCCACCCCCTAGAGGCCATGTTTTTTGACAAATCACGATTACTTGAACAATCTTGGTAGAGGGTCACCAAGGAAACATTTTTGCCAAATTATAATGAAATCGGTCCAGTGGTTCTGACAAGAAGATTTTTCAAGTTTTTCTATATAGATACAATGTATATAGGAAAAATAAGCCCCGCCCCCTGGCGGCCATGTTTTTTGACGAATCCAAATGGCTTGAACAATCTTGGTAGAGGATCACCAAAGGAACATTTCTGCAAAATTATATTGCAATCGTTCCAGTGGTTTCTGACAAGAAGATTTTTTTAAGTTTTCTATGTAGCTATATAGGGAAAAAAAGCTCCGCCCACTCGCGGCCATTTTTTTTGACGAATCCAAATAGCTTGAACAATCTTGGTAGAGGATTACCAAAAGAAACATTTCTGCAAAATTATACTGAAATCAGTCCAGTGGTTTCTAACAAGAAGATTTTTTAAAGTTTTCTATATAGATATATAGGGAAAATAAGCCCCGCCCCCTGGCGGCCATGTTTTTTGATGAATCCAAATGGCTTGAACAATCTTGCAAGAGGATCACCAAAGGAACATTTCTGCAAAATTATATGGAAATCGGTCCAGTGGTTTCTGACAAGAAGATTTTTAAAGTTTTCTATACAGATATATAGTGAAAATAAGCCCCGCCCCCTGGTGCCCATGTTTTTTGACGAATCCAAATGGCTTGAACAATCTTGGTAGAGGATCACCAAAGGAACATTTCTGCAAAATTATATGGAAATCGGTCCAATGGTTTCTGACAAGAAGATTTTTAAAGTTTTTTATATAGATATATAGGGAAAATAAGCCCCGCCCCCTGGCGGCCATGTTTTTTGACAAATCCAAATGGCTTGAACAATCTTGGTAGAGGATCACCAAAGGAACATTTTTGCAAAATTATATTGAATTCGGTCCAGTGGTTTAGGACAAGAAGATTTTTATAGTTTTCTATATAAATATATATGGAAAATAAGCCCCGCCCCCTGGCGGCCATGTTTTTTGACGAATCCTGATGGCTTGAACAATCTTGGTAGAGGATCACCAAAGGAACATTTTTTGCAAAATTATATTGAAATCGTCCAGTGGCTTTGGACAAGAAGATTTTTTAATTTTTTTTTATTAAAAATCTATTTTTAGCTCCTGTGACCTAGATATGCAATGAACTGGAACCATTTGAACAACTTTGAAAGAGGACCAACCAAGGACCATTCCTGTGAAGTTTGGTCAAATTCCCACCAGTGGTTTAGGAGGAGATGTTGTTTAAAGATTGTGGACGGACAGACATCCGAGTAATTACTACAGCAAGTTTGGTCAAATTCTCACCAGTGGTTTAGGAGGAGATGTTGTTTAAAGATTGTGGACGGACGGACATCCGAGTAATTACAATAGCTCACCATGAGCCTTTGGCTCAGGTGAGCTAAAAATGTATAAATTATATAAGGAAAATCAATAGTAGTCTGTAGCCACAATAAAAAAAAATGTTAGTTAAAAGAAGTTAATCAACCAAGAAATACAAGGTCAAAGCAGCATGTTGTAATGTTGCAGTAAAGCATTTCAAGGGAGGCAACAATGACAAAACTCTTTCACATCCCTTCTGAAAAAGGGGTCCTTTCTAAAAGTAACGAATATGTTCCCAAAGAGGCACCAGGAAATCCTTCTATTTTATAAGCCTCAATTTGAGGGGTGGGGAGGTTGGCAACCAGATATTTAGACTGGAATCACAAAACCATAGAACAATACATATGTACTGTTTGTTTGTGTTAGGGTTATACGGCCCAGTCAACCCAACGGAGTCATGTCGAGAGCGGTCAGTTTACCTAACCATATGTTTACTGGGCAGGCTTAGTCCTCTAAACGGTTAACCAGTATTGTGCACATTTTTTCGCCAGAAACTGACAAATGCCCTTCTTGACCGTAGAAAATATTTCATGATCAATCTCCACGAAAGAATGTTGCCAACCTCTGCGGGGGTTGAACCTGGGACCTCCTGGTCTCCAGTCAGACGGCACATCCAACTGAGCCACCGAGGCCAGCTACATATGTACTGACAACTAAACACTATATACCCAAGGCAACCTATCTGAATCTTCAATATACGTACCTTAAATGTTCCTATCTCTCCACCAAAGAAGAGCAGAGGGTAAGGCGACACAAAACTACTGTCAAAGATATTAACCTGAAAGATAACTAGGTGGTAGTTAATTGAGCCACAACTTGAGAAAATGTACTTTCAGACATGTAGGCCTGGCAAAGACTGACCCTGTGGTTATTAACTTTTTCAATGCTCAAATCTGCTTAGCATGAAATTTATCCTACTAATGAATCTCAAATTACTAACAATTGCAAATTCTTTCTTGCTAAACATAGCTGTGCATGAAAATTTCTCTGCTAATAAATATGACAAGACCTGTTGCCAGACAGGATAGCTCGCGTGATATTGCACATTTCTTTTTTCTAAGTCTGTAACCTTGATTTTGACATGACCTGGGGTGTGTGTGGGGGGGAGGGGATTGCACTGTGCAAAATTTTCATCAAACCAAAGATGAATTAATTTGGTGATAAGGTTAGGAAATAATGAGGTCTTAAAAACTTAAACAAAAACTTTAACATTTTTAAAATTCTAAGTCTGTGACCAAGACCCCAAGGTCACTGTCATGAGTGCTGATGGAGCTGATAAAAACTTAGGACCAGCATATATCATGATATTAAATATAAAATAAATCCATCACTTGATTTAGAAGTAATGAGGTCCTAAAAACTTTGACAAAAATTTTAACATGAAAATTTTGACATGACTAAGACCTTGACCTTAACATGAACTGGGGCTGGGGGGTGGGGGTGATTGGAAACTGGGTAAAATTTTGGACCAATATGTATCATCATACCAAAGATGAATCAGATCGGTGATAAGGTTAGAAAATTTTGAGGTCTTAAAAACTTTAACGAAAACTTTAACATTTGTGGACGCCGATGCCAACGCCAACACAGAGGGTAGTGCAATAGCTCTCTGTGAATGCTGTTCAGCTGAGCTAAATATGCCAACTATTGTTGGCATTTTCATATTTATTAGCAGGGAAAATTTCATGCTCAGCTGAGTTGAGCATGAAAAAAGCTTTATAACCTCCTGGCTAGGTCACACACATTCAAGGCAGTCCAATCGGAATCTTTGCTGGATTCTCAGTGGATAGCCAAGGAGTCAGTGTCAGTTCTGGTAGTTGATGATGATTTCATGTTTTACGTCCCTCTGAACATTTTTTAAGTCATATCCAGATGACAGAAGGGTCATAATGAAAGTCTCTGCAATTAAAATGAATCTGGAGGTGAAAGTACATGTGGACAGCGAAGACTGACCAGACCAGGCAGATATATGAGCGTGGACTGCGAAGACTGACCAGATCCGGCAGATATATGAGCGTGGACTGCGAAGACTGACCAGACCAGGCAGATATATGGGCGTGAACAGCGAAGACTGACCAGACCAGGCAGATATATGGGCGTGAACAGCGAAGACTGACCAGCCCAGGCAGATATATGGGCGTGGACTACGAAGACTGAGCAGACTAGGCAGATATATGGGCGTGGACTGCGAAGACTGAGCAGACAGACTAGGCAGATATATGGGCGTGGACTGCGAAGACTGAGCAGACCAGGCAGATATATGGGCGTGGACTGCGAAGACTGACCAGACCAGGCAGATATATGGGCGTGGACTGCGAAGACAGAGAGACCAGGCAGATATATGGGCGTGAACAGCGAAGACTGACCAGACCAGGCAGATATATGGGTGTGGACTGCGAAGACTGAGCAGACCAGGCAGATATATGGGCGTGGACTGCGAAGACTGACCAGACCAGGCAGATATATGGGCGTGGACTGCGAAGACTGAGCAGACCAGGCAGATATATGGGCGTGGACTGCGAAGACTGACCAGACCAGGCAGATTTATGAGCGTGGACTGCAAAGACTGACCAGACCAGGCAGATATATGGGCGTGGATAGCGAAGACTGACCAGACCAGGCAGATATATGGGCTGATCTGAGTGTTTACTGAGTACATGTCTGAAGGTACTTTCTCTCACTGCCTCTAACTTATAACTTTCTTCAATAGACTCCTGGTAAAGTTTTACTGAAAAAAAAAAAAAAAAAAAAAAAAAAACCAAAATGGTTTTTAATCCATTTATGTCAAGTGGATCTTCTACCACAACTATTTGGATTGGTCTGCTTCTAACGGTAGGATTTCTGGTTAGTTTTTATTATTACTATGTTCTATAGAAATTTGTTTTATTAATGCCAACAGTGTAGACCTTGATCAGATGCCACATTCTGGGTTTTCTGATCAGGGTCTGCACTGTTTGCCAATTACCCTTTAGGGGGTATCCCAACTAAAATGGATTTACAAAAGAAACAGTTGTTCTCTTCAAGCAGAGGTTTTGGTATGAAGCTCCCATTGCAGTTGGACTCCTTTTACCTCGAACACATCTCAATGTACCTGCCTATACTTAAGGTGGTACTAAAGTCAGAGGCAAAATCGTATTCTGCTCTATTTACAGGAGGTAACTCTATATCGTAATCCAAAATATATTTGGTTTTTGAAGGCAGTGAATTTACTTGTTTATTGATAGTATAAAATGGTTATGATCAAATTATTCAGATGAGAATTCTGTATGGTTATTTCTTTGGAAAAGATATTATCTTAGTCCTTATCTGGATAATTGTTCACTCCTGTGTGTTAACATTTATATAGTATATTGTCCACTTTTACCAATTTGAATGACCCTGTCTACTTATTTGAGGTAACAAAACCTTAAGGTTTGAAGAAATGCACTGAATTTTGTCTTTATTTATTGGTAGCTATATAATGGTTAACTTTAATTCCAAAGTAAACAACCATACAGAAACCTAAGATGGAAAACTTATCAGTGAAAGTGTCACATTTTTTAATACTGTGTCCAGTTATATCAATATATGAGTGTCCCTGTCCACTTATCTAAAGTAACCATGCAAAGCTTGCATTTTGAAGAGTAACCCTGTATTTTGATTTTATTTGTTCATATTTATACAGAACATAACTCTCCAAATCAAATGAACACAGGAAATCCTCAAAATGATTGTCTATAATGGAAATATGCCAGAATATGTATATTACAACACAGCTATCATGATACATCTAAAGGGTACCAAGTTCATGTTTTCATGGAGTAACAAGAAAGTCAATACTTTTTGGTGGTACTGCCCAGAATTGTGCATCTTTAAGTAATGGCTATAATCAAGGACGTAAATAATACAAGGATTTGCAACTTGTTCTCCGCGTAATAGAAAGAACCAACACATCTCGTGTTACCCGAGAAACCGCGAGAGATGTTCGAGAACCGATAGCGTCACTTGCCGCCATCTTGTTTTTTTCTTCGCCAAGAAATATTTATTGATGAAATACTATCGTATGATCGTTACTGTTAAAAACTGTTGCCTTCAATAGATTTTATTTAATCAACTGTGTCCGTTTATGTCATGAATTAGTCAAAACAACATCGTTTTACCAACAAAAACGGGTTTCATCATGAAGACTGGAGCATGAATTTTTAGCAGATTTCAAGTAAGTTTTATATAACTTCTTACTTTATGTAGCGAATTTAAGGGAACGAAATAGGTCCTTGAATGTCTCAAGTTTACTAACTACCCAGTTATTTTTGCACATCTGCCGAACCAACTGAGAAAGAAGACGTTGAACAGTGCTGTACACATTGAGTGATGAAAGACTGATGCGAGTTTTCCAAATCATTGCCCTTTTGTAACACGAAAAACATTTCAGTTTTCTGCGTTTTCTGTCTGATACTATAATTTTTAGTTAAAATTATATCTGATCCTGTGTTGGCCAGCATTTTAAAATGCTAAATCGGCCAAACCATGCATTAAACGTGTGTTGTATTTCATATACCCCCACCCGTTATATGCACTGGAACCATTGGTTGTTGCCAAGGCATTACCCATTTTGTAACGCAAAAACATTTCAGTTTTCTAAATTTTCTGTCAGATATTATTACTGTTAGTTACAGTTATACCTGAACCTGTGTTGGCCCGCATTTCAAGCCCTGTATCATCCTAAAATATGTAATATTTATGAGTTTATATGTTTATTCCAAACGCCCTCCCATTGTTATGGAATAGTTGACGGGGCATTGCCCATTTTGTAACACATAAAACTTTTCAGTTTTCTGCTTTTTATGTCAGATATTATTATTATTAGTTAAAATTATATCTTATCCTGTGTTGGCCAGCATTTCAGGTCTTAAATCATCATAGAACAGGTGAAAATGTTTATTTCATTCACCCTACCCATTATTTGTTATGGAACACAGTTGTAGGGCATTGCCAGTTTTGTAACTCCAAAAACATCAGGCCCGCATCTGATTAACGGTCGCCTCGATATAAGTGAAATAATCTTGAAAGAAACGTAAAACCCCGAATGAATAAATTAAAAAAAATCAAGTATCATTGAGATTCTGATGCTGATCGGGACAGAAAATAATCGAAATGAAAACACCTGACAGATTTTTACCGGCAGCTGTGAATCTTCGATGTCTTTTGCCTCTTGAAAATCGCCGACTTTTACAAATTCATTTCTCCTTTTTATCAATTAAATAGTATGAATGACGCCTTGTGAAAAAAAAAGATAATGGTTATTTATGCTGTTAGAGAAAACAATCAAGAAAAAAAAGGTAATGTTTATTTATGCTGTGAGAGAAAACAATCAAGAATTACGGTCATGGTTGTTCGCTCTTTCGAGCGATACCGGCGATAGCGTACCTGTGTTGTCTTGGTAACGAAAGTCTCGCGCGGCTCTCTCGACCGTAGGACTCTTAACACAGGGACGCACGAGATATTGCGGGATTTCGTTTAGTTGCGAATCTTGTAATTTTATACGTCTTTGCTATAATGTGCTCTCTGGTGTAACCTCAGTTTAGCTACAAATATACTTTTATGAAGATTAGGCTCACTACTCTGTTAGACACAAAGCATTTAGAATACAATGGGCATAAATAATCTTCAAATGGATGTAATATCAGATGAAAAATTACCAGAACTATATACATTTAAGTGCTCTAGATGAGAGGCTTATCTAGATAATTTATTACTATTATCATATGTTGCTTAGTACTTAGAAGTTCCTTGATAGGGCACCTTTAACCCTTGTCCTGCTGAATAAATTAAAAGGCCACGCCCATCTCCAATTTTTAGCCAATCATATTACTTGATCCAGGTTGTTGAATCAAATTCACATACTTAATGACAAACTGTGCAGATCCAGATCAGTTGGCTTCTTCAGAAGCCAACTGATCTGGATCTACACTGTTTGCAAAGGCAGGGTATATCCGGGTTCAGCAGGACAAGGGTTAACACAGAAACTGTCCAGATATACTGATTCTTAAGAAACAGCAGTTTGTCCCACACACATTACCCAAACACACCTATATAAAATGTGTTCTACTTTGAATTCTGCAGCATCTGATTTGGACCTACCTGTTTATCCAAATAATTAAGGTAAAAATGATATTCAGTGCAAAAAACAAAAAAAAAAAAAAAAAAAAAATGACACAAAATTGCAAAAAAACTGAACTAAGCTTTGTAAACAGAAGCGTTATGAAATTTCTCCTTATAATGCGTTCTTTCATGTACACCAGTTATTGCATATATCATGGGGTAACAGGGAATAAACAGTGTGCAGACTTGTAACTAATGATTTTAAAATGATTATTTTACGGTTTCAAGCCGGGCTTGACCGTGGCATGCATCATGTGACTCAAGTATTTTGAGAAATGACACAGAATCTTGTGGTCATCTAACTTTTTCCTAATTTTGCAAAATTCAGATGATCAGTAGAAGGTTCTACAAAAACTTTAATACTGAGATTTTTTCTCCTATTTCAGGGGTCATAACTCTTCCAGGGTTAATTTGTTATGGCAGGTTCAAGAAAAACACAAGAACTTTGGCCTGTCTAACCTTTTCTTAACAATTTGATTCAAATCAGATGATAAATAATGACTTAAGTGTATACACTATGTTAAAATTAGTGGTTTTTCATAGATTCAGGGGCCATAACTCTTACATATGTAATACAGTATGACTGGTTCAAGAGATGAAACCTGACCTTTTGATTATTTAATACTTGGTGCAGTTTGATGAAATCAAATAATACTTGAATATTTTATATACCAAGTTGGTACAAATCAGATAATAAATAATGACAAGTGTACACTTTATCTTAAAATATTTCAGGGGCCATAACTCTTGTATGTGTAATACAATATGGCTGATTCAAGAGCTGAAACTAATTCTTTTGATTATCTAATACTAGTTTGAGTTGGATAAAAAACAGGTGGTACATGAAGGCTATAGGGCCACTCAGGCTTAAAATCTGTGATTTTGTGCTTTTTTTGGTCAAGGGAGGTAATTCCAAAAAACTTTTCGAACAGTGACCTTTATATTTCTTTTCAGTTTTTGATAGATAATAATAAGTTATATAATCGGAAGGAGTATAAGAAAACATTAGATTTTAGAAATACATTTTTCTCTAATTATTATGTTTTCTGAATTATTTTTGTATCTGTCAGCTGTATATGGACCCGGGTAAGAGCCAAAAGAACCCTGTTTTTTTTCTTAAATGTGATCAACTTGTTGATATTTCTGGTTTGCTTTACTGAAATATGATCAAAGATCTGATATAAGCCTCAAACCCCAAAATATTACCACCTTTCTTTTTATCTGAGGCTTAATTAAAGGATAACTTGATTTTTTTTCATGTAATAAAATAATCAAACTTTGTGCACGTGACCAGCCCTTCTTTTGGGGCGCTGCCACAAAATATTGCACAGCGACCTATAATTTTTTAATCATTTTCTTATTTGCCACAGATCCTACATTCAAATAAAACATATTAGAAAAAAAGTTGGATTTTTTGAAAAATCGACCTCTGACTTTAGTACCATCTTAAGTAAATAGCTTAACCTTAAATGCAGCAATCACAATTGCAACAGATAACATTTTGAAATAGTTTTTATATTATTGCTGTCTGAGAAAATAAGGCTTGCCATTTCATGTGAACTGCATAACAAATATATTTCAAAACTTTGTTTAATGAGCATAAAAGCAGACTAAGGGTAAATACACTATTGGTCTTTTCTGAATTTTAAACACTGTTGACACTTTCCAGTTAAGCAGTGGCACAGGTCTATTCACAAAATAAGGTATGTCATACCTGTTTATTACATTTTCAGCAGTGATTTACTGAGATTTCTCCGTGAATTATAATAGATAATTCACTAAAAGAATTATTTCATTTCAAACGTTCTGACATCATAACTGCTAGGAGACGTTGCTGACGCTGTTGGTAACAACAATAACAATAGATGACATTGTCATGTCCCTGTTTTATCTTGAATATATTTTACATGTACATAGTATAAAAAGAAGTTTTGTATCGATTTTTATTAACCAGGTTAGATTAATGCATTTGTAACTGGAGCGCTGATTATGATGACAGTTTTACTTTTTAAGCAAGTAGGTACACTTCAGCTTTCAAGTTACGGTGTTACGGTAATCACAAGACAGTTATGTTGAGGGTGTATTTGCTTATTTACGTCTATATACTTGAGCAGTTACCAGAACACTATATATTCCGAGTGAACCTAGGTTTGGTGATCAATATCTTCACTGTTCTGGGATTGATTTTCGTCTCAAGGCTATCTTTTGAAAGGGGAGACAATTTTCTGTCGTAATTTTGCAGTTTTGTAGCGTTCCGAGAGAAAAATGTTTTTTACTTCATAGTTTTAGCAGTTGCTGTGTGAAACTTTGCACCGTTCGGACAATCCAACAGGTTATTTTAAATCTTGACTATCATGGTATTCTTGTGAATATAATTTTAGATCTTGAATTTCACGGATTTCTTGTGGACACAATGTTTCAAAACGTGCCACATTACTATAAAAGTTCCCTGGTTGAATAGAACGATACACACTACAAAATTTAATTCATCGAAGACTGATCCTTGTCTTCCTATTTCTAATATTATGTTGTGCTGTATCTGGGGAATCTGACCATGGTAAGTCAATAATTTATTTAATTTTATTCTTGCAATATTCTTGCTCGTCTTTACCGCAGCTAAAATTCGAGTAGGTAAATTTATTGCTTTACTACGTTGCGATTTTATGTATCATTCGTACTTACAAACCCGGCATGATAAGTAGATAGACCCTGATCAGATGTGTATACTTTGGTTATATATGTAGACTCTGATCAGACGAATGTGCCGTGTCGGGTGTGTAAACTATAAACCGAATAGGGAGGTTAAGTTTGATCGATTCTATGGATCCTGATCAGTCTGGTGAGTCTGATAGGTTCTGTAGACCCTGATCAGAATGCAATCATTAATATTTTTATTTGAATAAGATAATGGATCGGCGCAATGATAGCACTACCGTACTTTGATATTACATATTCTCATCTGACATGTACATACCGGACATATACGCTTAAATGTATGACACAGTTAGGCGTTATGTCGTTATGTTAACCGCACACACCGTACATATATGCGTAAAAGTAAGCTACCGTTAGGCGTTATGTTAACTGCATACACATTCATTAGTTAGCGCGATTTACACAAATGACACATACTATATTCACCTTGAACACATATACAGAGGTCCTTTTTATTTTAATCACAAGTCTGTTTACTAGAATATTTTACGGTGAAATGGCTCAGTTATAATTTATTTTAGCCTTTAGCGTTCTAAAGGAATTCTTACAGTGGAAGGCGCATGGGTTCTTCCTGTAAGAATGTAAATTTGAGGTAAATGTCAAACTTTGAAATAAATGTTGGCAGATGGACTGGCGGACCGATGGATGGACGAACGGAAAAGTGGATGCCTATAACGCACAGTCAGGAGGTCAGGGAGATGTTTCATGCAAGGTCTGATAGTTGTTTAGTCTTGTAGTTGATTTAGAATACTAACTCTGACGTAAATGTCGAACTTCGACATAACTACTGACAGACAGATGGACGAATAATCGGACGAATAGAAAAGTGGATGCGTATGTCGCAAAGTCAGGAGGTCAGGGAGATGTTTCATGCAAGGTTTGATGGTTGTTTAGTCTTGTAGTTGATTAGAATACTAACTTTGATGTAAATGTCGAACTTCGATGTAAATGTTGACAGATGGATGGATGAATGGATGGAAAAGCAGACACCTATATCGCAAAGTCAGGAGGTCAGGGAGATGTTTTATGCAAGGTTTGATGGTTGTTTAATCTTGTAGTTGATAAGAATACTAACTTTGCTGTAAATGTCAAACTTTGACATAAATGTTGAACTATCGATGGACGAATGGACAGATGAACGAAAAGGGGATGCCTATGTTGCAAAGTCAGGAGGTCAAGGAAATGTTTCATGCAAGATTTGATGGTTGTTTAGTCATGTAGTTGATTAGAATACTAACTTTGACATAAATGTCAAACTTCGACATAAATGTTGACAGACAGATGGACGAACAGATGGACCGATGGATGAATGGATGGAAAAGCAGACACCTATATTGCACCCTGTTACAAGCAGGTGTGACAAAATGCCTTATGAAGTCTTTGAGACGAGACTTATACAGGTACGAGTTTATCTTCCTAGCATGGAAATATTGCCTTGGTAGTAAGGGAGATGCTATCATATGGGTCAGTGAGTGGTCAGCCATAACAAAACAGTTTTCAAGATAATGCAATGTAATTTCAAACTAAACAATAGTGGAATACTCCGGTCATGCATCACAACTGTGTTTAAAATTTGGGAAAGGCCAATAGTCACAGATTATCAAGATGTACAAGAAAAATTACAATACCCCTGCAGTCTTCATTATCTTGTGAAAGATGACCCACTGGGACTCAGGTTCACTGATTCCTTTGTTCACTGACTTTGGATGGAGTTCACAATTTCTTTCTGACAAAGTCTGCAACTTCATGGGTCTGTTCAATTAAAACAACACAAACTAACATACGTATAGAAGGATCAAATTTACTTGTCACTTTGACCTTTACATTTATTATTTTTAAGTATACATCCACTGTACAGTATAGGCATGGCCAGTATTGTTCGATTATGGGATTTTCATGATCAATCATGGAAAATAATCCAAGAGCACTCTTCCACTGATTACTGATTATAATCGAAAGCTATTGGAAGACCGTCAAACCCAGCACTGACTTGAAACAGTGTTATAACTGTATTTCTAGCAGTCTGATCAATTCATGCATACCATATCATTTGCATGCATAATTTGAGTTCAAATGTCCTTATTAAAACAATGCATAGAAAAATGCAAAACCTCCATCTTTGCAGTATGTAGGCTTCATTGAAAGTTGAAAGCAGGACTTGCTACAGTATATTACTTCTTGTCATTTATAACTTACTGAACTGGTAGTTTCTAATATCTAGCATATTTCTTTCAACATAGTTGCCTTATGAAGTGTAACTTTAACAAGACCTGTCGCCAAACAGGATAGCTCACCTGAACTCCCGCTTGTCAATCAAATAAAAAATGAGGTCATAAAAACTTTGACGTAAAATTTTAACATGAAAATTCTGTTTGTGACCTTGACCTTGACATGACCTAGGGTGGTGGAGATGGTACTGCACAAAATTTTGGACCAATATGTATAATCATATCAAAGATGAATGAAATCGGTGATAAGGTTAGGAAATAAAGAGGTCTTAAAAACTTTAATGAAAACTTTAACATCTGTGGACACTGACGCCAACGCAGAGGGTAATACAATTGTTGTTCAGGTAAGCTAATAATAATAGAAAGGCTGACATGAATATTTTTGATTAATCAATTATTTCTTAATAATATAATCAATTAGTAGAACTGAAACCTATTTTCAATTAATCATCAATTATTCAATTATAACTGATCATCGACACAACACTTGGCACAGCATTTAGAAAGTCCTGTATTCCCTGCGATACAGCTATTCGCTCACCTGCACATGTAATACCTGTTTGTACAGTAAATGTATACTCAGGCCAAATAAAAAAATGTGTGTGTTTAGGGTAACCCTACCCTACCTAATTTTCCTGGTGAAACCTAGCATTTTTTTTCATGTTTTCTCAAAAAAATATGTTGGACTGGGATAAAATATTTATGCTAAATATTTGGATAAGGAGGGCTGAGCAAACAGTGTCTACACAGATCAAACTGCTCCTAGTTTGACTTAAAGCAGCAGTTTGATCAGGGTCTACACTGTCTGCCATTCTATCTGTATTTTTAGAAACATCTAAGTATAGTCAAACAGTCTTGGTAAAATGTGAATTATAAGTGCAATTATTGTATTATTCTCCATAAAAAAAGTGTAAAAATGTGTAAAAAAAAACAAAAAAAAAAAAACAACAACAGACCTACCCTACCTATTTTTTCTAACATGTTACCCTAATCACACATTTTTTTATTTGGCATCAATATTACAACTGATGATCAAAGGACAGCATAGCTCAAGTAAGTGGGGGTTTCTTATTTCTCAATGAAAACATGTTGTAGGTACTCATTAGAAGCGCACCTTCTCATGAAAACATTAGAAGCGCCTCTTCTAATCAGTATCCACAACATATGTTTTCACTGAGACTTTTTGGTTGAAAAAAAGTGCCTAAGCAAGAGCTATGGGACAGGCCAATTTGGTTGCCTATGCCCTTAATAATTTGGACAAAGCAGACTGAGCAAACAGTGCAGATCCAGATCAGTCTGCTCCTTTAAGTTCTACACTGTAATTTTATTTCAATATTTTTTACCTTTCTCTTTGGGTAGTCCAATGTGCTACCTGAAGATTTTTGGCCAAATATGTTGACTGAGCCAGTGCACGACAAAACCTACAATAAGAGTTGTGCGACCAGCGAAAATTCAGATCAGCCTGCGCATCTTCACTGATTGCAAGGGCCTTCAACAGCCTCCAGGCTATCCAAGGAGTTATAAACGAGAACCCTTGTCCTATTGGATGAATGTACAGGCTGATCTGAGTCTTCGCTGGTCACACAGGTCTTACTGTAGGTTTTGTCATGCACAAGCTCAATTTATAGTAGAAATATATAATGCCACAATATATTTTATCTGCCGTATTTACCCTTAGTATTGGGACAGCTTACATCCTAACTATACTTGTCCTAAAATTTGAAAAAAAAAACATAAAAAAATAAAATTACTTAATATCTCTTGATGTGTCAACAATAGTGCTGGACGAGTGGCAAACATACTAGACCCTGAGCCATAATGTTTGCTCAGGCCTATCTGTCCCAATTCTTAGGCCACAATATTTTGTTTGTTTGATTTGGGCTGAACGTCGCATTCAACAATCGCTCAGTCATATCGCGTCGGTGTCTGGATGTGGCAGGGAGCTCAATGCTCATTTTGAGAGTGCTGCCTCACTGAAATATCACGCCTGAGACACTTTGAAATGATATTCCACCCAGTCACATTATACTGACACTGAGCTGACCAGTTCTAGCTCTACTTTGTTAATGCTGAGTGCCAAGCAAAAGAGCAGCTAGTACCATTTTTTAAGTCTTTGGTATGACCCGGCCGGGGATCGAACCCACAACCTACCGGTCACAAAGCGGACGCTCTACCACTGAGCCACTATGCCGGTTAGGCCACAATATATATTATCTAATTACTTAAGTTTCTTTCACAAAAATTTATAACACAAAAGGTTGGGATAATCAACATGGAATGTCTAAAACTATATGTAAATACACCCTGACTTATTTTGTATAGAGTTGATATACATGTAATTAATATATGTTGTGGGTTCTCATCATAAGCATCTGGCAGATTGATTGTGTTGGGGTTTAACCATATGTCAACCCTTGTGGGTAATTTTGTGTTGTCTCCCAGAGAAAGGGAGAAGAGAGATGGAAGAGATAGTAGAGGAGATGAAAGAGAGGGACAGAGGAGAAAGAGGAACATGAATTAAAGTGAAGAAACATAAGAAAAAAAAATATCCCCCCTCTATCTTACCTGCTGCAAGGTTAACAGGCCTTGCCCAACTGTAAGCCAGTATCAGTCGGATGCCCCAGTAACGTAAGACAAACAACACCTTTGCCTCACCCAACCACCCCCAAGGGGCTTCTTATGAATACCCACAATATATGCTTTTGAGGAGAAAGTAGAACAAGAGGGCCATGATGGCATGTAATGCTCACCTGAGTATCATAGCACTTAGAGAATCTGACCCATAAACGATCAAGGCAAACACTTTGACCAAGATTGAAGATGATTATACTAACAAGTAAGACAATGTAGCATGCCTAATGAACCATGAAATATAGCTCACGGTCAAATATGAATGACTGCACTCAAGAGGCCATGCTAAGATGTATGCATGTGCTAAGTATCACTGGCTGTAGGACCAATAATTACTGAGAAACTGACCTAAATGCAAAAACTTAACAAAGTCAGTGGACTGTGGAATATAGGCCAAGGTCAAATATAGATGACTGCATTCAAGAGGCCATGCTAAGATGTCTGCAAGTGCCAAGTATCATTGCTGTAGGACCAACAGTTACTGAGAAACTGACCTAATTAAAAAAACTTAAGAAAGTCACTGGACCGTGAAATCTAGGTCATAAGTGACCCAGGCCGAAATTTGACCAAGTAATCATCAAGACAAACATTTTGACAAAGATTCATGATGATCGCACCTGCTTAGGGCCCTTTGGTTTCAAAGAAACTTTTTCTTTAAGTTTTAGCTCTATAATAGCTCTATATTAACAAGAGGCCCACGGGCCATGGGTCGCTCACCTGAGTGACACAGTCACTGCAGATATGCAGATGTTATGCAACATTTTTCCAATCCTGTCATCGCAACTAATGAAAAGATCATCATTTAAGCAGTTCTTTATTTTGAAGAAGATATATGGCATGCCAGTCAATTGAGGGTGATCATTTGAACAAACTCTAAATGGCAGCCAGCTTGGAATTACAATCGGCATGATTTTAGCTATTTTTGATCTACGAGTCACCCCAATGCTTCCTACCAAGTTTCGAGTCAACTGGCCTTTCAGTTCAGGAGAAGAGGCGAAAAATAGATTTTCAAGATGGCTGCCATGGCGGCCATCTTGGATATCCGATTGGCACAATTTTAGCTATTTTTGATCTACAAGTCACCCCAATGTCCCCTACGATGTTTGGAGTCAGTTGGCCTTCAGGTGCAGGAGAAGAAGCTAAATATAGATTTTCAAGATGGCGGCCATGGTGGCCATCTGGGATTTCTGATCAGAACGATTTTAGCTACATTTGACCTACAAGTCAACCTGATGCTTCCTACTAAGTTTCGAGTCAAGTGACTTTTGGGTTTAGGAGAAGAAGCGAAAAATAGATTTTCAAGACAGACGCCATGGTGGCCATCTTGGATTTACGATCGGCATGATTTTAGCTATTTTTGATCTACAAGTCACCCAAATGCTTCCTACCAAGTGTGGAGTCAACTGGCCTTTCGGTTCAGGAGAATCAGCGAAAAATAGATTTTCAAGATGGCTGCTATGGCACCCATCCTGGTTTTACGATCGGCATGATTTTAGCTATTTTTGATCTACAAGTCACCCCGATGCTTCCTACCAAGTTTGGAGTCAACTGGCCTTTCTGTTCAGGAGAAGAAGCGAAAAATAGATTTTCAAGATGGCTGCCATGGCAGCCATCTTGGATTTCCGATAGGCACGATTTTTGCTATTTTTGATCTATAAGTCACCCTAATGCCTCCTACCAAGTTTGGGGTCAATTGGCTTTTGGGGTTAGGAGTTTAAGGGAAAAATAGATTTTCAAGATGGGGGCCATGGCTGCCATCTTGGATTTCCGATCTGCACGATTTTAGCTATTTTTGATCTACAAGTAATCCTGATGCTTCCTAGCAAGTTTGGAGTCAATTGGCCTTTCGGTTCAGGAGAAAAAGCAAAAAATAGATTTTCAAGATGGCCGCCATGACGGCCATCTTGGATTTCCGATTGGCACGATTTTAGCTACTTTTGATCTACAAGTCACCCTGATGCTTCCTAGCAAGTTTGGAGTCAATTGGCCTTTCGGTTCAGGAGAAGAAGCGAAAAATAGATTTTCAAGATGGCGGCCATGGCGGCCATCTTGGATTTCCGATCGGCACGATTTTAGCTATTTTTGATCTACAAGTCACCCTGATGCTTCCTAGCAAGTTTGGAGTCAACTGGCCTTTCGGTTCAGGAGAAGAAGCAAAAAATAGATTTTCAAGATGGCAGCCATGGCGGCCATCTTGGATTTCCGATCGGCACGATTTTAGCTACTTTTGATCTACAAGTCACCCTGATGCTTCCTAGCAAGTTTGGAGTCAATTGGCCTTTCGGTTCAGGAGAAGAAGCTAAAAATAGATTTTCAAGATGGCGGCCATGTTGGATTTCCGATCGGAACGATTTTAGCTATTTTTGATCTACAAGTCACCCCGATGCTTCCTACCAAGTATCAAGTCAATTGGCCCAGGGGTGTAGGAGGAGTAGGCTTTTAAAGCATTTGTTGACGCCGGACGACGGACGACGGACATTGACTGACCACAATAGCTCACCATGAGCACTTCGTGCTCAGGTGAGCTAATAAATGACCCCCAGGGCATGGCCAATTTGGACTTCAAGGATATGTTTGGTAGGATTTATGTAGGAGACCACTAAACATCGCTACATGCTAAATATTATATATAAGCTGTGGGTCTAATGATTTCAGCAAAGATTTTTTTAAGTTTTTCCAATTATGTCTGTGGGAGTTGATGACCCCAAGGGCGTGACCAATTTGGATCCCAGGGGCATGGTTGGCAGGATTTATGTAGGAGACCACTAAACATTGCTATATACTAAATATGTTAGCTCTGGGCCTCATGGCTTCAGAGAAGAAGATTTTTGAGGGTTCTTTAGCTATATAGTTCTATATAAACAAATGACCCCCTGGGGCATGGCCAGTTTGGGCCCTAGGGCCTTGATTGGCAGGATTTATGTAGGGGACCATTAAACATTGCTACATACTAAATATATAAGCTGTGGGCCATATGGTTTCAGAGAAGAAGATTTTTTTTTCCAGTGTAAGTCTATGGGAGTTAATAGCCCCTGGGGCATGGCCAGTTTGGACCCCAGGGGCTTGATTGGCAGGATTTATGTAGAGGACCACTAATTATTGCTACATATTAAATACATAAGATGTGGGCCTCATGGTTTTAGAAAAGGAGATTTTTTTAAGTTTGTGCCACAATGCGTCTTTGGGAGTTAATGACCCCCAGGGCATTGCCAATTTGAACCATAGGGGCATGGTTAGCAGAATTTACGTGGGGGATCACTAAACATTGCTACATACTAAACGCATGGGCCGCATGGTTTCAGAGAAGAAGATTTTTTATTTTTTTTTTCCATTTTAAGTCCATGAGAGCTAATGACCCAATGGTCATGACCAATTCCGACCCCAGGGGCATGGTTGGCAGGATATATGTAGGAGACCACCAAACATTGCTACATACTAAATATATAAGCTGTGGGCCTCATGCTTTCAGAGGAAAAGATTCTTTTTTCTCCACTATAAGTCCATAGGAGCCAATGACCCCATGAGGCGTGGCCAATTTGGACCGCAGGGGCATGGTTGGCAGGATTTATGTAGGAGACCACTAAACATTGCTAAATACTAAATCTGTTAGCTCTGGGCCTCATGGTTTCAAAGAAGATTTTTGAAGGTTCTTTTGCTATACAGTTCTATATAAACATATAACCCCCCCTCTAGCGTGTGGCCAGTTTGGACCCCAGAGGCTTGATTGGCAGGATTTCTTTAGGGGACAACTAAACATTGCTACATACTAAATATATAAGCTATGGGCCTCATGGTTTCAGAGAAGAAGATTTGTTTGGTTTTTTTTTTTCCCATTATTATTGTCTATGGGAGCTAATGACCCTAAGGCATGGCCAGTATAGACCCTAGGGGCTCGATTGGCAGTATTTATGTAGGGGACCACTAAACATTGCTACATTCTAAATACATAAGATGTGGGCCTGATGGTTTTACAGAAGAAGATTTTTTAAGTTTTTCCCATTATAAGTCTATGGGAGCTAATGACCCGAGGGGCATGACCAATTTGGACCCCAGGGGCATGGTTTTTTCTTTTAAGTTTTATCTCTATAATAACTCTACAGTAATAAATGACCCCCAGGGCATGGCCAATTTGGACTTCAGGGACATGTTTGGTAGGATTTATGTAGGAGACCACTAAACATTGCTACATGCTAAAAGTAATATATAAGCTGTGGGTCTAATGATTTCAGCAAAGATTTTTTTAAGTTTTTCCCATTATAAGTCTGTGGGAGTAAATGACCCCCGAGGCATGGCCAATTTGGACCCCATGGTGCATGGTTGGCAGGATTTATGAAAGAGACCACCAAACCACCAAACATCACTACATACTTAATCTATTAGCTCTAGGTCTCATGGTTTCAGAGAAGATGATTTTTGAAGGTTCTTTAGCTATAGAGCTCTATATTTACATATGACCCCCTGGGGTGTGGCCTGTTTGGAGCCCAGGGACTTGATTAGCAGGATTTATGAAGGGGACCACTAACATTGCTACACACTATAAGCCGTGGGCCTCAAGGTTTTAGAAAAGATTTTTAAGTTTTTCCCATTATAAGTCTATGGGAGCTGATGAGCCCTGGGGCGTGGTCGGTTCGGACCCCAGAGGTTTGATTGGCAGGATTTATGTAGGAGATCACTAAACACTACTACATACTTAATCTGTTAGCTCTCTGCCTCATGGTTTCAGAGAAGACGATTTTTGAAGGTTCTTTAGCAGGACTTGATTAGGTCTATGGAAGCTAATAACCCCTGGGACGTGGCCAGTTTGGACCCCAGGGGCTTAATTGGCAGTATTAATGTAGGGGACCACTATACATTGCTACATATTAAATATATAAGCTCTGAGCCTCATGTTTCAGAGAAGAATATTTTTTAAGTTTTTCCTATTACTAGTCTATGGGAGCTAATGACCCCTGGGGCATGGTTGGCAGGATTTATGCAGGAGACCACTTAACATCGCTTCATACTTAATCTATTAGCTCTGAGCCTCATGATTTCAGAGAAGAAGATTTTTGAAGGTTCTTTAGTTATGTAGCTCTATATAAACATATGACCCATGGGGCGTGGTCAATTTGGACCCCAGGGGCTTGACTGGCAGGATTTATGTAGGGGATGACCATACATTGCTACATACTAAACATATAAGCTCTGGGCCTCATGGTTTCAGAGAAGAAGATTTTTGAAGGTTCTTTAGCTATGGATCTATATAAACATATGACCCCCTGGAGTGTGGCCAGTTTGGAGCCAAGGGCCTTGATTGGCAGGATTTATGTAGGGGACCACTAAACATTGCTACATACTTAATATATAATCTGTTGGCCTCATCGTTTCAGAGTAGAAGATTTTTTTAAGTTTTTCCCATTATAAGTCTGTTGGAGCTATGACCCCTGGGGCATGGCCAGTTTAGACTCCAGGAGCTTGATTGGCAGTATTTATGTAGGGGATGACTATACATTGCTACATACTAATTATATAAGCTCTGGGCCTCATGGTTTTAGAGAAGGATAAGTTTTTCCCATTATAAGTCTATGGGAGCAAATGACTCCTGGGGCATGGCCAATTTGGATCCCAGGGGCATGGTTGGCAGGATTTATGTAGGAGACTGCTTAACATCACTTCATACTTAATCTATTAGCTCTCGGCCTCATGGTTTCAGAGAAGAAAAATTTTGAAGATTCTTTAGCTATATAGCTCTATATAAACACATGACCCTTGGGGCATTGCCAATTTGGATCCCAGGGGCTTGATTGGCAGGATTTATGTAGAGGACCACTAAACATTGCTACATACTAAATATATAAGCTGTGGGCCTCATGGTTTCAGAGAAGAAGATTTTTTAAGTTTTTCCCATTATAAGTCTATTAGAGCTAACTACCCCGGGGCATGGCCAGTTTGGGCCCCAGAGGCTTGATTGGCAGGATTTATGTAGGGGACCACTAAACATTGCTACATACTAAATATGTAAGCCGTGGGCCTAATGTTTCAGAAAAATGATTTTTTTTAAGTTTTTCCCATTATAAGTCTATGGGAGCTAATGACACACGGGACGTGGCCAATTTGGACCCAATGGGCATGGTTGGCAGGATTTATGTAGGAGACCACCAAACATCGTTACATATTTAATCTGTTAGCTCTGGGCCACATGGTTTCAGAGAAGAAGATTTTTGAAGGTTCTTTAGCTATATAGGTCTATATAAACATAGGACCCCTGGGGTGTAGCCAGTTTGGAGCCCAGGGGCTTGATTAGCAGGATTTATGTAGGAAGCCAACAAACATTGCTACACACTAAATATATAAGCTGTAGGCCTTAAGTATTTGGAAAAGAAGATCTTTTAAGTTTTTCCCATTATAAGTCTATGGTAGCTAATGACCCCCTCAGCATGGCCAGTTTGGACCCTAGCACCTGGATTGGCAGGATTTATGAAGGGGACCACTAAACATTGATACATAATAAATATATAAGCTGTAGGCCTCATGGTTTCAGAAAAGAAGATTTTTTAAGTTTTTCCCATTATATGTCTATGGGAGCTAATGACCCCAGGGGCATGGCCAATTTGAACCCAAGGGGCATGTTTGGCAGGATTTATGTAGGAGACCATTTAACATTGCTTCATACTTAATCTATTAGTTCTCGGCCTCATGGTTTCAGAGAAGGAGATTTTTTAAGGTATTTTAGCTATATAGCATTGGCCGGTTTGGACCCCAGAGGCTTGATTGGCAGGATTTATGTAGGGGACCACTAAACATTGCTATATACTAAATATACAAGCTGTGGGCCTCATGGTTTCAGATTAGAAGATTTTTAAGTTTTTTCCATTATAAGTATATAGGAGCTACTGACCCCAGGGGCTTGGCCAATTTGGATCCCAGGGGCATGGTTGGCAGGATTTATAAAGGAGACCACTTATCATCGCTTCATACTTAATCTATTAGCTCTCAGCCACATGGTTTCAGAGAAGAAGACTTTTGAAGGTTCTTTAGCTCTATAGCTCAATATTAACTTTTGACCCCTGGGGTGTGGCCAATTTGGACCCCAGAGGCTTGATTGGGCAGAATTTATGTAGGGGACCACTAAACATTGCTACATACAAAATATATAAGCTGTGGGTCTCATGGTTTCATAGAAGATTTTTTAATTTTTTCCCATTATGAGCTTGTGAGAGATAATGACCCCCTGGGCGTGGCCAGTTTGGGCCCCAGGAGCTTGATTGACAGGATTTATGTAGGGGACCATTAAACATTGCTACATACTAAATATGCAAGCTGTGGGCCTCATGGTTTCAGAGAAGAAGATTTTTTAAATTTTTCCCGTTATAAGTCAATGGGAGCTAATGACCCCCCGGGCATTGGCGAGTTTGGACCCCAGGGGCTTGATTGGCAGGATTTATGTAGGGGACCACTAAATACTGCTACATACTAAATATATAAGCTTTGGGCCTCATGGTTTCAGAGAAGATTTTTTTAAGTTTTTCCCATTTTAAGTCTATAGGAACTAATGACCCATGGGGTGTGGCCAGTTTGGACTCCAGGGGCTTGATTGGCAGGATTTATGTAGGGGACCACTACACATTGCTACATACTAAATATATAAGCTCTGGGCCTCATGGTTTCAGAGAAGAAGATTTTTTAAGTTTTTCCAATTATAAGTCTGTGGGAGCTAATGACCACAGGGGCATGGCCAATTTGAACCCAAGGGGCATGTTTGGCAGGATTTATGTAGGAGACCATTTAACATTACTTCATACTTAATCTATTAGTTCTCGGCCTCATGGTTTCAGAGAAGAAGATTTTTGAAGGTATTTTAGCTATATAGCTCTATATAAACATATGACCTCTGGGGTGTGGCCAAATTATGTAGGGGGCCACTAAACATAGCTACATACTAAATATATAAGCTGTGGGTCTCATGGTTTCAGAGAAGGTTTTTTAATTTTTTCACATTATAAATCTATGGGAGATAATGACCCCCTGGGCGTGGCCAGTTTGGGCCCCAGGGGCTTGATTGGCAGGATTTATGTATGGGACCATTAAACATTGCTACATACTTAATATGCAAGCTGTTGGCCTCATTGTTTCTGAGAAGAAGAATTTTTAAGTTTTTTCCATTATAAGACTATGGGAGCTATATATGGGCATGGCTGCTATTTTGATTTATGGACCGTGACCATTTGACAAAAATTTTCAATCCCCTTTAACACAAGGCTCCACATGAAGTTTGAAGAAATTTGGTCGTTCAAATGTGTGAATGGATGGATGGACGGACAGACGGACGAACAGACAGACAGATGACGGATGGGAATGATCACAATAGCTCATCCTGAGCCTTCGGCTAAGGTGAGCTAAAACAAGGGGCCCATGGGCAACGAGTTGCTCACCTGAGTGACATAGCCACTGCAGATATGCAGATGTTATGCAACATTTTTCCAATTCTGTCATCGCAACTAATGAAAAGATCATCATTTAAGCAGTTCTTAATTTTGAAGAAGAATATATATGACATGACAGTCAATTGAGAGTGATCATTTGAACAAACTCTCAATCACATTTCAACAGTAGGATCAATGTGAAATTTGGTGGCAAATGGCTAAGTGGTTTCTGAAGAATCGCGATTTTATACATGTAAACAGCTCAGTGGCAGGGAAATATAATAAATTTAAACAAGATGGCAGCCATCTTGGATTTCCAATCAGAATGATTTTAGCTTCTGTTGATCTACAAGTCACCTCGATACTTCCAATGAACTTTGAGTCAATTGCCCTTTCGATTCAGGAGAAAAAGCTCAAAGCAAATTTTCAAGATGGCTGCCATGCCCACAATTTGGGATTTCCTACCGCAACAATTTGAGCTATTTTTTACCTCCAAGTCGATGCTTCCTACCAAGTTTTGAGTCAGTTGGCCATTCAGTTCAGAAGAAGAAGGAAAAACTAGATTTTCAAGATGGCCACCACCTTGGATTTCCGATTGGAATGATTTTAGCTATTTTTATATCTACAAGTCATCCCAATGCTTCCTACCAATTTTCAAATCAACTGGCCCTTTGGTTCAGGAAAATAAGCGAAAAAAAAGTTTGAAGATGGCCGCCATGGTGGCCATCTTGGATTTTCGATCCAAACAATTTAAGCTGTTTCAGATGTACAAGTCACCCCAATGCTTCCTACCAAGTTTCGAGTCAAATGGCCTTTCAGTTCAGAAGAAGAAGTGAAAAATAGACTTTCAAGATGGCTGTCATGGTGGCCATCATGGATTTCTGATAGGGACAATTTCAGCTATTTTTTATCTACAAGTTACCCTGATGTTTCCTATCTAGTTTAAAGTCAATAAGCCTTTCGGTTCAGGAGAAGAAGTGAAAAATAGATTTTCAAGATGGCCACCATGGCAGCCATCTTGGATTTCCAATCAGAATGATTTTATCCATTTTTGATCTATAAGTCACACCGATGCTTCCAATCAAGTTTCAAGTCAATTCGCTTTTGGGTTTAGGAGAAGAAGTGAAAAAAAGATTTTCAAGATGGCCACCATGGCGGCCTTCTTGGATTTCCGACCAGCACGATTTTAGCTATTTTTGATCTACAAGGCACCCTGATGCTTCCTACCAAGTTTGGAGTCAAATGGCCTTTCGGCTCAGATGAAGTGAAAACTAGATTTTCAAGATGGCGGACATCTTGGATTTCCGATCGGAACGATTTTAGCTTAATTGATCTACAAGTTGGCCCGATGCTTCCTACCAAGTTTGGACAATTGGCATTTGGGTTTAGGAGAAGAAGTGAAGAATAGATTTTCATGATGGCCACCATGGCGGCCATTTTGGATTTACAGTTGGCAGGATTTTAGTTATTTTTGATCTACAAGTCACCCCGATGCTTCCTACCAAGTTTTGTGTCAACTGGCAAAGCTTTGGGTTCAGCAGAAGAAGAGAAAAATGGATTTTCAAGATGGCGGCCATGGTGGCCATCGTGGATTTCCAATCATAAAGATTTTAGCTATTTTTGATCTACAAGTCACCCTGATGCTTCCTACTAAGTTTCAAGTCAACTTACTTTTGGGTTTAGGAGAGGAAGCGAAAAATAGATTTTCAAGATGGCTGCCATGGCCGCCATCTTGGATTTACGATCGGCACGATTTTAGCTCTTTTTGATCTACAAGTCACCCTGATGCTTCCTACTAAGTTTGGAGTCAATTGGCTTTTGGGTTTAGGAGACGAAGCGAAAAATATATTTTCAAGATGGCCACCATGGTGGCCATCTTGGATTTCAGATCGGAATGATTTTAGCTATTTTTGATCTATTTGTCACCCCAATGCTTCCTAGCAAGTTTGGAGTCAATTGGCCTTTCGGTTCAGGAGAAGAAGTGAAAAATATATTTTAAAGATCGCGGCCATGGTGGCCATCTTGGATTTCCGATCGGAACAATTTTAGCTATTTTTGATCTACAAGTCACCCAGATGCTTCCTACCAAGTATCGAGTCAATTGGCCCAGGGGTGTAGGAGGAGTAGGCTTTTAAAGCAATTGTTGACGCCCCACGACGGACAATGGACATTGACTGACCACAATAGCTCACCATAAGCACTTCGTGCTCAGGTGAGCTAAAAATATCGATGTATTGTAAAAGCACTGTTTAATCTCAAGCAATGGCTAAGAAATGTACCTGTACATTTAATATAGGTATGGTAATGTAATGTCTTGAATATAGCATTTATAAACCATGTCAATTTTGGCCCAGTTGTTCAAAGCTAACGATGTCGTTAATTAACGATTCGTTAAAATTTACATCGAGTGATACGCAAATATACTGATATTTTTTGCTGAAAAAATGTGAGTAGCAGCTACTCACATTTTTTCAGCAAAAAATATCAGAATATTGTATATTGAATCCGCTAAAACAGTTAACGAAATGACCCTTAACGAGCTAGTTAAGCTAACGACGCTTTGGATATAACCAGAAAATGCCATATAACAGCACGTACCTTTTGCTCTTAAATAACAGTGTTCCTCGACCTTTCTCTTATTTTACTTGGAATGGCCTTGCCCCAATTTTCAGAAAAGCTGAGCTGACCAATTTTCAAATTTCTGTGACTTTTCCCCAATTTTCAGAAAGTCTGAGCTTACCAATTTCCAAATTTTGATAACTTATCACTCACAAAAAATTCAGATTCTCTCATGTCTTTTTTAGGTCACTACAATATGTAAAGCTATCTACTGCATTCAATCTAATTATTGCACTGTACGCCTAGTAAAAACAAGAAAAATGCCTAATGGCATTATGGACAGGTTTTTCCACTGAAGAGTAAAGGTAACATATCACTTTGAAAAAAAAATTAATCAAAAGATAAACCTAGGACGACACGCGACCGTCAAGACATCACTATTTTAAAGTACAGAATTTTTCCATGAAAAGCCTGTCCAAAAATACAATTTTTATAAAAACAAGAGGGCCATTATGGCCCTGTAACGCTCCCCTGAGCAACATAGCACTTTGAGAGCCTGATCTAGAACTGATCAAGGCAAACATTCTGATCAAAGTTCAAAATGATTATATTAACAAGTAAGACAATGTAGCATGTCTAATGGACTGTGCAATAAAGGTCAAGGTCAAATATGGATGACTGCACTCAAGAGGCCATGCTAAGATGTATCCATGTACTAAGTATCACTGGCTGTAGGAGCAATAGTTACTGAGAAACAGACCTGAACACAAACACTTCACAAGTACCAAATACCACTCTATAGGACCAATAATTACTGAGAAACTGACCTAAATGGAAAAACTTAAGAGAGTCACTGGACAGAAAACTATATATCACCTTGAAACATTCTGAGCAAGATTCATGATGATCACTTCAAAAAGGTGACCTCTAGAGCATCAACAAGGTTTTTCTTTGATTTGGCCAGGTGAACTAGTTTTTGATATCAAGTGACCCAGTTTTAAACTAGACCTAGAAATCATCAAGATAAACATTTTGAGCAATATTTATGATGATTATTTTAAAAATGTGTCCGGTAGAGTGTTAACAAGGTTTTCTGCTGATTTGGCCAGGTGACCTAATTTTTGACCCCAAGTGACCCAGTTTCAAACTTGACCTAGAAATCATCAAGACAAACATGTTGAGCAAGATTCTGGAAACAGTTTTCTGCCGATTTGGCCAGGTCACCTAGTTTTTGACCCCAATTGACCCAGTTTCAAACTTGAAATCATCAAGACAAACATTTCGAGCAAGATTCATGATGATTGCTTCAAAAATGTGACCGGTAGAGTGTTAACAAGATTTTCTGCTGATTTGACCAGGTGACCTAATTTTTGACCCCAAGAGACCCAGTTTCAAACTTGACCTAGAAATCATCAAGACAAACATGTTGAGCAAGATTCATGATGACTGCTTAAAAAATGTGACTGCTAGAGTGTTAACAAAAATTTCAGCTGATTTGGCCCGGTGACTTAGTTTTTGACTCCAAGTGACCCAGTTTTGAACTTGACCTAGAACTCATCAAGACAAACTTTTTGAGCAAGATTCATGATGATTGCTTGAAAAATGTGACCGCTAGAGTGATAAGATTTTACGCAGATTTGGCCAGGTGACCTAGTTTTTGACCCCAGGTGTTCCAGTTTCGAACTTGACCTAGAAATCATCAAGACAAACATTTTGAGCCAGATTCATGATGATTGCTTCAAAAATGTGACCGCTAGAGTGTTAACAAGGTTTTCTGCTGATTTGGCCAGGTGACCTAGTTTTTGATACCATGAGACCCAGTTTCAAACATATCCTAGAACTCATCAAGACAAACATTTTGAGCAAGATTCATGATGATTGCTTCAAAAATGTGACCGCTAGAGTGTTAACAAGGTTTTCTGCTGATTTGGCCTAGTGACCTAGTTTTTTACACCACGTGACCCAGTTTCAAACTTGACCTAGAAATCATCAAGACAAACATTTTGAGCAAGATTCATGATGATTGCTTGAAAAATGTGACTGCAAGAGTGTTAACAAGGTTTTCTGCTGATTTGGCCCGGTGACCTAGTTTTTGACTCCAAGTGACCCAGTTTCAAACTAGACCTAGAAATCATAGACAAACAATCTGAGCAAGATTCATGATGACTGCTTGAAAAATGTGACCGCTAGAGTGTTAACAAGGTTTTCTGCTGATTTGGCCCGGTGACCTAGTTTTTTATTCCAAGTGACCCAGTTTCGAACTTGACCTAGAAATCATCAAGACAAACATTTTGAGCAAGATTCATGATGATTGCTTCAAAAATGAGACTGCTACAGTGTTAACAAGGTTTTCTGCTGATTTGACCCAGTGACCTAGTTTTTTATTCCAAGTGACCCAGTTTCGAACTTGACCTAGAAATCATCAAGACAATCATTTTGAGCAAGATTCATGATGATTGCTTCAAAAATGTGACTGCTAGAGTGTTAACAAGGTTTTCTGCTGATTTGGCCCAGTGACCTAGTTTTTGACCCCAAGTGACCCAGTTTCGAACTTGACCTCGAAATCAACAAGACAAACATATTGAGCAAGATTCATGATGATTGCTTGAAAAATGTGACCGCTAGAGTGTTAACAAGGTTTTCTGCTGATCTGGCCCGTCGACCTAGTTTTTGACCCCAAGTGACCCAGTTTCGAACTTGACCTAGATTTAATAGAGGCAAACATTCTGACCAAGTTTCATCAAGACTGGGTCAAAACTGTGACCTCTAGAGTGTTAACAAACTAATTGTTGACGACGAACGACTTGACAGTTTCATCAAGATTGGGTCAAAACTATAAACTCCAGAGTGTTAACAAGTTTTTCCTTTGATTTGACCTGGTGACCTAGTTTTTGACCCCAAGTAACCCAGTATCGAACTTGACCTAGATTTCAGAGAGGCAAACATTCTGACCAAGTTTCATCAAGATTGGGTCAAAACTGTGACCTCTAGAGTGTTAACAAACTAATTGTTGACGACGAACGACGGAAGACGACGGACGACGGACATAGGGTGATGACAATAGCTCACCCTGAGCTTTTGCTCAGGTGAGCTAAAAATGGATGTCGTGACTGGTAAGTATATAGAAGAGGCTCAACCACTGAAGCAACAACCTGCAAAGTGAAAAAAAAAAAAAATCAATTTTTACCCCCAAAAAGCTACAACCTACATAAGCAAAAAAAAAACAACAACAAAAAAACATCAGTTTTGGCTGAACAAGCTTTCAGCTTCAGGGGAGATAAGTACATAACAAAGAAAGTCAAGAGTTTTCTCTCTTGCAGGTGACAAGCCTACTGGTCCTTATCAATGCCTCTTTCAAACCTTTACTAAGTGCACGTGAACTTGGCTTAGAAATTTGTTCATGTGAGATAACTAGAAAGAAGAAAACAAGAGGCTTAATGAGCCTAAAACGCTCACCTGAGAAACTTAAGTTTTAACAACTCACAGACTTGACAACTAAACATGCTAATGGAATGCTTTAATTGCCCCTGATAATTTATGCTACCCACTAAGGTAATTCAACTTACTAATATCTCCCTTTTTCAACTGGATGTGTCTTACCATAAAGAACAACAAGAGGCCTACGGGCCACAGCTCGCTCACCTGAGTGACATAGCCACTGCAGTAATGCAGATGTTATGCAACATTTTTCCAATCCTATCATCACAACTAATGAAAAGATCATCATTTGAGCAGTTCTTAGTTTTGAAGAAGAATATATGGGCCTGACAGTCAATCGAGTGTGATCATTTAAATAAACTATCAATCATATTTCAACAAACTATCAATCACTTTTCAACAGTAGGATAAATGTGAAATTTGGTGGAAATTGGCTAAGTGGTTTAGGGGTGGGGATCTGAACAGTTTCTGAGATATAAAGCCTTTTATGAAGTGAAGGGGGTAGGGCATATCCCCGGGGAGTATTAAGTCTGTGTAACTGAATGAGTCTCATCATAAGGAACATTATAAATGGTTTAGTGGTGGGGTTCTGAATGGTTTCGAGATATTAAGCCTTACATGAACTGGAGGGGGTGGGGCATAGTGTCAGGAGACCACAGGTTGGTGTCAATGGATTTGTCTTATCATATGGAACAAGAATATATATGGTTTAGGGGTGGGGATCTGAACGATTTCCCAGATATTATGTCTTTATGAAGCTGAAGGGTGGAGCACAACCCTGCTTCACCCCCCACCCCACCTCCCCCACCCCCATCCCAGGCGTGGCAAAATCGGACCCCAGGGACATGATTGACAGGATTTATGTAGGAGACCACTAAACATTGCTATGACACCTCTGGGCCTAATGGTTTCAGAGAAGAAGATTTTTGAAGGGTCTTTAGCTATGTAGCTCTATATAAACAAATGACCACCCCCATGGGGTGTGGTCAGTTTGAACCCCGGGGTCTTGATTGGCAGGAATTATGTAGGAGACTACTAAACATTGCTACATAGTAAATATGTAAGCCCTGGGCCTCATGGTTTCAGAGAAGAAGATTTTTGAAGTTTTTCCCTTTATAAACCTATGGGAGCTAATGAGCCCAGGGAAGTGGCCAGTTTGGACCCTAGGGGCATGGTTGACAGGATTTGTGTAGGAAACCACTAAACATAGCTACATACTAAATATCTTACCTCTGGGCCTTATCTTTTCAGAGAAGAAGATTATTGTAGGTTCTTTAGCTATAGAGTGCTATGTAAACAAATGACCCCCTGGGGTGTGACCAGTTTGGACCCCAGGGTCTTGATCGGCAGGATTTATGTAGGGGACCACTAAACATTGCTACATAATAAATATGTAAGCCGTATAAATATGTAAGCTATGGCATGATTGGCAGGATTTATGTAGGTGACCACTTAACTTTGCTACATACTAAATATCTAAGAAAATTTTTAAAGTTTTTCCCATTATAAGTCTATGGGAGCTAATGAAACCAGGGGTGTGACCAATTTGGATCTAAGGGCATGATTGGAAGGATTTATGTTGGGGACCACTTAGCACGGTTACACACTAAATATCTAAGCTCTGGGCCTTATGGTTTCAAAGAAGAAGATTTTTTAAGTTTTTCCATTATAAGTCTATGGGAGCTAGTGAGCCCCGGGGCGTGGTCAATTTTGACCCTAGGAGCAGGGTTGGCAGGATTTATTTAGGTGACCACTTAACATTGCTTCATACTAAATATCTAAGCTCCGGCCCTTATGGCTTCAGAGAAGAAGATTTTTGAAGTTTTTGCCATCATAAGTCTATGGGAGATAATGAGCATCGGGGCGTGGCCAATTTGGACCCCAGGGATATGATTGGCAGGATTTATGTAGGGAACCACTTTATTTTGCTACATACTAAATATCTAACCTCTGGGCCTTATGGTTTCAGAGAAGTAGATTTTTTAAGTTTTTCCCATTATAAGTCTATGGGAGCTGATGAGCCCTGGAGCGTGGCCAATTTGGACCCTAGGGGCATGTTTGGCAGGATTTATGTAGGTGACCATTAAACATTGCTACATACTAAATATCTAAACTCTGGGTCTTATGGTTTCAGGGTTTTGAAGTTTTTCCATTATAAGTCTAAAAGGAGCTAATGACCTCAGAGGCGTGGCCAATTTGGACCCCAGGGGCATGATTGGCAGTATTTATGTAGGTGACCACTTAACGTTGCTACATACTAAATATCTAAGCTCTGGGCCTTATGGTTTCAGAGAAGAAGATTTCTGAAGTTTTTTTCCATTACAAGTCTATGGGAGCTGATTCAGAGAAGCTCTGGGCCTTATGGTTTCAGAGAAGAGGATTTTTGAAGTTTTTTCCATTATAAGTTTACGGGAGCTAATGAGCCCCGGGGCGTGGCCAATTTGGACCCCAGGGGCATGATTGGCAGGATTTATGTAGGAGACCACTAAACCTTGCCACATATTAAACATCTAAGCATTGGGCCTTATGGTTTCTGAGAAGAAGATTTCTGAAGTTTTTTCCATTACAAGTCTATGGGAGCTGATGAGCCCCTGGTTGTGGCCAATTTGGACCCTAGGGACATGGTTGTCAGGACTTATGTAGGAGACCACTTAACTTTGCTACATACTAAATATCTAAGCTCTGGGCCTTTGGTTTCAGAGAAGATTTTTGAAGTTTTTTTTCCATTATAAGTCTATGGGAGTTTGTTTATGTTGAGGTTTTACGGCCCAGTCAACCCAATGGGGTCATGTTGAGCGCGGTCAGTTTACCTAACCACACGTTTACTGGGCAGGCTTAGTCCTTTAAGCGGTTAACAAGTATTGTGCACATTCTTTCGCCAGAAACTGACAACTGCCCTTCTTGAATCATCCCAGGGTGTGGCCAATTTGGACCCCAGGGGCATGATTGGCAAGATTTATGTAGGTGACCACTTAACTTTGCTACATACTAAATATCTAAGCTCTGGGCCTTATGGTTTCAGAGAAGAAGATTTTTGAAGTTTTTTTTCCATTATAAGTCTATGTGAAGCTAATGAGCCCCGGGGTGTGGCCATTTTGAACCCCAGGGGCATGATTGGCAGGATTTATGTAGGTGACCACTTAACATTGCTACATACTAAATTTCTAAGCTCTTGGCCTTGTGGTTTCAGAGAAGAAGATTTTTGAAGTTTTTCCTATTAAAAGTCTATGGGAGCTATATAAAGGCATGGTGGCCATCTTGATTTACGGACTGTGACGATTTATACAAATTTGTAATCCCCTTTTAACACAAAGCTCCACATGAAGTTTGAAGAAATTTGGCCCAGGGATTTCAAAGAAGTCGTTCAAAGGTGTGAACGGATGGACAGAAGGATGACGGACAGGGAGTGATCACAATAGCTCATCCTGAGCTAAAAAGCAATTGTCCATCTTGCATGTAACACTCTTACTTGACCTGATATATGAGGGTCCTGCAAAAAGTTTTGTCACTAGGTTTGGATTACTTCAGTGCTATGTTTTATCAAACATATTTTTATTACAAAACTTCAAAGTATTCCCCCCTTTACTGAAACACCTTTTTGTATTCTTTTTACCCAGTCGCGAAAAGCAGATAAATAGTCTTCTTTTGGTATCTGTTAAAGATACTGATAAACAGCGCTGCCAAGAGAACTTCTAGACGTATACCTATTTCCAGAAAGCATTATCTTAAGCCTGGGAAATAAAAAGAAGTCACAGCGACTCAGGTCAGGTGAATAAGGTGAATGGTTTAAAACTTTCACTTTTTCAGAAGCCAAATAAAAGCACCACAAGCATAATACCCCGCCATAGCAATTATTTGTTTATGTATTAAAGTTATCGTTGCGAAAATGTCGGGAAAGAAACTGACGGAGGGACAGATAACAAACCTAAACCAGATCTTGATAATATCAATGGATAGATAACAATCCTAGAGCAGATCTTGATAACATCAATGCATATAGCAAGTTTGGTTAAAAGGCCTTGTTATTTACTCAAGTTATCATCCAGAAATGAAAATATGGATGTGTCTCGGGCAGATAACTCCGTAAAAATTTGACGAAATTTGCTCATTAGCAATTCCAAACCTGATCTCCTTACTGTCAATACATATAGCAAGTTTAGTAAAAAACCCTTGTTATTTACTAAATTTATGATCAGGAAACGAAAAAATGGGTGTGTCTCTGGCAGATAACTCCGTAAACATTTTATGAAATTTGCCCATTAGCAATCCCAAACCGGATCTCCTTAAAGCAAGGTTGATGAAAATCCCTTGTTATTTACTCAAGTTATAGTCTGGAAACGAAAATATGGGCATGTCTCTGGCAGGTAACTCCGTGAAAAATTATGAAATTTGCCGATTAGCAATCCCAAACCAGATCTCAACAATATCAATGCACATACCAAGTTTGGTGAAAATCCATTGATGTTTACTCAAGTTATCATCCGGAAACGAAAATATGGGCGTGTCTTGGGCAGATCTCCGTCAAAAATTGACAAAATTTGCCCATTAGCAATTCCAAACCAGATCTCCACAATATCAATGCACATATCAAGTTTGGTGAAAATCCATTGATGTTTACTCAAGTTATCATCCAGAAACGAAAAATGGACGGACGGACGGACATATGACGGACGGACGGACTCACGGACGACCAACGTGAAACCATAATACCCCACCACTATTAAGTGGTGGGGTATAAAAAGACTTAACAACCTCACACTTATGAGAAGAGGCAATGTCATGTACAAGGTGGACTCCTGACCATTCTTTGCTTGGTTGTTTCTTATTGTAAAACTCTTTCACTTCCTTCAGTACAGAATTCTTGTAGAACTGGTCAGTGACTGTATGACCAGGTGGACAAGGCACTTGAACGACTGGCCCACTTGAATTAAAGAAAACTGCATACAACATCTTTTACGAACTTATGGTTCTCTTGGCCATACATGGGCGTTTTTGATCTTTTCGCTTCCATTGCTTATTATCAGCCCTTCTTTGTGGCTCAAACATGTGCACCCAGGTTTCATCACCTGTTAGCAAGTTAGAAACAACCCGACTATTACAGCCTTTGTATGGTTTCAAAAGTTCCCGGGCACTTTTAAGGTGTAATGTCTTTTGCTCCTCAGTGAGCAAATGAGGTACCCACCTAGCGCAACCTTTCTCAGGTCTTAATGCTTTTTCAGGCGTTACCATTACCTTGCTGGCTGATGGTTGGGTACGAAATTTCTTAAGTGGGGGTGAGCCAGGGCGCTTCCATTGCATGGACTCTTTTTTAGTACCTGGGTCCCAGTGGTGAAGCAAAGTTTCATCTCCTGTTACAAGACAAGTGTGAAAGTCTTCTGGACTGGCATTGTACACTTCCAGAAGTTCTTGACTTGACTCCACCCTTTGCTGACGATCTTGCATGTTCAGGTTTCTGGGTACCCACCTGGCAGATACTTTTGACATGCCTAAATGTTCATGGATTATAGTGTAAATACTTCCATTAGAAATACCACATTCTGAAGCAAGTTTGGCGACTTTGATTCGGCGATTGTTTAGCACAAGTCTCTTAACACGGTCGATCATCTCCTGGCTGATGACATCAGCAGGGCGACCTGGCCTTGGGTCATCTTCTAAGGAGTCTCGCCCACGTTTAAATTCTGCTGACCACTTTGCCACTTTGGAATACTTTGGGCTACTATCACCATACACATCAGCCATGCGCCGATGGATTTCTTTGGCCTTTGCACCCTCCTTAGTGAGGAACTTTATGACTGCTCTGAACTCAATATTCTGACTTTCCATTTTTGCCTATGGCTATAGGTTTTCAAACGGTAAGTAAGAGCAAAAAATGTACGTGTTGACTGAACGGCTGTTATATTTCAACTGACAAAGGTTTACACTGCACAAAAATGAAAAAAAAATTCTTGAATTGTATAGAAAAATACCGAGTTCTATGAACTTACTGAACTACTCTCATATATGAAATAAATAATTAGATACACAGGCTGTAGACTACAAAATTTACCGACTGTGCGCTTACAGAGGCATGTGCAGTAATTAGGTCAAATACAGTATGTAAAATGTACATATTTAAACTATAGCTCTAGATAAGACAGTGTTTTTTAACCATAAAAATGATAGTTTCTTACTTCTCCAAGAAAATATATATGTTGTGAGTACTCACTAGCAGTGCCTCCCAGAGGTGCTTCATACCCACAACATCATCCTGCTAGCTCTCTTTTCTAAGCAAACCATGGCATTTTAACCATATAATATGGGAAATGAGGATAACTGTGATTGTTGAACACATTTAGATAAGTTTATGCAGTAAAATGGCTCCTAGAAGTAACAAACAACTTGAAAAGCGGTTTTAAAAATTGCAAAATTTTGCAAACCTGCCTAATATTGTAGAGCCCTCCACACCCATTTTCACTAAATACTACGGGGGAACATTGGAGTACAAATTAAATATACTTGTTAATGTAATGGGAAACTTTGTTCTTAGTTGGGATGAAGTTTAAGGACCCAATTTAAACTATTAAGGTTATGTCGAGCCAGTTACTTCACCTAATTTAACCACACTTTTTCCTGGGCAGTCCTCTAAGCAGTTAACACAACCTTGTTTTTATCTGGTTTACTGAGTGATGTTGTCAAAGAGTTTACCTTTTACCCTTCGGTGGTGTTTTGACCTTGGCTACATTTGGATAAAGACCAGCACAAAGGACAGCTTTCACAAGTGCAATATTATCTGAAAAACCAATGGAAATTTTAAAACTGGTCATAGCTCTGGCCCTGAGGTTGTAAAACTTTCTTTATGCTCAACTCAACTGAGCATCAAATTTTTCCTGCTAATAAATCTCAGATTGCTAACAATTGCAAATTCTTTCTTGCTAAACATAGCTGAGAAGGAAAATTTCTCTGCAAATAAACATGAAAATGCTAGCTGAGTTGAGCAGGAAAAAAGTTTTATAACCTTTGGGTTTAGACAAAAGGGCACAAACTGCATCTGCACACTTTTTTGGAAATTTTCTGCTCTCTTTTCTCCACATTTCCTTAATAAGCTGCGATGTCAGAAAACACACCTTTGGACAGATGTGCCCAGCCAACATCCAGATCAGCCTGCACATTCATGCAGTCTGTTCAGAATCTTCACTGAGTGAATTTTGGATAGCCAAGGATGCAAAGTTTCTTCCTGCAGACAACAGAGACCACAGCTCCAAGTAAGAGGGGTATTTATTTTTCTTATTTCTCGACAAAAACATATGTTGTGGGTACTCATTAAAAGCGCCTTGCTGAGGTACTTCTAATAAGTACTCACAACATACATGTTTTTGTGGTGAATCTTGAGAAATATCAATACTTTTTAGTTGAAAAAAAGTGCCTTATCTGGAGCAATGAGAGACAGGTTGATTTGAGTCTTGGTTTGGCGCACAAGTCTGGTACATTATCTATTGTACTTATCTAAAATTTATTGTACTTATCTAATACCTACTGCACTTATCTAATATCCAAAATCTACTACATATTGCACTTATCTAATACCTATTGTACTTACCTAATGTCTATTGCACTTATTTAATATCATTTGCACTTATCAAATATCTATTGCACTGATCTAATATCTATTGCACTTCTCTTATATTTATTGCACTTATCTAACATCTATTGCACTTATCTAATATCTAATGCACTTATCTAATGTCTATTGCACTTCTCTAATATCTATTGCACTGATCTAATATCTACTGCACTGATCTAATATTTGTTGCACTTCTCTCATAGGTTTTGCACTGATCCAGTATCTATTGCACTGATCTAACATCTATTACACTTCTCTTATATTGTTTGCACTTATCTAATATCTATTGCACTGATCTAATATCTGTTGTACTTCTCTTATATCTATTGCACTTATCTAATGTCTACTGCACTTTTCTATTATCTATTGCACTCATCTAATATCCATTGCACTTATCTAATATCTGTTGCACTGAACTAATATCTACAGCACCTCTCTTATATCTACTGTACTGATCTAATATCTATTGCACTGATCTTATATATATTGCATCTATCTAATGTCTATTGCACTTATCTAATATATATTGCACTGATCTAATATCTATTGCACTGATCTAACATCTATTGCACTTCTCTTATATCTATTGCACTTATCTAATATCTATTGCACTTATCTAATATCCATTGCACTGATCTAATATCTACAGCACCTCTCTTATATCTACTGTACTGATCTAATATCTATTGCACTGATCTAATATCTATTGCACCTATCTAATGTCTATTGCACTTATCTGATATATATTGCACTGATCTAATATCTGTTGCACTGATCTAACATTTATTGCACTTCTCTTATATCTATTGCACTTATCTAATGTCTACTGCACTTTTCTAGTATCTATTGCACTTATCTAATATCCATTGCACTTATCTAATATCTGTTGCACTGAACTAATATCTACAGCACCTCTCTTATATCTACTGTACTGATCTAATATCTATTGCACTGATCTAATATCTATTGCACTGATCTAATATCTATTGCATCTATCTAATGTCTATTGCACTTAATCTAATATATATTGTGCTGATCTAATATCTATTGCACTGATCTAACATCTATTGCACTTCTCTTATATCTTTTGCACTTATCTAATATCTATTGCACTTATGTAATATCTGTTGCACTTCTCTTATATCTATTGCACTTATCTAATATATATTGCACTGATCTAATATCTATTTCACTGATCTAACATCTATTGCACTTCTCTTAATTATATCTATTGCACTGATCTAATACCTATTGCCCTTATCTAATATCTATTGCACCTCTCTTATATCTATTGCACTTATCTAATATTTATTGCACATCTAATATCTATCACACTTATCTAAAACACTTATTCTATAGCTTCAGACAAGAGGTGGTATCCACATAATATTTTTCTTATTTCTTGAAAAATCATATATTAGTGGTACTCATTAGAAGCATCTTGCCAAGGTACTTCTAATGATACCCACAAATATGTTCATAGATAAAAAAGAAAAATATCAATACTTTTTGGTTAAAAAAAGTATTATATATGAAGTTATGCACTTTATCCTATTAATAGTAATTATAACAAATTATGAATACTTGACCATGGAGTGAGGGTCTAACAGGTAGCCATACAAGCAGCCGTATTGATGAAGCTATGATCTTGTCCTCTGAATAACAACTTTTTTTTTTAAAAAATTGTACGATCCAATACACTATAAATATGCTAACTATAAACCTTTTATACTGGAAAAGGTAAACAGCATTATTTAAGTCATATCAAAACACTCGAAGAATATAAAGGCTCTATACAATGAAACACCTTATAGTCAAGAGCAGAATTTTGCCAGCAGCAGATATAAGTTTGGGAATTCATGATCCATAGTCAATAGCACTAACCATTCAGCCACCTAAATGCTTCCGCTGCTGCAACTGTGATTGGTAGGCTAAACTAGAGCAAGTGCCCAGAAGGCAATGAATACCCGCGCCAGCGCATTTCATAATTATATAAACAAGAGGGCCATGATGGCCCTGTAACGCTCACCTGAGCAACATAGCACTTTGAGAGCCTGATCTAGAACTGATCAAGGCAAACATTCTGATCAAAGTTCAAAATGATTAACAAGTAAGACAATGTAGCATGTCTAATGAACTGTGAAATAAAGGTCAAGGTCAAATATGGATGACTGCACTCAAGAGGCCATGCTAAGATGTATGCATGTACTAAGTATCACTGGCTGTAGGAGCAATAGTTACTGAGAAACTGACCTAAACACTAACACTTCACAAGTATCAAATATCACTCTATAGGACCAATAATTACTGAGAAACTGACCTAAATGGAAAAACTTAAGAGAGTCAGTGGACAGAAAACTATACATCACCTTGAAATCATTAAGACAAACATTTTGAGCAAGATTCCTGATGATCACTTCAAAAATGTGGCCTCTAGAGCATCAACAAGGTTTTCCATTGATTTGGCCAGGTGAACTAGTCTTTGATATCAAGTGACCCAGTTTTAAACTAGACCTAGAAATCATCAAGACAAACATTTTGAGCAATATTTATGATGATTATTTAAAAAATGTGACCTCTGGAGTGTTAACAGTTTTCTGCCGATTTGGCCAGGTCACCCAGTTTTTGACCCCATGTGACCCAGTTTCAAATCTGACCTGGAAATCATCAAGACAAACATTTTGAGCAAGATTCATGATGATTGCTTCAAAAATGTGACCAGTAGTGTTAACAAGGTTTTCTGCTGATTTGGCCAGGTGACCTAGTTTTTGATCCCAAGTGACCCAGTTTCAAACTTGACCTAGAAATCATCAAGACAATTATGTTGAGCAAGATTCATGATGATTGCTTGAAAAATGTGACCACTAGAATGTTAACAAGGTTTTCTGCTGATCTGGCCAGGTGACCTAGTTTTTACCCAAGGTAACCCAGTTTCGAACCTGACCTAAAAATCAACAAGACAAACATTTTGAGCAAGATTCATGACGATTGCTTAAAAATGTGACCGCTAGAGTGTTAAAAAAATTTTCTGCTGATTTGGCCTAGTTTTTTACCCCAAGTCACCCAGTTTCGAACTTGACCTAGAAATCATCAAGACAAACATATTGAGCAAGATTCATGATGATTGCTTCAAAAATGTGACCGCTAGAATGTTAACAAGTTTTTCCTTTGATTTGACCTGGTGACCTAGTTTTTGACCCCAAGTAACCCAGTATCGACCTTGACCTAGATTTCATAGAGGCAAACATTCTGACCAAGTTTCATCAAGATTGGGTCAAAACTGTGACCCCTAGAGTGTTAACAAACTAATTGTTGACAACGGACGACGATGGACATAGGGTGATGACAATAGCTCACCCTGAGCTTATGCTCAGGGGAGCTAAAAAAGAAGTCTATGGCAATGATATAAGGCAAAATCAATGGACAATGAAATATAGGTCACTTACCCTCATACAGTTTACAATGTTTACCTTTGAGTGACACTGATCTATTATCCCAAGTACAACATTTCTCCATCAAATAGTCTTCAAGATAAGAAGCAAAATCATTGGACCATAAAATATAGGTCACTGGCTTACATATCCTTGATAAGGTCAATGTGTGTTACACTGATCTATTATACCAACTTTGATGTTAATCCATCAAATAACCTAAAAGATATTAGGCTGAATCACTAGACAATGAAATATAGATTATGTTGATTTATATTTACTTTGAGGTCAAAGTTTAGATCACACTCATTATCTGAAAATATGACACTCATGCATCAAATAGTATTGGAGATTAAGACAAAATCATTGTGCCATGAAATAGGGGTCACAAAGACCTACATTTATTTTGATGTCAAATGTTGTGACATAGTTATACTGACACATAACCCCAAAGTATGCTGTTTATACATTAAACTGTTTTCAAGATATAATGCAAAATCACTGAATCATGAAATATAAGTCACAGTGACCTACTCTGAAGTCAAACGTCGAGTCATACTGATTCATAATTTCAAATAAGGATGTTCATTCATCAAATAACAATCAAGATATACAGCCAACTCACTGGACCATGAAATATAGGTCACAGCAGCATTCCCATTCACGTACTGCAGTACGTGATTCACGTAGAGAATCTGCCACGAGCGTACAGAATTGTTGGTATCTACGTACACAAACGTACAAAAAAATTGGTGCACGTATAAATTGCAACATGCGTACGTCCTACTGAGTCAGTTTCCGCTCATTAGCATATCCTTTTAAATATTAATAAAGCATCGAAACACTGCGGTTGCTGGAGGACAATAACGAATGCGTGCGACCAGTGCACTGAAACGGATCGAGGATCGTTACGGGGATCACGGAATGTATTTATATTCTTACCGAGAGGGATAAGATTATTGTTCATTGGTTATTGTGTATGACCTTTTTTGCTTTATCCAATCACTGACGACCATTATATTGTATCGCGGTTCAGTGGGCACTTCTTTTTCTCCGAGTTTCGATACGGCTCGGTTCGCTCAAGTGTATACAAAAGTTGTCAATTAGATCGGTAATTACTGCATGCAAAAGAAATATTTTGTTTCATTTAGATGAATTTAGGATAGTTGTACCGCTGCAAGACTACTTTAGGCAAGTTTTTAATGACTGTTATCAACAGGACATGTACTTATTGCCGTAAAATCTACACGTCATAAGTTTTCGCGACTGCCTAATTTCCCGAAAAAAGTTTAATTATTCAGTCAATAAACACTGTTATGAATATTAAAAGCGCTCAGAACTCCCAGGAAAATGTCATACACTCTTTCATAGAATTTCCAATCATTCATGCCATTTTGCAGTAGCGATTTTCTATAAAATCAGTATGTCCGGCTCACACTGAACGAAAGGAACAACATTCTGGACAGAACCTGTTTTCGAACATTGTATATTTAGGAAGCTTTAATAATAATAGTACTTGAACTTGGCTGTTAGTATTAGGTTCTTTTGACTGAAGAATATGTTTTGTAAAAGTGACGTCTTGATATCATGATTGAAGCACAGTTTTCCTTTTATTTAAAATACTAAGACAAAGTACCTAAAACTGACCACAATGACATTTAAAGTATAAAGTCTTCCCAGTGCTTAACAATGCATTTAATTCCCCCAAAATATGTGTACCCTCAAAAAGTGATCTGTACCCCCAAATGCTAAACCCAAGGGGTACATGTACCCCTAAATCAAAATGTGAGTGGGAATGCTGTCACAGTGACCTACATTTATTTTGAATTCAAACGTCGGGTCAGACAGAATCATAATCCTGAAGTATATACATGAAACAGATGTCAAGATATAAGACAAAATCACTGGATTGTGAAATATAGGTGCTGCTGACCTTCACTTCATGACCCACAAATCCACATCACAAGGTTGAGCCATGTCTGACCGATTAACTGCATAGGATGTTTCCAAGTTAATGTTAAGACAGTCTCTTACAACACACAAACTTCAATTAATTTTTTTCCCGATGTAGGGTACCTTTTTACTTACATAAGGCCTTACCCTATGTATTATGCAATTTTACTGTCCAACAGGTAGGAAACTACTGTATACTCACAATTTACTCGTGCACTATATGTGTAAGATAATATGTGGCTACCTGGACGTATATAAATATTGCACTGCGAATGATTCTGATAAGGGCGAAATAACAGGACACTGCTGTGCATCAGAGGACCGCAGTCCTTAGAGGAGTCATTTCTGGGTGATGTATTTTAGTAATGGTCATCAATTTGTAGGTTTTCTGTGCAAGGTCTGAAAAGCCAGAAATGTGTCAGTCTGAATTAAAACCTATAGATTGTTGACTGCTGACTGATGCAGGGTGATCCAGTTCTGCATTTTGTTACATAGGATTTTCATACATACTAGACTGGCTGCGCTAAATATTTCAGTCTAGTGACAATTTTCCCAGTTTGCATGCATGAGGTGGATAGGAAGGATGCTGAGCAGACTGTGCAGTATGTTCAGTCTGATCAGGGCCTCTTTCTAGTAAGTGCAAATTCGGTCCGGTAGGTATCTCCGGTTTTAGTGAAAGGAATTGCTATGAAAAGTGCTGAGTGGACTGTGCAGTATGTTCAGTCTGATCGGGGTCTCTTTGTAGCAGGCGCAAAGTGTACAGGATATCAGAACAGTGCATGACAGGACTTGCCGATGTGCACATGGGAGCAATCACAACACTCATTAGATTTGCGATTTGAAGGCATACATGCATGACAGATATGCATACATATATCATGCACTTTTTGTTGCTACAAGGGCAGCAAAACTAGTAAATAGCCGCTTAGAGGACTAAGCCTATCCAATTAACGTGTTTTTAAGACAAGAAATCCGTGGAAAGCGATGTCACACCTGCGGGGATTAAGTCATACAAGTTCCTATTTGTATTGAAAAAAATCTATTTCGCAGTATTCAAGAAATTGATGGGTTAGAAAAATGGACAAAGTAGAAAATTTGGAATATTGGCTTGCAAAATTTTATCTAAACCTGTCCATTATTTCACAAGATATTGATATTGAGCGGATATCATTTTTGCCCATTAATCAACGCCAGTAACTTAGCTGAAAATTGACGAAATCCCAAGCTAGGTATTGTTAACAACAATATGTACGCAAAATATGATTTTGTTTGTTTGTGTTGAGGTTTTACGGCCCAGTCAACCCAATGGGGTCATGTCGAGCGCTGTCAGTTTACCTAACCACACGTTTACTGGGCAGGCTTAGTTCTCTAAGCGGTTAACCAGTATTGTGCACATTCTTTCGCCAGATCCTAATCCATCAATTCTTTCACAAGATATTGAGCGAAAACCAATTTTGGGCATAAATCAAGGGCCCCTAACTCTGCTGAAATGAATCTGAGATTTATGTGCAAACAATATGCACATCTTCAGACCATGACCTAATCAAATGTGAAGTTTCAAAGCTATTGGCCTAAAACTGCAGGAGGAGTTGCATTCACGAAACACCCACTGACTATAAGGGTTTTAGGCAAAAACTGACTGAGTTAACAAAGCGAAAAAAGTTGAAAAAAAAAATCTGAGATTTATGTGCAAACAATATGCAAATCTTCAGACCCTGACCTAATCATCTGTGAAGTTTCAAAACTATTGGCCTAAAACTGCAGGAGGAGTTAAGCTCACAAGACACCCACTGACTATAAGGGTTTTAGGTAAAAACTGACTAAGTTAACAAAGTTGAAAAAGTTGAAAAAAAATCTGAGAATTATGAGCAAACAATATGCACATCTACACACCATGGCCAAAAATTTGTGAAGTTTCAAAATGATTGACCAAAAACTGCAGGAGGAGTTGGGCTCACGAAACACCCACTGACTATAAGGGTTTTAGGTAAAAACTGACTAAGTTAACAAAGCGAAAAAAGTTGAAAAAAAAAAAAATTCTGAGAATTATGAGCAAACAATATGCACATCTACACACCATGGCCAAAACATCTGTGAAGTTTCAAAATGATTAGCCAAAAACTGTAGGAGGAGTTGCGCTCACGAGACACCCACTGACTACAAGGGTTTTAGGTAAAAACTGGCTAAGTTAACAAAGCGGAAAAAGTTGAAAAAAAAAATCTGACAATTATGAGCAAATAATATGCACATCTATACACCATGGTCAAAACTTCTGTGAAGTTTCAAAATGATTGGCCAAAAACTGTAGGAGGAGTTGCGCTCACAAGACACCCACTGACTATAAGGGTTTTAGGTAAAAAACGACTAAGTTAACAAAGCAGAAAAATTTGAAAAAAAAAAAAAAAAATCTGAGAATTATGAGCAAACAATATGCACATCTACACACTATGGCCAAAACATCTGTGAAGTTTCAAAACGACTGGCCAAAAACTGTAGGTAGAGTTGCGCTCACAAGTCAATTGTTGATGAACGGACAAACGGACGGGTCACGGCACGCCTATATCGCACCTGCGTGCTAATGCAGGTGCGACAAAAACGGACAGCCTTCAACATGACCCCACTGAATTGATTAGGCCATAAAACATAATTTGCAAGCACTCACAGTTACACAGAAACAGACATATTTTTTTTAGGTAAGATCATTGTTTCTATAAATATTTTTGTTGTCTGCTGAAGTCCAGGTACCCAGATTTTAGCAGAATTTAGACCAGAATTCCACGGAAGGCGGCGTCACACCTGCTGGGGCAAAAGTCACAGGAGCCACAATCAGAAAATGTTTATTAAATAGTGCTTAGTTGGAAAAGTCGCAAAAATTAAGACAAGGATTATATGAAAAGCAGATGCACATCTTCAGACTATGGAGAAAACATGTGCAAAGTTTCAAAAAGATTGGTATAAATAGTATGTAGCTTTGACTCTGGAGATGGCAGTTGTATACTATATGTTATAACATTGAAAAAAAATCAATCACACATAATATGAAGCCCTTGACCGCAAAGGTCAGCCACAGGTGCAGGGATTGAGCTAAATAAAACTTTAGCCCTATAACTATCACCATATACCAGTGAAATCAATCAGTCTTTATAATATAAGCAAAAATGACATTTGTATGAAAAGTCTGTGACCTCGACTTAAAAGCCATGCCCCAGCTTGGGGATGGTGACAAGAAAAACTTTAGATCTGTATATACCATCATGCTTAACCCATGTCCTGCTGAACCCGGATATACCCCGCCTTTGCAAACAGTGTAGATCCAAGTCAGAGTTGTCTTTCTTATACACAATAAAGCGTTTATGGACAGACAGATGGCTGGATGGACAGATGGATTCCATGCTGATAAGTATATCCCCTAAACCTCTCAGTAGGAGGATAACAAAATTCAACAAAAGGTCTTGATGGTATAGCTATATAAACTTAGATGCAATTTTTTTTACTTTTATATGAAATTTCTAAGTCTGTGACCTTGACCTCAAGGTCATACCCAGGGATGGGGATCATGCTGAGTAAAACTCTAGACCTATATCTACCAACATGTAAAATACAAATGAAATTCCTCAATGGGTCTTGATGGTATAGCTATATAAACATAAACACAAAAATTTTGACTTATGAAAATTCTAAGTCTGTGACCTTGACCCCAAGGTTATCCCCCGAGATAGGGTTGGTGCTGATAAAAACTTAAGCCCTATATCTACCATCAGGCAAAATATGAATGAAATCCATCAAAGGGGCTTTATAATATAAGGTCTTATAAACTTTAACGTAAAAACTTTGACCCTAAGACTAAAATAAAGTATGAACAAATAATGCTTCAATGGATGGACAGACAAACAGGTTCCTTGCTGATAGCTATATCCGCTCAATCTTTTAGTTCAGGGATAATGAAATTTAACAAAATTTACTTTTATATAAAATTTTTAAGTCTGTGACCTTGACCTCAAGGTCACATCCAGGGATGGGGATCATGCTGAGTAAAATTCTAGGCCGATATCTACCAACATGTAAAATATAAATGAAATTCCTCAAAGGGTCTTGATGGTATAGCTATATAAACATAAACACAAAAACTTTGACTTATTTATGAAAATTCGAAGTCCGTGACCTTGACCCCAAGGTCACCCCCAGGGTGGGGATGATGCTGATAAAAACTTTAGACCTATCATGCCAAATATGAATGAAATCCATCAAAGGGTCTTCAAAATATGAGGTCTTATAAACTTTAACGCCAAAAGTTTGACCCTGTGACGGAAAGATGAACGGATGTACGTATGTACGAACTAATGAATGGACGAACAAAAAAGCGAAAACTATATACCACCACATACTTTGTTTGTCAGGGGTATAAAAATGACTAAGGTCACAATGTGGAATTCACAATGTGGAAAGGGCTCAAAAAGTACCCACAGTCTGTACACTTTCATAAAATCTGAGGTTAAGAAAATGACAAAGTTAAAGTGGAAAAAGTGACAAAAATAGATTTAAAAATCATATCCAAACCACATGCACTTCTGCAGACCTGGAAGAAAACATGTGCAAAGTTTCAAAACAACCAGTTTAAAATTTGCAATCACAAGGTACCCACTGTCTATACATCTGTGGTCAGTAAACGACAAAGTTCAACAAGAGCTGTCGGAGGACAGCGAGCTCACCTGCTGGGTACATTTTATATTGTAACATTTTTATCATTAAGCCATATAATATAGGTCACACTGACCTAGATGTATTTGTATGTAAATCATTTTGTCACATAGATATAATAATCTAGGTATGACAATTCTCCATGAAATAGTAATAAAAATAAAAGGCAAAATCACTGAAGCATGAAATATAGGTCACAATGACCTAGATATAGTAAGTGGTCATTCATTGGGTCACATGGAACTAATATCCCAGGTGTGACATTTATCCAACAAATATTCAAGATATAAGGCAAAATCACTGAACCATGAAATATAGGTCACACCAACATAGATATATTTTGACGTCAATAATCGGGTCACAAGGAACTAATATCCCAGGTGTGACATTTATCCAACAAATAGTATTCAAGATATAAGGCAAAATCATTGAACCATGAAATATAGGTCACAATGACCTAGATATAGTAAGTGGTCATTCATTGGGTCACATGGAAGTAATATTCCAGGTGTGACATTTATCCAACAAATAGTATTCAAGATATAAGGCAAAATCACTGAACCATGAAATATAGGTCACACCAACAGAGATATATTTTGACGTCAATAATCGGGTCACAAGGAACTAATATCCCAGGTGTGACATTTATCCAACAAATAGTATTCAAGATATAAGGCAAAATCACTGAACCATGAAATATAGGTCACACCAACAGAGATATATTTTGACGTCAATAATCCGGTCACAAGGAACTAATATCCCAGGTGTGACATTTATCCAACAAATAGTATTCAAGATATAAGGCAAAATCACTGAACCATGAAATATAGGTCACAATGACCTAGATATAGTAAGTGGTCATTCATTGGGTCACATGGAAGTAATATTCCAGGTGTGACATTTATCCAACAAATAGTATTCAAGATATAAGGCAAAATCACTGAACCATGAAATATAGGTCACACCAACAGAGATATATTTTGACGTCAATAATCGGGTCACAAGGAACTAATATCCCAGGTGTGACATTTATCCAACAAATAGTATTCAAGATATAAGGCAAAATCACTGAACCATGAAATATAGGTCACAATGACCTAGATATAGTAAGTGGTCATTCATTTGGTCACATGGAACTAATATCCCAGGTGTGACATTTATCCAACAAATAGTATTCAAGATATAAGGCAAAATCACTGAACCATGAAATATAGGTCACAATGACCTAGATATAGTAAGTGGTTATTCATTGGGTCACATGGAACTAATATCCCAGGTGTGACATTTATCCAACAAATAGTATTCAAGATATAAGGCAAAACCACTGAACCATGAAATATAGGTCACAATGACCTAGATATAGCAAGTGGTCATTCAGTGGGTCACATGGAACTAATATCCCAGGTGTGACATTTATCCAACAAATAGTATTCAAGATATAAGGCAAAATCACTGAACCATGAAATATAGGTCACAATGACCTAGATATAGTAAGTGGTCATTCATTGGGTCACATGGAAGTAATATCCCAGGTGTGACATTTAACCAACAAATAGTATTCAAGATATAAGGCAAAATCACTGAACCATGAAATATAGGTCACAATGACCTAGATATAGTAAGTGGTCATTCATTGGGTCACATGGAAGTAATATCCCAGGTGTGACATTTATCCAACAAATAGTATTCAAGATATAAGGCAAAATCACTGGACCGTGAAATCTAGGTGACCTGGACTGTAAAATGTAGGTCACCATGACCTTCACTCTCTTACACTTAAACTGATGTCACATAGTTAGCTGATGTATAACCAGTTGTGTCTATAACCTGTAGGCATATAAGATTTTACAAATGTGTCCTAGATTTTGACCCCTAGCCCCACCCCAAGGCCCACCCTGAGGTATGAACCCAGGGGTATGTTCTTTTGGAATCTCAGAAGACTCGTCCAGGTACCCAAATTCTAAATATGAATGCTCTATGAGGAGTGAAAGTCAAGATATAAGAATTTGAAAAACTTTAACACAGTATTACAAAGGTGTCCTAGATTCTGACCCCTAGCCCCACCCAGGGGCATGAACCCAGGGGTTTATTCTCTTGGAATCTCAGAAGACCCTCCAAGGTACCTAAGTTCCAAATTTGATGCCTCTGTGAGGAGTGACTGTTGAGATATAAGCATTTGAAAAACTTTAACACAGTGTGACGGGAACGGGAACGCAAACGCAAACGCAAACGTGGACGACCGGGGTGACTACAATAGCTCTCCTTGTACTTCGTACAGGCGAGCTAAAAAGTACAAAAAAGTGACAAAAAATAAGGTAAGGATTATATGAAAAGCACATGCACATCTTCAGACTATGGAGAAAACATGTGCAAAGTTCCAAAAAAGATTAGTATAAAATTGTATGAGGAACTGTGCTCATGAGATACCTTCTGTCTATATACTGAGGGTGAAAAATGACTAAGTTCACAATGTGGAAAAGCGGTATTCCGCGGAAGGTGGCGTTGCACTTGCTGGGGCAAAAGTCACAGGAGCCACAATAAGAATGTGGTTATTAAATTAAGTTTATTTCTTTCTTAGCAGTGCTTAGTTGGAAAACTGGGTTAAAAGAAAATGTAGACAAAGTGCCCAATGGGTCATATATATTCCCAGCCAGTGCCATTCCCTCTAATGGCTATGTCTCCAGCACAGTATGCTGCACTGACTGTATTATACAGCTCAATGATAATGGACTGTCAGAGTAAAATGTGTAAAGTCACTAGAGCTTGAAATATAGGTCAAAGTTACCAGGTCAAGGTACCTGCGGATTCAGTATATGGATGTGAAGCACTATGCAAGGTTTGGTTGTTTTAGGTCATATAGTTGAGGAGATATGGAACGTCGACGTAAAATGTGTAAAAGTCACTGGAGCGTTGGGCTGTCACGATAGTATTGAAGTGTATTGTGATATATTGCGATATACAGAAAGCATATTGCAATAATACCACAATATATTGCTTGATTTACTTCAGCATTTGTTTGAAGTGAATTGACAAAGTAATCTTTGGCTTGTTATGGTTTTTCAATTAAAAAAAGAACTCAAACAAATATGAACATTTTAATTACAAATTGTATTGAAAATACAAAAAAAAAAAAAAAATCCAGCTGACTACTTATTCAAGTAACTCATTCATCAAAGGATCTATGATGTAGCAAGCAATGGATCTTGTGATTGCAGAGGCACGGACTGAATGAAATGGATATTTTGAGGCAGCACTAAGTATCCAAGTAAGAGTAGGCTGCACCTTCTGGACGTCTGTTGGTTTAAGAGGAGTTGGGATTGTAACTGGACTTTCATGAGTTTCCTTTACTTTTACTTTCGTTTTCAAAGTGGCGGATAAATGGTGCCGATTGAGATGGGACGATCAGTATTTGACTGGCTGATCACAGTGCCTACATATCGCAACATTTTCAACAGGCTTCTGTGTTTGCTTGTTCATTTTAATCCAAAAAAATGGCCCCACACATCATTTTTTGCCTTTCTGTTAGGCACAAGTTAAAAATGATCGTTTTTGGCCATGCTGTTTTGTTTTTCTATGGACACACTTCATTCAGACATTTTGGATTGTCCGGAATATTTAGGTGCAACCAAAAATCGATATTACCGGTACATAATTTTGATATCGCGGTACCGTATCGGCTCGGGTCTATATTGCAATACACCGATCTACCGGTTTATCGTGACACTACTGGTGCAGGAAGTATAGGTTGAGTAGATATTGAATGTTGACCTAAAATGTGTCAAAGTCACTGCAGCGCATAATATAGGTCAAGGTCACTGGGTCAAGGTATCTGCCAAGTCAGTACATCCAGAAGAAGCATTATGCAAGGTTTGGTGGTTGTAGGCCTTATAGTTGAGGAGATATCGAATGTTGACGTAAAATGTGTCAAAGTCACTGGAGCACAAAATATAGGTCAAGGTCATTGGATCAAGGTGCCTGCAAAGTCTGTACACTGAGGAGAAGCACTATGCAAGGTTTGGTGGTTGTAGGCCTTATAGTTGAGGAGGTATCGAATGTCAAAGTAAAATGAGTCAAAGTTACAGCAGCGTGATATATAGGTCAAGGTCACCAGGTCAAAGCACCTGCCGAGTCAGAACATTGAGGAGAAGCACTATGCAAGGTTTGGTGGTTGTTCGTTTGTGTTGAGGTTTTATGGCCCAGTCAACCAAATGGGGTCATGTCAAGCATGGTAAGTTTACCTAACCTTAGTTTACTGGGCAGCCTTAGTCCTCTAAGCAGTTAACCAGTATTGTGCACATTCTTTCGCCAGAAACTGACAACTGCCCTTCTTGAATCAGCAGAAGGGAAAGAATGATCGTAGAAAATATTTCATGATCGATCTCCATGAACTAATGTTGACGACCTCGTTGGGGGTTGAACCCAGGACCTCCTGGTCTCCAGTCGGACAGCGCATCCAACTGAGCCACCGAGGCCTGCTTTTGGTAGTTGTAGGCCTTATAGTTAAGGAGATATGGAACGTTGATGTAAAATGTGTAAAAGTCACTGGAGCTGGAAATATAGGTCAAGGTCATCGGGTCAAGGTACCTGCAGTCCGTACACTGAAAAGGTCTATGCAATGTTTGGTGGCTGTAGGCCTTATAGTTGAGGAGATTTCAAATATCGATGTAAAATGTGTCAAAGTTACTGGAGTGCAAAATATAGGTCAAGGTTACCAGGTCAAGGTACCTGCCAAGTCGCTACATCTAGGAGAAGCACTATGCAAGGTTTGGTGGTTGTAGGCCTTATAGTTGAGAAGATCCGGAATGTCGACGTAAATTTGTGTCAAAGTCACTAGAGGTCAAGGTACCTGCAAGTCAAGGTAAAGGTCACCAGGACGTCAGGGAGATGTTTCATGCAAGGTTTGATGGTTGTTTCGTATTGTAAATGATTAGAATACTAACTTTGACGTAAATGTCAAACTTAGACATAAATGCTGACAGACAAACAGACAGACGGACAAACGGATGGACAAACTGAAAAGCGGATGCCTATAATGCAAAGTCAGGAGGTCAGGGAGATGTTTCATGCAAGTTCTGATAGTTGTTTAGTCTTGTAGTTGATGAGAATACTAACTTTGACGTAAATGTCGAATGTCGACATAAATATTGACAGACGGACGGACGAACAGATGGACGAATGGAAAAGTGGATGCCTATGTCGCAAAGTCAGGAGGTCAGGGAGCTGTTTCATGCAAGGTCTGATAGTTGTTTAGTCTTGTAGTTGATTAGAATACTAACTCTGACATAACTGTTGAACTTCGACATAAATATTGACAGACGGATGGAGGAACTGTCAGACAAACAGAAAAAAGGATGCCTATATCGCAAAGTCAGGAGGTCAGGGAGATGTTTCATGCAAGGTCTGATAGTTGTTTAATCTTGTAGCTGATTAGAATACTAACTTTGACGTAAATGTCGAACTTCGACATAAATATTGGACAGACGGATGGACAGATAAAGGGACAGACAAATGCAAAAGCGGATGCCTATGTCACAAAATGAGGAGGTCAGGGAGATGTTTCATGCCAGGTCTGATTGTTGTTTAGTCTTGTAGTTGATTAGCATACTAACTTTGATGTAAATGTCAAATTTCGACATAAATGTTGACAGACGGATAGCCCAGGGCTCGGGAAAACCGGAAAAATAGCCGGTCTGGACCGAAATTAAGAATTCTGGACCGATTTCAAACACCCCAAAACGCTAATAAATCGGTCCAACATTTCCCAAACCAACCAATTTTCACAAATCAATGATGTCTAAAAAATCACAAACGGTCAAGTCTTTCCAAACTGACAACGTCCGCGCACCTTTTAAATGCGATATTATGGTAGTTAAAAGGCTCTAAACGGTCATTTGACAGGTATATTGGAATGACAGCTGAATAACGGCAACCTACCGCAGCACAAATCAATTACGTCATTATCCAAACATTGTCAAAAAATCAACACTTCACTGACCTTTGTGCGGTAAACAAGCGATTAACACGAATCATCAGTAACGGTAGTCTGATAATTAATCCGTTTGTGTCACACGTGTGAATACACTGAGATTGCAAAACATCCAGGTGCAGTCGGCGTGTCCAAAAGATCAAAGGTCGCTTTACTGAGAGTGATAAAAGAATGCACCGCTTGAACGCACCGTTTTCTTCCTCTTCTTTTTTGTTTTGATCAACACGGTTTGTCGGTCCCAGATTCGATAAATGAATTCCCAAACCGTGTACGTCCTGATCAGATGTTGCATACAACGGCGTCTGATCTGGGTATAATTGCTTTTTTTTTTTTTTTTTTTTTTCGTTGATTGCCGTAACACGCGAGTATAATTCAAGGTAGATTTCACAGTAAAAATATAGCACCACTTGCGCTAGGCAAGATTGGTCAGTGCTTAAAATTTAAGCAGTCTCATTAAATCTTGAAACACTGAAAACTGCAAAACCGCCCGTGGCGCAGGCCTTTTTTTTATTAGACCTAATTAGGTCCATGAAAGTCGTTTCGTTCCGTCTCTCCTGTTTCCCGCCGTCTTCGCGCTTATACAAGACGGGAATCAGTTGTTTATAAATAGTTTAGGAAAACCCTGCGGAGGTGGAAATAACAACAAAACCGTTTTTTTTTTCTTTTTCTTTTTTTTTTCTTTCTTTTTACATACCTGACTGTATTTATTGATGACACCAGCTTTGATCATGCTCGTTGTACCCGGACTTCCGTCATATAACGGAGTTGAGGTGTATTATTTAAAAGGAGTTTTAGGACTGCCAATTGTCATTAGTTTTCACGACAGGTGATATACACATTTTTTTTTTGGAAATGGGCTCATTGATGACGTCATCGTCATCGGCTGGACCGATTCAGATTTCAAAATTTCCAGAGCCCTGGGATAGCCGTATGAACAGATGGACAAATGGAAAAGTGGATGCCTATGTCACAAAATCAGGAGGTCAGGGAGATGTTTCATGCAAGGTCTGATAGTTGTTTAATCTTGTTGTTGATTAGAATACTAACTGTGACGTAACTGTTGAACTTTGACATAAATAGTGATAGACGGATGGATGAATAGTGACAGACGGACCGATGAACAGACAGACAAACGGAAAAGTGTCCCAAAGTCAGGAGGTCAGGGAGATGCTTCATGCAAGGTTTGATGGTTATTTAATCTTGCAGTCGATTATATACTATTTTTGATGTAAATGTCGAACTTCGACATAAATATTGACAGATGGATGGATGAACAGAAAAGCGGACGCTGTCTCCAAGTCAGGAGGTCAGGGAAATGTTTCATGCAAGGTTTGACGGTTGTTTAGTCTTGTAGTTTATTAGAATACTAACTTTTGACGTAAATGTCGAACTTTGACGTAAATGTTGACAGATGGCCGGACAAACGGATGGACGGAAAAGCGGACGCCTATATCGTACCCTGCTACAAGCAGGTGCGACAAAAAGGAAAAAAATAACCTAACACTTACATCCAAACGCACAGCCTCATATCATGAAGAAAACACATGCAAAGTTTCATAATAATCGGTATAAAACTGTAAGAGGAGTTGTGCTCAAAAGAGGTACCAACTGTTTATATATAAAGGGTGAAAAATGACTAAGTTCACAATGTGGAACAAGAGGCCCACTGGCCACGGCTCGCTCACCTGAGTGACATAACCACTGCAGATATGCAGATGTTATGCAACATTTTTCCAATCCTATCATCACAACAGTAGGATCAATGTGAAATTTAGGGGAAATTGGCTAAGTGGTTTCTGAAGAATCACGATTTTATACATGTAAACAGCACCGTGTCAGGGAAATATAATAAATATAAACAAGATGACGGCCATCTTAGATTTCCAATCAGAACAATTTTAACTACTGTTGATCTACAAGTCACTTCGATACTAATATAAATGTACATGGCCCATACAAATGCATGGGGAAGCAAGTTTGACCTTGGAGGTAAAAAGGTCAAATGTCAACATAGAACCATCATTTTAGCAATTTTGGTAGATCTCCTGTCCCCCATAATTTGTGCAAAGATTAGGGCACAGAGCTTATTTGGTTCTGGAGAAGAAGATTTTTAAAGGTTTTTACCATATATGGGCATGGCAGCCATTTTGATCAATGAACCATGCTCATTTTAGCAATCTTTCATTCTCCTGCCCAAGGAGGCTCCGCATGAAATTTGAGCAACACTGGTCCAGAGGCTTCAGAGGAAAAATCATTTGAAATTATTAACATTTTTTCCATACAAATGTATCGGGCCCATACAAATGCATACAGAAGCAAACTGACCTTGCCATAAAAAGGTCAAATGCCAATGTATGACAATTATTTTAGCAACTTTGGCAGACCTCCTGTTCCCGATGATATATGTAAAGATTCAGCCACAAGGCATCCTCGGTTTTGGAGAAGAGGATTTTTAAAGGTTTTTTCCCCATACAAAGGCACAGGAAAGCAAACTTCTTGCCGTAAAAATGTCGAATGTCAATGTACGACCATTATTTTAGCAACTTTGGTGGTCCCCGTCCCCAATGATTTAAGCAAAGATTCAGCCCCAAGGCATCCTAGGTTCTGGAGAAGAAGATTTTTAAAGGTTTTAGCAACTTTGGTAAACCTCCCGTTTCCGATGATATATGCAAAGATTCAACCACAAGGCATCTTCGGTTTTGGAGAAGATTTTTAAAGGTTTTCCCATACAAATGCATAGGGAAGCAAACTTAACCTTGCCGTAAAAAGGTCAAATGTCAATATACAACCTTTATTTTAGCAATTTTGGTAGACCCCCCGTCCTCGATGATTTAAGCAAAGATTCAGCCCCAAGGCATCCTTGTTTCTGGAGAAGACGATTTTTAAAGGTTTTTACCGTATATGGGCATGGCGGCCACCTCGGTCAACGAGCCATGACCATTTTAGCAATCTTTCATACCCCCAATCTAAGGAGGCACCATATGAAATTTGAGCAAAATTGGCTCAGAGGCTCCAGAGGAGAAGATGTTGGAAATTCTGAACATTTTTCCCATACAAAATAATGCACAAGGAAGCAAAATTGATCTTACCGCAAAAAGGTCAAATGTCAATGTACGACCATTATTTTAGCAACTTTGGTAGACCTCCTGTTTCCAATGATATATGCAAAGATTCAGCGACTAGGCATCCTCGATTTTGAAGAAGATTTTTAAAGGTTTTCCCATACAAATGCTTAGGGAAGCAAAACTGACCTTGCCGTAAAAGGTCAAATGTCAATATACGACCTTTATTTTCGCAATTTTGGTAGACCTCCTGTCTCCGATTACTTATGCAAAGATTCAGCCCCAAGGCATCCTCGGTTCTGGAGAAGAAGATTTTTAAAGGCTTTTACCATATATGGGCATGGCGGCCATCTAGGTCAATGGACTGCGACCATTTTAGCAATTTTTCGTTCCCTCAACCTAAGGAGGTTCTGTATGAAATTTGAGCAAAATTGGCTCAAGGGCTTCAGAGGAGAAGTCGTTTGAAAATGTTAAGGGACGAACGGACAGACAGACAGACGCACGGATGGACAGACGGAATGACAGACGACGGACAAAAAGTGATCACAATAGCTCATCCTGAGCATAGCTCAGGTGAGCTAAAAAGTGAACAATTATATCCAAACCACATGCACATCTTCATACCATAAAGAAAACACAGGCAAAGTTTCAGAATGATCAGTACAAAACTGTAAGAGAAGCTGCGCTCACAAGACACCCAGGGTAAATGTTGACGGAAAGATGAATGGATGGATGAACGAACAGACGAAAACTTGCACGCCTAAGTCACCCATGCTAAAGCAGGTGCGACAATAAGAATTATAAATTAAGCCTAAATTAATATTCAGTTTATTTCAAGTGTATTAGGGGTTAGCATTTACTGTGGAGTGACATTTATTGGGCTGACATTTTAAATGTCAGGCCCTGATAGTTGAAGTTGTAATGTCCTGATTGCAGAGCGGGTCGACAATTGGAAGGTTGTGGCCCTGTTTGTCATCGGTGGACATTCAAAATGTCATGGCCCTAATGCATTTGAATAAGGGTAGATTGGCTTGGCAATCGGAATGTCTGGTGTTGTAAGAGGAAATGTCCTGATCACAGGTAGGGTGGCTGAAATGTCTTAGCTATCTGTGTACATTTCAAATGTCATGGCCCTGTTGTTATCCCCGCAATTTTCGAACAAAAAGTGGGGATATTCCGATACCCCCGCCTGTCCGACTGTAATGTCACTCATTGCTCCTAGACCATTTAAGCTGGAATCTCGAAACTTTAACAGGCAATAGCCTTATGGATGAGGACTTGAGGAACACATTGGGAATTTTGATGTAATCCCTGGGGGCAGGGCCAGGGGGTGTGGCACTGAAGGGTCCAAAATCCATTTTGTACAAACAGGGGGTCACCAGGGGCATGTCTTGGGGTCACCAGAGGTCAAAAAGTAGAATTTTGGGTCCTTTTTTTTTTTTTTTTTTTTTTGATTGTCACACAACTCCTCCTAAGCTTTTTGAGCTAGAACCTTTAAATTGTCACAGGTAATAAGCCCTATGGATGAGGACTGGAGGTACGCATTTGGAATTTTGATGTGCGTGGAGATATGCAACAGTGCTGGCATGGGGATATGTGATGGCGCGCCATTGCTCTAGTTTAAGTTTATTATTATTTTTATCAGGGCACTGAAACTTTGTTAATGTGTTTTAAGGTATGGAGTTTGTGTATGATGTTGACAGGCGACGCTGCCGATAGCTGACGGAAGATAGCTGTTGGCCGCACAGATGTTGACAATAGACCATAGGTCGTGGATGAATCACGTTGACACCTGTGATAGACTAATCACAATATCAGGGATTCAGCCGCGTCGCCAATGACGTCACACCATCCGGTCATTATGTACAGGATAATGTGACACTAAGCGTGTAATAATAATATATAATATATTAATAAACATCAAAAAGATTAACTTTAATGATATATTAATAAACGTCATAAAGATTGACTTTGGAGCAAACTCAGTAAATAATAAATTAACTTTAAGAAGAGTACTCTAAAGAATAATACAGAGGTCGACTAACTAGTCAAGAACCAAAATATTAAGTTGTGCACAGACAATTAGTTACAGTAACTAAATAAGACTCACTTAGTATGTCTATGTCTTAAGATACGGTAGTCAGCATTCTCTTCGCATTGGCATAGTGTTCACCACACTTGGTTGGAGCTGTACCAGTGATTAAATATTTTGATTACCCAACCCAGGTTAATCAAGTTATTAACCAGTAAAGTTGCCAGCCATACTGTGTCCAACTGTAGCCAACACAAAGAGTCTAGCTTTGTGATTGATCATGTATTGTTATGTAGATTTATAAGTGCTATTGTATGTTGTATATATTTATGTAAAACAAAAATAGTTTTAAAATCTAACATTGTTAGAGTTTCTGTGTAGTAGTACAGTTAGGCAAACCCAACCCGAAGCAGACTCAAACAGGAAGTCATCTTCGGTGTGTCTTGGCCGCCCTTATGCGTAACAGTCTCAAGCTTGCTAAAATAGCCCAAAGTTCCAAGTCTGTGACTTTGAGCTTGAGCTTTAGGTCACAGGCAGGGGTGGGCATAGTGGTGAATAAAACTTTAGACCAGTATCTATCATCATACCAAATACAAACCAAATCCATCATAAGGCTTGAAAAATAGGAGTTTTTAAAATCTATGATGCAAAACTTTGACATTGATGTACATAAGAACAAATAAACAAATGGACAAACAGATGAATGGGAAGACATAAACTATATATCCTCGATAAACTTTGTATGCTTGGGGTATAATAAAGTTAACTCACCTGAGTTAATATTTGCTGCATCATGCTTAGGATTCCTGCTACTCAAAAATCCCATATCAAACAATAACTCTGCCTGCTGCTTTTTCATGTCCCGCAGTAGCTGGAGAAAACAAACAAAGATAGAAAAGGCATGTGTAGCTTCAGATAAGGCACTTTTTTTTACCAAAAATACTGATACTTTTTCTTACTTTAGAGCTGTTATTTAACCCTTGTTCTGCTGAATAAATTAAGATGCCACACCCACTTCTAATTTTCAGCCAATCAGATTACTTGAGTCTGGATTTTGATACATATTCACATACTTAATGACAATCAATGCAGAGCCAGATCAGTTGGCTTCTTCAATGTTTGCAAAGACAGGGTATATCCTGGTTCAGCAGGACAAGGGTTAACAAGAGCTCTGCCAAGCGGGGCATTATACGCCCGTGGCAAGTAATAAGATGTAGCACATAAACTGGCTCCTGTATAATTCAGTGCTTCTGATTTAAACTGTAAGTGGAATTACAAAAAAAAAAAAAAAAAAAAAAAAAAAATAATAATAATTAAAAAAAAAATTTCATTGGGGCATATCTCTGCTGATATTTGGTGAACTGTAACCTAAGGGTCCAAGCTGGCCCAGAAATTATGGGAGAAGTGACTTCTCCCACCTGGGAAAATAGGGAGAAGTTTGCTGCTTCTAGGGAGAAGTGCTTTCTGACGGAAGACACACCACAGAAGCATGGCTATATTATAAGCTCATATGAGCCTTAGGCTGATTTGTTTTTCCTATACTTCAATATCGGACCAAACAATAACAAAACAAACAAACAAAAAACCCCCCCCCCCACCCCCCCCCCAAAAAAAAAATGCTGCAAGAACTTTTTTTTGTAAACCTTTAACTTGTTTAATACTGATTTTATTTTTGTTCTTCAAGGGAGCCAAATCAGAAGAGTATCAAAAAAAACAAAAACCCAAAAAAACAATAATTACGTATTTATAAAGATTTAATAATGGCAACCTTTCCTTGCAAATCTTATAAAAGAAGATGGTATAAAAAGAAAAAATCAGCATCTTGCCCATATGACCAAAACTTTAGTTATTAGTAAAAAAATATACCCTATTATAAAATAAAATTTGCACACTATTACCTATTAACAATATGCTGCAAAAAGTTTACAAAAACCTTCACATCTGCAAATATTTGTAACCTCGAAATAATATGTGCTACTTCACATCATCTTGAAACTATTTATGAAGTTTCAGCTTGATCGGATGTAAACTGTAGGAGGATTTAGCCGGAAACAAAAAATTAATAGAAATTTTCAAAGGGGTTTAACTCTGCTAATATTTGGTGGACTGTAACCTTGAAACAATATGAGCTGCTCCACATCATGGTCTAACTAGAAATCAAGGTTCAGCTTGATAAGATGTAAGGATTTAGTGGAAACGAAAAGTTTACTGAAATTTTCAAAGGGAAATAACTCTGCTAATATTTGGTGGACTGTAACCTCCAAACTATATGTGCTGCTCCACATCATGGTCTAACTGTACATGAAGTTTCAGCTTGATTGGATGTAAGCTGTAGGAGGATATAGCCAGAAACGAAAAATTAATAGAAATTTTAAAAGGGTATAACTTTGCTAATATTTGGTGGACTGTCACCTTGAAACAATATACCCTGCTCCACATCATGGTCTAACAACAAATCAAGTTTCAGCTTGATCGGATGTAAACTGTAGGAGGAGTTAGCCGGAAACGAAAAGTCTATTGAAATATTCAAAGGGGCATAATATTTGGTGCTAATATTTTTGGTGGACTACAACCTCGAAACAATATGTGCTGCTCTACATCATGGTCTAACTATATATGAAGTTTCAGCCTGATCGGATGTAAAATGTAGGAGGAGTTAACAGAAAAGTTTACAGAAATTTTCTAAGGTGCATAACTCTGCATACATTTGGTGGACTGTAACCCCGAAACAATATGCGCTGCGCCACATCAGGGTCTAACTATATACCAAGTTTCAGCTTGATCAGATGTAAACTGTAGGAGGAGTTAGCCAGAAACAAAAAAGTTTACGGACGGACAGACTACATACCCCGTAACATAATACGTCCCGTTTTTCAAACGGGCGTATAAAGAAAATGCATATTACATCAAATGACAAACATATTAGAAAATAAAATTCTTAAAAGGCTGAGCATTTTGGTGAAATTGACAGAGAAATATGAGTTATTACACTTTGAAGACCTAGAAAATAGAGTCATGGAGGCTGCAATTTCTTTCTTTCTTTTTTTCAGTACGTCATGTCATAACCACCTGATTAGATCTGCAAAAGTTAAATAAAAAATACAATGGGCCATAGATCCCAATGCTACGTTCATAGTTTCAAGGCCATTATCCTACTGGTTCCAGAGAAAAAGCTATTTGAAGATTATTTACCATATGAGTATGGTCATGGCGGCCATCTTGGTCATGTGACTGGGACCAATTGAACAAAATTTCATTTCTTCCAACCCATAAAAGCTTCATATTTAATTTGACTTCAATTTGCCCAGCAGTTTTTAAAGAATATTAAGTTTTAATATTGATGTTTTACGGGTTTTTTTTTGTGTTTTTTTTTTTATGTAAATAATTATGTTATATAAAACATGGTATGTAAAAAAAATGGAATTGGTTAGGGGAGGAGGTGCCAACAACAAAAAAAAAAAAAGTTTTAATACTAACATCTGAGTGACCTTGGTCCAAGGTCAAGGAATGACCTTGACCTCTGATACTCATGTAGCTTCACTTACTCATTAAGTTGATTGCAAACACAGTTCACAGGCAACAACAGTTTGCAACAAGAGTTGTCAAAAGACAACTCAGCTCACCGGGAAGGGCTAATTGGATAAGCAAACGATCTTTATTAAATATGAAAGATTAAATGCAGAACTTAAACTTATATGACAGAGTATGATCTGACTTTGATGTCTGAAGAATGTCAAAACTGAGGGTTGGGATATATGCCATTGAAATATCTTCCCTCAGGTTGGTGTGGGCAAAATATGAAAGCTGTATCTTACATACTGAATCCCTTAGGTTGGTGTGGATGAAATATGAAAGCTATATCTTACATATTTCAGCAGTTATGTACTTTTCAAAACTTAAAGACAGCTGTTAATAATAAAGTATGACTTGACCTTGATCTAGGCAAAAGGTCAAACTGAGGAAGGCGTGTGTACTACTGAAAGATCTTACCCTAAGGTAGGTGTCAGCTAAATATTAAAGCGGTATCTTGAATACTTCAGCAGTTATGAACACTTTTCAAAACTTAAACGCAGAGCTCAAACATGGGTTTAAATGACAAAGTATGACCTGACGTTGACCTAGGCAGAAGGTCAAAACGAAGAAGGGATGTGTGATATTGAAAGGTCTAACCCAAATGTTGGTGTGGGCCAAATATTAAAGCTGTATCTTGAATACTTCAGCAGTTACAAACACTTCTCAAATCTGGGTTTAAATGACAAACTATGATCTGCCCTTGACCTAGGCAGAAGGTCAAACTGAGGACAGGGTGTGTGCTATCGAAAGGTCTTATCCTAAGGTAGTTGTGGGCCAAATGTTAAAGCGGTACCTTGAATACTTCAGCAGTTACAAACACTTATCAAAACTTAAATGCAGAACTCCAACATGGGTTTAAATGACAAAGTATGACCTGACCTTGACCTAGGCAGAAGGTCAAACTGAGAAAGGAGTATGTGCTATTGAAAGGTCTTACCCTAAGGCTGGTGTGGGCCAAATATTAAAGCTCTATCTTGAATACTTAGCAGTTACAAACACTTTTCAAAACTTAAATGCAAAACTTAAACATGGGTGTAAATGACAAAGTAAGAACTGACCTTGACCTACATAAATAGTCTAACTCGGGAACAGGGGTATATGTTATTGAAAGGTCTTACCCTAAGGTAAGTGTAGGCCAAATATGAAAGCAGTACCTTAAATAATTAAAAAACTATGGACATCTTTGAAAACTTAAACATTGTGCTAATGCGGACACGGACGCAGACGCCAACGCCTGGGTGACAACATAAGCTCTCCGGGGACATAGTCCCGGTGAGCTAAAAAAATTAACAATTTCCACTTTTTCTCATACAATAACATATGCTACCAAATCTGACTTTGAAGTAAATTGAATCAAGGTCAAGCCAGTCACCATTTGAATAAACTATGATGGGTACTACATACCAAGTTTCATGGCAATCATTCCCTTGGTTCCAGAGAAGAAGATTTTTAAAATTTTTTACTATATACGGGCATGGTTGCCATTTTGTCATGTGACCAAACTCATATGAATTAATTTTCATTTCCTTTTCCTAAAAGCTATCCTATGAAATTTATTACAAATGGGCCTGTGGTTTCTGAGAAAAACAAGTTTTAATTTTCACATCTGAATGACCTTGGGCCAAGGTCAAGGAATGACCTTGACCTTGAATACTCATGTAATTTCAATTACTTATTTAGCTACCTGCATCTACCAATTTTCAGAACACAGGCTGCAATAGTTTCAGAAAAATACACATTGACTTTTTCCCATACAAAAGCCTATGTGACCAAAGTTGACCTTGGCCTAAAATAGGTCAAGGCAATCCAGGAGTCATCATTTGAATAAACTATGATTCGCTCGTCCCTAAAGCTACATACCAAGTTTCATGATAATCAGCCCACTGGTTCCTGAGAAGAAGATTTTAAAGGGTTGTGAAATTATATGAGCATGGCAGCCACATTGGTCATGTGACCAACCTCATATTAATTAATTTTCATTTTCTTATTCCTAAAAACTTTCGTTTGAAATTTGGTTACAAATAGCCCAGTAGTTTCTGAGAAAAACAAGTTTTAATTTTCATATCTGAATGAGCTTGGGCCTTGACCTTGAATACTCGTGTAGTTTCATTTACTTATTTAGCTCACTGCATCTCCCAATTTTCAGAACACAGGCTGCAATAGTTTCTGAAAAATATAAGGTTTTGACATTTTCCCGTACAAAAGTCTATGCGAACAAATCTGACCTTGGCCAAAAATAGGCCTAAAACTATGGTTGGCTCGAGTCCCCAATGCTACATACCGTTTCATGACAATGGGCCTACTGGTTGGGGAGAATAAGGGTTTTTGCCTTATATGGGCATGGCAGCCATCTTGGTCATGTGACCTGGACCCTGTGAACATTCTTTTGTTCCTCCATCCCATGGATGCTGCACATGAAATTAGACTTCAATCGGCCCAGTGGTTTCAGAGAAGAAGATGTTTGAAAATGTTGACAGATGACAACAGAGGCTTGTCATACTATAAGCTCACCAGTGAGCCTTTGGCTCGGGTGAGATCATCATATCTTCCTCAAACATTTTGTAGCTACATAAATATCAAATAAATGTGTCTATTTGTGTATATTTTATCAACTGACCCTAAGTAGCAGTATATTCTTGTGAATAGGAAACTTTTATTTATCTCTTAAAAAACAGTAAATATCTAATTAAATATTCCAAATGCTGCTTGCAATTGTAAGATCTTTAAATGCCAATATCTTTCATATTATGTAAATGGTTTTCATCAAATTTTCACCAAGTTGTTTGTTTTTAATAGTTAAATATTTTCAGACTAGCAATGAATTTAGCGAGACTGTTTTCAAAAGGGCCTCATCATGCTAATGTCTTTGGGCATATATGTCAGTGAAGGCCCAGATCAGCCTGCACTCAGTCTGATCAGGAGCTTCCTTGTCCACTTGTAGAATCACTGTGGGTACTGTAGCACATAATAAAGTATAGCAAAGTTCCTGATCAGGGCCCAGTTGTTCGAAGCATTGTTAGCTTAATGAGCTCATTAATGGTCAAAATGTTAATTGTTCTATTAAGTACAACATCTAATTCACAGGTATTTTGCTGAAAAATGTGAGTAGCTTTTGCAAATGCAAAAGCTACTCACATTTTTTTAGCAAAAATATTAGCACGTATGACGATATATGTTTCAATGATAACTAACGTCATTGTTAGTTTTGAACACATTCGCTATTTCTTCCACCTTAATTTGTCTATCAGAGAATAAAGCTCAAAGTCACCAGAGTGTAGGGCCGGGGTCTCCGAGGCCAAAGAAGTTCAAAACGCAACCCTCTGCTGACAAGGTGATAGCAACTGTATTTTGGGATGCACAAGGCATTTTTATGTTGGACTTTCTAGCAAAGAAAAGTACAATAACAGGTGAGTATTATGCAAATTTGCTGGACTAACTGAGAATTGTGATCCATGAAAAATGCCAAGGTAAACTCTCCAAAGGGATTCTGCTCCAACAGGACAATGCGAGAATCCACACACGCAAAATTGCAATGGATGCTGTTGAGTGGAATGGGTACGAGCTAATACCACACCCCGCCTATTCTCTGGACTTAGCTCCAAGTGACTATTTACTATTCCCAAACTTGAAAAAGGATATCGGTGGACGTCATTTCCGGTCCAAGGAAGAGGTCGTAGCGGCAGTTGAGGAGTGGGTCAGAGACAAGGACCCTGGCTTCTTCAGTTCTGGGCTCATGGCACTGGAACACCGTTGGTCCAAGTGCATCATTCTATAGGGCAATTACATCGAAAAAGAAGAGATCGATCTCACCCAGAAATAAGTGAGGCTGGTTTTTTATTGACTCGCTCTCATATATATCTCCGCTGGCTGATCTGCATCTTTACTGTTTGTATTTACCCTGATGATACCCTTTCTCATGTCACAGCTTGTATACTTCTGTGACATTCCAGTTGATGTGTCAACAGAAAATAGCAAAGCATCATCATCTGAGCAAACTGAAACTGCCCTCTCCAAAAGCAAGCTCTACCATATGGGTTGTGTGAAGCAGAAATGCTCAGATTCAGATCATCCTGCATAGCACAAAGTATCACTTGGATCTATGCCTGTATTGATAATACATTCTGTCATATCAAATGATTCTGTTTGTTTGTGTTGAGGTTTTATGGCCCAGTCAATCCAATGGGGTCATATCCAGCGTGATCAGTTTATCTAACCACACCTTTACTGGGCTGGCTTACTCCCAGTATTGTGCGCATTCTTTCGCCAGAAACTGACAACTGCCCTTCTTGAATCAGCTGAAAGGAAAGAATGATTGTAGAAAACATTTCATGATCAGTCTCCATGAAAGAATGTTGCCAATCCAGCGGGGATCGAACCTGCAACCACCTCCTGATCACCAGTTAAACGTGCATCCAACTGAGCCACCGAGGCTGGCTCACCAATGATTCTGTTAGTGGCATCATGAAAACATGCCTATATAATTTTGACCCCCTTAAACCCTACTTTTATATAGTAAAACTGGGGTTTACAGGGGTATACATTATTTTTCTTAATTCTGCTCAAAAACATAGATTATGGGTACTCGTTAGAACCGCCTCGCCGAGGCGGTTCTAACGAGTACCCACAATCTATGTTTTGAGCAGAAATATGAAAAATATCAGAGTTTTTTACCTGAAAATTTTCGGTTTTTGGAGGTGAAATTTTCTATATATTTGAATAGGCGTGTTTTCGTAATGGACAGAGAAGGCCTGATCTGACTGCAAAGATGTGGTAGCTGATCTAAGCCTTCATTGTCGGTGTATGCCTAAAGACACATTTTCGCATGGCGCGGCCCATACGTGCCCATATTTTGTTTATACTGATTACGTAATGTTGTAGGAGATGCTGTTTGAAGAAAATAGATCCACTTCCTGGTTTTAACGCAAGCTTCAGGGGAGGCAATCTTTTCAAAAAATTTTTTTTGAATTTTGACTCACTGTGTTGGGGTTTAATGACATGTCAACTCTTATAGATCATTTTGTGTCATCTCCCAGAAGGAAAGGAGAAGAGAGATAGAAGAGACAGTAGAGAAAATAAAAGAGAGGGACAGGGGAGAAAGAGGAAAATGAAAGTGAAGAAACAAGCAAATTCCACAGAGAATTTATGTCCCCTGCCTTATTTTTATTTGAGCTGTTAAAATGAGTAAGTTAACCAGACGACCATTGGTCCTGTATCACTTTCCTAATTATTGAAGCAGGAAAAAAATTGAAGCTAAAAATGTGGAAAAAATTAAAAAAAAAAACAAAAATCAAACAACATAATTTCAAGATTCCAAGAGCACATGTATATCCTCAGACCACAAGCAAAATGCCTCTAAAGTTTCAGAAGCATTTGCTTAAAGCTGTGGGAGGAGTTGTGCTCACAAGGTACCTACTACTATATGCACTTTCATAGTATTGAAGCATGAAAAAAGTCTATGTTGAAAGTTAAAAATGTGAAAAAAGTAAAAAAAAAAAAAGTAATTTCAAGATTCTGTAAAAAGCATATGTATATCTTCAGACTATGGTTAAAACATCTGTATAGTTTCAGTGGGAATGGTATAAAACTGTAGGAGGAGTTGCACTCACAAGGTACCTACTACATATACACTTTCATAGTGTTGAAGCATGAAAAAGTCTAAGTTAAAAATGTGAAAAATTTGAAAAAAAAAAAAAAAAAAAAAAAATGCATCAAGATTCTGAATATAAAAACCACATGCATATCTTCAGACCATGATTAAGATTCCTGTGAAGTTTCAGAAGGATCAGTATAAAACTGTAGGAGGAGTTATGCTCACAAGATTCCCACTACAAACTCGGCACCATGCAAAAAAGTCTAAGTTAAAAATGTGAAAAAAAAGCGAAAAAAAAAAAATAATTTAAGGATTCTGTAAAAAGCACATGCATATTTTTAGACCATGATTATAAACCTGTAAAGTTTCAAAAGGATTGGTCCAAAACTGTAGGAGGAGTTGCGCTCACAAGTACATACTACAAACTCAGAACCACACATCACGCACCATGGAAAGCAGAATACCATGTCCCCTCGCTTTTAATCGAAAAGGCGGGGGACAATAAAAACATTCTCCCTCCACCCTTATCTGCTACAAGGGTAGCAGGCCTTGCCCAACTGTAAGCCGATCTCAGCTGGACACCCCAGTGCCATACGATACATGACACCTTTGCCTCACACAACCACCCCGATTCCACTCTGAAAGGGGTCTACTTATAAAAGGGAAGACTTTGCTACCCTTAAGAGTCAATTCTTTCCTTTTAGAGTAGACCTCTTTCCAGAAGGGATTTGTACTGAAAGCAAACAGAAAATCACAAAAGTTGTTTCCAGTTTTATGTTTGTTTTGATTTTTGATTTTGGTTTAGCGACCCTTTCAAGAATATTTCACTTATATCAAGCCGATGGTTCACCAAAAGTGGGTGAAAACTGGAAAACCCAGGGAAAAACTACCTGACCATCCATAAGCAGAACCTGACTTTCCCACATGTGATCATAGCGAGGCTCGAACCACAGCGGTGAGAAACCTAATGGATTAAGAGTCAACATTCCTATCCACTAGGCTGTTAAAAAAAAAAAAAAAAAAAAAAACACCAAAAAAACCCCCCAAGTTTATCCATTCCACAACTTTTCCCTGCTGGGGTGGACTTCTGTCGTCTGTTGATAACCTTTGCAAACAGTTTGGACCCAGATCAGGCCTGACAAAATGTCAGGCCTGATCTGGATCCAAACTGTTTGACACTCTGATGGTATTCTTGAAAGATTTTTTTGAAAAGTTAATTTTTTAAAAAAATCCACAGACAACAAAAAAGCATGCAAAATTACCCAGCATGCAAACAGTTAAAAATGTTTACACATGGATAATGGAGCAAAAAATACCTTATTTACCTTAAGTATTGGGATACTTTATCTATGTTCCATAATTGTCCTACAGTTTGAAATAGTCCATTCTACAACCTCTTGATTTGCCTAAAATATTGCTGTATGTATGGCAAACTGTGTAGACCCTGATCAGATGCTGCATTCTTATGCATCTTATCAGGGTCTACACTGTTTGCTCAGGCCAGTCTGTCCCAATATCAGTGTTTTAGATTAGCTTCAGCCATCGCTGAAAAAATATACAGGTGACCAAAAAAAAATCAGGTCAGGAGGTTGAAATGATTTGTGGTCAAAATAGAAGTGGCCGTGATGACTGTAAGTCTGGACCGTTGGTCCCAGCTTTTATAGTCAAAAGTCACCATAAGGTTTAGCCAATGAAAAAGTCAATAACATCAGCCACTCCTTCTGGTATCCAAATTACCTATTTACTGATCCGGTATTTACTTCATGAATTGGAAACCTTTTGATGATGAGTCCAGTTTTAATGACGCATCAATCCATAATGGTCATTTGCATCAAAATGGAAAATTAACTCAGTTTTTAATGAAATGGCTATAATGATAAGTCATACATGCATGAAAATGTAAAACTAGAACTAAAACCTTATACATTGCACATGGTTTCTACGAAAAGGCAGGTAGGTTCTGTCACTGAAAATTGGATAAAAAACAATGTTTCTTTTGAATTCCAAAGATCTGGTGAGTCAGCCTCCAATTACTCGTCCAGAAGGATGAGGATACGATGATAAATGAACCTGTGGAGAACTGGCACAGCACTTATGCGAGGAAAGCCCAAGTTTTGTAAGGAATTTTAGGGTATATGGGCACAACTTCAGTTCTTTTTCTGTTGTTTTTGTGTGTATTTTCTCTTTTATCATTAAGTTAAATCATTACAAAAACACGCCTATTCAAATATACTGAACATTTCACCTCCAAAAAAACTGAAGAATTTCAGATAAAAAAACTCTGATTTTTTCATATTTCTGCTCAAAACATAGATTGTTGGTACCTGTTAGAACCGCTTCTGTGAGGCAGTTCTAACGAGTACCCACAATCTATGTTTTTGAGCATAAATAAGAAAAATAATGTATACCCCTGTAAACCCCAGTTTTACTATATAAAAGTGGGGTTCAAGGGGGTCAAAATTATATAGGCGTGTTTTCGTGATGATAAGGAAGATAACTTAAGTGACTTTCTGGCATTCCTGAAAATCCAGACCCTCCTAAAAAGGGGTTCCCTCTTTCCCTTAAGAGCAGACAAGTGTTTAAAATGGAGAAAAAACTGAAGAAAAAAAACAACAACAAAAAAAACTAAAAAAAACCCCAAAAAACAAAAAAAAAAAGCCACAAAAAAAAACCACACACACACAAAAAGTGTACCCTTTCCAATAAATCAGACTGGTTTAATTTTTTTGTTTTGTAATGAGGTTTATTGTAGCAATAGCATTTTAGTCATGTTTTGGTGGTTTAATATAGCCACACCATTCCTAGCCAGGGCTATGACTTCTCAGCCATTTTCTGGAAGTATGCACACATACCTTCACCAATGACTTACAACAGCCCTTCTTGAATCAGCAGAAAGGGAAGAATTGTCATAGACATTATTTCATGATCTAGAGATTTAGATAAAAGTTGATTATTCGCAAAGCCTAGCTACAGCATTGTGGTTTCCATATCAAATTGAAACCCTCCAGAAATGCTTAGAATGCAATAAATGCAACCATTTATCCCAGAGCTTCCGGGCCCTGAACTCCTGGTTTTTGTTTGTTTGTTTGATTTGGGCTTAACGTCGCTTTCAACCTTTTTCAGTCATATCGCGACGGTGTCTGGATGTGGCAGGGAGCTCAATGCTCACTTTCAGAGTGCTGCCTCACTGAAATATCACGCCCCAGACACTTTGACATGATATTCCACCCAGTCACATTATACTGACACTGAGCTGACCAGTTCTAGCTCTACTTTCTTAATGCTGAGCGCCAAGCGAAAGAGCAGCTAGTACCATTTTTAAAGTCTTTGGTATGACCCGGCCGGGGATCGAACCCGCAACCTCCCGGTCACAAAAGGGACGCTCTACCACTGAGCCACTGTGCCGGTTTCTGAACTCCTGGTGTATCAGGGCTTGGTTCATTTGTGTTCCCTCACTTCATTCGATCACTGTCCAAAGAAAATAAAAACTTTAGGAAAAAATGGCTTATACCTTTAAGCCACCTTTGGTTATCTGACCTAAAGGCCTTTTTTCAAGCAGAAACACAGCAATTCTTAGGGTTATTACTGTAGCTATGATAGCAAATCTGAAGCTTGGCTCAGGATAGCTTAACCCATTTATACGGAGTGGATTCTTCTATCTTAACTCTTTGGATTGGTCCATTTCCAGTAAAAGGGGTGTCTGGTTAGTTTCTATTATTACCATGGTTTACAGACATTCCTGTACTTTATGCAAACAATGTCAACCCTGATCAGACCCAGCATTATGCAGTGTCTGATCTGGGTCTATACTGTTTGCTAGTGTCCCTTTTATGAGACGCCAGGCTTAAATGGGTGAATAAGTCTGCAACCCCTCTGAAATGACAGTCCTGAAAGCGTTCTTTGTTTGTTTGATTTCATGAATTCTATTGATTCATTTGGGGTTTTACTGTCCAGTCAACACTGTAAAGGTCATGTTGAGCCGGTCAGTTAACCTTGGCAGGCCATCACGAAAACATGCCTGTAAAAATTTAGACCCCCTTAAACCCCACTTTTATACAGTAAAACTGGGGTTTACAGGGGTATACATTATTTTTCTTATTTGTGCTCAAAAACATTAGATTGTGGGTACTCGTTAGAACCGCCTCGTCGAGGCGGTTCTAACGGGTACCCACAATCTATGTTTTGAGCAGAAATACGAAAAATATCAGAATTTTTCTCAGAAAATGTTCATTTTTTGGTGGTAAAATTTTCAGTATATTTGAATAGGCATGTTTTCGTAATGCTTAGTCTTCTAAGAGAAGGACAGTAGAAAAGATTGTATGATCATTTGATTGATTGAGTTGGGGTTTAACGACACGTCAACCCTTGTGGGTCATTTTGTGTCGTCTCCCAGAGAAAGGGAGAAAATAGACAGAAGAGATAGCAGAAGAGATGAAAGGGAGGGACAGGGAAGAAAGAGAAACAGGAATGAAAGTGAAGAAACAGAAGAAATAAAAACATCACCTCCCTACCCTTACCTGCTACAAGGATAGCAGGCCTTGCCCAACTATCAGCCAATATCAGCTGGACGCCCCGGGTGACAAAAGATACATGACACCTTCGCACCACCCAACCACCCACAGATTGTATGATCAATCCCCACAAAAGTTATGTGGCTGAGCTGCAGTCATATATGCAACTAAATGCACTGTGGAACCCAGCTTGTTTTTGTTAACTCAAGATTTCTGTATTAATAAAAAAATTCTAGCAAACTTCAGTTACATTCTCTACTTACTCTTAGTGTACTTTCTGAAAGGAAGTTGGTCCAGCAGTAGTGTCTGTTTGTTCCTCTTGCCACAGCATTCTCCCAGCCCTGAAGAAAAAGGTAGAAACCCTGTCAGTTAGTACTGTAACTACTAGTGTTGAAGATTGGCCAGAATTTCATCTTTGATCATCGGTTTTGTAAAACAGATCGATCATCGAATAATAATCAACTTGTAGAAAATCTATTTATTCTTATTTTAGCCCTCTTACAGGTACTTATTCATAGCTCTGGATCGATAAAGGGGGGGAGGGGTGGGCGGGGGTGGGGGGAATCCTGATAATATTTTTTTATTTCTCCATGAAAACATATGCTATTGGTACTCATTAGAAGTGCAGAGACGCTTCTAATTGCCTCAGTGCTTCTAACGACTACCCACAGCATATGTTTTCATGAGGAAATAAGAAAAATAGAAGTAAGAAATAAGAACAAGAAGCCTGTGGGCCACAATTGCTCACCTGCATATTTGCAAATGCTATGCAACAGCTTCCAGTATTGCCACAGCAACTGGGTCACAAATTCGACCATACCATAAAAAGGTCAAAGGTCATCCTAGTCTCATCATTTTAACAAAGTTAGTAGACCGTGAGTCCCCAAGGCTGTATACCAAGATTCAGCCTCAAAGCTTTCTTAGTACTGGAGAAGAAGATTTTTTAGTTTTTTACCATATATGGGCCTGGCAGCCATCTTGTTCAATGATGCAGCGTCATTTAAACAAAGTGTCAACATATTCGACAGAAGGCCCCTTGTGAAACCTGGTGAAAACTGGTCAAGTGGTTTTAGAGAAGAAGACACTTAAGATTTCAAGGTTTTATACCTGTATATAGCACAGGGGCAAGGGCAGATAACCCCAAGGGAGCAAAGTTTTGATAATAACTAAAACATTTTACTACTTTAATCATACATTGTAAGTTTCAGGAATACATATTGAAAAAAAATGATTTTTCAACTTTTCCTCCCAAACAAATCTATAGAGATGCAAATTTGACTTTGCCATAAAAAGGTCAATAGTCAACCTATGATCATCATTTGAACAAACTTGGTAGAGCGTAAGTCCTCGATGCTATATACATATACCAAGATTCAGTCTCAAACCTTTTTTGGTTCTGAAGAAGAAGATTTTCAAGATTTTTACCATGTACAAACATGGCGGCCATCTTGTTCAGTTGCACAGAACCATTTGAACAAATTAGCAATACCCTATCGACAGAAGGCCCATGTGAAATCTAGTTAAATTGCTCAAGCAGTTTCGGAGAAGAAGACATTTAAAAATTAAACAATTTTATACATGTATATAGCCCAGTGGCAAAGGCAGATAACCCTCAGGGACAAAATTTTGATTATAACTAAAATGTTTTACTACTTTAATCACTCATTGTAAGTTTCTGCCATTAGCCTTTAACATGTTCTGAGAAAACAGACTTTTCAACATTTTCCCCATATGAGGGATGTTCGAAATGAATTGCTTTTTGTCCTCTAGCTCGATATCCACGTGGGGCACGATAAAAACCAATACATACCTTTATAGGGCTATTCAATATCTACACAATGGTGTATAAATGTACATGTTAGACTAAGTGTAAGACATAAAATTTGCCATTTGAATACACGCAGTCATTGACCACTGCAGTAAAAATGGTTGGTAGAAGCGTCGACAAAAAAGATGAAATACGAGCCTACATCAAAGCTCGCTCAAAACTTGGTTGTTCTTTGAAGAAGCTGATGACTGAAATTTCTACTGCTTTTGGACCTTCTTGTGTGTCTTATGACACAGTTCGGCGGTGGAAAAAGAAATTTGAGTCTGGTGTACAGTCCATCAAAAATGCACCGAAATCAGGTAGGCCAAAATCTGCATCTCGTAAAGAAATCATTTCCAAAATAAAGGAAATCATTGAAGGAGATGCCAGATTTACAGTTTGTGATATTGCACGAAAGGTAGGCATATCACTATCAACGGTTCACCTTATTTTGAAGAAGCATTTGAAAGTCAGAAAGATTTCTGCTAGATGGGTGCCACATCTGTTGACTGACGAGCAAAAGAGGCAACGGGTTAAAGTGGCCAAAAATCTGCTTCAAATGTTTCCAAAATATGACAAAAAGCAGTTTGCCAATGTCGTCACAGGTGATGAAACCTGGGTCCATTATTTTGAGCCCGTCAGAAAGGTTAGCAATAAGATCTGGGCTACTAACACAGCAAACGCCCAATAATTGCCAAACGTTCTTCGAGTACAAAGAAGGTTTTGTATGCAATCTTCTTCTCTGGTGAAGGAGTCGCAATAAAAGTGCCAGTGAAAAAGGGCAAAAGCATCACCGGAAAGTACTACAAAGACGTAGTACTAAAGAAACTGAAAAAGTATTATCAGAAACGACGCCCTGCCACTGGTTTTAAACATGTCCGTCTTCTACATGACAATGCACCAGCTCATACCTCCGCAATAGTTACGGCGTTTTTGAAGAAAGAAAAAGTAACTGTTTTGCCTCATCCACCCCCCTCCCCCCGTATTCCCCAGACCTTGCCCCATGTGATTTCTTTTTGTTTCCGAAATTGAAAGCATTCCTTGCTGGGCGGAAATACCAGTCCCGACAGGCACTTGGATCTGCCATTCATCAGTACCTTATTACTGTGCCCAAATCAGCGTACCGTGACGCCTTCAAGAAGTGGATACATCGACTGAAACTTTGCATTTCTAGCCATGGGAAGTACTTCGAGGGCATGAAATGAGTACTTTTGGGCTAACTTGAAATTTGAAGTCTCCAGATAGAAATAAGCAATTCATTTCGAACATCCCTCGTACAAATGCATTGGGACACAGATTTGACCTTGCTGTAAAAAAGTCAAAGGTCCATTTATAGTCATCATTTGAACAAACTTGGTAGACCTTGAGTCCTCAATGCTATATACCAAGATGCAGACCCAAAGCTTTCTTGGTTCTGGAGACGAAGATTTTTAAGTGTTTCTACCATATGTGGGCATGGAGACCATTTTGTTCAATTGCACGAAACCATTTGAACAAATTGGCAAAACCCTTTTAACAGAAGGTCCCATGTGAAATCTGGTCAAAATTGCTCAAACGGTTTCAGAGAAGAAGATATTTAAAAATTACACAATTTTATACATGTATATAGCCCTGTGGCAAGGGCAGATAACCCTCTGGGGACAAAATTTTTATTATAACTAAAATATTTTACTACTTTAATCATACATTGTAAGTTTCAGCCATTAGTCTTTAATACATTTTTGAGAAAATGACTTTTCAACATTTTCTCCATATAAATGTAGGGATGCAAATTTGACCTTGCTGTAAAAAGGTCAAAGGTCAACCTATGGTCATCATTTGAACAAACTTGGTAGACCTCATCCTCGATGCTATATACCAAGATTCAGCCCCAAAGCTTTCTTAGTTCTGAAGAAGAAGATTTTTAAGTATTTTTACCATATATGGACATGGAGGCCAGCTTGTAAATTGGCGTAGTATCATTTAAACAAATTGGCAATACCCTTTTGTCAGAAGGCCCCATGTGAAATCTGGTACACTTTACAGATGTATATAGCCCAGGGGCAAAGGCAGATAACAAAATTTTGATTATAACTAAAATATCTTACTACTTTAATCACTCATTGTAAGTTTCAGCCATTAGTCTTTAATACATTTTGAGAAAATGACTTTTCAACATTTTCCTCATACAAATGCATAAGGACGCAAATTTGATCTTGTGGTAAAATGGTCAAAGGACAACCTAGGGTAATTATTTGAACAAACTTGGTAGATCTTGAGTCCATGATGCTATATACCAAGAATCAGCCCCAAAGCTTCTTGGTTCTGGAGAAGAATTTTTGTGTTTTTACCATATATGGGCATGGTGGCCATCTTGGTTAATGAACCGTGACCATTTGAATAAATTTTCAATTCCCCTTTAACAGAAAGCTCCACATGAAGTTTGAAGAAAATTAGCCCAGGCGTTTCAGAGGAGAAGTCGTTCAAAGGTGTGGACGGACGGACGGACCGCAAGTGATCACAACAGCTCATCCTGCAGCTCATCCTGCGCCTTGCTCTGATTAGCTAAAAATATATGTTGTTTTCAGTTGAAACAAGAGTCTTAGAACAGGCTATTTCATAAAATTTCTTTATTGACCAAAAATCTAAAATGAGCCAAAATGACAGCTTAGAATATCATTTTAATTGTATTTTATGTATAACTTGCATATTAAAATAAAACAAGAGGACCATGATGGTCCTATATCGCTCACCTGAGAAAACAGATTTGCATACTTACTGCTGAAGATTCAGCCAAGTTCACTGCTCTAAGTTTTATGTATAAATTTTATAGCCCTGCCACGCCGGCATCCCCCCTCCTCACCCCATCCCCCCAACACACCAAGCCATGTTTTTCCTTTTTAACACATCATGACTTGACTTAATCTTGAAAGAAGGTCACTAAAGGAACATTTCTGCCAAGTTATTTTGAAATTGGGCCAGTGGTTTCTGACAAAAAAGATTTTTGAAGTGTTTTATATCGCTATAAAGCCCTACCGCCTAACTGCCATTTTTTTTTTTTTTTTTTTTTGACGAATCATGACAGCTTGAACAAACTTGGTAGAGGGTAACGAAAGGAACATTCCTGCGAACTTAAATTGTAATCAGTTCAGTGGTTTCTAACAAGAAGATTTTTAAAGTTTTCTATTTAGATCTATAGGGAAAATAAGCCCCATCCCCTAGCAGCCATGCTTTTTGACAAATCAGGATTGCTTGAACATTCTTGGTAGAGGGTTACTAAAGCATTATTGAAATCAGTCAGGAGGTATTTGACAAGAAGAATTTTAAAGTTTTCTATACAGATATATATGGAAAATAAGCCAAGCCCCCTGGGGGCCATGTTTTTTGATGTATCATGAAGCCTTGAACAATCTTGGTAGAGGGTCACAAAAGCAACATTCCTGCCAAGTTACATTGAACTCGGTCCAACGGTTTCTTAAAAGAAGATTTTTAAAGTTTTTTATATAGATATACAGGGTAAATAAGCCCCGCCCCCTAGCGGCCATGTTTTTTGACGAATCATGATTACTTGAACAATCTTGGTACAGAGTCACCATGGAAACATTTTTGTCAAGTTATAATGAAATTGGTCCAGTGGTTTCTGACAAGAAGATTTTTCAAGTTTTCTATAAAGATATATAGGGAAAATAAGCCCCACCCCCTGGCAGCCATGTTTTTTGACAAATCCAAATGGCTTGAACAATCTTGGTACAGAATCACCAAAGGAATATTTCTGTAAAATTATATAGCAATTGGTCCAGTGGTTTCTGACAAGACGATTTTTAAAGTTTTCTATATAGATATATACGGAAAATGAGCCCCGCCCCCTGGCAGCCATGTTTTTTGACAAATCCAAATGGCTTGAACAATCTTAGTAGAGGATCACCAAAGGAACATTTCTGCAAAATTATATAGAAATCGGTCCAGTGGTTTCTGACAAGAAGATTTTTTAAGTTTTCTATATAGATATATAGTGAAAATAAGCCCTGCCCCCTGGTGGCCACATTTTTTGACGAATCCAAATGGCTTGAACAATCTTGGTAGAGAATCACCAAAGGAACATTTCTGCAAAAGTATATGGAAATCCGTCCAGTGGTTTCTGACAAGAATACTTTTTAAGTTTTCTATATAGATATATAGGGAAATAAGCCCTGCCCCCTGGCGGCCATGTTTTTTGACAAATCCAAATGGCTTGAACAATCTTGGTAGAGGATAATCAAAGGAACATTCCTGCAAAATTATATAGAAATCGGTCCAGTGGTTTCTGATAAGAAGATTTTTAAAGTTTTCTATATAGATATATAGGGAAAATAAGCCCCGTCCCCTGGCGGCCACGTTTTTTGACGAATTCAAACGGCTTGAACAATCTTGGTAGAGAATCACCAAAGGAACATTCCTGCAAAATTATGTAGAAATTGGTCCAGTGGTTTCTGACAAGAAGATTTTTAAAGTTTTCTATATAGATATATAGGGAAAATAAGCCATGCCCCCTGGCGGCCATGTTTTTTAACGAATCCAAATGGCTTGAACAATCTTGGTGGAGGATCATCAAAGGAACATTTCTGCAAAATTATATGGAAATAGGTCCAGTGGTGTCTGACAAGAAGATTTTTTCAGTTTTTTCTATATAGATATATAGGGAAAATAAGCCCCGCCACCTGGTGGCCATGTTTTTTGACGAATCCAAATGGCTTGAACAATCTTGGTAGAGGATCGCCAAAGGAACATTTCTGCAGAATTATATTGAAATCGGTCCAGTGGTTTCTGGCAAGAAGATTTTTAATGTTTTCTATGTAGATTATATAGGGAAAATAAGCCCCGCCCCCTGGCGGCCATGTTTTTTGACGAATCCAAATGGCTTGAACAATCTTGCTAGAGGGTCACCAAAGGAACGTTTCTGCAATATTATATGGAAATCGGTCCAGTGGTTTCTGACAAGAAAATTTTTTAAGTTTTTAGTTAAAAAATCTATTTTTAGCTCCTGTGACCTAGATATGCAATGGACCGGAACCATTTGAACAACTTTGAAAGAGGACCAACCAAAGATCATTCCTGTGAAGTTTGGTCAAATTCCAATCAGTGGTTTAGGAGGAAATGTTGTTTAAAGATTGTGGATGGACGGACGCCGAGGACGCCGATGCTGACGACGACAGCGACGACGGACAGTGAGTGATCACAATACCTCACCTTGAGCCTTCGGCTCAGGTGAGCTAAAAAGAGAAAACTATGTTTCTAAAAATAGAATTTTCCAATTAGTTGACCATAAAAATTCTTTCTGATCATCAGTCACTGGAGGCAATGACAGATAATAACTGATTATCAGAGGCAATACTAGCAACTACCCTGCACATCTAAACCCCTTAATACCATACTTATCTTAAAGGCCCTGGATACATTTGGCAGATTCCCTGCCATTTAATACTAGGGTGGCAGCTCTAGAGTCTTCCTGATTGATTTCCTCCACACCATGCCCCTTATGAAAAGGGTCCACTCTAAAAGAATTTGCTCCCAAAGGAGTAGATCCCTTTTCAGACAAGAACATTTCGACAGAGTAACTTTCCCTGAAGGTGTATCAGTTTTTTTCTTCTTGAACAAGCTCAATATTACCTGGGCCCAGTTGTTCAAAACTAACAATGTCGTTAGTTAACGATTTGTTAAAATTTACATCAAGTGATACGCAAATATGCTGAAATTTTTTGCTGAAAAAATGTGAGTAGCTTTTGCAGTGCAAAAGCTACTCACATTTTTTCAGCAAAAAATATCAGAATATTGTATATTGAATCCGCTAAAATAGTTAACAAAATGACCCTTAATGAGCTCGTTAAGCTAACGACGCTTTGAACAACTGGGCCCTGATTCATGACAAGACAAAGCCTGTCTTCACAGGAGAAATAAGCATGTCCAGTGCAGACTAACCTTGTCATAGTACATGTATGCTCAGTCTGCCTTTTAGCTCTTTCAGCTGTAAGAAACACATTTATGCAAACAGTGTAGATCCAAATAAGATGACTTGTAACATGCCATTTCATCAGGATCTAAACTGCCAATCCATTCTTGATTTTCTATCGACACCCCTATTTGCGACAACGGATGTGTCCAAATCCAAAGATGGAAGGGTCCACTTTAGAAATGCAGGGGTGAAAGGGTTAAAATCTGCAAGAACCAGTCATTACCCCAACTTTCCTGCATGGACTGGCTCATGATGGATTCTTTTTCTCCCACCTTTAAGTGGATTGTTCCTAGAACCAGTAGTCATGTCATGATGGTCATGTGAGACAGAAGTTTCTCACAAGGGCAAAAAGCCTATCTCATATAGGCAAAAATGGGAGAAACTGTGTTTCCTTGACAAGACTGAACATAACCACTGTCTGGTTAGGGCATGCACTGTTTGCCTAAATACACATTTTGACATTATGTGTCTCATAGGAGGGATGCATATCCAGAATACTTACCCTGAAAGCATTAACAAGCAAGATGTGGTCACTGTTGCTACCATCAGCTAACCTTTTTCTGGCTTCATCAGAAAGCTTTTCTTTACCCTGGATAAGCATAAAAAATATGTATAAAGAGCTGTCACAAGCTTGCCTGACCTGCCTTGTCTATGAATAAAATGTTAAATAAATAAGGTAAAATCATTAGGTTTTGAAATGTAGGTCATTGTGACCAACTCATGACACTGAAGTTGATGTCATATGACTGTCCAATCTATGACTTACTGTGTTTAGATGTTGTTTGTATAAGTTACAGAAATACAGTAGAACAAATGTGTCCTAGTTTTTTATCTCTAGCCCCAGCCATGGTCTTGAACCTTGTAATCAGTATCTATGGAATTAAAGAAGACCCTTCCAGGCAACCATATTCCAAACATGATTACTTTTTAACAAGTGACTGCTATGATATAAATATCTGAAAACCTTGCATATAAAACTTTAACAAAGTGTGACATAAATGAAAATAGGAACAAGAGTACGGATATTAGGGTGACACAATAAGACTCCTTGTACTTCATAGAGTTGACCTTGCTCCAGATAAGGCATTTTTTTTACCAAAAAGTATTGATATTTATCTTATTTTGCAACAAAACCACTTCTAATGAGTAGCCACAACATATGTTTTTGTTGAGAAATAAGAAAAATATGTGGACATGCCATCTTATCAGAAGCTATGAGGTAGCTTATGTCACAATGTTTCCATGTTGAAGGCTATTTTTTTTTTTACAAATATATATAAATGATGATAATAATTTGGTATGTTTTTTTTTGTGTGTCTTCAACATTGTTTAATTCACATAGGGATGACAACATTGTTTAATTCACATAGGGATGACAATTGTTTAATTCACATAGTGTTAACAAGGTTTTCTGCTGATCTGGCCAGGTGACCTAGTTTTTGATCCCAAGTGACCCAGTTTCGAACTTGACCTAGAAATCATCAAGACAAACATATTGAGCAAGATTCATGATGATTGCTTCAAAAATGTGACCGCTAGAGTGTTAACAAGGTTTTCTGCTGATCTGGCCCGGTGACCTAGTTTTTGACCCCAGGTGACCCAGTTTCAAACCTGACCTAGAATTCATCAAGACAAATATAATGAGCAAGATTCATGATGATTGCTTCAAAAATGTGACCGCTAGAGTGTTAACAAGGTTTTCTGCTGATCTGGCCTGGTGACCTAGTTTTTGACCCCAAGTGACCCAGTTTCGAACTTGACCTAGAAATCATCAAGACAAACATATTGAGCAAGATTCATGATGATTGCTTCAAAAATGTGACTGCTAGAGTGTTAACAAGGTTTTCTGCTGATCTGGCCAGGTGACCTACTTTTTGACCCCAGGTGACCCAGTTTCGAACGTGACCTAGAAATTATTAAGACAAATATATTGAGCAAGATTCATGATGATTGCTTCAAAAATGTGACCGCTAGAGTATTAACAAGGTTTTCTGCTGATCTGGCCCGGTGACCTAGTTTTTGACCCCAAGTGACCCAGTTTCGCAGTTTCGAACTTGACCTAGAGTTAATAGAGGCAAACATTTTGAGCAAGTTTCATCAACATTGGGTCAAAACTATGACCTGTAGAGTGTTAACAAGTTTTTCCTTTGATTTGACCTGGTGACCTAGTTTTTGACCCTAAGTAACCCAGTATCGAACTTGACCGATATTTCTTAGAGGCAAACATTCTGACCAAGTTTCATCAAGATTGGGTCTTAAATAAAACTGTGACCTCTAGAGCGTTAACAAACTAATTGTTGACGACGAACGATGGATGACGGACGACGACTGACGACGGACATAGGGTGATGACAATAGCTCACCTTGAGCTTTTGCTCAGGTGAGCTAAAAATAAACTAGTCTGATGTCCAATAAACACTGTATTTAATTTATATATTTGAACCAGTGACCATAAATGTAATGGTCCAACAAATGCTTGGGTGGTTCGGTGCTTATCCTGAAAAACAATAAGTGTTCCATGATTTGGCAGAGACTATTGACATGGCAGCCATGCCGATAATAGCAACAAAACAGCCAATAATGCCAAGTATTCCAATTGCAAGGTATTGAATCATGAGACTATGACGCCAGCCTACAAAATTTTGCTATCACAGCCATTTTGAATTTTGTCTCCACTTCGAATTTTATTTCTATCCATTCTCTGTCTGTTTACAAGCTAAACATGATTCGTTTTGTGCATAAGGTAGAGTGTGATGCAGATTTTTTAGATAACACAGACTTAACACTCTTTTCACATTATAATCTTAAAAAAACTTCGACACAGGTAAGCAAATGATAGTATATTGTCGTTGTACCTGTCATTGGCATACACCAGTTTTCGGTATTCGGAAAGCATGGCCCCACACCCATTGGGACCCGCGAAATAGATGGGCTGCCTAAAGCCTCCATGGCAGAGCTGCTAGTAACTAAGCAGGACCTGAATTCATGTGATCGGGTGGGTAAAAGTCCCACAAATTTGGAGGCAATGTCTCTGAACTAGGCTACTGAAATATTGTTGACTTGGACGTTATATCGCAATTCATGCAGTGTATTCAGAAGTCAAGCATGGTCTGAAATCAAATTCAGTTAGATCCGGAGCATGTGATGATAATTTGGAGGCACAAACATAGGTAGCACCTATTAAATTCATATTAGGTGTTTAATATTCTTTTCAACATTATTGATGTCATACAGGGATGATGGAAGGTGATAATGATTCATGTGCAATAAAGCTCCATACAGTCACTAGCTAAACTGCAGGATTCGAACTGAGGTAGGGAGTTGCAGTGTCCAAGAAACATCACATTGAAGTCAAGTGGACTTGTTCAAATTTCACGATACAATGATACAGACTTGCAGTGTTCGAATATTTAGGGTACCGTAAATGTACTAAAATTTTGTACACCAAAGTTTCTGGCAAAAATGGTCTATACAAACAGTACAAACCTTCAGGAGCAGTCTGATTAGGTCTACACTGTTTGTCATTCCACTTAGTATTTTGAGAAACAACTGCATAAAAAGCAAAATTTAGGCAAAAAGTATGGATAAAGTGTTCGTAATTTTAGGACATTACTTACTAATGGGATTGTAAAGGCATCTTTAAAGCTGAGACTGGAAGCTATTGTAAGTACTGGGTCGAGACACGAGAACATCGCTCCAAACAGGATCATCTTGCCCACATGAGGGTCTACAGGCATTCTAGCCAGGTGACAGCCCAGTGGCAACAGATTCTCATCCTTGTCTAAGGCATTCTGAGGGAGAAAATTAATTCTTAGAATTGTTAGATACAACAGCAGCCCACATTCTAAAATACTTTATTATTTTTTAAAACAAAATATTTGACATTTTAGTTTTTAATTTTTATTATTTTTCTAAAAAACAAAAAAAAAACAAACAAGAGGACTATGACAGTCCTATATCGCTCACCTGAGCAAACAGATTTGCATACTTATATTATTGTTGAAGTTTCAGCCAAATTCACTGCTCTAAATTTTATAGCCCTGCACCCCCACCCCCCACCAACCCCCCACAGCAGCCATGTTTTTTTCTTTTTAATGCATCATGACAACTAAATCTTGAAAGAGGGTCACCAAAGGAACATTTCTGCCAAGTTATATTGAAACTGGTCCAGTGGTTTCTGATAAAAAGATTTTTAAAGTGTTTTATACAGCTATAAAGCCCTACCCCCTAACAGCCATTTTTTCCTTTTTGACAAATCATGACAGCTTGAAAAAACTTGGTAGAGGGTCACCAAAGGAACATTCTTGCCAAGTTAAATTGAAATCGGTTCAGTGGTTTCTGACAAGATTTTCAAAGTTTTCTATCTAGATATATTGGGAAAATAAGCCCCATCCCCTAACAGCCATGTTTTTTTTTGACAAATCAGGATTGCTTGAACATTCTTGGTAGAGGGTCACCAATGCAACATTGAAATCGGTCAGAGGGTATTTGAAAAGAAGAATTTCAAAGTTTTCTATACAGATATATACGGAAAATAAGCCCCGCACCCACTGGGGGCCATGTTTTTTGACCTATCATGAAATCTTGAACAATCTTGGTAGAAGGTCACTAAAGCAACATTCCTGTCATGTTACATTGAACTCGGTGCAACGGTTTCTTACGAGAAGATTTTTAAAGTTTTTTATATAGATATACAGGGAAAATAAGCCCTGCCCCCGTAGCGGCCATGTTTTTTAACGAATCAAATATATTGAAAATTTTACCACCAAAAAATGAAAATTTGCAGAATTTTTTTGATATTTTTCATATGTCTGCTCAAAACATAGATATCTATATAGATATATAGGGAAAATAAGCCACGCCTTCTTGGCGGTCATGTTTTTTGATGAATCCAAATGGCTTGAATAATCTTGGTAGAGGATCACCAAAGGAACATTTCTGCAAAATTATATTGAAATTGGTCCAGTGGTTTCTGACAAGAAGATTTTTTAAGTTTTCTATATAGATATATAGGGAAAACATGCCCTGCCCCCCCTGTGGCCATGTTTTTTGATGAATCCAAATGGCTTGAACAATCTTGGTAAAGGATCACCAAAGGAACATTTCTGCAAAATTATATTGAAATTGGTCCAGTGATTTCTGACAAGAAGACTTTTTAAAGTTTTCTATATAGATATATAGGGAAAATAAGCCCCGCTCCTCCCTGCGGCCATGTTTTTTGACAAATCCAAATGGCTTGAACAATCTTGGTAGAGGGTCACCAAAGGAACATTTCTGCAAAATTATATTGAAATCAGTCCAGTGGTTTCTGACAAAAAGATTTTTTAAGTTTTCTATATAGATATATAGGGAAAGTAAGCCACGCCCCCTGGCAGCCACATTTTTTGATGAATCTAAATGGCTTGAACAACCTTGGTAGAGGATCTTCAAAGGTACATTTCTGCAAAATTATATTGAAATCGGTCCCGTGGTTTCTGACAAGAAGATTTTTAAAGTTTTCTATATAGATATATAGGGAAAATAAGCCCCGCCCCCTGGTGGCCATGTTTTTTGACAAATCCAAATGGCTTGAACAATCTTAGTAAAGGAGCATCAAAGGAACATTTCTGCAAAATTATATTGAAATTGGTCCAGTGGTTTCTGACAAGAAGATTTTTAAAGTTATCTATATAGATACATAGGGAAAATAAGCCCCTCCCCCTGGCGGTCGTGCTTTTTGTTGAATCCAAATGGCTTGGACAATCTTGGTAGAGGATCACCAAAAGAACATTTCTGCAAAATTATATTGAAATTGGTCCAGTGGTTTCAGACAAGAAGATTTTTAAAGTTTTCTATATAGATATATAGGGAAAATGAGCCACGCCCCCTGGCGGCCGTGTTTTTTGACGAATCCAAGCGGCTTGAACAATCTTGGTAGAGGATCACCAAAGGAACATTTCTGCAAAATTACACTGAATTCGGTCCAGTGGTTTCTGACAATAAGATTTTTTAAGTTTCTAGTTAAAAAATCTATTTTTAGCTCCTGTGACCCAGATATGCAATGGACCGAAACCATCTGAACAACTTTGAAAGAGGACCAACCAAGGAACATTCCTGTGAAGTTTGGTCAAAATCCAATCGGTGGTTTAGGAGGAGATGTTGTTTAAAGATTGTGGACGGACGGACAGACGACAACCACAACGACGACAGACGGTGAGTGATCATAATACCTCACCTTGAGCCTTCGGCTCAGGTGAGCTAAAAAATAATATCTGGCTACTATCCCTCACTTACAATACTTTGTAGATTGTCTATAGCTCTGAACAGTGCCTGTATGGATGGAGCCTGTATGGCCTTTTTCACAAATGGTTCAATCCTTCCCAACTTCAGTAACTGCAAAGTACAAATTAACATGTTACATATTCAAATATAGTTCTTTTACTTCCTTTCCAGTTTATGAAACTGAAAAGAGCTGTCGTAAAAGATAAATGTACCTTCAGGGTATATGCAAACAGAGAATATCCACATTAACCAGCAAAGCCAGCATCCTGTGATCCTGTGAGCGCCATGTGCAGTCTGATCAGGCCATGTGCAGTCTGAGGTTAAAAACTTGTTTCATGTTCAACTCAACTGAGCATGAAATTTCCTCTGCTAATAAATATGAAAATGCCAACAATAGTTGGCATTTTCATATTTATTAGCAGAGAAATTTCATGCTCAGCTATGTTCAGCAAGAAAGAATTTCCAATTTCTGGTAATCTGAGATTTATTTGCAGGACAAATTTCACGCTCAGCTGAGCCGAGCATGAAAAAAGTTTTATAACCTCAGGGCCAGGCATGTGCTGTTCCTATATGCCCTGATGATGCCTCTATCCATATTAAAGTAGGAGTACCTTCTTAACCGTAAGTATTGGAAGACCTTATGTATTTACCATACTTTTTCTTAAGGTGAAGAACCGAATTTACTATAAGTATTGGAATACCTTGTCTACTAACCATACTTGTACTTAAGGGGGAGTTTCGTATTTACCACAAGTTTTGGAAAACCTTATCTACTAGCCATATTTGTCCTTAAGGTGGAGTACCTGATTTACTGTCAGTATTGGAACACCTTATCTACTTACTTTAAGGTGGAGAACTGTATTTACCATAAGTACTGAAAAACTTTATCTTCTAAACTTACTTATCCTTAAGGTGGAGTACCATATTTACCATATAACACCTTATCTATTCACCATACTTATCCTTCTGGTGGAGAACTGTATTTACCATAAGTATTGGAACACCTTATCTACTAACCATTCTTGTCTTTAAGGTGATTTTAGCCATTTTTTATCTATAAGTCACCCCGATGCTTCCAAGTTTTCAAGTCAATTGGCTTTTGGGTTTAGGAGATGAAGTGAAAAAAAGATTTTCAAAAGATTTGATCTACAAGTTACCCCGATGCATCCTACTAAGTTTGGAGTCAATTGGCTTTTGGGTTTAGGAGAAGAAGCAAAAATAGATTTTCACAATGGCTACCATGGGGGCCATCTTGGATTTCTGATTGGAACGATTTTAGCTATTTTTGATCTACAAGTCACCCCGATGCTTCCTACTAAGTTTGAAGCCAATTGGCTTTTGGGTTTAGGAGAAGAAGCGAAAATAGATTTTCATGATGGCTGCCATGGCGGCCATCTTGGATTTCCGATCAGAACGATTTTAGCTATTTTTGATCTATAAGTCACTCCAATGCTTCCTACCAAGTTTGGAGTCAATTGGCTTTTGGGTTTAGGAGTAAAAATGAAAAATAGATTTTCAAGATGGCTGCCATGGTGGCCATCTTGGATTTCCGATCAGCACAATATTAGCTATTTTGGATCTACAAGTCACACGGATGCTTCCTAGCAAGTTTGGAGTCAACTGGCCTTTCGGTTCAGGAGAAGAAGCAATAAAATAGATTTTCAAGATGGCGGCCATGGCGGCCATCTTGGATTCCCGATCGGAATGATTTTAGCTATTTTTGATCTACAAGTCACCCCAATGCTTCCTACTGGGCTATATACATGTATAAAATTGTGTAATTTTTAAATGTCTTCTTCTCTGAAACTGCTTGAGCAATTTTCTCCAGGTCTCACATGGGCCTTCTGTTGAAAGGGTATTGCCAATTTGTTCAAATAGATCCGCGTAACTGAATAAGATGGCTACAATGTCCATATATAGTAAAAACTCTTGAAAATATTCTCCTCCAGAACCAAGAAAGCTTTGAGATTTGTTTGTTTGTGTTGAGGTTTTACGGCTCAGTCCACCCAATGGGGTCATGTCGAGCGCGTTCAGTTTACCTTACCACACGTTTACTGGGCAGGCTTAGTCCTCTAAGCGGTTAACCTGTATTTTGCACATTCTTTCGCCAGAAACTGACAACTGCCCTTCTTGAATCAGTGGAAGGGAGAGAATGACCATAGAAAATATTTCATGATCAATCTCCACGAAAGAATGTTGCCAATCTCGGCGGGGGTTGAACCCGCGACCTTTCCGTCTCCAGTCGGACGGCGCATCCAACTGAGCCACCGAGGCCGGCTGAAAGCTTTGAGATTGAATCTTGGTATATCGCATCAAGGACTCAAGCTCTACCAAACTTGTTCAAAAGATGATGATATGTTGACCTTTTATCTTTTTTATGGCAAGGTCAAATTTGCATCTCTTGTGATTGGTATGGGGGAAAAAGTTGAAAAATCAATTTTTTCAATATGTATTTAAGACTAATGGCTGAAACTTATTCTGTATGATTAAAGTAGTAAAATGTTTTAGTTAGGATCAAAATTTTGCCCCCTAGATTACATGACTGTCATGATTAGTTATCTTGGGAGTTATCTGACCTTGCCCCTGTGCTATATACAGGTATAAAACCATGAAATTTTTAAACATCTTCTCTTGACTAATTTTCACCAGATTTCACATGGGGCCTTCTGTCGAAGGGATGTTGACACTTTGTTCAAATGGTTCTGCATTGTTGAACAAGATGGCTGCCATGCCCATACGTTAAAAACACTTAAAAATCTTTTCTCCAGTACTAAGAAAGCTTTGAGGCTGAATCTTGGTATACAGCATTGGGGACTCAAGGTCTACCAATTTTATTAAAATGATGAGACTAGGATGTCCTTTGACCTTTTTATGTTATGGTCAGATTTGTGTCCCAGTTGCTGTGGCAATACTGGAAGACTGTTGCATGGCATTTGCAAATATGCAGGTGTGCGAATTGTGGCCCATGGGCCTCTTGTTACTATTTTCTTATGTTCCTTCATCATTCCTTTCATGGAAGACTCTGTCTTTTTTTGTTAAATTGATTTTTGATTTCTTGTTATTACTGATCGTTGATCTACGTCATATGTTTTCACGACTTTACTTGTTGATCGTTTGCGGCATTCGTGACCATTCTAAAATGTAGTGTGATAATCATTCAAAATACTTATTTTGATCTTCATCTTCCAGGTTATCTACTTGTTCGATCTGTAATAACTGGACTAGAATACTTGGGATCTTGATCTTGTAGACAAGCGAAGACTTAATTCTGCTAGAAGATATACCATGAAGAGAAAGCTGACAAGAAGAAGTTGTGCAGTCAGATTTTTCCTATTCAATGCAGCAATAGTTTGATGTATTGTTACATCCCTACTACTTACCATACTTGTCCTTAAGGTGGAGAGCTGTGTTTACCAAGAACTCGAACAACCTATCTATTTACCATACTTGTCCTTAAGGTGGAATACTGTATTTACCATGAGTTATGGAACACCTTATCTACTTACCATACTTGTCCTTAAGGAGAACCATATTTATTTACTATAAGTATTGGGGCACCATAATATCCCTACTTACCATACTTGTCCTTAAAGTGGAGAGCTGTGTTTACCATAAGAACTGGAACAACCTATCTTTTTACCATACTTGTCCTTAGGGTGGACTACTGTATTTACCATGAGTTATGCAACACCTTATCTACTTACCATACTTGTCCTTAAAGTGGAGAGCTGTGTTTACCACAAGAACTGGAACAACCTATCTATTTACCATACTTGTCCTTAAGGTGGAATACTGTATTTACCATGAGCTATGGAACACCTTATCTACTTACCATACTTGTCATTAAGGAGGAGAGCCATATTTACTATAAGTATTGGGACATCATAACATCCCTACTACCTACCATGCTTGTCCTTAAGGAGGAGAACCATATTTACTGTAAGTATTGGGACACCATATCATACCTACTACTTACTATACTTGTCCTAAAGGGGGGTGCAATGTTTACCATTAGAACTGAAACAACCTATCTATTTACCATACTTGTCCTTAAGGTGGAGTACTGTATTTACCATGAGATATGCAACACCTTATCTACTTAACATACTTGTCCTTAGGGAAAAGAACCATATTTACTATAAGTATTGGGGCATCTTAACATCTCTTCTACTTACCATACTAGTCCTTAAGGTGGAGAGCTGTGTTTACCATAAAAACTGGAACATCCTATCTATTTATCATACTTGTCCTTAAGGTGGAATACTATATTTACCATGAGCTATGGAACATCTTATCTACTACCCATACTTGTCCTTAAGGAGGAGATACATATTTACTATAAGTATTGAAGCACCATAACATCCCTACTACTTACCATATTTGTCCTTAAGGAGGAGAACCATATCTACTGTAAGTATTGGGGCACCATAACAGAGCTACTACTTACTATACTTGTCCTTAAGGTGGAGAGCTGTGTTTGCCTAAGAACTGGAACACCTTATCTACTTACCATACTTGTCCTTAAGGAGGAGAAACATATTTACTATAAGTATTGGAGCACCATAATATCCCTACTACTTACCATACTGGTTCTTAAGTAGGTTACTATAGGTATTGTGGCACCATAACATCTCTACTACTTACCATACTTGTCCTTAAGGTGGAGAGCTGTGTTTATCATAAGAACTGGAACAACCTATCTATTTACTATACTTATCCTTAGGGTGGACTACTGTATTTACCATGAGCTATGGAACACCTTATCTACTTACCATACTTGTCCTTAAGATGGACAGCTGTGGTTACCATAAGAACTGGAACAACCTATCTATTTACCATACTTGTCCTTAAGGTGGAGTACTGTATTTACCATGAGTTATGGAACACCTTATCTACTTACCATACTTGTCCTTAAGAGGAGAGCCATATTTACTATAAGTTTGTTTGTTTGATTTGGGCTTAACGTTGCTTTCAACAATCTTTCAGTCATATCTCGACGGTGTCTGGATGTGACAGGGAGCTCAATGCTCACTTTTAGAGTGCTGCCTCACTGAAATATCATGCCCCAGACACTTTGACATGATATTCCACCCAGTCACATTATACTGACACTGAGCTGACCAGTTCCGATTCTACTGCTTCAGTGGTTTCGGATGAGTTGTCATTTAAAAAAATTCCTTTTTTTTTATTTTAAAGTTGCCATGGCAACCAAACAAAATGGCCACTGGTCATCAAACACATAAACTGAGTAGACAATCATCCAATGATCATAACTGCCAAATATGGTTCATATGACTTCACTGATTATGGAAAAAATGCAATTTAACCATTTAACCATTTTCCCATTATTATTCAAAGGGAGCTTTCTGTTGTCATGGTAACTAAATGAAGAGGCAGTACTACACAATTTTATCTATTTTGAATTGTCTTTACCCAAGCAACATTTGTACCAAATTATAGAGTCATACTGCCTCAGTTGTTTTGAAGGAGTTGTCATTTGAAAATTCCTTTTTTTTTTTAAAAATTTAACATTGCTATGGCACCCAAACAAAACAGCCGCTGGTCATAAAACACAAAAACTGGGGAGACAATTATCTAATGATGATACATAGCATGGAGAAAATACAATTTAACCCTTTTCCCATTATAATTCTTTGGGAGCTTTATATTGCCATGGCAACCAAATTAAGAGGCAGAACACCACAATTTTTTTAATTGCCCTTACTCCAACAACATTTGAACCATATTATAATCATACTGCTTCAGTGGTTTTGAAGGGCTGACATTTAAAACTTCTTTTTTTTTGAAATTTAATGTTGCCATGTCAACCAAACAAAATGGCCACTAGTCATCAAACACATAAACTTGGTGACAATCATCAGATGATCATAACTGCCAAATATGGTTCACATCACTTCAGTGGTTATGGAGAAAATGCAATTTAACCATTGCCCCATTATAAGTCTATGGGGAGCTTTCCGTTGCATGGCAATCAAACCAAGAGGCAGACACCCATATGTTTAGCTATTTTGGATTGCCCTTGGCCAAGCAACATTTGAACCAAATTAGCGTCATACTGCTTCTGTGGTTTTGAAGGGGTTGTCATTTAAAAAATTCCTTTTTCAAAATTAAATGTTGCCATGGCAACCAAACAAAATGGCCACTGGTCATAAAACACGAAAATTGGGTAGACCATCATCAGATGATCATAACTGCCAAATATTGTTCACATCACTTCCGTGGTTATGGAGAAAATGCAATTTAACCATTTTCCTATAGTAAGTCTATGGGAGCTTTCTGCTGCCATGGCAACCAAACCAAGAGCCAGATCACCATAATTTTAGCTATTTTTTAATCCCCCTAACAAAGCAACATTCTAACAAAATTAGGGACAAATCGCATCAATGACTTTGGAGGAGTTGTCATTTAAAAGTGTTAGCAGACGGAGGACAGACAAGAAGTGATCACTATAGCTCATTCTGACCATAGCTCAGGTGAGCTAAAAAACAAAACAAAACAAAAAAAAAAACACAGTTGACGGACAACGGACAAAAAGTGATCACTATAGCTCATTCTGGGCATAGCTCAGGTGAGCTAAAACACAAAATAAAAAAATAAAAAAAAACAAGAGGACCATGATGGTCCTATATCGCTCACCTGAGCAAACAGATTTGCATATATTCTGTTGAAGTTTCAGCCACATTCACTGCTCTAGGATTTTTGTATAAATTTTATAGCACCAACACGCCCCCCTCCCCCCCCCCCCCCCCCCACCCCCACCCCCACCACCACCACACCCCCGTCCATGTTTTTTTAACACATCTTGACGACTTGAACTGAATCTTAAAAGAGGGTCACCAAAGCAACATTTCTGCCAAGTTATATTGAAATTGGTCCAGTGGTTTAAAGTGTTTTATATAGCTATAAAGCCCTACCCCTAACGGCCATGTTTTTTGACGAATCATGACAGCTTGAACAAATTTGGTAGAGGGTCACCAAAGGAACATTCCTACCAAGTCATACTGAAATCTGTTCAGTGGTTTCTGATAAGAAGATTTTTAAAGTTTTCTATTTAGATATATAGGGAAAATAAGCCCCACCCCATGGCAGCCATGTTTTTTGACGAATCATGATTGCTTGTTCAATCTTGGTAGAGGGTCACCAAAGCTACATTCCAGCCAAGTAATATTGAAATTGGTCATGGGGTATGTGACAAGAAGAATTTTAAAGTTTTCTATGCAGATATATACGAAAAATAAGCCCCGCCCCCACTGGGGGCCATGGTTTTTGACGTATCATGAAGGCTTGAACAATCTTGGTAGAAGGTCACCAAAGCAACATTCCTGCCATGTTACATTGAACTCAGTCCAACTGTTTCTTCGAGAAGATTTTTAAAGTTTTCTATATAGATATATAGGGAAAATAAGCCCCGCCCCCATAGTGTGTTTTTTGACGAATCATGACGGCTTGAACAATGTTTGTAGAGTGTCATCAAAGAAACATTCCTGCCAAGTTGTATTGAAATCGGTCCATTGGTTTCTGAAAAGAAGATTTTTAAAGTTTTATATATAGATATATAGGGAAAATAAGCCCCGACCCCGGCAGCCAAGTTTTTTGAAGAATCATGATTACTTGAACATCTTAGTAGATGGTCACCAAGGAAACATTTCTGCAAAGTTATAATTAAATCGGTCCAGTGGTTTCTGACAAGAAGAGTTTTAAAATTTTTCTATATAGATATATAAGGAAAAAAAGCCCCGCCCCCTGGCAGCCATGTTTTTTGACGAATCATGATGGCTTGAACAATCTTGATAGAAGGTTACATAAGAAACATTCCTGCAATGTTATATTGAAATCGGTCCAGTGGTTTCTGAAAAGAAGATCATTAAAATTTTCTGTATAGATATATAGGGAAAATAAGCCCCGCCCCCTAGCTGCCAAGTTTTTTTTGCAAAATCATAACAGCTTGAACAATCTTGGTAAAGGGTTACCAAGGAAACATTTCTGTGAAGTTACATTGAAATCAGTCCTGTGGTTTCTGACAAGATTTTTTCAAGTTTTCTATATAGATATATAGGGAAAATAAGCCCCGCACCCCCCTAGCGGCCACGTTTTTTGACAAATCATGACGGCTTGAACAATCTTGATAGAGGGTCACTAAGGAAACATTTCTGCCAAGTTATATTGAAATCGGTCCAGTCGTTTATGACAAGAAGATTTTTAAAGTTTTCTATATAGATATATAGGGAAAATAAACCCCGCCCCCTAGCGGCCCTGTTTTTTGACGAATCATGGCGGCTTGAACAATCTTGGTAGAGGATCACAAAAGAAACATTTCTGGAAAAATTATATTGAAATCGGTCCAGTGGTTTCTGATAAGAAGATTTTTTAAGTTTTCTATAAGGAAAATAAGCCCCGCCCCCTGGCGGCCATGTTTTTTGACGAATCCAAACGGCTTGAACAATCTTGGTAGAGGATCACCGAAGAAACATTTCTGCAAAATTATATTGACATCGATCCAGTGGTGTCTGACAAGAAGATTTTTAAAGTTTTCTATATAGATACATAGGGAAAATAAGCCCCGCCCCCTGGCGGCCATGTTTTTTGACGAATCCAAATGGCTTGAACAATCTTAGTAGAGGATCACCAAAGGAACATTTCTGAAAAAATTATATTGAAATCGGTCCAGTGATTTCTGACAAGAAGATTTTTAAAGTTTTCTATATAGATAACTAGGGAAAATAAGCCCCACCCCCTAGCGGCCATGTTTTTTGATGAATCCAAATGGCTTGAACAATCTTCGTAGAGGATCACCAAAGGAACATTTCTGCAAAATTATATTGAAATCGGTCCAGTGGTTTCTGACAAGAAGATTTTTAAAGTTTTCTATATAGATATATAGGGAAAATAAGCCCCGACCCCTGGCGGCCATGTTTTTTGACGAATCCAAATGGCTTGAACATTCTTTGTAGAGGATCACCGAAGGAACATTTCTGCAAAATTATATTGAAATCGGTCTAGTGGTTTCTGACAAGAAGATTTTTAAAGTTTTCTATACAGATATATAGGGAAAATAAGCCCCGCCCCCTGGCGGCCATGTTTTCTGACAAATCCGAATGGCTTGAACAATCTTGGTAGAGGATTACCAAAGGAACATTTCTGCAAAATAATACTGAAATCGGTCTAGTGGTTTCTGACAAGAAGATTTTTTAAGTTTTTAGTTAAAAAATCTATTTTTAGCTCCTGTGACCTAGATATGCAATAGATCGGAACCATTTGAACAACTTTGAAAGAGGACCAACCAAGGATCATTCCTGTGAAGTTTTGTCAAAATCCAATCAGTGGTTTAGGAGATGTTGTTTAAAGATTGTGGACGGACGGACGGACGGACAGACGGACATACGGACGACGACGACGACGACTACAGAGGGTGAGTGATCACAAAAGCTCACCTTGAGCCTTCAGCTCAGGTGAGCTAAAAAGACACAGGTGTAATATTTTTTCAATTCTGACCCTTTCTGAAATATTTTAAAGAATTCTTGGAAGATTTAAATTGCTTTTTTTTTTTTCAGATTTTTTTTAGATTTTTGGGATATTGTAAAGTCTCATCACAGTGTGTTTTTAACTGCTGAAAACCCCCATAAACCTGCATGTTAATACATGGGCCAAGCCAAGCGAAAATGTGTCTTGTAACATGCACAAAATTAAACTTTTAAAAATGTAAAATTGATTTTAATGAGCATACCTATTGCTAATCCCTGTTAGCTCCCGAAAGAAATAAGGTATGATCAGAGGTTCTCACCTACATGGGAGGAACAAAGAAACTATCTTCGTGCCAATAGTGACATCATAGATCACTACCCCTCACATGAATTACCAAGTTTTTTTTCCTGGGAGGGAGGATGGGAACCTCCCAGTAGAATATATGGTAGGTATGTTCATTAAAATCAATTTTTAATTTTTAAAAATGTAATTTTAATTGAAAGATTATGATTAATCTTAATTTAAACCTGCTAACGTCCGTATTACATCCATTTAAGATATTGAAAAATATACTTGTCAATATTGAATGCTCCTGTCGGCCATATTTGTTATGGTCTCGCGTAGTCCCGGCTCATACGAGATCAGCCCATTAACTGCCGGGATCTACTACCGGTACCGGACCGAACAGAATAGAATATATTAAGGTCATGGGCATTCTTGTGCATTATACTTTTGGGGTGGGAGAGGTGTTTTAATCATTCATTTTCTAGTACTGTGGCTTTAATTTGTTTCTGTTTCATTTCTCATTTCGCGCGCGAGGTATCACATGACCTGCATATCGTCAACCAATCGTGGCGCGCCTTCTCCTGTTTAGTAACCTGGGTAACCACACACCAATCAGATCCTTTGTTTTTCAAATGGCCAGCCAATCAAATTTAGCGCCGCTCTCTAACGGCTGCTTTGAAATTTGAGCGTCAGTTTCAAAAAATCGACGCTTGTGATCGGACATGCCTTAGAGAAATTTTGTTAAGAGAAATTTTGTTAACAAAATGTTTTCGTTATATCGTTAGCAATTACAAACTATATACAGTTTAAAGAACACTTATTGGAATATTTTATACGTGACTCATTCGTGGAATAATTTCACTGGATTTTAACTTTGGCAATGTTCAAATTAGCATCACGAGAGGACATTGTGCGGACCATTTTTGGCATTCCAAGATGGTATAAAATGAGCAGAAAGGAAGAAACAAAACTGTTCGGATACCTGCTTGATTCAGCAAATGTGTTTGAGGCATTAATGTGTAGGATTTTAGACTGTTCGGCCTTTTGTGATGAGGACAGTTGTTTTTTCTGTGGCGAGTCTAGCCAGTGATGTGCACGTTTTCAAAAAAACATTAAGGCGCCGATTTTGAGCCCGCCAAAATAAACGTTAAAATTTGAATGCGTTCCTCAGACTTTTTTGAAGCAGTTATCGCCTTAACAATGTCTAACAACGATAGTACCACAGGGGACCAAAACCAAACCTCTGATGAGGAATTTTTGGTGCAGTTTTTGACGCAAAATAAGGTCCTTCGTGGATGCGCGAATGAATTAGTACAAAGGGGTTTCACAAGTTGCTACGCACTAGCATTAGCAGAGCCAGAGGACCTACAAGGCCCCGAAATCCCTACTGGACAACAAAGACTGATCTCACATCTTGTGAAAACTCTGCGCGGCCAATCGCAGACTACCGAAAAGGACTCAACCACACAGTCTGGCCAGGGACCCAGCCAGGCTGCAGCTACCACGACCGGGACAGCCCTCCCAACGTCACAGACTGGTCATCGGCAGGACCAGTCAACATCAGCAGACCTTTACGGTGCAGCTATCATGAGCAACATGATGGCGCAACAACAAGAACTGATTTCAGCACAGCCCCCAGCGAACTCATTCGTCGCCACCCCGGAACAGACCCAGGGACAGCATCGTCAGCCCAGTTGGAATGACCCCCAGATCCATCTTTCCACAGCCACGGGTAAGTCAGTTACAGACTTTTATGACATTTGCGACTTTGTCCAGGGCACCGTTGAGGAAGAAACTATTATTAGTGAGCAAGGGGTGCAGCAACTTGTGTTTAAATCAGGCCCTAAGAAACCAAGGTTGGAGAATCTGACTTTAAGTCAGTGGTCAATCGCCAACCTTGCCATCCTGTACAAGTTGTCAGGGGAAAACAAGTTGGGGGGCCCGTCTATGCTGGATTACCTATCTTACACCACCAAGGTGTACCAACTTGTCCAGCGGTTCAGTTTAATGTCCGTACTTTTATACGACAGAGAATACCGCAAGTTACAAGCACAAATGGGGTTTCGATGGGGGACTGACGTCCAACATTTGCATACACTTTGCCTGCAGCCTCGTGACAAGCAACCTTCTCAGGGGGTCAAAAAGCCTGTGGGCCCAAAACCAACGGGAGGCAAGCAAGAAAAACCTAAGAGGGACAGCCCCATTTGCAGGAATTTCAACTCCTCTAAGGGGTGTACTCATCAGACCTGCAGCTTCCGTCATGAATGTATTGTGCCAGGCTGTGGCAAGAAACACACAGTCATGACACACATGACAGAAAAAAACTAGGCATCGAGGTCCAGCCCTCCCCGGGCCTTCAGTTGTCGGCTTGGGACCAGGAATTGTCTGGTGACCCGGATAGGGAGTTCATTTTGCATGGCATCAAAAATGGGTTTGACATAATTGATGCGGATGCAGTTATCTCCCCTGTGTCATCGGATAATCACCCCTCTGCAAGGCCCCAAAGCGCATTATACAAAAAGGCTTCAGAACAAATACTCAAAGAAATATCGTTAGGCAATTATGTTATTTGCGATACCCCTCCAGAGATAATTAGCCCACTAGGGGTCATTCCGAAGCCGGATGGGGATGTTCGCCTGATACATGACTGTTCTCGGCCAGTCGGTTGTGCAGTAAACGATTACTGCTCAACTGACTGGCAACAGAAGTTTTCAACTGTGGATGATGCAGCCTCTAGAATGACAAAGGGCTGCTACTTTGCCAAAGTTGACCTCAAAAGCGCCTACAGATCAGTCAGTATCAGTGAACAAAGCCAGAAGGTCACAGGTTTAAAGTGGCAGTTTAAGGGGAAAACAGTATATATGCGTGATACTAAGCTTTGTTTTGGGGCAAAACTAAGCCCGGGCATCTTCCACCGTCTTACTCAAGCGGTTAAGCGCATGATGGCTCGGAGAGGGTATGACCTCGTTGTGGTATATCTGGATGACTTCCTTATTATATCCGAATCAAAAGCTGAGTGCGCAATTGCACTGAACTTGTTGATACAGCTTCTCAGGAGGCTCGGCTTCTGCATTCATTGGGGGAAAGTTGTTGACCCGACTACAAAAATTACCTTCTTGGGTATAGAGCTTGACTCAATCACAATGACTTTGCGTCTGCCGTTCGATAAACTACAAAGTTTTCAATCGGAACTTCAGGGTTTCATTACTCGCAAGCGCGCGTCCAAGCGTCAGCTTCAGGCTCTGGCCGGGCGGCTTTCTTGGGCAGCCGGTGTCGTGAAAGGTGGAAGAGTTTTTCTTCGCCGGATCTTTAACCAGATCAACGCACTTAAGCACGTTTCGCACAAAGCATTAATTTCAAAGGCAGTCAGGGATGATCTGTTGTGGTGGATAAATTTTCTTCAAACATTCAATGGGAGAGCGGCCATTTTGGATGCCACCCCACTAGAGTGTGTGTTTACCGATGCATGTGATGAAGCGGCTGGGGGGGGTCTTCGGCACAGACTGGTTTTATTTCAACTGGGCAGCAGACTTACCTCAGGCGCAGCAATTACACATAAACGAAAAAGAAGTTTTAGCAGTGGTTGTTGCTGCTCACCGCTGGGCTCCCATGTGGGCAAACAAACGCGTAATAGTGCGCTCAGACAACACAGTCACAGTTGCATCGTTAAACAAATGCTCATCTCGAAATGACTTCATCATGCAGTGTTTGCGAAAATTGTTTTGGCTGTCAGCAGCCTTTAATTTTCATCTTACTTCAAGGCATTTTTCTGGCTGTCTTAACGTTGCCGCTGATGCGGCCTCGAGACTTCACTCGCCCGGCTATTTACAAACTCTTCTACCGTTCACAGCAGGCACTCCCCTGAACTTTCATATGTCCCCTAACTCTCTCCTGTTTTTACTCCACAGGGAGATCAACAGACCCTGCCCATGGTAGCAGTGTAAACCTTCAAACAGAACCCCCCGGGTCCAGCTCACTTGTCAAGGACTTGGATCATGAAGTCCACTTCTACAGAGGCCATACTTTTGCACCTTCTACAAATCGAACATACATTGCTCAGCGACAGGCATTTCTAAAATTTTGCACGGAGATAAACATTTGTCCAGTACCACTGTCACAAGAGAATTTAGGTCGATACATTGCATTTCTTTCACGCAGGTTATGCTTTACTTCTGTACGACAATACCTGAATGTAGTTCGAATTATACATTTAGAAGCTGGGCATGCAAATCCTCTGGAGCACAACTGGTATGTGGCCTCCATTCTCAAGGGCGTTAAACGGGTAAAGGGTTGTCATTCAGAACAAAAGCTTCCTATCACTTTGGACATCCTTAAAAGGTTGGTCTGCCACCTAAATTTGACCTTACCCCTTGACAGGGTCTTTTGGGCGGCATGTTTAGTAGCATTTTATTCCTTTTTTAGAAAATCCAATCTCCTTATTCCAACCCTAGACGCGTTTGACCCCAGTCGACATTTGTGTAGGTCTGACGTAAATTTCCGACCAGATGGTGCGGTCTTAACTGTTCGCTGGTCCAAAGTCATTCAGTTCAGGGAGCGAACCCTCTTAATCCCCCTACCCCTCATTAAGAATTCCCTTTTTTGCCCCTCTACGGCTCTGCTTGGTCTTTGTCTCAATACCCCTCTGCAGAAGGACCCAGCTCCTCTTTTCAGTTATGCTGACAATGGCAGTGCAATACCGCTAACACAAGATAGGTTCATCTCTAAGCTTCGCGGAGCATTAACATATTTGGGATATCCAGCAAATAAGTACTCGGGGCATAGTTTTAGACGGGGAGGGGCATCCCTGGCTTTACAGTGTGGTTTACCTGTGGACCTCATAAAGATCCAAGGCGACTGGAATAGTAATGCCTATGAAAGATACCTTGAACCATCTTTTGGCCTAAGACAAAAAGTAGCCTCGTCCCTTGGATCCCATACAGTCAGCTATTTAACTAGGTGCAACCCTTGACCAGGTCGCAAATGTGATATGTTGGTAACTGACTTGCACATGTCTCTTGTGTACATACTTACATGTATTATTTGCTTTTAAATGAAAGTTTTCATGCCTTCTACTTATGTTTCCCTGGTATGCTTTCATACTGCTGTTTTGTGATATCCTTGCTACTCCCTACCACTTACTACCTACCATCTTTGGGACTCTGGAGGTATTTTTGAAAATTTCACCAGGTGACATGTTTTAAATGTGATAAAATGTACTTTAATTTTACTTTCAGGTCTGCCAGACCTTAAGAAATTTTCAAATATATGGTTCCTTGTCCCAAAGATGTGTCTTATTTATCTCTTTGTGTCCAACACAATTGTTTGCAGTTGATCACGTCTGGCAGGGTGGGTGGCATTCCTGGAGCCAGTAAGTGCAGCTACATTTGCTGTGTAAGACAGCCAGCCTCAAGATACTGACTGCAGGAATGCACGCTCGGCCCCGGCAGAAGTGATCAGCTGTGGAGAGTTAGCAAGGTTTAATTGAAAGATTATGATTAATCTTAATTTAAACCTGCTAACGTCCGTATTACATCCATTTAAGATATTGAAAAATATACTTGTCAATATTGAATGCTCCTGTCGGCCATATTTGTTATGGTCTCGCGTAGTCCCGGCTCATACGAGATCAGCCCATTAACTGCCGGGATCTACTACCGGTACCGGACCGAACAGAATAGAATATATTAAGGTCATGGGCATTCTTGTGCATTATACTTTTGGGGTGGGAGAGGTGTTTTAATCATTCATTTTCTAGTACTGTGGCTTTAATTTGTTTCTGTTTCATTTCTCATTTCGCGCGCGAGGTATCACATGACCTGCATATCGTCAACCAATCGTGGCGCGCCTTCTCCTGTTTAGTAACCTGGGTAACCACACACCAATCAGATCCTTTGTTTTTCAAATGGCCAGCCAATCAAATTTAGCGCCGCTCTCTAACGGCTGCTTTGAAATTTGAGCGTCAGTTTCAAAAAATCGACGCTTGTGATCGGACATGCCTTAGAGAAATTTTGTTACCCTCCCACCCACACCTTGTTTTGTATATAGTAGGTTAGTCTCGTAGTTTAGTCTGGAACCATGTAGTTGACAACAATTTTATGTGTATTGCTAGTCCCCAAGCAACTAGTCCTAATCATTCTAGTCATTTTTATTTTTTTCTTGCCTCTGTCGAGACCTCAGTATTAATATAGTGGCCAAATTACTGGCCATTCAAGATACATTGTTAGAATATCTAACACACATTGCTAGTCCCTGTTTTGTTTATTTGTTTCTTTTATTACTTGTGATAAGATGTGTTTATGATTCAGAGACATGGGTGTGGCTTACACTATCTACACTATATCTATAATAGAGGGTCAGACATTGACAATAATGTGATATCAGTGCATAAACAATGGACATAGAGGTCTACACGTATTCGACGAGCGACCCTTAGTGCTATGATGAAATAATTTCATGGATATATAGTGCAGTGTTTTTACATACTCAATGGACATTAAAGTGGTCTTTTACTTTAGTGACTTTATTCAACAGTGCTTAGGAGGTGAACTGAAAAAGTTTTGGATTATATTAACCGACACTTTATAGTGATTACATATCATTGACATTTGTGTTAAGACACATAGACTGCTGCAATAAGCAGAAATAACCAACATTGTCATTTACAAGAACTATAGTCTATCCTCTGTTGTGGAGGTATTTTTGAAAATTTCACCAGGTGACATGTTTTAAATGTGATAAAATGTACTTTAATTTTACTTTCAGGTCTGCCAGACCTTAAGAAATTTTCAAATATATGGTTCCTTGTCCCAAAGATGTGTCTTATTTATCTCTTTGTGTCCAACACAATTGTTTGCAGTTGATCACGTCTGGCAGGGTGGGTGGCATTCCTGGAGCCAGTAAGTGCAGCTACATTTGCTGTGTAAGACAGCCAGCCTCAAGATACTGACTGCAGGAATGCACGCTCGGCCCCGGCAGAAGTGATCAGCTGTGGAGAGTTAGCAAGGTTTAATGTTTCGATACCAACCATATATTCTACTTATTGCTAGAATCATCAATATGGAGGAAGGTTTTCTCCAACTCTGATCATACCTGTTGTAGACTCCCAACCCACTACGACTTTTTGGGCCACAACAAAGGGGCCCAAGAGATGAAGATTTGCTTTGTATTTCTGAAAATCTCTGACACAGAATCTAGCAAAAGTTGAAGTACTAGACCGGACAGCTGCCTTAATTGACTCCTCCGTCAAGTCACTTGACCATTTAACTGACACCCGCAACTGACCATTCAAAATAGCTAATAAGGTAATTGTCAATGTTTTTAGTTAGACATACAAATCAACACATGCTTTTTACAGGTAAGCACAGGTATATCAATACAAAGTTTGTCTAAGGAAATTCACGTGGGCGTGGTTATGACTGCCTGATAGAGGAGTCAATTACTTCATCCAGAGGTAAGTTAGGTAAGCCAAAGAGGAAGAGAGAGCTCTTAACTCATATGCCCTGATTTTAAGGTGAGGAAATTATCTCTTAGAAAAGGACTGATAAGCCATTTTAATGGCGAACTTTACCCAATTAGAAATTGCAGACTTCTTAATGTCATGATTTCCTTTAGTGGGTATGAAAAGTCCAGTTCTGGAACCCCTTATAGAGTTCGTCCTTTTGAGATAGATTTTGATAGCTCTAATTGGACAAAGAAGATGGTTAAAGTCGTGCAAATTGCTTTCCATCTGGCCGAGTTATTTCAAATTGGAATAAATGCAGTCATATACACTGACCAATTTACTAGTTACATTGGAACATGGACCAGAAGACTGAAATTCATAGCTATATTAAAAGCCGCATTAGGCTAAATATAGATTCAAAGCAGATATTTAATGAATTGTGTGGTATATATGGACCTCATACCATTTCAATGTGCACAGTTTTTAGGTGGGTTAAAGCTTTTAAAGCTGGGAAATTTTCTGTTGAAGATGATACCTGTCCTGGAAGGCTTAAAACCTCTGTTACCAAGGCTAACATCGCTGCTGTGAAGATTGTGGTCGAACAGGATGCACGATTGTCTGTCAAAGATATAGCTAGTTGTACTGGCATATCAGAAGGCCATGTGCAAACAATTTTGAAAAAAGTGTTTGGACCTGAGAAAGGTTTGCGCTAGGTGGGTACCTCATTTGCTCACTGAGGAGCAAAAGACACAACGCCTTAAATGTGCCCGGGAACTTTTGAAAACATACAAAGGCTGTAATAGTCGAGTTATTTCTAACTTGCTAACAGGTGATGAAACCTATGTACACATGTTTTGAGCCACAAAGAAGGGCTGATAATAAGCAATGGAAGCGAAAAGATAAAAAACGCCCATGTATGGCCAAGATAACCATAAGTTCGAAAAAGATGTTGTACGCAATTTTCTTTAATTCAAGTGGGCCAGTCGTTCAAGTGCCTTGTCCATCTGGTCATACAGTCACTGGCCGATTCTACAAGAATTCTGTACTGAAGAAAGTGAAAGAGTTTTACAATAAGAAACAACCAAGCAAAGGATGATCAGGAGTCCACCTTTTATATGACAACGCCTCCTCTCATAAGTGTGAGGTTAAGTCTTTTTTGGCTTCTGAAAAGGTGAAAGTTTTAAACCAGCCACCTTATTCACCTGACCTGAGTCCCTGTGACTTCTTTTTATTTCCAAGGCTTAAGAAAATCCTTTCTAGAAATAAGTATATGTCTAGAAGTTCTCTTGGCAGCGCTATTTATCAGTGTCTCCAACAGACACCAAAAGAAGACTATTTATCTGCTTTTCGTGACTGTGTAAAAAAGTTACAAAAATGTGTTTCAGTAAAGGGGGAATACTTTGAAGGTTTGTTATAAAAATATGTTTGATAAAACGTAGCACTAAAGTAATCCAAACCCAGTGACAAAACTTTTTGCAGGACCCTCATAGCCATAGTGAGTAGGAAAGATGTTTTTATAGATAAGTGAAACAAGGAAGACTTGTTCATAGATTCAAATGGATCTTTGTATAAGTATGTAAGAACAAAAGCTAGATCCCATTTTGGGGCAAGTGATCTACTGACAGGTCTTTGCATTTGAAATGACTTGATAAGTTCTGAAATGATAAGATGTTTTCCTATATTCATTTTGGACCTGAATTTCAATGTTAGATATCATAGATCTGTAACCTTTGATCGTGCTAACTTGACAATTCTTCTCTAGATAGTTATATCAAGATATCAGTAATCACATTTGGAGAGGCCTTGATAGGATCAATTTTCCTCTGATCTGCACAACTGGTAAACACCTTCCACTTTGCCTCATAGACCTTTCTCATGGAAGCTTTTCTAGCTTCAGAGACTTGGTCTGCAACTTCCTTTGAAAAGTTTCTATTTCTGATGGATTGTTTGATAACTCCTATGCGTGAAGTGATAGAAGTTGGGGATTTTGATGTAGAAATCTTCCTTGTAATTGTTCCAGAAAGTCTTGTATTATTGGAAGAGTTATGGGTGGGGATATGAACAGATTCAGCAGTTCTGGGAACCATGATCTCTTTGGCCATAGAGGTGTTGTTAGTGCAGCTTTGCACTGTGATTGATGAATTTTTTGAAGTACAGCTTGAACAAGATGAAATGGAGGAAAGGCATAAGCATGGATGCAATTCCAGTCCATTAAAAGAGCACCTATTGTTAGTGCTTTCTCGTCTGGAATTGGTGACAAGTATATTGGTAATCTGTGATTGAGACATGTTGCAAATAGATCTATGTTGGGTAATTTGGTCATGTGAAAAACTGCATTCGCAACTGATTGCATGAGTGACCATTCTGTTGAGATCAGTTTGTTTGTTCTGTACAGACGATCTGCAAGTATTTTGAATTTCCCTGGAATGTATCTGACTGCTAGCCATATCTCATTTTGGTGACACCAAATGAGGGTGTTCCACACTTCTAGACAAAGATCTAGAGAGTGAGTTCTGACTTGTTGTTGAAGATAAGCTACAACAGTTGTGTTGTCTGTAGAGACTAAGATTGTTGAATTGATTATGTGATGGTGTGCTTGTTTCAAGGCAAGAGTTATGGCTATCATTTCTAGAAGATTGATATGGAGTTATGATTGGTCTTGGGTCCAAACTCCATGAAATAATAGACCCTCTTGTTCCAGATGAGCTCCCCAACCAGTGTGACTGGCATCTGTGAATAACTGGTGTGAAGAGGGTTCTTGATAGGAATACCTTTTAGATAACTTTGACGAATGTTTCACCAATTGAGATGATACCGAATATTGTGTGTTGTCTTGATTTGGTGGTGAAGTGGAAGAATATCAGGTCTCCATGTGCCTGAAGAGACATTTGTAATGGTCTGAGATAAAGTCTCCCTAGAATTACAAAGTCTGCTGCTGCATTGAGTTTTCCTAAAAGAGACAGGATTAATCTGGCTGTGACTGTTACTTTGGGAAGAACAGACTGATTGTCTCTAACAGAGCTTGAATTCTGTCTTGAGGAATTTTGACTATATTAAGGTGATTGAGAAATTCCCTATGAAAATGAATTTCTGAGATGGAATCAGATCTGACTCTTCTTGATTGATTATCAGTCCCAGATTTACAATCAACTGAATGATGAATTGTCTGTGTTCCAATTGAGCTAGAGGGTTTTGGTTTCTTGATAACCAGTCGTCTAGATATGGAACAAGAGGACCATGATGGTCCTATATCGCTCACCTGACCAAACAGAGTTGTATATTTACTGTTGAAGTTTCAGCCAAGTTCACTGCTCTAGGATTTTTGTATAAACTTTATAGCACTAACCACCCCCACCCCCCTCCACCACATCCCAGGCCATGTTTTTTTACAAATCTTGACGACTTGAACTGAATCTTAAAAAAGGGTCACCAAAGGAACATTTCTAAGTTATATTGAAATTGGTCCAGTGGTTTAAAAAGTTTTATATAGCTATAAAGCCCTACGCCCTAACAGCCATGTTTTTTGACGAATCATGAAAGCTTGAACAAACTTGGTAGAGGGTCACCAAAGGAACATTCCTGCCAAGCTATACTGAAATCTGTTCAGTGGTTTCTGACAAGAAGATTTTTAAAGTTTTCTATTTAGATATATAGGGAAAATAAGCCCCACCCCATGGCAGCCATGTTTTTTTGACGAATCATGACTGCTTGTACAATCTTGATAGAGGTTCACCAAAGCAACATTCCAGCCAAGTAATATTGAAATCGGTCATGGGGTATGTGACAATAAGAATTTTAAAATTTTCTATGCAGATACAGACGAAAAATAAGCCCCGCCCCCCTGGGGGCCATGGTTTTTGACATATCATGAAGGCTTGAACAATCTTGGTAAAAGGTCACCAAAGCAACATTCCTGCCAAGTTACATTGAACTAGGTCCAACTGTTTCTTACGAGAAGATTTTTAAAGTTTTCTATATAGATATATAGGGAAAATAAGCCCCGCCCCCTAGCGGCCATGTTTTTTGATGAATCATGACGGCTTGAACAATCTTTGTAGAAGGTCACCAAAGAAACATTCCTGCCAGGTTGTATTGAAATCGGTCCATTGGTTTCTGAAAAGAAGATTTTTAAAGTTTTATATATAGATATATAGGGAAAATAAGCCCTGCCCCCGGCAGCCATGTTTTTTGACAAATCATGATTACCTGAACAATCTTAGTAGAGGGTCACCAAGGAAACATTTCTGCAAAGTTATAATGAAATCAGTTCAGTGGTTTCTGACAAGAAGAGTTTTAAAGTTTTCTATAGATATATAAGGAAAATAAGCCCCGACTCCTGGCGGCCATGTTTTTTGACGAATCATGACGGCTTGAACAATCTTGATAGAGGGTTACATAAGAAACATTCCTGCAACGTTACAATGAAATCGGTCAAGTGGTTTCTGAAAAGACTATTAAAATTTTCTATATAGATATATAGGAAAATAAGCCCCGCCCCCTAGCGGCCATGTTTTTTGACAAATCATAACGGTTTGAACAATCTTGGTAAAGGGTCACCAAGGAAACATTTCTGTAAAGTTATAATGAAATCAGTCCTGTGGTTTCTGACGACAAGATTTTTTCAAGTTTTCAATATAGATCTATATGGAAAATAAGCCCCGCACCCCCTAGAGGCTATGTTTTTTTTGACAAATCATGACGGCTTGAACAATCTTGATAGAGGGTCACTAAGGAAACATTTCTGCCAAGTTATATTGAAATCGGTCCAGTCGTTTATGACATGAAGATTTTTAAAGTTTTCTATACAGATATATATGAAAAATTAACCCAGCCCCCTAGCGGCCATGTTTTTCAACGAATCATGGTGGCTTGAACAATCTTGGTAGAGGATCATCGAAGAAACATTACTGTAAAATTATATTGAAATCTGTCCAGAGCTTTATGACAAGAAGATTTTTAAAGTTTTCTATATAGATATATAAGGAAAATAAGCCCAGCACCCCTGGCGGCCATGTTTTTTGACAAATCCAAATGGCTTGAACAATCTTGCAACAAGATAACCAAAGGAACATTTCTGCAAAATCATATGGAAATCGGTCCAGTGGTTTCGGACAAGAAGATTTTTAAAGTTTTCTATACAGATATATAGTGAAAATAAGTCCCGCCCCCTGGCGGCCATGTTTTTTGACAAATCCAAATGGCTTGAACAATCTTGGTACAGGATCACCAAGGGAACATTTCTGCAAAATTATATTGAAATCGGTCCAGTGGTTTCGGACAAGAAGATTTTTAAAGTTTTCTCTATAGATATATAAGGAAAATAAGCCCCGCCCCCTGGTGGCTATGTTTTTTGATGAATCCAAATGGCTTGAACAATCTTGGTAGAGGATCACCAAAGGAACATTTTTGCAAAATTATATTGAAATCGGTCCAGTGGTTTGGACAAGAAGACTTTTAAAGTTTTCTATATAGATTATATAGGGAAAATAAGCCCCGCCCCCTGGCGTCCATGTTTTTGACGAATCCAAATGACTTGAACATTCTTGCAACAGGATCACCAAAGGAACATTTTTGCAAAATTATATGGAAAACAGATCAGTGGTTTCGGACAAGAAGATTTTTAAAGTTTTCTATACAGATATATAGTGAATAAGTCCCGCCCTCTGGCGGCCATGTTTTTTTGACAAATCCAAATGGCTTGAACAATCTTGGTACAGGATCACCAAGGGAACATTTCTGCAAAATTATATTGAAATCGGTCCAGTGGTTTCTGACAAGAAGATTTTTAAACTTTTCTATATAGATATATAGGGAAAATAAGCCCCGCCCCCTGGTGGCTATGTTTTTTGATGAATCCAAATGGCTTGAACAATCTTGGTAGAGGATCACCAAAGGAACATTTTTGCAAAATTATATTGAAATCGGTCCAGTGGTTTGGACAAGAAAACTTTTAAAGTTTTCTATATAGATTATATAGGGAAAATAAGCCCTGCCCCCTGGCGTCCATGTTTTTCACGAATCCAAATGGCTTGAACATTCTTGCAACAGGATCACCAAAGGAACATTTTTGCAAACGTATATGGAAATCAGTCCAGTGGTTTCGGACAAGAAGATTTTTAAAGTTTTCTATATAGATATATAGGGAAAATAAGCCCCGCCCCCTGACGGCCATGTTTTTTGACGAATCCAAATGGCTTGAACAATCTTGCAACAGGATCACCAAAGGAACATTTCTGCAAAATTATATTGAAATCGGTCCAGTGGTTTCGGACAAGAAGATTTTTAAAGTTTTCTATATAGATATATAGGGAAAATAAGCCCTGCCCCCTGGCGGCCATGTTTTTTCGACGAATCCAAATGGCTTGAACAATCTTGGTAGAGCATCACCAAAGGAACATTTTTGCAAAATTATATTGAAATTGGTCCAGTTGTTTCGGACGAGAAGATTTTTAAACTTTTCTATATAGATATATAGGGAAAATAAGCCGCGACCCCCTGGCGGCCATGTTTTTTGACGAATCCAAATGGCTTGAACAATCTTCCTAGAGGATCACCAAAGGAACATTTTTGCAAATTTATATTGAAATCTGTCCAGTGGTTTCTGACAAGAAGATTTTTAAAGTTTTCTATACAGATATATAGGGAAAATAAGCCCCGCCCCCTGGCGGCCATGTTTTTTGACGAATCCAAATGGCTTGAACAATCTTGGTAGAGGATCATCAAAGGAACATTTCTGCAAAATTTTATTGAAATCGGTCCAGTGGTTTCTGACAAGAAGATTTTTTAAAGTTTTCTATATAGATTATATAGGGAAAATAGGCCCCGCCCCCTGGCGGCCATGTTTTTTGACAAATCCAAATGTCTTGAACAATCTTGGTAGAGGATCACCAAAGGAACATTTCTGCAAAATTATATTGAAATCGGTCTAGTGGTATCTGACAAGAAGATTTTTAAAGATTTCTATATAGATATATAGGGAAAATAAGCCCCGCTCCCTGGCGGCCATGTTTTTTGATGAATCCAAATGGCTTGAACAATCTTGGTAGAGGATCACCAAAGGAACATTTCTGCAAAATTATATTGAAATCGGTCTAGTGGTATCTGACAAGAAGATTTTCAAAGATTTCTATATAGATATATAGATAAATAAGCCCCGCCCCCTGGCGGCCATGTTTTTTGATGAATCCAAATGGCTTGAACAATCTTGGTAGAGGATTACCAAAGGAACATTTCTGCAAAATTATATTGAAATCGGTCCAGTGGATTCTGACAAGAAGATTTTTAAAGTTTTCTATATAGATATATAGGGAAAATAAGCCCCGCCCCCTGGCGGACATGTTTTTTGACCAATCCAAATGTCTTGAACAATCTTGGTAGAGGATCACCAAAGAAACATTTCTGCAAAATTATATTGAAATCGGTCTTGTGGTTTCTGACAAGAAGATTTTTAAAGTTTTCTATACAGATATATATGGAAAATAAGCCCCGCCCCCTGGCGGCCATGTTTTTTGGAGAATCCAAAAGGCTTGAACAATCTTGGTAGAGGATAACCAAAGGAACATTTCTGCAAAATTATATTGAAACTGGTCCAGTGGTTTCTGACGAGAAGATTTTTAAAGTTTTCTATATAGATATATAGGGAAAATAAGCCCCGCTCCCTGGCGGCCATGTTTTTTTACGAATCCAAATGTCTCGAACAATCTTGGTAGAGGATCACCAAAGAAACATTTCTGCAAAATTATATTGAAATCGGTCTAGTGGTTTCTGAGAAGAAGATTTTTAAAGTTTTCTATACAGATATATAGGGAAAATAAGCCCCGCTCCCTGGCGGCCATGTTTTTTGACGAATCCAAAAGGCCTGAACAATCTTGATAGAGGATCACCAAAGAAACATTTCTGCAAATTTATATTGAAATTGGTCTAGTGGTTTCTGACAAGAAGATTTTTAAAGTTTTCTATACAGATATATAGGGAAAATAAGCCCCGCCCCCTGGCGGCCATGTTTTTTGACGAATCCAAATGGCTTGAACAATCTTGGTAGAGGATCACCAAAGGAACATTTCTGCAAAATTTTATTGAAATCGGTCTAGTGGTTTCTGACGAGAAGATTTTTTTAGTTCTTGGTTAAAAAATCTATTTTTAGCTCCTGTGAACTAGATATGCAATGGACCGGAATCATTTGAACAACTTTGAAAGAGGATCAACCAAGGATCATTCCTGTGAAATTTGGTCAAAATCCAATCAGTGGTTTAGGAGGAGATTTTGTTTAAAGATTGTGAACGGACGGACAGACGGACGACGACGACGACGGACGGTGAGTGATCACAATACCTCACCTTGAGCCTTCGGCTCAGGTGAGCTAAAAAGGTTGACAGTTTTTCTGTGAAGATGAGATGCTATTACTTTCATGAGATGAGTGAACACATATGGGCTCATTGACAAGCCAAATAGCAGAGCTCTGAATTGGAAGATTTTGTCCTTCAGAGCAAAACAGAGATATTTGCAAGACGTCAGATGTATTGGGACATGCAAATAAGCATCTGTCAGATCCAACGAAAATGCCCAATCATTGGGGTGAATTCAATTTCTGACTTCTTTCTGAGTTTCCATTCTGAAGCTTTGTATTAGAACAAATTTGTTTGGAGTGGAAAGATCTATTACGAGCCTCATTTTTCCATTCTTTTTTGGAACAAGAAATATACTTGAGTAATATCCTGGAGATTCCGGAAGAATTTCCTTGACTGCCCTCTTTTGTAGGAGACTGCTGACCTCTTCTTCCAATTCTGGCCTTTTGGTTTGTTGGAAGAGGAGGTATTTCCTTGAACGGGATCTTGTATCCTCTTTTCACTATAGCGAGGGCCCATTCGTCATTTCATGCCAATTTGGGGCAAAGTGGGCCAACCGTCCTCCTACCGGAACCTGCAATTGAGGACAGGGCAATGGAGGTAGAACATCAAAATTTCTTTTGAAGAAGATTTCTTTGTTGCCGAAGTTGTTTCGGATTTGAATTCCTTGTCTTTAGCTTGAATAGACAATTCCATCTATTGCTTTGAATTAGTTTGTGTGCGGTTCTCCTTTGGAGAAGAACATGCTTTATCAGAGAAAAAAGACTCTAGAAATAGATCTTCTCTTAGTATTTCTTCTTGAAGAGGAACGAGAAGATGATGATGAAGATCTAGGACATTTATAAGAACGTCTAGAATGAGATTTGGGCTGATGTCTTCTCTAATGATGTCTTTTATTACACAAATAGTGATGAGATGAGGAGGAAGAAGAATATAAACTATAACAAGCTCTTCTCCTCCTGGAAGAATGATGTCAGCGAGACCTCCAAGAATGAGACTACAATGAGAGGATAAACTCCTTGATCTAGTTCTCCTTCTGGAAGGTCATGGAATAGGAGAATAGAACAGATCTCTGACGTAGGCTTGATGAATGCTTGATTTGTCCTGTGATGATTGACATTTGTTTGGTGATTTTCATTAGTCCTGCTAATGTCTGGTGGATGTCCAGTGTCTGGTGAATGTCAAGTGTCCAGTTTGAAGTTCTGTGCATCTCAGAGTCCAGTGGATATCCGATGTCCGGTCTGGAACTTAGTGAATACCTGGTGTTTCTTGAATGTCCTGTTGTTGAATATTGTCTGGTGTCTGGTGGCTATCTGTTGCCTGGTGTCAAGAACCAGACGTGACATTAGTAGTATCTGTATGTCCGGTTGCTGTCCAGTGTCCGGTGGACTTAGTCATTTGTCCGGTAATAATGGAGTGTAAGGAAGACTTAGGCACTTCAGTCACCTTTTGGGACTGAGTTAGCCTGTCTGTAGCCGGACTGCGAGACATTCTGTAGCATTGTGATGAGAAGATCTCGTTTCTGCCTCATAAGAGGATTCATCTTCGTCAGAAAAGTTCTGGATGGTGAGGCATTTGGTGGATTTGGAAGGGTAGCTCTCTTTGATATTGATGGACGGAGCTACTACCACTTCCATATCCAAAGCTGGGGGTATAACCATTAGCACAAGTCGGATGATTATCCCAATAAACCTTGAAATGTCTGCAAATACCTTTTATTTGAGTATTTGAGGATAGAATGGGAAAGACAAACAAAAATGAATGCCATTTACCGATAGGTAAACAAAGAAATTAAGATGTAAAATTACTTAAATACATAATTCAAATCCTGTAAATAAAGGGATGAAAGATAGATAAACTGTGCAGGAGCTAGAAACCAAAAAAAGAAAGTTAAATAACAGACCAATGGTTGGAAATTTTCTGGACTCAGATTTCTTCAGAAAATTTTTTCAACATTCAATGGCGGTGACAGGGAAAAAACTGGATAATTCATGTGACCGGAAGTGATCTACGATGTCACTATTGGCACGAAGATTGTTTCTTTGTTCCTCCCTCCCATATAGGAGAGAACCTCTGATCATACCTAATCTCTGTCCGGAGCTAACAGCGATTAGCAGTAAGTAGAATATATGGTTGGTATGAAAACATTAAAATTACTTAAATACATAATTCAAATCCTGTAAATAAAGGGATGAAAGATAGATAAACTGTGTGGAAGCTAGAAACCAAAAGAAGACAGTAAAATAACAGACTGACGGTTGGAAATTTTCCGGATTCTGATTTCTTCAGAAAATTTTTTTAACTTTCAATGGCAGCAACCGGGAAAAAACTGGGTAATTCATGTGACCGAAGTGATCTGTGATGTCACTATTGGCATGAAGATCGTTTCTTTGTTCCTCCCATGTAGGAGAGAACCTCTGATCAAATCCTTATTTCTGTCTGGAGCTAACAGGGATTAGCAATAAGTACAATATACGGTTGGTATGAGAAACATTAAAATGCACAGATTCATACTCATCCCATGCATGCACAAAGTCTCATCAAGGTGTTTGGTAGCCATTGAGACATTCTATAGTCATAGCACTAGTTAAGGCGCTTTTTTCATTCAAAAGTATTGATATTTTTCTTATTTCTCCACAAAAACATATGTTGTGGATACTCATTAGAAGCGCCTCGCCCGCTTCTAATGAGTACCCACAACATGTTTTCGTGGAGAACTAAGAAAAATATTTACCGGATACCCCCCCTTATCTAGACCTATGATAGTGTCCAATGATTCCGTTAGTGGACAGTGAAGGCCCTGATCAGACTGTGCGAATGCCCAGGCTGATCTGGGACTTCTCTGTCTGCCTATGCCTAAAGACATGTTTTGGCTTGTACCTTTATTAGTAGACAGAGCTCCTCGAGTCTTGTTCTCAATATCTCTGGAGGTAGGTAATCCTGCAACATGTGTTCTTGTAGTCCAGTATACAGATGGTAACATTCTCCTGGCTGCACTCTACAAATATATTGTAAATATTTCATGCTAAATATTCCAACACAGACGTCTGAGAAAACAGGGTAGACCAAAATCAATTGTTCCAGAATGTGGAATCTGATCAGGGTCTACACTGTTAGCCATTCATTCAGCTGTTTTCAGACATGGCAACAGTTAGTAAGATGGAGTTCAAATTTTAGGATGTTTAGTAAGGAGTAAATGGGAATGAATACATTTGCAACAGAAGATCTCTGACATAATCCCTATCCAGCAAGCCTACCTGCCAGCTTATCCCTTACTCTGTTAAATATCAGCTTAAGACAGCCATTGTGAAGCTAAAGAAGATAAGACCCACATCTAGACCCACCAACTCGTCTCCATCATTGTTTGGCATTAGCTTTAGACCCCATCATGGCACTAAAGAAAAGAAGAGACCCAGATCTAGCACATCTACCTCACAGATCATCCCTACCCCCCCCCCCCCCTCACCCCTTCACCCTTTGTTTGGCTTAATCTTTGAACACACATTGTGGAGCTAAAGTAGACAAGAGGACCATGATGGTCCTATATCGCTCATTTGAGCAAACAGATTTGCATATTTACTGTTGAAGATTCAGCCAAGTTCACTCCTCTTTGATGTATAAATTTTATAGCCCTGCCCCCACCCCCTACCCCACCCAAGTCATGCTTTTTCTTTTTAACAACATCATGACAACTTGACTTAATCTTGAAAGAAGGTCACCAAAGGAACATTTCTGCCAAGTTATATTGAAACTGGTCCAATGGTTTCTGACAAAAAGATTTTTAAAGTGTAACATATCGCTATAAAGCCCTACCCTCTTTTTTTTTTTTTTTTTTTTATGATTTTTATGATTGAACAAACTTGGTAGAGGGTAACCAAAGGAACATTCCTGCCAAGTTAACTTGAAATCGGTTCAGTAGTTTCCGACAAGAAGGTTTTTAAAGTTTTCTATTTAGATCTATAGGGAAAATAAGCCCCACCCACTAGCAGCCATGTATTTTGACAAATCAGGATTGCTTGAACATTCTTAGTAGAGGGTCACCAAAGCATTATTGGAATCAGTCAGGAGGTATTTGACAAGAAGAATTTTAAAGTTTTCTATATAGATATATATGGAAAATAAGCCCCGCCCCCTGGTGGCCATGTTTTTTGACATATCATGAAGGCTTGAACAATCTTAGTAGAGGGTCATCAAAGCAACAGTCCTGCCAAATTACATTGAACTTGGTCCAACGGTTTCTTACGAGAAGATTTTTAAAGTTTTCTATTTAGATACATAGGGAAAATAAGCCCCTCCCCCTAGTGGCCATGTTTTTTGACCAATCATGACAGCTTGAACAACCTTGGTAGAGGGTCACCAAGAAACATTCCTGCCAAGTTATATTGAAATCGGTCCATTGGTTCCTGAGAAGAAGATTTTTTAGTTTTCTGTAAAGATATATATGGAAATAAGCCCCACCCACCAGCAGCCATGTTTTTTGACAAATCATGATTACTTGGACAATCTTGGTAGAGGGTCACCAAGGAAACATTTTGGCCAAGTTATAATGAAATCGGTCCTGCGGTTTCTGACAAGGAGATTTTTAAAGTTTTCTATATAGATATACAGGGAAAATACGTCACCCCCCACACCACCACCCCCCACCCCGCCCCCCCCCTCAACCCCTGGCGGCCATGTTTTTTGACGAATCATGATGGCTTGAACAACCTTGAAAGAGGGTTACATAAGAAACATTTCTGCAATGTTATATTGAAATCAGTCCATTTTTTTCTGACAAGAAGATCATTAAAGTTTTCTATACAGATATTTAGGGAAAATAAGCCCCACCCTCTAGCAGCCATGGTTTTTGACAAATCATGAAGGCTTGAACAATCTTGGTAAAGGGTCACCAAGGAAACATTTCTGCCAACTTATATTGAAATCGATCCAGTGGTTTCTGACAAGAAAAATTTTTCAAGCTTTCTATATAGATATAAAGGGAAAATGAGCTCCACCCCCTAGCAGCCATGTTTTTGATGAATCACGATCACTTGAACAATCTTGGTAGAGGGTCACCATGGAAACATTTTTGTCAAGTTATAATGAAATCGGTCCAGTGGTTTCTGACAAGAAGATTTTTCTATATAGATATATGGCGAAAATAAACCCTGCCCCCTGGTGGCCATGTATTTTGACGAATCCAAACGGTTTGAACAATTTTGGTAAAGGATCACCAAAGACACATTTCTGCAAAATTTTATGGAAATCAGTTCAGAAGATTTTTTAAGTTTTCCATGTAGATATATAAGGAAAATGAGCCCTGCCCCCCTGGCGGACATGTTTTTTGACAAATCCAAATGGCTTGAACAATCTTGGTAGAGGGTCACCAAAGGAACATTTCTGCAAAATTATATGGAAATCGGTCCAATGGTTTCTGACAAGAAGGTTTTTTAAGTTTTCTATATAGATATATAGGGAAATAAGCCCTGCCCCATGGCGGCCATGTTTTCTGACAAATCCAAATGGCTTGAACAATCTTGGTAAAGAATCACCAAAGGAACATTTCTGCAAAATTATATGGAAATCAGTCCAGTGGTTACTGACAAGAAGGTTTTTTAAGTTTTCTATATAGATATATAGGGAAAATAAGCCCCGTCCCCTGGCGTGATGAATCCAAATGACTTGAACAATCTTGGTAGAGGATCACCAAAGGAACATTTCTGCAAAACAAAATTGAAATCAGTCTGGTGGTTTTTTTTAAGTTTTCCATAAAGATATATAGGGAAAATAAGCCCCCTGGCGGCCATGTTTTTTGATGAATCCAAATGGCTTGAACAATCTTGGTAGCGGATCACCAAAGGAACATTTCAACAAAATTATATGGAAATCTGTCCAGTGGTTTCTGACAAGAAGATTTTTTAAGTTTTCTATATACAGGTCAGTCCCGTTATTACGCGCTGGTCGGGATGCACAAATCCAGACCGCGATATGGGCGAGGCGCGTAGTAAGTTCGGAGCCGACTGATCAGACTTTATAAATGTTGACATTTGTATGGGACACACGTGTATACATGTTTGGAGGGATTTATGAATGAAAACAACGATATTTCATGTGTTATTTATATAAATAAATGAATGAGTACTAACTTTGTATGTTTTGTCTTTTTTACACCCTCTGATGTACTTTTTCTGCAATATATACGCTAAATACTTTATTTACGTTTCCATTTTGTGGCTCGATCCGCCATATTTGCCGGTGTTGTAATACAGACGGTGTTGAAGTGTGGTGTAAGTCACATAAAAAGTCCGGTATCAATACTGGTCCCCGCGAGCATAGCGAATTATTTTAGTCCAGTTAATAAAACAGCAGAAATTGTTAAGTTTTTTAATCTTTCTGCTTGTATTGAAAAAAACGAAGGCTCAAAGAAAAAAAGAATGACTAAACCAAAGCATTTGATTCCAACAAACTGCCATGTTCAATGGCCTCAAGTTTTTCTTTAACCGTGAAGGCTTTTTGTTTTCTTCTTTGGTTTTCCATTTTAATCAGTGTTGATTTGATAGCAGAATGAACTTTTTCAAGACAACAATGAGTGCCGGACAAATTTCACAGTTACAGGCTCTACTACCTCACCGCGTGTGCAGTAATCGACGTCCAGGGATCCGCGTCGCTGATTGGATGAATATCTAATTAGGTCGGCAAGGCGGCCATATCAAACTGGAAAATTCAGTGTCTTTCAAGTATTTACAAATTAATTATGGATAACTGCGGTCATTTTCCCATTCTTTAGATGCGGGATAAGCCATTTCTTGATAGATATGTTTGTATTGTTTAAAAGTTAAATGAAGTTTTAATTAGCACAAGTCTGTCTTCTTAAAATAACCATCAAAAGGTCAATTACAGTCATTACGCACGTACACAAACAAAAATACAACAGAGACAATACACTGATTAGCTTTATTCTTTCAAAATCATTTTTTTATTTGCCATTATGACATGTACAACAGCAGTAAATAATTTCTTTGTCTGCAGATCGAAGCTCTGAAAAACACATTTTGTTATTTTGACCCAGAGGATGGGGAAACTGGGACCCTTCGAAAAAATTTGGGAGGCACGACGTCCCCGCGTTATATCCGTATTCGCGCACTAACAACGCGAGTACTAACGGGACTGACCTGTAGATAGATAGGTAAAATGAGCCCCACCCCCTGACGCCCTGTTTTTTTGACAAATCCAAATGGCTTGAACAATCTTGGTAGAGGATCAGCAAAGGAACATTTCTGCAAAATGATATTGAAATCGGTCCAGTGGTTTCTGACAAGAAGATTTTTAAAGTTTTCTATATAGGTATATAGGGAAAATAAGCCAGCCCCCTGGCGGCCATGTTTTTATACAAATCCAAATGGCTTGAACAATCTTGGTAAAGGATCACCAAAGGAACATTTCTGCAAAATTATATGGAAATCAGTCAAGTGGTTTCTGACAAGAAGATTTTTTAAGTTTTCTATATAGGTATATAGGGAAAACAAGCCCCGCCCCCTGGCGGCCATGTTTTTTAACAAATCCAAATGGCTTGAACAACCTTGGTAAAGGATCACCAAAGGAACATTTCTGCAAAATTATATGGAAATCAGTCCAGTGGTTCTGACAAGAAGATTTTTTAAGTTTTTTATATAGAGATATAGGGAAAATAAGCCCCGCCCCCTGCCGGCCATGTTTTTTGACGAATCCAAATGGCTTGAACAATCTTGGTACAGGATCACCAAAGGAACACTTCTGCAAAATTATATTGAAATCAGTCCAGTGGTTTCTGACAAGAAGATTTTTAAAGTTTTCTATATAGATATACAGAGAAAATAAGCCCTGCCCCGTGGCGGTCATGTTTTTTTGACGAATCCAAATGGCTTCAACAATCTTGGTAGAGGGTCACCAAAGGAACATTTCTGCAAAATTATATGGAAAATGGCTGAGTGGTTTCTGACAAGAATATTTTTTAAGTTTTTAGTTAAAAAAATCTATTTTTAGCTCCTGTGACCTAGATATGCAATGGACCGGAACCACTTGAACAACTTTGAAAGAAGACCAACCAAGGATCAATCCTGTGAAGTTTGGTCAAATTCCAATCAGTGGTTTAGGAGGAGATTTGTTTAAAGATTGTGGATGGACGGACGGACAAACCGACGACGACGACGGACGGTGAGTGATCACAATAGCTCACCTTGATCCTTCGGCTTAGGTGAGCAAAATAAGGGATCCAGGTCAAGCACATCTATCTCACAGATCATCATCCCCCCCTTTGTTTGGCTTAATCTTCAAACACACATTGTGGGGCTAATGTAGATACGGGACCCAAGTCTAGCACATCTATCTCGCAGATCACCCCACCACACCCCACCCAGCCATCAGCATCAGCATACACCCATTGTGGGGCTGAACAATTTTGTGTTGAGGTTTTACGGCCCAGTCAACCCAATGGGGTCATGTCGAGCGCGGTCAGTTTACCTAACCGCACGTTTACTGGGCAGGCTTAGTCCTCTAAGTGGTTAACCAGTACTGTGCACATTGTTTTGACAGAAACTGACAACTGCCCTTCTTGAATCAGCGGAAGGGAGAGAATGACCGTAGAAAATATTTCATGATCAATCTCCACGAAAGAATGTTGCCGACCTCGGCGGGGGTTGAACCCGCGACCTCCTGGTCTCCAGTCGGACGGCGCATCCAACGTGGGGCTGAAAAAGATAAAAGGCCAAAGTCTAGAACATCTATCTCCCAGCTTGTTCCCGCCTTTTGCCATTAGCTTACATCTATTGTGGGGCTATAGAAGACCCAGATTTAGAACATCTACCTCCCACCTAATCCCTGTCTTTGGCATTAAGCCTACACTCATTGTGGGGTTAAAGAAGATGATACCCAGATCTAGAACATCTATCTTCTAGCTCATTCCTGTCTTTGACACCAATTGTTGGGCTAGAGAAGATAAGTGTCCCAGGCTACTTCCTAGCTCATTCCTGTCTTTGGCCTTAAATTGCACCTACTGCTGGGCTAAAGAAGATAATGGACCCAAATCTAGAACATCTACCTCCCAGCTCTATCCCGGCTTTCGCATTTCTTTGAGGGGAGATAAAGAAGATAAAGGGGCCGAGATCTAGAACTCATACCTCCAAGCTAATTCCCTTCTTTGGCATGAGCTTATGCCTATCTCTTAGCTCATTCCTGTCTTTGGCATTAGCTTACACCCACTGTTTGGCTAAGAAGATAAGAGACACTGATCAAGAACATCAACCTTCCAGCTCCTTCCTGTCTTTGGCATTAGCCTATACTCATTGTTATGTTAAAGAAGATAATAGACCCAGGTCAAGAACATCTACCTCCAAGCACTTTCCTCTCTTTGTCATAAGATAACACCCAAATGCAGACCTAAGTAACACCCAATGTGAAGCTAAAGAAAACAAGAGACAAGATTTAGAACATCTATCTCCCAGCTCATCCCCATCTTTGGCATTAAATTACACCCATTGTGGGGCTAAAGGAAATAAGAGACTCAGATCTAGAATACCTACCTACATTGTGGCAATAAAGAAAATAAGAGAACCAGAGCTAGAACATCTACCTCCAAGCTCATCCCCATCTTTGGCATTAGCTTACACCCATTGTTGGGCTAAAGAAAATAAGAGACCCAGATCTAGAACTATCTCCCAGCTCGTCCCAACCTTTGACATTAGCTTACATCCATTGTTGGGCTAAAGAAGATAAGAGACCCAGATCTAGAACACTTACCTCCCAGCTCATCCCTATCAATGTTTGGTATTAACTAAGATACTTCAATGTGGGACTAAAGAACATAAGACACCTGGATCTAGAACACCTACCTCCCAGCTCATCCCTGTCTTTGTTTTGTATTAACTTAAACATTTCACTGTGAGACTAAAGAAAATGAGACACCAGGATCTGGAATACCTACCTCCCAGCTCATCCCTATCATTGTTTGGTATTAACTGAGACACTTCAATGTGGGACTTAAGAACATAAGACACCTGGATCTAGAACACCCTCCTCCCAGCTCATCCCTGTCTTTGTTTGGTATTAACTTAGACATTTCATTGTGAGACTAAAGAACATAAGACACCTGAATCTAGAACACCTACCTCCCAGCTCATCCCTATGTTTGCTATGTATTAACTTACACTGTGAGACTAAAGGAAATAAGACAAGTGGATCTAGAACACCTACCTCCCAGCTCATCCCTATCTTTGTTTGGTTTTTACTTAAACACTTCACTGTGGGACTTACGAAAGTAAGACATCTGGATCTAGAACACTTACCTCCCGGCTCATCCCCATCTTTATTTGGTATTAACTTAGACTCTTCACTGTGAAACTAAAGAAAATAAGACACCTGAATCTAGAAAATCTACCACCCAGCTCATCCCCATCTTTGTTTGGTATTAACTTAGACACATTACTGTGGGACTAAAGAAAACTAGACCATGAAGTGAGCATATGCTCACTAATACTCCCTGCCATGGCTATCAGTATAGCCAGAACAACAAAGGGAAATAACTCAAAGGGACCTGGCCCCATGGCCCTTATTTTCTTTCCCACAATACAACTAGTCATACTTGTCATGTGTACAAAATTTCAAGTTTCTAAGTAAAGTAGTTCCTGAGATATCTTTGACACAAATAAATGCCATGGCCATCAGTATAGCCAGAACAAAGGGAAATAACTCTAATAGACCTTGCCCCATGGCCCTTATTTTCTTTTCCACAATACAAATAGTCATACTTGTCATGTGTACAAAATTTCAAGTTTCTAGGTAAAGTAGTTCCTGAGATATCTTTGACACAAATAAATGCCATGGCCATCAGTACAGCCAGAACAACGAAGGGAAATACCTCTAAGGGAAAGAGAACCAACCAACTTTCAAAAAAAGTAAGAGAAAAGTCCAGGGAGTGCCACAATCACAAACCGCAGCCCTTCCCAGACCCCAAGAGTACATGGCCATCAGTACAGCCAGAACAACGAAGGGAAATACCTCTAAGGGACCTGGCCCCATGGCCCTTATTTTCTTTCCAACAATACAACTAGTCATACTTGTCATGTGTACAAAATTTCAAGTTTCTAGGTAAAGTAGTCCCTGAGATATCTTTGATGCAAAATAAATGTTAACAGACAGACTGACTGACTGACTGACAGACAGACAGACACACACACAGAAAAGGCAAAAACTATATACCCCCATTGCATACTTAGTAGGGCTATAATAAAGACCCGGATTTAGAATACCTAGCTCCCAGCTCATCCCTATCTTTGTTTGGTATTACTTTAAACACTTCACTGTGGGACTAAAGAACATAAGACACCTGGATCTAGAATACCTACCTCCTAGCTCATACCTATCTTTGTTTGGTATTGACTTAAACACTTCACTGTGAGACTAAAGAAAATAAGACACCTGGATCTAGAACACCTACCTCCCAGCTCATCCCTATCTTTGTTTGCTATTAACTTAACTTCACTGTGGAACTTAGGAAAGTAAGACACCTAGATCTAGAACACCTACCTCCAAACTCATCCCTATCTTTGTTTGGTATTTACTTAGACACTTCACTGTGACACTAAAGAAAATAAGACACCTGGATCTAGAATACCTACCTCCCAGCTCATCCCTATCTTTGTTTGGTATTAACTTTGACACTTCACTGCTGGATTTAGGAAAGTAAAACACCTGGATCTAGAACACCTACCTCCCAGCTCATCCCTATCTTTGTTTGGCATTAGTTTTACACATCATTGTGGGAATAAAGCAGACAATAGATCCTGATCTAGAGCACCCAGCTCCTAGCTCACCTCCGCCTTTGTCTGGCATTGACAGTCATTGTGGGGTTACAGAAGATAAGAGACTCAGATCTAGAACATCAATCTCCCAAGATCTAGAACATCTTCCTCCAAGCTCATCCCCACCTTTGTTTGGCATATGGTTTAGGTACCTATTGTAAGGCTAGAGAAGATATGAGACTGGAGCTAGAGCATCTATCTCCCAGCTCATCCTTGTTTTTGTCTGGCATTATCCATTGCACCCATTGTGCAGCTAAAGAAGATATGAAACCTAGATGTAGAACACCAACCTACCAGTTTCTCCATGCCTTTCTTAAGCATTATATCTAGACACCCATTGTAGGGCTAGAGAAGATAAGAAATCATGATCTAGAATACCTACCTCCCAGCTCTTCCCCGTCTTTGCTTGGCATTAGCTTTAGAGACCCATTGTGAGGCTAGAGAGGACATATTTTTCTCTGCACTGTAATCTTTCACTTTGATTCTACCACCATCTATCACATATACCACATCATCAATAGTTATACTGAAAAATAAAAGAAACTAGAGCTGTTAGAGGATCTGACTATAGCCCACTGCAGCTCTATCAGAGGAGAAGTACATAAAGTGTTGAAATATTTTGAATTCATCCTTACCAGATTACACCATTGTAGAACATGGTAACATGGCATTGTAGAACCTATCAAGGGATTTTTATCCAAGAGTTATGGGCCCTTGGCCCTGATTCCAGAATACATGATACATCAACCCACTGTCCATGCATGTACCACTTTTTCAAAGCCCTCAGGTTATGTATAAGTTTCATCAAAGTAGGACCACAAACATAAAAGTTATTGAGCAAAATGCATTTTAATTTTTTGAAAACCTACCAAGGGATATAACTCCAAAAGTTATGGACCCTTGGCCCCTATTTCAGTAAACACGATACAGCCAGTCATTGTCCATGTGTATACGAACTTTCAGCTTTCTAGCTTTCATAGTTCCTGAAAAATCTGATATGAAAATTTTCAAGAATAGTAAAATTTGAAAACCTATGAAGAGACAGAACTCCAAGAGTTATGGGCCCTTGGCCACCATTCTGTCACTACACCTTCCTTACCTTAGAGACCAAGCGTGGTATAAGGGTCACTGAATTGGGATCGCAAATATAAAAGTTATTAAGCAAAATGCATTTTAAATATTGAAAACCTACCAAGGGACTAAGTCCAAGTTATGGGCCTTTGGCCACTATTCTGCGACTACACCTTACTTACCTTAGAGACCAAGTATAGTATAAGTTTCATTGAAGTAGGAGCATAAACATATAAATTATTAAGCAAAATGCATTTTAATTTTGCAGTCACAGAATCACGGAGTCACAGAATGACAGAAGGACATGGCAAATCCAGTACAGCCCCACTTTGAAAAAGTGGGGCTATAAAGATTGCAAAACATCACAGGAAGAAGGGGAGTTTGTGCTATATGCAGACAGTATAAGCTCCGATCAGATCCGCTGTCAGATCAGAGACTTTGCTGTCCGCATATAGCCTAAACTCCCCTTGGCTACTGTTGGATATAGACAAACCTGCCTTTCAGGCCACCTGTATTTAAAGGCTTGTATTTAAAGATCTGATTGTATCAGTTCTCTTATATATTTTCCATGTCCCAGAAAAGGAAAATGTGTGTATATTTAAATGTGTTAATGGCATCTGGCTATTATGCACTGTTTCCATGTATTCATCACAGTATTGTTCGTTATCAATGACTTTTGTCCTACTTGTAAATGTCATTCTTCGATCCAAAATGGATCATGGCTGGACCGTTTGTAAGCCAACTTTGCCGCCGCCATTCTCCAAGTAAAACTCACCGACAGTAAGATTTCCAGCTCAACTATATAGTTCTAACTTGTATCAAACTAGGAAAACTGGTTTTAGATTCTTTAGCACAGCTTTACATTTGTAATTTGTGGCTTTTCTTGCTCGAAATTGTTTTGAAAATTGCCATTCTTGTAACATTAGGATCCCTCAGCTTGTACTGTTAAACCGTTTCCTTGACCTTGATAGTCACCTGACAGGTGCTGGTTTCAGCGTCACTGCATTCTGTACTGTAGTGGTGCAAGAACTTATGGAGACCCATCCAATATGGGGCCGAGACTATGAATACCGTAACTGAGGTGCTGAATCTTTGTTGCATCCCGCAACGAACTGTCAACTGTTAGCGGAAACCTAAATATGCCTGGAAGCTTCCATACCCTTCTGAAAAATACCTCTAGCTTGAAGCTATAGCTAGTTTTTACTGGTCAGCATTATGCCATTTAGAAAACTTGAGCAACACAGTTCGAAAGTGGTTCATAACTGATATCCCCTCTTTTCGTCTTGGCGAATCTTACACCTTTCAAGGCTGAACATCTTTCTATTCTTTTAAAGGCAAAGTTGGCACAGGTTTTTATTCTTGAAATATTAAAGGATGATTTAAGTTGCTGTATATAATTTTTGCAAACTACTTAATCCCATAAATAATGCTTAATGGTAATTCTTGTTGATTGGTGTTTCCTTAAAGCTTGAAAGGTGCGCCCTTGAAGGTAGTAGTAAAATACAACAACAATCTATCTTGTTCTGCGCCTGTCAAAGGCGTATTATTGTGGCCAGTAGACTGTCAACTGGCAGCTTGTGGACTACAGTGTAGCTCCAATATATCGCGGTCCGTTATTTCGCAAAATCCAGTATATCGCGAATCGGCCATGGCTCCCAAATTTTCCATAAGACAAAAAATTTAAACGCATCAAATGTTTGTTTTATTAAACTTCAGAAAAAAAAATGCGTTTCGCCTCCGGTAATGGATTTTTCGTGCCTATCTCGACGCTAAGTCGCGTCAGGTATTATGACAAACAATCCATTCCCCAACTTAGTGTCAATCAGCACACACGTTGATTATAACTGGCAAACAATAAATTATACCCCAGTTATTGTCATAATCATTATTATCATTGAGTACATAGATCTACTCAATGCTCAATCAGTCAATGATGCCCACAAACTAATTTTGCTCAACAGGTAAAAACGGGCCACCTCCTTTTCAACACCAGCAAATTTTACAAGAAAGTAGTCTTACGATGTTTCTGTCCCACATACACATATCTTAGTCTGCTTATTTTACACTTCTGTAGCAATAAATATTTCAAAAGAAAACAACTGCGTCAAAAAAAAAAAAAAATAAATAACAATAATAACAATAAAACTAAAATAAAAAGAAACAACATTTTTTTTTTTTTTTTGCGCCCGCAACATAATAATGCGCAAAGGGAAGCAACTCAAATTATCATAGCTCAACTGAAGCAATTTTAGTAACTTCCCTTCACCGTTCTAGGGAACCAGAGTATCCAAAATGGCGTCCTAAATTGTCAACCCGATGATTTCTTGTTTTCAAACGTTGTTTATCAGCTGGTTTCGACTGAAATTACTTGTTAGACGTAGCACACCTTGTAAATTATGCCATTGAGCAATTCTAATCTAATTTTAATTAGAAAATATGGTGACAGCATGACTGAATGCCATTTATGTCTCAGCAAACTACCACAGCGACAAACCGAGTGGGAGTTATGCATGCCGTTATACATGCATGGTACATGTCTGGACTTATATCGCGCTCCGTTTATATCGTGATAACAGACTCTGGACCCCGAGGACCACGATATATATTGGAGCTTTACTGTATTATTAAATGAGCTGACCCAGTGTAATATCATCAAATGAGGTCTATTAAGATCTTAGTTTTATGCCTGTCTTTAAGAAATCTTTTCTAGCTTACATCAGCTTGATGTTAATGTCTTAAAGTCATTTAAAGGAGTTGCTTATGCCATACTATTGACGTAAACTAGTGGTGGATACTCTTACGTCTTTCTTGACATTATTCCAATTTAATTATAGGCTAGACTGTCGAGTAACTACCATTTTGTTTGTTTGTTGTTGTTGTTTTTCCTTACTTTATACTAAAAACTGACCGAACTAGGTGATTATTGAAAATCACAATACTTAGGAGTCCTTGTTGTACAACAACAACCACGAGGTTCCAAATTCATAACAAGAGGGCCCAGAGGGCCCTAATTCCCTCATCTGAGTGACATTATCTCTAGTATATTCTTAGACTACGATTTCTCTTCATAGGACCAGGGCAGCCATCTTGGAGTTCCGATCGGGACAATATAAGCTATTTTTGATCTACAAGTCATCCCAATGCTTCCTGAGTTTAAAATTACTGAATGTTTTCGGATGACAGGCTGGTGGTTGCTGGACAGAAGTATGATCGCATGGTGCCTTATTGTTGAATAGGCATGTGAATTAGATGAAGCTATGTAACCAAATATCAAAGCCCAGGGCCTTCTGGTTTCAGACAAAAAGATTTTTAATGGTTTTCCCTATATAAGTATATATAAAACAATATGGCAGCCATCTTGGATTTCCAATAGTGATTATTTTAGCTATTTTTGATCTACAAGTCACCCCGATGCTTCCTACCATATTTAAAGTCAATAAGCCTTCGATTCAGGAGAAAAAGCTAAAAATAGATTTTCAAGATGGCCGCCTTCTTAGATTTCCAATTGGAATGTTTTTTTAGCTATTTTTTAGCTCGCCTGTACGAAGTACAAGGAGAGCTATTGTAGTCACCCCGGTCTTCCGCGTTTGCGTTCCCGTTCCCGTCACACAGCGTTAAAGTTTTTCAAATGCTTATATCTCAACAGTCACTCCTCACAGAGGCATCAAATTTGGAACTTAGGTACCTTGGAGGGTCTTCTGAGATTCCAAGAGAATAAACCCCTGGGTTCATGCCCTTGGGTGGGGCTAGGGGTCAGAATCTAGGACACCTTTGTAATACTGTGTTAAAGTTTTTCAAATTCTTATATCTTGACTTTCACTCCTCATAGAGCATTCATATTTAGAATTTGGGTACCTGGAGGAGTCTTCTGAGATTCCAAAAGAACATACCCCTGGGTTCATACCTCAGGGTGGGCCTTGGAGTGGGCTAGGGGTCAAAATCTAGGACACATTTGTAAAATCTTATATGCCTACAGGTTATAGACACAACTGGTTATACATCAGCTAACTATGTGACATCGGTTTAAGTGTAAGAGAGTGAAGGTCATGGTGACCTACATTTTATGGTCCAGGTCACCTAGATTTCACGGTCCAGTGATTTTGCCTTATATCTTGAATACTATTTGTTGGATAAATGTCACACCTGGGATATTACTTCCATGTGACCCAATGAATGACCACTTACTATATCTAGGTCACTGTGACCTATATTTCATGGTTCAGTGATTTTGCCTTATATCTTGAATACTATTTGTTGGATAAATGTCACACCTGGGATATTAGTTCCTTGTGACCTGATTATTGACGTCAAAATATATCTCTGTTGGTGTGACCTATATTTCATGGTTCAGTGATTTTGCCTTATATCTTGAATACTATTTGTTGGATAAATGTCACACCTGGGATATTAGTTCCATGTGACCCAATGAATGACCACTTACTATATCTAGGTCATTGTGACCTATGTTTCATGCTTCAGTGATTTTGCCTTTTATTTTTATTACTATTTCATGGAGAATTGTCATACCTGGATTATTATATCTATGTGACAAAATGATTAACATACAAATACATCTAGGTCAGTGTGACCTATATTATATGGTTGAATGATTTCGCCATATAACTTGAAAATTATTTCATAGAAATATGTCATACCCATTTGACTTAATCATTCTAGGACACTGTGACCTATATTTCATGGTTCACTGATTTTCCCTTATAAAGGAAGACAGTGTGATGCAGAAATATCATACCTGGATTATAATTTCCATCTGACCCGAAGAATGTCCTCAATATAGTTCAGTTTGACCTATATTTCATGGTTCACTGATTTTTGTCCTTACCTTGAATACTATTTCATTGAGCAATACCATAAATCAAATATTAGTTCCATATGATCCTATGATTGACATCAAAATATATCTAGGTCAGTGTGACCTACATTTCATGATTCAGGGATTTTTGCCTTTTATCTTGAAATTATTTGATCAGCAATTCCATTTGTCAATCTACTTCCATGTGATCCCAAGGGTTGACTTAAAAATATGCCAGTGGTACATCTAACACAGAGATTTCCTTTAACATTTATAGAGGGAGAGACTCAAAACTTATTTAAGTCCTATTTATGTCCTCTCTCAAAATAGGAATAGAGGTTCTAAGCTTGCCCAGGAAAGGTGGTGCGAGTTGGACCGTCCATGCATATAAATCCTATTGGTTTAATTGGGCAGCAGGGCTTGAGATGTCATGTCATCTCAATGTCGGGTAAAAGTCCCACAAAATTGGAAGCAACGTCTCCCAAAATAACCTACAAAGTGTTGACAGGTAAGTTAAACCTCAAGTGAAAAAACAAACAAAATCAAAACTGAATGAGAACATTGCAAAACATTAACTGCTCCAAGGATAATTACTTTAAACGGAGCAAGAACTCATGATGGGTTTGTGTTTTATTATTATTATACATTTTGAATTTCTTAATGATAAAAATGTTACAATATAAAATGTACCCAGCAGGCGAGCTACGCTGTCCTACGACAGCTCTTGTTGATCTATTAGTCCCCACAATGCATCCTATCATGTTTGGAGTCAATTGGCTTTTGGGTTTAGGAGAAGCGAAAAATAGATTTTCAAGATGGCCACCATGACGGCCATCTTGGATTTCCGATTGGCACTATTTTTGATCTACAATCAGCCCGATGCTTCCTACCTAGTTTCAAGTCAATAAGCCTTTTGGTTCAGGAGAAGCGAAAAATAGATTTTTAAGATGGTCGCCATGGTGGCCATCTTGGATTTCCGATCAGCACAATTTAAGCTATTTTGATCTACAAGTCAAACCCAATGCTTCATACCAAGATTGGAGTCAATTGGCCTTTTGGTTCAGGAGAAGAAGCGAAAAATAAATTTTCAAGATGGCGGCCATCTTGGATTTCCGATCGGCATGATTTTAGCTAATTTTGATCTTCAAGTCACCCCAATGCTTCCTACCAAGTTTGGAGTCAACTGGCCTTTTGGTTCAGCAGAAGAAGCGAAAAATAGTTTCAAGATGGAGGCCATCTTGGATTTCCGATCAGAGCAATTTTAGCTATTTTTGATGTACAAGTCACCCTGATGCTTTTTACCAAGTATCAAGTCAATTGGCACTGGGATGTAGGAGGAGTAGGCTTTTAAAGCAATTGTTGATGCCGCACAATGGACAACTGACGACGGACGACGGCCTTTGACTGACCAAAATAACTCACCATGAGCACTTCGTGCTCAGATGAGCTAAAAACTGTAAAGAGACTGAGTTGTACAACAGTTCAATAAGAGTAACAGTAACCCATAACGTTTGAATATATTCATCTACGAATGTATTTTCATGCGGTATAACTTAATACGCCATTTGAAGTAATTGTTTCTGTTGTTCCAAACTGTGCTTGTAATGTTTCAAATATCAGTGATTCCAGTTAGACAGTTTACTATATAAAGTTCCACTGCATGGACTATTGTTAGGGGAAAGCAAATAAATTTAAGAACTTGAACCAAAGGCTGGCTATCTATTCTCTTCCCGGTAGTATAGAGTACGACCCAGGTCGAACTCACATATATATACTCAACAAAATAATTTAAGGGCCACCAGTTTTATTTTTCCTTTGATTATCACTAAAATGCGACCCTTAAATTTTAAAATTATTTCATGGGCAAAACTGGAAGTCTCAGCCCTATTTCAATCAGCTCAACATGTTCGCAACATGTTCAGCTACAAAAGTGTCAATGGCACCAGCAATGCCAGACCAAAAGATTCTAAGACAAGAGGCCCATGGGCCATGACTCGCTCACCTGAGTGACATAATCACTGCAGATATGCAGATGTTATGCAACATTTTTCCAATCCTATCATCGCAACCAATGAAAAGATCATCATTTGAGCAGTTCTTAGTTGAGAACTGAATCTTTGCATAAGCCATTGGAGAAGGGAGGTCTACCAAAATTGCTAAAATAAATGTCGTATATTGACATTTGACTTTTTTACGGCAAGGTCAAGTTTGCTTTCCTATGCATTTGTATGGGAAAAACCTTTAAAAATCTTCTTCTCCGAAACATATGGATGCCTTGTGGCTGAATCTTTACATATATCATCGTAAACAGGAGGGCTACCAAAGTTGCTAAAATGATGGTCGTAGATTGACATTTGGCCTTTTTTACGGTGAGGTCAGTTTTGCTTCCTTATGCATTTGTATGGGAAAAATATTCAGAATTTCAAACGACTTCTCCTCTGGAGCCTCTGGGCCAATTTTGCTCAAATTTCATATGAAGCCTCCTTAGGTTGGGGTAATGAAAGATTGCCTCCATGCCCATATTCTCAGTTCTGGAGAAGAGTTTTAAAGGTTTTTACCATATATGGGCAGGGCAGCTATCTTGGTCAAAGAACTGTGACCATTTTAGCAATCTTTCATTCCCCCAACCTAAGGAGGCTCCATATGAAATTGAGGTTTTACGGCCCAGTCAACCCAATGGGGACATGTCGAGCGCGATCAGTTTACCTAACCACATGTTTACTGGGCAGGCTTAGTCCTCTAAGCAATTAACCAGTATTGTGCACATTCTTTCACCAGAAACTGACAACTGCCCTTCTTGAATCAGCGGAAGGGAGAGAATGACCGTAGAAAATATTTCATGATCAATCTCCACGAAAGAATGTTGCCGACCTCGGCGGGGGTTGAACCCGCGACCTCCTTGTGTCCAGTCAGATGGCGCATCCAACTGAGCCACCGAGGCTGGCGTATCCCTAACTACCTACAGTGCCCTGCAAAGACTAAACAGACTGCACCTGCACATCCGTGTAAGCTGATCAACTTTCACTGTCTGCCTGAAGACACTTTGTATCTATTGCTACTTACAGTGCCCTGCAAAGACTTTGATCAGACTGCATCTGCACATCCGTGTAAGCTGATCAAGGTTTACTGCCTGCCTAAAGACACTTTGTATCCTTGGCTACCTACAGTGCCCTGCAAAGACTTTGATCAGACTGCATCTGCACATCCTTGTAAGCTGATCAACGTTCACTGTCTGCCTGAAGACACTCTGTATCCCTTGCTGCCAACAGAGCCCAGCAAAGACTTATCAGACTGCACCTGCACATCAGTGTAAGCTGATCAACTTTCACTGTCTGCCTGAAGACACTTTGTATCCCTTGCTACCAACAGTGCCCTGCAAAGGCTGATCAGACTGCACCTGCAAATCCGTGTAAGCTGATCAAGGTTCATTGTCTGCCTGAAGATACTTTGTATCCTTGGCTACTTACAGTGCCCTGCAAAGACTGATCAGACTGTACCTGCACATCCGTGTAAGCTGATCAAGGTTTACTGCCTGCCTAAAGACACTTTGTATCCTTGGCTACCTACAGTGCCCTGCAAAGACTCTGATCAGACTGTACCTGCACATCCTTGTAAGCTGATCAAGGTTCACTGTCTGCCTGAAGATACTTTGTTTCCCCTGGCTACCTACAGTGCCCTGTAAAGACTGATCAGACTGCACCTCCCTGCAAATCCCTGTAAGCTGATCAACATTCACTGTCTGCCTGAAGACACTTTGTATCCTTGGCTACCTACAGTGCCCTGTAAAGACTCTGATCAGACTGCACCTGAACACTTTGGAAGCTAATCAACCTTCACAGTCTGCCTGAAGACACTTTGTACCCCTGGCTACCTACAGTGCCCTGCAAAGACTGATTAGGTTGCACCTGCACATCCGTGTAAGCTGATCAAGGTTCACGGTCTGCCTGAAGATACTTTGTATCCTTGGCTACCTACAGTGCCCTTCAAAGACTCTGATCAGACTGCATCTGCACATTAGTGTAAGCTGATCAACATTCACTGTCTGCCTAAGGACACTTTGTATCCTTGGCTACCTACAGTGCCCTGTAAAGACCCAATCAGACTGCACCTGCACATCTGTGTAAGCTGATCAACTGTCTGCCTGAAGATACTTTGTATCCCTGGCTACCTACAGTGCCCTGCAAAGACTCTGATAAGACTTCATCTGCAAATCTGTATAAGCTGATCAAGGTTCACTGTTTGCCTGAAGATACTTTGCATCCCTGGCTATAAACAGGACCCTGCAAAGACTGACCAGACTGTACCTGCACATCCGTGTAATATGATCAAGGTTCACTGTCTGCCAGAAGACACTTTGTATCCCTGGCTACCTACCGTGCCTTGCAAAGACTGATCAGACAGCACCTGCACATCTGTGTAAGCTGATCAACATTCATTGTCTGCCTGAAGAAACCTTGTATCCCTGGCCACCTACAGGGCCCTGCAAAGACTGATCAGACTGTACCTACACATCCATACAAGCTGATCAACATTCACTGTCTGCCTGAAGATCATTTGTATCCCTGGCTACCTACAGTGTTCTGCAAAGTCTCTGATCAGACTATACCTGCATATTGGGTAAGCTGATCAATGTTCACTGTCTGCATGAAGACACTTTGTATCCCTTGCTACCTACAGTGCCCTGCTCAAACTGATCAGGTTGTACCTGCACATCTGTGTAAGCTGATGAATGTTAACATTCTGCCTGAAGACACTTTTTATCCTTGGCTACCTACAGTGCCCTGCAAAGACTGATCAGTCTGCACCTGCACATCTGTGTAAGCTGATCAAGGTTCACCTTCTGCCTTAAAATACTGTGTATCCCTGGCTACCAACAGTGCCCTGCAAAGACTGATCAGGTTGCATTTGCACATCCTTGTAAGCTGATCAACGTTCACTGTCTGCCTGAAGACACTTTGTATCCCTGGCTACCTACAGTGCCCTGCAAAGACTGATCAGACTGCACCTGAAAATCCGTGTAAGCTGATCAACTTTCACTGTCTGCCTGAAGACACTTTGTATCCCTTGCTACCTACAGTACCCTGCAAAGACTGATCAGACTGCACCTGCAAATCTGTGTAAGCTGATCAAGGTTCACCGTCTGCCTGAAGACACTTTGTATCCTTGGCTACCTACAGTGCCCTGCAAAGACTAATCAGGTTGCATCTGCACATCCATGTAAGCTGATCAACATTCACTGTCTGCCTGAAGACACTTTCTATCCCTTGCTACCTACAGTGCTCTGCAAAGACTGATCAGGTTGCACCTGCATATCCTTGTAAGCTGATCAACAGACACTGTCTGCCTGAACATACTTTGTATCCTTGGCTACCTACAGTGCCCTGCAATGACTGATCAGACTGCACCTGCATATTCATGTAAGCTGATTATGGTTCACTGTCTGCCTGAAGAACTTTGTATCCCTGGCTACCTACAGTGCCCTGCAAAGACTTATCCGACTGCACCTGCACATCCCTGTAAGCTGATCAACAGTCACTGTCTGCCTGAAGACTCTTTGTATCCTTGGCTACCTACAGTGCCCTGCAAAGACTCTGATTGGACTGCACCTGCACATCTGCGTAAGCTGATCAAGGTTCACTGTCTGCCTGAAGACACTTTGTATCCTTGGCTACTTTCAGTGCCCTGCAAAGACTGATCAAACTGCACCTGAACATCCATGTAGCTGATCAACGTTAACTGTCTGCCTGAAGATACTTTATATCCCTGGCTACCTACAGTGCCCTGCAAAGACTGATCAGACTTCACCTGCACGTTCTTGTAAGCTGATCAAGGTTCACTGTCTGCCTGAAGACACTTTGTATCCCTGGCTACCTATAGCGCCCTTCAAAGACTCTGATCAGACTGCACCTGCACATCCTTGTAAGCTGATCAACGTTCCCTGTTTGCCTGAGGACACTTTGTATTCTTGGCTACCTTCAGTGCCCTGCAAAGACTCTGATCAGACTACACCTCCACATCTGTGTAAGCTGATAAACGTTCACTTTTTCCCTGAAGATATTTTTTATCCGACTGCACCTGCACATCCCTGTAAGCTGATCAACAGTCACTGTCTGCCTGAACATACTTTATATCCTTGGCTACCTACAGTGCCCTGCAAAGACTGATCAGATTGCACCTGCACATACGTATAAGCTGAACAACATTCACTGTCTGAAGAAGACACTTTGTATCCCTGGCTACCTACAGTGCCCTGCAAAGACTGATCAGGTTGCACCTGCATATCCTTGTAAGCTGATCAACATTCACTGTCTGCCTGAAGACACTTTGTATCCTTGGCTACCTACAGTGCCCTGCAAAGACTGATAAGGTTGCACCTGCACATCCTTGTAAGCTGATCAACATTCATTGTCTGCCTGAAGACACTTTGTATTCTTGGCTGCCTACAGTGCCCTGCAAAGACTGATCTGACTGCACCTGCATATTCATGTAAGCTGATCATGGTTCACTGTCTGCCTGAAGACACTTTGTATCCCTGACTACCTACAGTGCCCTGCAAAGACTCTGATCAGACCGCACCTACACATCCATGTAAAGTGATCAAGGATCACTGTCTGCCTGAGGACACTTTGTTTCCTTGGCTATCTACAATGCCCTGCAAAGACTCTGATCAGAGTTCACTTACACATCCGTGTAAGCTAATCATTTGTGTTGAGGTTTTACAGCTCAGTCAACCCAACTGGGTCATGTCGAGCGTGGTCAGTTTACCTAACCACACGTTTACTGGGCAGGCTTAGTCCTCTAAGCGGTTGACCAATACTGTGCACATTCTTTCGCCAGAAACTGACAACTGCCCTTCTTGAATCAGGGGAAGGGAAAGAATGACAGTAGAAAATATTTCATGATCAATCTCCACGAAAGAATGTTGCCAACCTCGGCGGGGTTGAACCGGCAACCTGCTGGTCTCCAGTCGGACGGCGCATCCAACTGAGCCACAGAGGCCGGCAAAGTAAGCTGATCAAGGTTCACTGTCTGCCTGAAGAAACTTTGTATCTCGGGCTACCTACAGTGCCCTGCAAAGACTCATCATAAGACTGCACCTGCACATCCGTGTAAGCTGATCAAGGTTTACTGCCTGCCTAAAGACACTTTGTATACTTGGCAACCAACAGTGCCCTGCAAAGACTCTGATCAGACTGCACCTGCACATCCGTGTAAGCTGATCAAGGTTTACTGCCTGCCTAAAGACACTTTGTATCCTTGGCAACCTACAGTGCCCTGCAATGTCTCTGATCAGATTTTACAGATGTGCAAGCTGATCTGCGTTTTCACAGCACACACATACGATCTTGAAGGAAATGCTGTTCCTCCACTAAAATACAAAAGAAATGCCACAATCACAAATACAGACTTCCCAAGGCAAGAAAAGAAGGAAAGATGATGAACAAACTATAACAAAATAAATGCCACATGTATGAACTACCAGTTTTCAATATTCAGCAAGGAAAATATGGGAAACGGACACACTTTCAAGGGAGGACACTACCTCAGTTCAGAAAAGGTGTCTCAATGGAAGCAAATTTTTTCCTTTTAGACTAAATACCTTTCTCAGAAATGCCTTCATGTCTAGAGTAGCAAAGAGGAATGCTGCTTTCTGTACAACACGGCTCCTGTTTCTTTAAAGAAACCAGCCAAAGCAGCACTGACTATTCAAAACAACTGACAGACTAAATAGAATTCAGAAATATAAAATACAAAAAAAAATAAGAAAAGAAATCTGCACACATAATGTCTAATTTAAAACACTTCCTGCCACTCAATTTTGGACAGTAAAATTTTATTCTGGAAACATATTTGCATCTGCTTCCAGATGAGATAATAAACTAACCCTTAAAGCACCAAGCATAAATGTAGCAGGTTTTTTTCATTCTTTTCCAAGGGTTGTCTACTATTTAATGTCCTTAAAATATGTGTTGTCTGCTATTTAATGTCCTTAAAAAAAAAAAAAAAAAAAAAAAAAAAAATCAAAATGTTGTCTGCTGCAGTTGACTATTATTTTAACCCATTACAGACTGAATGAACTCCCCCACACTATATACTGAAAGATTCTAATTTCAATTTTAGGTATGTCAGGCTATGTGACTTAGATATTCCTAGAGAAAAATGATTGAACTATTTGCAAACAGTGGAGACCCTGATCAGATGCCACTTTCTGCGGCATCTGATCTGGGTCTGCACTGTTAGCAAATTACCCTTTTAGAGGTCTCCAGACTACAATGGGTTGAGGGTTACTTACCTGGTCTCTGCTATATTTGTAGCTATCACAATTTTTCTAACTCCAGGAGGAGGTCTCTCAAACACTTCCTTTTGATTCAGGGTAGGCATAAGCGAATGGAGGGGAATTATCCGGAACTTATCTATTTAAAGAAAAATATCAAACTATTCAATGCCTGTTTTTCAAATAGTACTATGGTGATTTTCTTTATCACTCTCCTGGCAAATTTAACAAATGCCAAATTTATGGTATCCCCCCCCCCCCCCCCCCCCCCCCCCCCCCACACACACACACACACACACACACACACACCTCCAGAAAATAGGATCTGACATTCCACCCAAATTATCTATGAAATTTGCATGAATTGTCAAATAAAATCTATAAAGGTTTCCGTTAGAAATGAAGACCATTAGATAGAATGAAAAATCAGAACAAGAGGGCCATGATGGCCCTGTAATGCTCACCAGAGCATCATAGCTCTTTGAGAACCTGATCTAGAACTGATCAAGGCAAACATTCTAATCAAAATTTAAAATGATTATATTAACAAGTAAGACAATGTAGCATGTCTAATGGACTGTGAAATAAAGGTTAAGGTCAAATATGATGATTGCTTCAAAAATGTGACCACTAGAGTGTTAACAAAATTTTCTGCTGATTTGGCCTGGTGACCTAGTTTTTGACCCCAAGTGACCCAGTTTTGAAACTGACCTAGAACTCATCAAGACAAACATTTTGAGCAAGATTCATGATGATTGCTTCAAAAATGTCATCCCTAGAGTGTTAACAAGGTTTTCTGCTGATTTGGCCCGGTGACCTAGTTTTTGATCCCAAGTGTTCCAGTTTCAAACTTGATCTAGAAATCATCAAGACAAACATGTTGAGTAAGATTCATGATGATTGCTTGAAAAATGTGATCACTAGAGTGTTAACAAGGTTTTCCGCTGATTTGGCCAGGTGACCTAGTTTTTGACCCCAGATGACCCAGTTTCGAACTTGGCCTAGAAATCATCAAGACAAACATTTTGAGCAATATTCATTTATTTATTTATTTATTTAAACAATGTTTAAAGAGGATGACACAATTAGCTATAAATAACTATTCTACCTTGCGGTCTTCTAACTAAAATTTATATACATGTACATATATACAACAAGACTTAACTAACAGCTAAGAAATTCATAGGATAAAAGTAGCTTGTAGCGAAGTGAATGCTTATATAAAGTTTTTGTCAAATAAAAAGTGCTAATAGTTATGTGCAAGTGATTTAAAACCAAATATGGCACTTAATTACATCAAAGACAAATCTGTATGTTATCACAGTTTTTGTAAGTGCTTTAAGATTTGAAGAGCGCATAAAACCAATATCTAAAACAATTATGCTAGGTCATAAAAGCTCTCAATTCAGTTACAATAACGGTTTCAGCGTTAATTTTACACATGGTATATCATTTAAAATCATATTTAAAGACATTTTATAAGGGTTAAAATGTTGCATTAAGAGACTGCTTTAAGGTAGAGAGTGACACCGATGTTTTTAATGTTTGAGGTAGAGCGTTCCATAGTCTTGGTGCGGAACACAAAAAAGAGCCATCAAAAAGTGCTGTCCGTGCTTTCGGCACATAAAGTGAGCCATTTTCTGATGACCTGAGGTTAAGAGTGTGTACCTCGGATACTGGTTTTAGAAGTTGTGTTATATATTCAGGAGATAAATTATTTATTGCTCTGTATGTCAAGACAGCCTTATTATATTTAAGTCTGTCCAGAATTGACAGCCATCCCAGCTGACTGAACATATCTACTGATGGGGTATCGTAATCTGCTCGCAGGATGATTCAAGCTGCGTGTTTTTGCAATTTGGATATGTGTTCAATATTAGTTGCAGAGGCTGACCCCCAGGTAACAGAGCCATAATCAATATAAGGAAGAATATACCCCTGACAGTAAACTTTTTGAATATGTGTCGGTACATACGTTGCTAACTGGCATAATAGATATTTTAGATGAGATAAGGGAGCATAAGTGGTCTATATGGGCAGACCAATAAAGGTGTTCATCGATATAAACACCAAGGAGTTTCTGTTTACTAACAGATTGAATGTTGACATCATCGGCAATAATATTTAGAGGTCGAGAGTCGTTCACGCGCTTTCTAGCGCCAACTAGCATGCAAGTTGTTTTGGTCATGTGAACATTCATTTTGTTTATCTTTCCCCATGTTTTTGTGTTACCAAATTCTCCTTGCAGATCTTCTTCAATAGCACCTATGTCATTACCATGCATGTGAATCGTCATGTCATCTGCATACAAATCAGAGGAGCACTTTTTGATTTGAAGCAGAAGATCATTGATAAAAATGAGAAATAAGGTCGGCCCAATATTGAGCCCTGATTGATTGTGTTGGGGGTTAATGACACGTCAACCCTTGTGGGTCATTTTGTGTCGTCTCCCAGAGAAAGGGAGAAAAGTGATAGAAGAGATAGTAGAAGAGATTAAAGAGAGGGACAGGGAAGAAAGGAACAGGAATGAAAGTGAAGAAACAGAATAAATAAAAATATTCCCCATCTACCCTTACCTGCTAAAAGGATAGCAGGCCTTGCCCAACTGTAAGCCAATATCAGTTGGACGCCCCGGTGATGTAAGATACACGACACCTTCGCACCACCCTGAGGCACACCAGATTGTACAGTGGTGAAATCCGTCAACCCTTTATCACTCTTGATTACTTGTTGTTAAGAACATAAATATGATTTGAACCACTGTATGGCAGAGGGGTTAAGTTTGTATAATGGAAGTTTATTCAGCAAGATGGAGTGATCAACTAGATAGCCTTCCGAAAAAGCAATAAAATAGGGCTCCAACCAAGTCACCCTTATCAATACATTTCATCCAGTCATTAATGAGTTTGACTAAAGCTGTTTGGCAACTATGTTTTGGCCTGAACCTGGATTGATTGTCATGTATAAGTTTATATTTGTTCAAATATGCCATAAGATGTTTGTTCACGTGCTTTTCGAAAATTTTAGATACAGTGGACAGGATAGAAATTGGCCTATAGTTCGAGGGGTCGGACTTTTCACCACCTTTGTAAATTGGAAGTACCTTTGCCAATTTCATTTGAGAAGGAAACTGGCCGGTCGCAATGCTTTTATTGATAAGCATCGCAATCGATGGTGATAATGATTGAGCAGCAAGTTTGATGATCCTTGGCCCTATGCCGTCAAGCCTGGTCAATTTTGAAGCCTCTAAGGTATTAATATGTAATAAAACTTGTTCCAGGGTAATAAATGGAATTGTAAATTGTGTGTTTGTAGGCACTTTGCTATCAACAAATCGCTGATTTCATTGGTGTCAAAGTCTAATGAACTTCCGGATGATGTCTTTTCATTCAAGAGCTTGGCAACTGAAGCAAAGTATTTATTCAGTTTGCTCACAACAGCTTCAGACTCCGTAATGGTTTCATTTCCGATTATAAGTTTTTCAGGCGAATTACTGGAGGCAGTCTTGCCACCATTATTCACGTCTCCCAGGTGGTTTCATAAGGATTTGGTATCTTTTGAATTTGTTATGCTATTAGAAAAATATTTACATTTTGCTTGTCGTATGAGTTGTTTTGTTTTATTGCTTAAAAAATGATGATTGCTTAAAAAATGTGACCGCTGGAGTAAACAAAGTTTTCCGCTGATTTGGCCCGGTGACCTATTTTTTGACCCCAAGTGACCCAGTTTCAAACTTGACCTAGAACTCATCAAGACAAAACATTTTAAGCAAGATTCATAATGACTGCTTCAAAAATGTAACCGCTAAAGTGTTAACAAGGTTTTAGCTGATTTGGCCAGGTGACCTACTTTTTGATCCCGTGACCCAGTTTTGAACTTGACCTAAAAATCATCAAGACAAACATTTTGAGCAAGATTCATGATGATTGCTTCAAAAATGTTACTGCTAGAGTGATAACAAGGTTTTTGGCAAATTTGGCCAGGTGACCTAGTTTTTGATCCCAAGTGACCCAGTTTCAAACTTCACCTAGAAATCATCAAGACAAACATGGCCTTTCAGTTCAGGAGAAGAAGCAAAAAATAGATTTTCAAGATGGCTGTCATGGCGGCCACCTTGGATTTCCGACTGGACCGATTTTAGCTATTTTTGATCTATAGGTCACCCTGATGCTTCCTACTACGTTTGGAGTCAATTGGCTTTTGGGTTAAGGAGATGAAGCAAAAAATAGATTTTCAAGATGGCTGCCATGGCGGCCACCTTGGATTTCCGATCGGCACAATTTTAGCTATTTCTGATCTACAAGTCACCCCGATGCTTTCTAGCAAGTTTTGGAGTCAATTGGCCTTTCGGTTCAGGAGAAGAAGCGAAAAATAGATTTTCAAGCTGGCAGCCATAGTGGCCATTTTAGATTTCTGATCGGAACGATTTTAGCTATTTTTTATCTACAAGTCAACCCGATGCTTCCTACCAAGTTTCGAGTGAACTGGCAATTAGGTTTAGGAGAAGCGAAAAACAGTTTTTTTTAGATTTTCAAGATGGCGGCCATCTTGGATTTCTGATCGGAATGATTTTAGCTATTTTTGATCTACAAATCACCCCGATGCTTCCTAGTAAATTTGGAGTCAATTGGCCTTTCGGTTCAGGAGAAGAAGCAAAAAATAGATTTTCAAGATGGCGGCCATCTTAGATTTCCGATCGGCACAATTTTAGCTATTTTTGATCTACAAGTTTCTGATGCTTCCTAGCAAGTTTGGGGTCAAATGGCCTTTCACTTCAGGAGAAGAAGCAAAAAATAGATTTTCAAGATGGCGGCCATGGCGGCCATCTTGGATTTCCGATCTGCATGATTTTAGCTATTTTTTTGGATCTACAAGTCACCTTGATGCTTCCTACCAAGTATCAAGTCAGTTGGCCCAGGGGTGTAGGAGAAGTGGGCTTTTAAAGCAATTGTTGACGCCGCACGACGGACGACACACGATGGACGATGCACGACGGACGACAGACATTGACTGATCACAATTGCTCAACATTAGCACTTAGTGCTCAGGTGAGCTAAAAAGTAAGGATAAAGTAGGGCTCGAGATTTTGAAAATGTAGGACAAACCTGGGAATTTCAAGCATGAAAATAGAGAGAGTAGGGATGTTCTGAGTGTTTTCAGATTTAAAAAAAAAGATATAATAGGCAAACAAAGTTTTCACTAAACAATAACATGGAAAGGAAACACCAAAATAAACGTTCCAAAAAAGAAGTTACAACTGTAGTAGAAATATTTTATGAACTTTTGCAACGTGGCTGCTCAGATGATGTTGATCTTGACCCAGATATTCAAAGCATCATTAGCTTAATGAACTTGTTAAGGGCTATTCTGTAATCTGAACTAATTCTCGAGAACATTCGAACAATGTTTTTACTGTCAATCTGGGCAACTGGGCCAATGTACATGAATTTTGAGGAAAAACATTCTTTGAATGTTCTCGAGAATCAGACCAGATTGCAGAATAGTACTTACACCACCAGAAAGGGTTTGATTTTTCCGCCCATTCTGCGCTTTATTTGAACAAATTCCATTAGGTATAAATAGCAATATTCTAAAAATCCTGCCTGATGCTGAGCTAAAATTAGTAACAAACTCTGTGCACCTAGTCATTTGGTCACATGGATTCCCCACACTGTCAGAGTCACTTCCTTAGCTGAGACGTGAAATTATCAACTGAATGCCCGAGGCTCAATGCCAACAACAATTAAAGTCGAATAGTGGTCACTCTGCCAATTAACCAATTAAGTGCACAGATCTATGCTGGTAGTTTCTTTTGATCATAAACATTGTTTATTTAAAACAAATTGTTGATAAGTTGGAAGAAAAAAAGAAAAAATAAAAGAATAAGGATAAATATATGGTAAGAAAAAAAAACAAGAGGCCCATGAGCCACAATGCTCACCTGAGTCAACTGCTGTAAGTTAATCAGGTCATTTACTCATCATTCCCTATTAGCCTGTCAGGTTTCAAGACAAAGGCTTAAACAGTTTTTGAGATATCTTGCTGACAAGGTTAAAGGGGGCCCGGAGATCCATGTCACTAAATGCAGCTTGTCATAAGGAACAACAATATATATGGTTTATGGGTGGGGATCTGAACAGTTTCCGAGATATAACACATTTTATGAAATGAAGGCGGGGGGGGGGGGGGGGGGGGAATCCATGTCACTAAATGCAGCTTGGCATAAGGAACAACAATATATTTGGTTTATGGGTGGGGATCTGAACAGTTTCCGAGATATAACACATTTTATGAAATGAAGGGGGTGGGGCATACCCCCGGGGGACCCTTTTGGGATCCATGGTCCATGTCACTTAATGCGCCTCATCATAAGGAACAAGAATATATATGGTTTATAGGTGGGGAAAAAGGTTATAGGTGGGGAAAGGTTTCCAAGATATTAAGCATTTTGTGAAATGAAGGGGATGGGGCATGCATCCGGGGGACACCCAGGGGTCCCAAGATCCATGTCACTAAATGCGCCTTATCTTAAGGAACAAGAATATATATGGTTTATGGGTGGGGATCTGAATGGTTTCCGAGATATAACACATTTTATGAAACGAAGGCGGTAGGGCCTGCCCCCAGGGGACCCCCTTGGGATCCATGGTCCATGTCACTAAATGTGCCTCATCATAAGGAACAAGAATATATATGGTTGATGGGTGGGGATCTGAATGGTTTCCAAGATATTATGCATTTTATGAAAAGAGCGGGTGGGGCATGGCCCCAAGGGACCCAGGGATCCATGTCACTAAATGCAGCTTATCATAAGGAACAACAATATATATGGTTTATGGGTGGGGATCTGAACAGTTTCCAAGATATAACACATTTTATGAAATGAAGGGGGTGGGGCATGCACCCGGTGGTCCCCTTTGGGATCCATGGTCCATGTCATTTTATGCGCCTCATCATTAGGAACAAGAATATATATGATTTATGGGTGGGGATCTGAACGGTTTCCGAGATATTAAGCATTTTGTGAAAAGCGGGTGGGGCATGCCCGCCGGGGGAAACCCAGGGGTCCCAAGATCCATGTCACTAAATGCGCCTTATCTTAAGGAACAAGAATATATGGTTTATGGGTGGGGATCTGAACGGTTTCCGAGATATTAAGCATTTTGTGAAAAGCGGGTGGGGCATGCCCGCCGGGGGGAAACCCAGGGGTCCCAAGATCCATGTCACTAAATGCGCCTTATCTTAAGGAACAAGAATATATGGTTTATGGGTGGGGATCTGAAAGGTTTCCAAGGTATAACACATTTTATGAAATGAAGCGGGTAGGGCATGCCCCCGGGGGACCCCTTTGGGATCCATTGTCCATGTCATTGAATGCGCCTCGTCATAAGGAACTAGAATATATATGCTTTATAGGTGGGGATCTGAATGGGGTCCAAGATATTATGCATTTTATGAACTGAAGGGGGTGGGGCATGCATCCGGGGGAACCCCTGGGGTCCCAAGATCCATGTCACGTAATGTGCCTTATCATTAGGAACGAGAATATATATGGTTTAGGGAGGGTATTCTGAACCCTTAGTAAGTTATTATGCATTTTCACATTTTCACATACAAATGCCTACGTAACCAAATTTGACCTAGGCCTAAAATAGGACAAGCTCACCCCAGGGTCACCATTTATGCAATTTATGACTGGCCCACATCCCTGATGCTACATACTAAGTTTCATGCAAATCGGCCCAGCCGGAGAAGAAGATTTCTGAAGGGTTTTTACCATATATGGGCATGGCGGCCATCTTTTTGTCATGTGACCTGGACCCCATATGCAACTTTCGTTCCCCATTCCCATGGAGGCTCCACATGAAATTTGACTTCAATCAGCCCAGTGGTTCCAGAAAATGAAGTTTTTTAAAAGTAAAACATATTTTAACGAGTAATACTTAACCTATAGATAATGTGCTATTCTATTCTGTTTTCACACCTTCCACAGAAAAAACGACCTTTCAGTCGTTAATTAAAGTCTTAAACCAGAAGGTCCCTTAGGCAGTTACCTGTGTGACGTAACTCTTCCCGCTCAATTGACCACGTGTCAGTTTCTTTTATGTGTAAAACAATAGACACAATTAGGAGAGATAAGCGAGGGTGGGCGGAGGGAGATAATTGATTATCTATAGGTTAAGTATTACTTGTTAAAATATGTTTTACTTTTAAAAAACTTCGTTTTAACTTCATAATACATTAACCTATAGAGAATGTGCTAGAATTTGCAGAATAGGAGGGAGGTGCTCTCCTAATTCTAACACCAATAATATCTCACCACTTCTGGTTAAGACTCAGGAAACTCAAAGGAATCAGATACATTCTAATTCTATATTTAATAGAAAGAATGATCTAGATTCACAAAATAGCATACCTTTAAGGTGTTATGATCTAACAACCTTATATATATTAGTAGACTCTAGAGGAAGCCAGTTCTTAAGTCTCAGAGACCTAACATTGGCCCCCCCCCCTCTTTTTTTCTTTTTGGGAAACAACAAATGGCTTCAAAAAGAAAAGGGAGTCATTGAGACATAACATAAATATTCCATCGCAAAGTAAGCTAGGAATATAGAAATATTTTGAAAACAAAATTTGTAAAACAAAAAGCCAAGACCATACACTGTAAGTAGTCTATGTAGGATCTTGAATAAATAAGGAAAAGTCTACTCGGTGGAGTTTCCTATAGATAACTGACATATATAGATATTTTGGATAAAATTCTAGATATGTGAAGCTATGTAATTGTAATAGTCTAAGCTATTAGAATTATAAACTAATTAAATTCTGTTAATTGGAGCGACAGGACAGTTTCCGATGAACAGACACAGACTTAAAATAACCATAATGTGTAATTATTTCCCTTGATCAAATTAAAGAAGGGGAGATAATAAAAGTAGATGGAGTTAACTTAACTATAACTAAGTTATCCATCAGAAGAAAAAAGGTATAGACAAACATAATGGTTAAAACTATTGCTAGACTAATTGTATTACGAATTTTTAGTCAAGCAATAAAATAATACAGAGTTTGCATATAACTGCTGGGAAGAAAAAACAACCTAAACCATTGATAATTAGTTTTGTCATAGACATATAAAAGCGTTTGATGTCCTGACAAAAAAATAAAGAATAAACTGTCAACATCATAACTAAAGAGTTTGACAGAGAATAAGAGAGATAAGAATAAGGTTGATCGCAGCAAACTGTATGACGGTCATAGTTTGGCTAAATCTTACCGTATTGATAAGATTAAGCAATAATAAATAAGCTGGATAGAATCTTTCTATACCAGAAGATTGCCATGAAAAGTACTCCTGAGTAAATAATCATGGAAATCAAGAAATGTTAAAAATCCACTTTGATACAAATCAAAATGTTCATAAAAAGAGAAGGACTCAGAGAAAAAGTAATAGTGTGATAATCTCTGAAGAAAGATTATACAATAATACTGATTATTAATCTCAAAAAACACTTAATTTAAAAGTTAAGAGATAGTATTACTATTCTATACGCATATTTAAGAATAGTAAGAAATATATTAATACTAAATAAAAATTATACTACTGAACAAAATTCCCGCTATAAATCATAGGTTAAGCGTAACTATTATTTAAGCAAGGAATTATTAAACATATAACTCTCTATAAAATTACTGCCCGGAAATTTTATAGATAAACACTCAATCAATTTTTTTAGAATTGAATATTAATAGAATAAAATCTATGTCTGCATAATTGGTAATTCCTGAAATATCAAATTACGTACTCGCAAATGAGTTCAGGAAGAAAATACATATATATACTCTCGAGATCTATGTGTAAACCATAGAGAGTAATAATATTATTACCGCGATCCCTGACGGAAGGGTAAAAACATGTATATGAAAGAGATAATAATTAATTTAACGTCATATAGGTTTAAGATAAAATGTGTTTAATCTTTAACCAATATGCAGCAACAGTGACTCGATATTCTGTATTCGTACGTAGAAAAGGAGTACTTAGTCATTAGAATTTTGAATGATTGAAATAGAGATAATGGGATCTAAAAGGATGTATCTCCATGAACTGAATCGAAGGATAATATCCATTCTAAAAAACTAGGGCTTGTTTTAGGCTTAGTTTAACAAGCGTAGAATTGAATTATTTCCAAGTATTCATGAAGTCGTTATGCTCTGAATACTGAGAAAAATGTTAAAATATTGTTTAGGAAATAAAAAAAGTGACTGTTCCACAATGTTAGCTAGATTTAAACCTGGAACGTAGCGAGAAGGTCAATCTAATTTAAAAGTAAGATAAGAAAGATAAATAATGAAGATAGATATATAAATATCGGAATAATATATTATCTCCAACAATTATCAAATAATCTGAATGTTTAAAAGCATAAATACTACTCGAAAGTTTATTTACCGAATGTATAATCGGAGAAAACTTTCAGTATGTTCAAAAAACGTATCACAAAAGTAAGATCTGACCAGGAACGTAGGTTGCAGCACTTACTAAGTTGTGAAGTTAATATAAACATATTTTATATTATAAATTGAAGCAGTGCATTTCAAAATCATCGACATCTTGAAATGACTTATTGTGTGGAAAAATAAATAAATATCCAGTTTCGGAAAAGATATTTATCTATATATATAGACCACTTTTGATGCGGACTGGAAATCAAGATATTAATCTTTGCATTATTCGTAAACTGAACTTGAACTCTTAGCGAGAATTACTATGATCCCTTTAACGAATGTAAACATAAAGGAGGGGTAAAGAGATAATTAAGAGTGTCTTAATTCTTTACCGGCTCGTAATTAAGGATGTTTTCCCTTTTGTCTAAGCCTAGACTATAGATTGATTAATATAATTATAATAATATCTGCTATTATGAGGTAAACTCTCGTTAATTAACCTCTAAGCATATATCAAAAATATATATCAACATAATCCAGAGCTTCGGTAAGTTTAGAGGAAGGAAATGATTGACTTTGGCAGTTTCTGAATAGTTACAAAGTCAATAAAACAAAATATCAAAAGGAAAGTATTGTATATAATATCTAATTTAGGCAATAATAATCTGTCACGTACTGAATAATTAATGCCTTTACTAAATATGTATCCATTGTCAATACCAAAGTGCAAGAAAATTTTGATTGACATGGACTCTAGTTATAAATAAAAAATTAGAGGTATAGAGCTAGTCGAAGCAAAACTATTCCTCAATAAGATAAAGTAGACCTATAATATACGAGGATTAATTGGGTCTAGAATTATAATCATAATAAAATTATTATTCCAATATGAAGAATCTTCAGCGTAATAGATTCTTACTGAGGCAAAAATATCTGGTATATTGCTATCGTAGTCTTAAATGATCCAGAAGAAAAAATAAAACAGGCAAAGTAAAGAACGTATCGAATTATATCTATGCCTAAATATAAGATTTTTTTCTTATTTATTATTTTATAGCAGAGTTTAGACAGAGCACGACTGACCTAGACTCTAATATAATCAATCAAAAGATAGTATAAAATAGAATAATAGCTTATCGGATCAACTATTTTCCATGTAGAAAAGGCAAAAGGAAAATATGTACCTCAACTAGAATTTTAAATCGTAGTAATCTAGAGAGGTAGCGAATAAATAAATAAACTGTTAATTTATTTATCTGGTTGGTGTAAATTTCCGATACCTTAAGAATGAAAAATTAATAGAAAGTAGAAAAGATCGATTGCTACTTTCTTGTCAATTTACTCCTTAGATTACATGCTGATTACATATCGGAGCATGTAGAAGAAAAACAGGGGAGGAAAGAAGAAAATTTTTTATATTTCGTGTATATTTTTCTTCTTATAAATAACGATAGTTTTATAGTTCACCTTTGCCCTAGAGCCGAATAAGGTGAATATGTAAGAAGTTAATCTCTTTGTAGCGAATAAAAGAGATATAATTATAGCTGGAAGTATCTTCTACACTTAGTGAATGAATTGCGAATTTGATCGTAACCGATAATTCTTAATTCATTTTCAATAATAAATATATATATAGAATTTATTTCAAGTTCAAAAGTGACTGGACAGAATTCAACAATATAAATGGCTACTAGGTATTAGAACCCATCGCTGTCATTCAATAACCTATAATCCAAGACTATACATGTCTATAGTGGTTATAAATGAATATATGTTGAGTGAGTACTAGTGACTACTACTCGCACACTAGTAATCCGACACAAAGTCTACGAAACTACTGCCCGGTGGAATTTCGTTAGAATGACCTGGCACTACTCTACGAAGTGCCTCCCGATGAAATTTTCGTTAGAGCCGGAATTTAAACGCTTTCTAGCGAATTAAAGAGATAAAACATCATTTGAATGACCTGGCACTAGTCTACGAACTGCTGTCCAGTAAGAATTTTGTTATAGTCGGAAGTTTAACTCTTTCTAGCAGATAAAAGAGATAAAACATAAGTTAATTTAAAATATTAATGGAATTACACACCTATAATAAGTCAATGGAATATTAAAAATTCTAGTCTGATTTGGGAAAGACTGTACAGAATTTTTTTGTATAAAAAGTTATTATGTATTTCACTTAATAACCTATATCCATTGACTTAAACGTGAATGGAGCTCTATGAACGATAATAGATTGTTCGGGAATTAGTAATCATTATTTTGACACTAGTTACCCGACACAATGACCGGACACTAATATTCGTAACTGTTGCCCGGTAAAGTTACAAGTAATTTGACAAATTGATCGGATAGTAGTATTCGTAACTCTAGTCCGATGAAAAAGGGAGATTATATATGAAAACTGAGCGGGCACAAGTATTCGAAACTTTTTTCCGAAGATAATTAATTATTAGGCAAAAATTGACCAGACACTTTCTGTAAAAGTTTGCCTGGTGAAAATTCAGAAATAATATAATAATATGACCGGGTATAAGTATCAGAAATATTACTGATACTTTGCCCAGTGAAAATTTTTTTTTTTTTTTTTTTTTTTTTTTTTATAATTAGACATAATGACCGGAAGTTAGTATACGTGACTATTTTGTCCGGTGAAATATGTCAGAAACTAAGTCTTTCCAGAAAATAATTAAATTATTGACTGGAGACTAGTTGACTGGTGCCTGGTTGATCGGTGACTGGTGACTGGGTGACTGGTGACTGGTGCCTGGTTGACTGGCACCTGGATGACTGGTGACTGGTGCCTGGTTGACTGGCACCTGATTGACTGGTGACTGAAGCTGATTGACTGGTGCCTGGTTGACTGGTGACTGGATGACTGGTGACTGGTGGACTTAGACTTTATAGGATACTAAGTACCCAAAGATGCCACCTTGATGGGTCTTACCCCGGCAGTATAGCCATATGGGGTGGGGCTCCCATCAGTAAAGAATTGTCTTATAACCCATCAAGGGTTGACAAGTTCTTTACAATCAGCTTCTCCACCATGAGAATCTTTAGCCAACTGAAGATCTCTGCAAACAAAAGTCCAGGAAAAACATATCGTAATTGCTGAATAACCTGGAACGAAAAGAACAAAAATATTCTGCATATATAAACACGACTATCGAACCGATCGCGCGCGAGCGTTGTGCCGAATAGCGAGAGTCGCCAAAACGCATGTGGAAAAGACCAGTCAAAAATACATGAAATCGAAAATTGAAAATTTTAAATAATAACACAGAAAGTGAAAGGAGTGATAAATAAACAAAAGAAACACAAGGATACATAAATTTATCTGTGAGGAAAGAAATAATCCAAATTTCTATCACAGGTAAATAATCCTTGTTGAATTTCTTTGTCCACAGAAAAGAAACTGACACGTGGTCAATTGAGCGGGAAGAGTTACGTCACACAGGTAACTGCCTAAGGGACCTTCTGGTTTAAGACTTTAATTAACGACTGAAAGGTCGTTTTTTCTGTGGAAGGTGTGAAAACAGAATAGAATAGCACATTATCTATAGGTTAATGTATTATGAAGTTAAAATGTGAACACATGACGCACAGACAGACAACAGCCTTGCCATATGATAAGCTCACCAATGAGTCTTTGGCTCAGGTGAGCTAAAAAGATAAAAGTGCAAATGACCTATCTACCGACCTCAAAACCAAAGTTGATATTGTTTATTATTATTATTATTTTTTTAATAATTGCATAATTTTAAATGCTTTTTATTGTTTTTTTTTTTTCAATTTATGATTGTCTGTGGCAATATTTACGAGGGTGAGTCAATAAGTAACCAGACTATCCCATTTTTAGATGGATTGAGACGGTCACAATTTTCATGCTTTGTTTCAATACATGTTTTATACATGGGTACAAAATTGCACGCGTATCGAGTCATTCTTTAATAAGATACTGAATGTCAAACATGGCTAGTGATTCAAAGGTATGCTTTTCATCTAAAGTTGAGTACCGTGCTGTAATTCGGTACTTGTATTTAAAAGGTAAAATAGGCCAGGAAATACACGGCGAGTTATCTGATGTTTTTGGGTCTTCTGCACCATCTTATGCTCAGGTTAAATTCTGGGTAGGGGAATTCAATTCTCCATTGAGAATTTTCCTTGGCAAACGTTCATCAGGCATTCTGGTAACATGACTCCAATGCATATGCCTGTTTGAGTTGTTTCCCTTTGTAAAGACCACGTGATCAGCAAAATAAACTAGAATTTGTTTTTTTACTAAAACACAGATGTCTTCCGCTTTTTGGTGTCATATTGTATTGTTCATTCAGCGAACATTTAAATTAACTGAGATTCCAAGGGAAATAACTCAAGAAGTATGAATGCAAGAGTTATGGTTCTTGGGCTTTGCACATCATTTAAGGTTGAATGATATTCATATAAAGTTTCATGTAGATATCTTGAACGATTTCAAGTTACAGAGTGGACACGTTCTTTTTATGATGGACAAAGTTCCAAGGGAAATAATTAAAACGTTATAAATGCAAGAGTTATGGTTCTTGCTCTCTTCATGTCGACTAATGTTGATTGATATTTACATGAAATTTCTTGAAGATATCTTGAACAGGTTTCAAGTAACAGAGTGGACACAATTTTGTGACAGAGTCAAAGGGAAATAATTCAAATAATATAAAAGCAAGAGTTATGGTTCTTGCGCTTTACAAGTAGTCTAATGTTGATTGACATCTATATGAAATTTCGTGAAGATAGCTTGAATGCTTTTCAAGTTATAGAGCGGACACGATTTTGTGACAGAGTCCAAGAGTAATAACTCAAAAAGTATACATGCAAGAGTTATGGTTCTTGACTCTGCCTGTTGTCTAATGTTGATTGATATTTATATGAACTTTCATGAAGATAGCTTGAATGGTTTTCAAGTTATAGAGCGGACACAAGTGTGACAGAGAGATGCCTGGGGGAAAATCAATATGTCTCCCAACCATAAAAGGGGGAGACATAAAAATGCAAAAAACAAAACAAAAAAACAAAAAAAAAAAACAAAACAAGAGGCCCACGGGCCACGGGTCGCTCACCTGAGTGACATAGCCACTGCAGATATACAGATGTTATGCAACATTTTTCCAGTCCTGTCATCGCAAATAATGAAAAGATCAACCTTTAAGCAGTTCTTAATTTTGAGGAAGAATATTACATCTGGCATGACAGTCAATGGAGCATGATCATTTGAACAAACTCTCAATCACATTTCAACAGCAGGATCAATGTGAAATTTGGAGGCAATTGGCTAATTGGTTTCTGAAGAATCATGATTTTATACATGTAAACAGCACAGTAGCAGGGAAACATAATAAACATAAACTAGATGGCAGCCATCTTGGATTTCCAATCAGAATGATTTTAGCTATTGTTGATCTACAAGTCACCTCCATACTTTCAATGAACTTTGAGTTGGTTCAGGAGAAAAAGTTCAAAACAAGATTTTCAAGATGGCCACCATAGCCGCAATTTGGGATTCCCTATTGCATCGATTTGAGCTATTTTTCATCTACAAGTCACCCCGATGCTTCCTATCAAGTTTCGAGTCAACTGGCCTTTCAGTTCAGAAGAAAAAGGAAAAAAATAGATTTTCAAGATGGCCGCCATCTTGGATTTCCGATTGGAATGATTTTAGCTATTTTTATATCTACGTCATCCCAATCCTTCCTACCAATTTTCAAATCAACCGGCCCTTTGGTTCAGGAAAATAAGTGAAAAAAAGAGTTTCAAAACGGCCGCCATGATGGCCATCTTGGATTTCCGATCCGAACAATTTAAGCTATTTTAGATCTACAAGTCACCCAAATGCTTCCTACCAAGTTTTGAATCAAATGGCCTGTCAGTTCAGGAGAAGAAGCGAAAAATAGGTTTTCAAGATGGCTGTCATGGCGGCCATCTTGGATTTCTGATAGGGATGACTTTAGCTGTTTTTGATCTACAGGTCACCCTGATGCTTCCTACCTAGTTTAAAGTCAATAAGCCTTTTGGTTCAGGAGAAGAAGTGAAAAACAGATTTTCAAGATGGCTGCCATGGCCGCCATCTTGGATTTCCAATCCGAATGATTTTAGCCAATTTCAATCTATAAGTCACCCCGATGCTTCCTACCACGTCAATTGGCTTTTGGGTTTAGGAGAAGCGAAAAGAAGATTTTCAAGATGGCCACCATGGCGGCCACCTTGGATTTCCAATCAGCATGATTTTAGCTACTTTTGATCTACAAGTTACCCTGATGCATCCTACAAAGTTTGGAGTCAATAGGCCTTTCGGCTCAGGAGAAGAAGAGAAAAATAGATTTTCAAGATGGCGACCATGGCGGCCATCTTGGATTTCCGATTGGAATGATTTTAGCTGCTTTTGATCTACAAGTCACCCCGATACTTCCTACCAAGTTTCGAGTCAATTGGCATTTGGGGTTAGGAGCAGAAGCGAAAAATAGATTTTCAAGATGGCCGCAATGGTGGCCATCTTGGATTTATGATCAGCACAATTTTAGCTATTTTTGATCTACATGTCACACCTACGCTTGCTAGCAAGTTTGGAGTCAATTGGCCTTTCAGTTCAGGGGAAGAAGCAAAAAATAGATTTTCAAGATGGCTGCCATGGCAGCCATCTTGGATTTCCAATCAGAACGATTTTAGCTATTTTTGATCTACAAGTCACCCCAATGCTTCCTACCATGTTTGGATTTAATTGGCTTTTGGGTTCAGGAGAAGAAGGGAAAAATAGATTTTCAAGATGGCTGCCATGGCGGCCATCTTGGATTTCCGATAGGCATGATTTTAGCTATTTTTGATTTACAAGTCACCCCGATGCTTCCTAGCAAGTTTGGAGGCAATTGGCCTTTTGGTTCAGGAGAAGAAGCGAAAAATAGATTTTCAAGATGGCTGCCATGGCGGCCATCTTGGATTTCCGATAGGCATGATTTTAGCTATTTTTGATTTACAAGTCACCCCGATGCTTCCTAGCAAGTTTGGAGGCAATTGGCCTTTTGGTTCAGAAGAAGAAGCGAAAATAGATGTTCAACATGGCGGCCATCTTGGATTTCCGATCGGCACGATTTTATCTTTTTTTGATCTACAAGTTACCCCGATGCTTCCTAGCAAGTTTGGAGTCAATTGGCCTTTCAGTTCAGGAGAAGAAGCGAAAAATAGATTTTCAAGATGGCAGCAATGGCAGCCATCTTGGATTTCTGATCGGCACAATTTTAGCTATTTTTGATCTACAAGTCACCCTGATGCTTCCTAGCAAGTTTGGTGTCAATTGGCCTTTCGTTTCAGGAGAAGAAGCGAAAAATAGATTTTCAAGATGGCGGCCATGGCGGCCATCTTTGATTTCCGATCGGCACGATTTTAGCTATTTTTGAACTACAGGTCACCCTGATGCTTCCTACCAAGTATCGAGTCAATTGACCCAGGGGTGTAGGAGGAGTAGGCTTTTAAAGCAATTGTTGACGCCGCACGTAGGATGACACATGACGGACGACTGGAGGGTAAATATCAAACAGTACAGACCCAGATCAGATGCTGCAGAATGCAGTTTATGATCTGGGTCTACACTGTTTGCATTCAATACAGTAAAACCTGTGTAAGACAGCCACCTTTGAAATTGACCATAGTGGTTGATGTGGAAAGGTGGTTGTCTTATAAAGGTACATGTCATGTAATTTTGTTAGCAAAATTACATGACATGTACCTTTATAACACAGACAACGTTTTCCACATCAACCACTATTTAAAATAAGTCTTGAAGGTGGCTCTCTTACACAGGTTTTACTGTACAGGCATTTCTATAAATCATTGTAATAATAAAATCAAACCAAACACCTAACGAAAATAGACCAGTCCAAAGAGTTATGGTTGAAGAGTCCATTCAATGTAAAGAGGTTAAGTCATGTTCTGATGGGTGTTTGCATGTGATCATGTGAAATGATGCCCCTTTTACATGGCATCACTTATAAGCTAAAATGTTGTAACTGATATTATTTCACGAGACCTTTACAATAGTTTTGCTTATAACAGACAATGACTGAAAGTTCTAAATTTCAAGAATCCTGAAATCTAGGTTTCAAAATCCTGAAAAGCCTAATTTGCCCATACTTTATATAGGCTAAGCATTTCCAAAATCTTGAAATCAGGAATAATCCTGAAAACCTTCATCCAGGCAAGTTGAAGTTTTATTACGCCACTTCACTGCAGTATCATACCCCTGACCTACTTATGTGATACTACCAACAGTCACATTATACCAACACTGGTGCAATTTCTTCCTATTAGTGCCAAAATCAGAGCAGCCTGTACCAATTTCAGAAAGGCTTAGGTATCAACTGGCTGGGGATAATTTAACTGAATCCATAACATCCTGACCAAGTGGTGAACACTGAACCAGCTGGACCACTCAGACCTGTTCCAGCAGCTTTTAGAAATGGAAATTTTAGCACAAGTATGGTTAAAACCCGCCTAGGTCAGCCTGTGCATCTGAGCAGTCTGATCAGGGTATTTGCTGTCCGTTAACAGAGCAAATGCCTGGATGAGATTTTGCACATGGGCAGGATGAATGTGTGAATTTTGCGCGTGTTCAGAGACACCTTTTTGCTTGGCACTGCCTATATAATCTATCCTTAGTGAAAAGGATCTCTGAGCATCTGAAACAGGAATTCTAGATCAGCAACTAGGAAAGAACGTACAGGCTGTCCCTATGCTCATTGAATGCATTCTATTCTACTATATATTCAAACACCATAACTCCTCACTCTTACCTTAACCATTTCAACCCTAAGTTTCTGAAATGGACTCTTCCATTTCTGAATTTGGACACATTCATTGTTGCAAATTAAGAGTTAGTCAAAATTCACCAATAGAATGGCAAACAATGTAGATCCTGATGAGACGGCTCATTATGAGCCGTCTCATCTGGATCAGCACTGTTTGAATAAGTATCTTTATTGGTATGTAGGGATGAAAGGGTTAAAATTTGATCAAGTCCATTTTACTACCTGTTGACATGTCTGAAAAATGCTGGATGAGGGTAAATGGTGTAGACCCTGAATAGCTGCTACATTATATGGCATCTGATCTGTGTCTACAGTTGTTTGCAATAGAGCATGGGGACAGGGGCATATAACCCCTGGAGGATAACATTTTGATTGTAGTAAAGGTTATATGAGGCCATCTTGGTCAACAGAGTGTGAATATTTGAACAAACATTCATTCCCCTGATGACTCATGGAGGCTCTATTATGAAATCTAATAAAAACTTGACTCAGTGGCTTCAAAGAAGATGTCCTTTAGAGCTGGCTGAAGACAATGGACTAAACACAAAATTAGAGGACAACAACTCAGCCAGAGTCTTCTCTGACTTAAAAAGTTTTCTATATTGATGGGCAGATAGGCAGATACACAGATGGACCACAAATGGAAAATAATATGTATAGCTCACCTTGAGCTGTACTCGGGTAGGCTAAAAATGGCTGAAAAACTACAAGATATCAATCCACTCTAAACATCTACTTACTAGAGTCGAACAATGGATCAGCCATAAGTAGTTTATTGAGATCACTAATTTCAGCCCAGCCAGGAACAAAAGTAAGAATGGCACCATCCTGAAATAGTATGGTCTACAAGCTACATCATCACAGCCTCAGATAAGATTGCAAAAACATACAATATTCAACTTAAGTGTGCTTAGGGTTTTCAAAAATACTGGAAAAACTTGTAAAAATGTACCTAAGTATACTAAGGGTAACGTGTGGTAAAAGATGTACCTAAGTATACTAAGGGTAACTTGTGGTAAAAAATGTACCTACTATGGGTAACTTGTGGTAAAAAATGTACCTAAGTATACTATGGGTAACGTGTGGTAAAAAAATGTACCTAAGTATACTAAGGGTAACTTGTGGTAAAAATGTACATAAGTATACCAAATGTAACTTAAGGTAAAAAATGTACCTAAGAATACTAAGGGTAACATGTGTTGTAAAAAATTTACCTAAGTATACTATGGGTAACTTGTGGTAAAGATGTACCTAAGTGTACTAAGGTTAACTTGTGGTAAAAAATGTACCTAAGTATACTAAGGGTAACTTGTGGTAAAAAATGTACCTAAGTATACCAAATGTAACTTGTGGTAAAAAATGTACCTAAATATACTAAGGGTAACTTGTGGTAAAAAATGTACCTTAGTATAATATGGGTAACTTGTGGTAAAAATGTACCTAAGTATACTATGGGTGACTTGTGGTAAAAGATGTACCTAAGTACACTAAGGGTAACTTGTGGTAAAAAATGTACTTAAGTATACTATGGGTAACTTGTGGTATAAAATGTACCTAAGTATACTATGGGTAACTTGTGGTAAAAAATGTACCTAAGTGCACCATGGGTTACTTGTGGTAAAAACTGTACCTAAGTATACTAAGGGTAACTTGTTGTAACATACTTTAACTAGCAATACTTAACCTATAGATAATGTGCTATTCTATTCTGTATTTCAAACCTTCCACAGAAAAAATAACAGCTCAAAAAAGTCTTAATCCAGAAAGTCCCTTAGGCAGTTACTTGTGTGATGTCACTCTTCCCACTCTTTTGATCAGGTGTCAGTTTCTTTGAAGGATAAAACAATATAACTGAGCTATGCTTGGAATGAGGAGGGATTCTCTTATCTATAGGTTAAGTATTGCTAGTTAAAATATGTTTTACTTATAAAAACTTCATTTTAACTGCACAATACATTAACCTATAGATAATGTGCTAGAATTTGTAGATTAGGAGAGAGGAGCTCCCCTAATTCTAACACTATAATATATATATATATATATATATATATATATATATATATATATATATATATATATATATATATATATATATATATAAAAGAAATAAGAATGATCTAGATTCTAGAGCTGGCATGATTAATCGAAATATCAGTTAATCGGTCGATAAATGAGACAAAAACGATTATCGATCTATGTATTTTAACAATCTATTACCTAGTAAAAATATTCTGCCACTTTCTATATTAAAATTTCGGAAGTTTCTCTCATTTTTCCCTTCTGAATACCTTTAGATGGAAAATGAAAGTAGCCGTGTCCCAGTGGAAGCGTTAAAGAGTATTCAAGATTGGGTGAAATGGTTCTAATGAATATGAAAAATGTATTCCAAAGTCAGTTCTGAGTTCTGACTGCCAAGCAGTGATATAGACAGATTTATGATCATTTATTCAGTTCAATAACCTATGACAGTTCAATATTTCTGAAATAAAAACAATTTTCTATTGGTACGAAAGTGGATATAGTGATACGGTAAATTTGTTTTAAACGATTTACTGTGATTCCAGTATTTATTAGAATGTAAGTATTCGTGCCGCGTATTTTTCTCTGGTTGTGATGTCACTTACCGCAAGATAGCTGACAATATGAAATTGCCAATTATCTTCCTATTAAGAAGCCAATTAATGTTGATTAGCATACCAGAAGACATAATTTAATCACAGTTAACTGATAGTTAAAATGGAGTTGAACTGTATTTATTGTTTTTATGCATGCCAAAGCAGTTTACTGAAAAACCTAGTCACAGAAGCACCAAAATATACCCAGCTTCGTTTGTTTCAGCGATTAGTAATCGGTTATTTATCGAAACCACCAAACTCCTTTCTTTTTTTTTTTGGGAGGGGGGGTGGGCGTAACAATAGTTGGTCAAAAAGAATTGATGTTATTGAGACATAACCCTCAAGATTTGCACTTTAAAATGCAAATTTCAAGACCACTGTTTGACAAGAGGGCCATGATGGCCCTGTAACGCTCACCTAAGTATCATAGAGAACCTGATCCATAAATGATCAAGGCAAACATTCTGACCAAAATTCATGATGAGTATATAACGAATAAGATAATGTAGCATGCCTCATGGACCATGAAATATAGATCAAGGTCAAATGTGAATGACTGTACTCAAGAGGCCATGCTAAGATGTATTCATGTGGTAAGTTTGTTTGTGTTGAGGTTTTACGGCCCAGTAAACCCAATGGGTCATGTCCAGTGTGGTCAGTTTACCTAACCACACGTTTACTGGGCAGGCTTAGTCCTCTAAGTGGTTAACCAGTATTGTGCACATTCTTTCGCCAGAAATTGACAACTGCCCTTCTTGAATCAGCAGAAGGGAGAGAATGACCATAGAAAATATTTCATGATCAATCCGCGAAAGAATGTTGCCGACCTCGGCAAAGTATATGTGTTGAGTCGGAATAATACTAATTTTAATATCTCTGATAACCAATGGCCTTGAGGTTCAGAGATGTAAGATCAACTATTCTACACGTATATTTCTAGAATTAGTGAGAATAGATGATATTATCATTTATAAATGTATATGAATGACTATAGAATATTCCAGTTCTGGATAAATCATACATGTATATCCTAAGGCTGTTAAGAAGGCTATCTCGCAGATGAAGGCAGGCAAAGCACCGGGCCCATCAGGCGTAGTAGTGGAGATGATAAGAGCGGCCGGTGACATGGGCGCCTCCATGATCCGTGACCTCGCAGTTGCAATCATTCGTGATGGCAAGGTACTCTCTGACTGGGAGCAGAGTTTCATTGTCTGCCTCTACAAGGGAAAAGGGGACGTATTGGAAAGGGGCAACTACTGCGGTCTCAAGCTGACAGAGCAGGTTACAAAAATCCTGGAGAGGATTGTGGACGGCCTCATCAGGCAGTTGGTGTCAATCGACAATTTCCAGTTTGGCTTTGTCCCAGGCAGAGGCACTACAGATGCAATCTTTGTTGTCAGGCAGCTGCAAGAGAAGTATCTAGCTGCCAATAAGAGACATGGCTTTCGTAGACCTGGAGAAGGCGTTTGATCGAGTGCCTCGGAAGGTCATCTGGTGGGCGCTGAGAAAACTTGGTGTGGAGGAGTGGATTGTGCGACTGGTGCAGGGGATGTATGCAAATGCACAGAGCCGTGTCCGTGTTGGTGAGGGGTACAGTGAAGAGTTTGAAGTGAAGGTTGGTGTTCACCAAGGATCAGTACTCAGCCCACTGCTCTTCATCACTGTGCTTGAAGCCTTATCACGAGAGTTCTGCTCTGGGGTCCCCTGGGAGGACCTCTATGCCAATGACCTTGTTATCATCGCTGAATCACTTGAGGAATGTGTCAGGAGGCTCTTGACTTGGAAAGAAGCAATGGAGAAGAAAGGACTGAGAATAAATGCAGGAAAGACAAAGATCATGATCTGCGGTACGGGACTGGACCTCCTGCAGAGTTCAGGCGAGTTTCCATGCGCTGTCTGTCGCACTGGAGTGGGCAGCAACAGCATCTTCTGCAATGGCTGTAAGCACTGGGTGCACAAGAAATGCAGTGGGCTCAAGCGCTTGAAAAAGGACCTTGACTATAGCTGTACACGGTGCCAGGGAACTGCACGCCCCTTGGATGGCAGACCACAGAAGGAAGTCCAGGTCGGACCTGACAAGCTTGAGGTGGTAGCTTCCTTTTGCTACTTAGGAGACATGCTCTCAGCAGCAGGTGGCTGTGAACTTTCAACCACAACACGTGTGAAAACCGCCTGGAAGAAGTTCAAGGATCTGCTACCAGTCCTCTCTTCATGCCACCTCTCTTTCAAAACACATGGCCATGTGTACAGCTCTTGTGTGTGGAGCGCAATGCTCCATGCCAGCGAGACTTGGCCATTGACAAAGCCGAACCTCCAGCGTCTGCAGCGAAATGACAGGGCAATGATCAGACAGATCTGCAATGTCAGGCCACAAGATATTGTCACCCACAGGTCCAATGATCTACTTGGGCGGCTTGGCATTGAGGATCTGGTCCTCATTCTGAAGGAGAGAAGACTTCGATGGTATGGACATGTGGAACGCTCCTGTGGTGCAATCAAGACAGCCTTTGACATACAGGTTGATGGAAAGCGTGGGCCTGGGAGGCCCAAAATGACATGGAAGCAGCTGACAGAGAGGGATTGCAGAGAGTGGAAGCTCTCTGCTATCAACCCTCATGATAGACGTACCTGGAGATCTGGTGTGAGATCTGCCATGCATGCAGCAAGCCAGCTATCTGGAAGGGGGCCCACTGATGTGGATGTTGCCCCTGTACCTGCACGTTAATCAAAAATCCGATTATGATATGATGGATTATCCAAACTGGATAGATAATTGAAATTTATGATGTATCAAATCATAAATAACTGATAAAATATTACAGTTTATGGATAAATCATTTATCGTGACAGTTAGGTTATCCAAAAGAAACTGGCTAGAAATATAACTTTAGGGATTGTATAGAATCGTAAACAATCTATATTGTTCTATATATACAGAATTTAGTCTTGAAAGTTTAAACTAATTTCAAGACAATTTTTTATAGTTATAACTCCCTGAAATGTTAAGATTTTTGAGACTTGTATTGCATTTCAAGAAGAAAAGGGACTCATAGCACTATGCATAGATTGGGAGCAAAAATTAATAGGGAGTATGATCTTCTGAAAAATCTCAGACACATTTCTTGTAAATTTTTAGAAGATTTTATAATCCAATTATCGAAGGATCAGGTATCTATTTTGAAGACTGATCCTGAATCCTTGATACACCAAATCATCGACTGTAAGTTAGGTTTTTTCTACCACTCTGTCAGATTGTATTGTTATATGAAAGTTAACAACCGGGGGAGAAATATGTTTGGATTTATGATATCGTTTCATGATCATAAATTTACCAAAGAAAAGAAGAAGATCAGTTATTTCTTTTCTTATAAAAAGTATTTATTTCTTCGTCTCTCTGCTTTTGCCGAGAGAGAACAAAGAATTTGAAGGTGAAGAAGATGAGTAAACACCCAACTATATCTTCTCTTCTTTATATTATTTAGATCAAAAGTATGGAGCTCATCCCTTGCAGTAAAAGCCTTATGGAGTGGGAATCCATCATAAAGAATTGACCTCTTTCGATACGTATTTAAGAGGAACAGATCTATAATCTTTTAAGTATTGTCTGATGTTCGATGACAATACTAAATTCTGGCAATTTCCTCAAACATTAATACTCTTTTTATCATTATTCATTATTTCAGAATTTCGTTCGTAACTGATAGTTCTGAATTAATGATAATTAAGAATATCTAGGATTCTGAGGCTCATTCGATAATGACTGCACAGAACTCCTTTGTGTTGAGGTTTTACGGCCCAGTCAACCCAATGGGGTCATGTCGAGCGCGGTCAGTTTACCTAACCACACGTTTACTGGGCAGGCTTAGTCCTCTAAGTGGTTAACCACTATTATGTACATTCTTTAGCCAGAAACTGACAACTGCCCTTCTTGAATCAGCAGAAGGGAGAGAATGACCGTAGAAAATATTTCATGATCAATCTCCACGAAAGAATGTTGCCGACCTCGGCGGGGGTTGAACCCGCGACCGCCTGATCTCCAATCGGACGGCGCATCCAACTGAGCCACCGAGGCTGGTTGACAGAACTCCTCTGATATAACTCCTTTGATATAACTGGCTACCTGGTGTTCAATACCAATCGTTGCTATCTGATGACCAGTGCCTGGTGAATTGACTGGTGCCTGGTGACTCGTGTCTGGTTGCCCGGTGACTTGTGCCTGGTGAATGTACCTGGTATCTGATAATCACTGCAAACTGACCGGTGACTGGTTGACCCGTGACTGATGACCGGTGCCTGGTGTCTATCTGATGACCAGTGACCGTTTGCCCAGTGCTTGATTGCCAGTAGCCCGGTGCTCGCTGAAATTTTTGCCCGATGCTCAGTTGCTCGGTGCCTGGTGAAGCTGACTGGTGAAGAATGCATGGTGCCTGGTGCCCGGTGACTGGTGCCTGGTAGACTAAGGGTGCCCACACCCATACAGAGGCCACCTAGATGGGTCTTGGAAGCCTTGTAGGGTGGTGCTCCCATCAAGAAAAGAGCTGTCCTCAGACTCATCCGATTGGACAACTTTCTTTTCTAGTCAGCTTCTCCTTCATAGTAGATTTTCTTGCAGAATAAAGTCTTCGTTGTCTGCAAGATCCAAATTCTAATCCAGTTATTACAGATCAACTCAGTAGATAACCTGGAACAAAAAGAACAAACTAATTATTTTGAATGATTATGCATGACTTTCAAACTGAACACAACCGTTGTGACGATCAATAAGAAAGTTGCGAAAACATATGAAGATCAATTTAATGAAAATAACAGAATTTTCCGTGAAAAAAGTGATAAAGGAACATAAGAAAACAGGAACTAAGAAAACAAACCGGAGAAAAAAAGGGAAAATTAGTTTTTCACCCGGTAAAAATCCTGTTTATTTTCTTTGTTCCATAGAAAAGAAACTGACATGTGATCAAAAGAGCAGGAAGAGTGATTTCACACAGGTAACTGCCTAAGGGACCTTCTGGATTAAGACTTTTTTGAACTGTCATTTTTTTCTGTGGAAGGTTTAAATACAGAACAGAACAGCACATTATCTATAGGTTAATGTATTGTGCAGTTAAAATGTACCTCAGTATACTAAGGGTGACTTGTGGTAAGAAATGTACCTATGCATACTGTATAAGGGTACACTAAAAAAGAAAAATCAGCAAAGGACTTATCAAATGATGCTTATGCTATTTTCTTATATTTCTTTTTCTTCTGATTTTCTTTATAAAAGCATATGTTGTGGGTACTGTTTTGAATTGCACTGACTTGCATCAACAGTTGATGCAATTCAAATGGGTACCTACAACATATGCCTTTTTAAAGAAGTGGACAAAAAGTACACTGGTTGTAATCTGAAAGCTACAGAATTGCTTGACTGTGTGCTAATCGGGGTATGTGTGTTAATTAGGTTGAATACAGTATATTTTTCTTAATTTTTCAAAAAAAAACCCCAAAAAAACATAGGTTGCTGGTACTCATTAGAAGTGCCTCAGTGAGGTGCTTCTCTTGAGTACCAACAACGTTTTCATGGTGAAATAAGAAAACTACTCTGCTTTCTACAGCTTTCTACATCTCGTTTTTTGCTTGGTGCTTTACAAAGAAGAAGTAAATTTGTAAACTTTTGTCATGCATTTGTCGTAACTACCTATGCACAAAAAGTTTTATTCAAGTAATTGGCTTTAAAAATTCAAAGATTTTCTTTTTTTTCCATAGTAAAAAAAGGCTGCAAAAATTGGTGGAAAAGTGACTCCACTGCCTATACAATATATGGTAGATTTCCGTTCAGTTTGAACACGTAAAAAAATAAATATTGATCCAGATGTTCGAATTATTAGAAAATCAGTTTCAGAAAAAAAAAACAGTGTTCGAACTATTTTAAAATGGTATACATGTACAGTCGGCAAACCATAAGAAAGAGAGAGGGTGAACCGATTTATTAAATATACAAATGTATCAATTAACATTATCTTTTCACTTGTTCTAACTATTTAAAAATCAGTTAAAAAAAATAAGTGACTGTTCAAACTAATAGAGGTATTTTCCCACAAACTACCCAATACAATGCATTATGGAATTTCTGAATTACAGAATTTCAGAATTTTAGACAGGTAAATCCAGTATAGCCCTGCTTTTTTCAAAGCAAGGCTATGAAAGAGCCAAATTTCAATTTTACGTATGTCAGGCTATGTGATTTAGATATTCCTATAGAAAAATGGCTTAACTATTTGCAAACAGTGGAGACCTGATCAGATACTGCATTCTGCAGCATTTGACCTGGGTCTGCATTGTTTGCCAATTACCCATTTGGGGGGTTCCATATTAAAACTAGACCATGAAGTGAGCATATGCTCACTAATACTCTGGGCCATGGCCATCTGTGATAATATGGTTTCAATGTTTTGACATTTGGTGACGCCTTGTGGGGAAAAAAAGGCTGAATCATCTGCTTGTTTGTCCATTTGTGTTATGCTGTTTGTTCCTTATACCAAATTTCAAGTTTCTTGGTACAGTAGTTTTCAAGACATCTTTGACACAAAATAAATGTTACTCAGATAAATACATATCTAAATAGTCAGAATTACAAAGGGAAATAACTCTTAGAGAACTGGCCCCATGGCCTCTATTTTCTCTCTCACAATACAGCTATTCATTCTTGTCATTGGTACCAAAAATCTTTGACACATAATAAATGTTATTAAGAAAAATACATACTTCAATAGCACAAATTACAAAGGGAAATAACTCTAAGAGACCTGGCCCTATGGCCCCTACTTTCTTTCCACAGTACAATTAGTCATACTTGTCACCCGCAGTATATAAATGTGCATGTTTAAAATAAATTCAAACAAAATCTGGAAACAGGTATAGACGTTATAAACAAAAATACATAATTAAATAGCCAGAACAACAAAGGGAAATAACTCTAAGAGACTTGGCCCCATGGCTCCTATTTCCTTTTCCACAATACAACTAGTCATATTTGTCATGTGTACTTAATTTCATGTTTCTAGGTGTAGTAGTTCTTGAGAAATCTTTGACACAAAATAAATGTTAACTCACACATAAATAGCCAGAACAACAAAGGGAAATAACTCTAAGGGACCTGGTCCCATGGCCCCTATTTTCTTTCCCACAATACTAGTCAGTGTAAAATAAATTCAAACAAAATCTAGAAACAGGTATAGACGTTATAAACAACAAGAGGGCCATGATGGCCCTGTAATGCTCACCTGAGCAACATAGCACTTTGAGAGCCTGATCTAGAACTGATCAAGGCAAACATTCTGATCAAAGTTCAAAATGATTATATTAACAAGACAATGTAGCATGTCTAATGGACTGTGAAATAAAGGTCAAGGTCAAATATGGATGACTGCACTCAAGAGGCCATGCTAAGATGTATGCATGTACTAAGTATCACTGGCTGTAGAAGCAATAGTTACTGAGAAACTGACCTAAACACAAACACTTCACAAGTACCAAATATCATTCTGTAGGACCAATAATTACTGAGAAACTGACCTAAATGGAAAAACTTAAGAGAGTCACTGGACAGAAAACTATACATCACCTTGAAATCATCAAGACAAACATTTTGAGTAAGATTCCTGATGATCACTTAAAAAATGTGGCCTCTAGAGCATCAACATGGTTTTCCTTTGATTTGGCCAGGTGAACTAGTTTTTGATATCAAGTGACCCAGTTTTAAACTAGACCTAGAAATCATCAATACAAACATTTTTAGCAATATTTATGATGATTATTTCAACAAGAAATCCGCGGAAAGCGATGTCGCACCTGCGGGGATTAAGTCATACAATTTCCTATTTGTATTGAAAAAATTCTATTTTGCAGTATTCAAGAAATTGATAGGTTAGAAAAATGGACAAAGTAGAAAATTTGGAATATTGGCTTGCAAAATTTTATCTAAACCTGTCCATTATTTCACAAGATATTGATATTGAGCGGATATCATTTTTGCCCATTAATCAAGGCCAGTAACTCAGCTGAAAATTGATGAAATCCCAAGCTAGGTATTGTTAACAACAATATGTATGCAAAATATGATCCTAATCCATCAATTCTTTCACAAGATCTTGAGCGGAAACCAATTTTGGGGATAAATCAAGGACCCCTAACTCTGCTGAAATGAATCTGAGATTTATGTGCAAAAAATATGCACATCTTCAGACCATGTCTTGATCATATGTGAAGTTTCAAAGCTATTAGCCTAAAACTGCAGGAGGAGTTGCGCTCACAAAACACCCACTGAGTATAAGGGTTTTAGGCAAAAACTGACTAAGTTAACAAAGCAAAAAAAGTTGGAAAAAAAAAATCTGAGATTTATGTGCAAATAATATGCAAATCTTCAGACCCTGACCTAAAACTACAGGAGGAGTTGCGCTCACGAGACACCCACTGACTATAAGGGTTTTAGGTAAAAACTGATTAAGTTTTAAACAAAGTTGAAAAAGTTGAAAATAAATCTGAGAATTATGAGCAAACAATATGCGCATCTACACACCATGGCCAAAACATCTGTGAAGTTTCAAAATGATTGGCCAAAAACTGTAGGAGGAGTTGCGCTCACGAGACACCCACTGACTATTATGGTTTTAGGTAAAAACTGACTAAGTTAACAAAGCGAAAAAAGTTGAAAAAAAAATCTGAGAATTATGAGCAAACAATATGCGCATCTACACACCATGGCCAAAACAATCACACACAAATAGCCAGAACAACAAAGGGAAATAACTCTAAGGGATCTGGTCACATGGCCCCTATTTTCATTCCCACAATACAACTAGTCATACTTGTCATGTGTACTAAATTTCAAGATTCTAGGTACAGTAATTGTTGAGAAATTTTTGACACAAAATAAATGTTAACTCACACACAAATATGCAGAACAACAAAGGGAAATAACTCTAAGGACCTGGTCCCATGACCCCTATTTTCTTTCCCACAATACAACTAGTCATACTTGTCATGTGTACAAAATTTCAAGATTCTAGGTACAGTATTTCTTGAGAAATCTTTAACACAAAATAAATATTTACTCACACACAAATAGCCAGAAGAACAAAGGGAAATAACTCTAAGGGATCTGGTCCCATGGCTTCTATTTTCTTTCCCACAATACAACTAGTCATACTTGTCATGTGTACAAAATTTCAAGATTCTAGGTACAGTAATTATTGAGAAATCTTTGACACAAAATAAATGTTTACTCACACACAAATACCCAGAACAACAAAGGGAAATAACTATTAGGGACCTGACCCAACAGCCCTTATTTTCTTTCCCACAATGCAACTAGTTATACTTGTCAGGTGTACAAAATTTCAAGATTCTAGGTATAGTAGTTCTTGAGAAATCTTTGACACAAAATAAATGTTAATTCACAGACAGACAGACACACACACACACACACACACAGACACACAGAAAAGACAAATACTATATAACCCCTTAGCATACTTCGTATGCCGTGAAGTATAATTAGAATGTGCATATTTGCTATTGTAACAGAATCACAATACATTTTTTCTGGTAACAGAATCACATTTTTTCCGATGCTAACAGTCTGATTAGAGCCTTTACTGTCTACAAAAAGATATTTGTGAAATTACAGATCATCATTTGCATGGCATGACTCAAATGGTTTAATATGTCTTTATAGATTTAGAATCCAAAGTGTTTTTATACATACATCTTTCTGTGTGACAATATATCGTATCAAGTTGTGAATTAAGTCCAGATCTATCCGGGATGTGTCATAGTTCTTCAATACATCTATTGTTGATTCGGAATAGCTGCAAAAATTCAAACAAACTGTTGTAATTTCAGATTATATATACTGAAAACAAATTTAATTTCTCCAGATATGACTTTTTTCTTCAATAGTTTTTCTTATTTCTTCACAAAAACACTCGTTGTTGGTTAAAAACAACAACATTTGTTAAGAAAATATGTTGTAGGTACTCTTTAGAAGCATCTCAAAACTTGATGGTGCTTCTAATGAGTATCCACAACATGCATTTTCTTTGGAAAATATGAAAAATATTTTCTCAGCTACTCCTCTTAGCTGTAGCAAACATAGCTAGAGACATCATGACAAAAATATGACAACAAATGAAGTTTCCCATCCTTTTATCCTAGGACAGGATAGCTCACCAAAAATATCATTTGATAATCACATGGAAAATTTTGATTGATTGATTGTGTTGGGGTTTAACGACACGTCAACCCTTGAGGGTCATTTTGTGTCGTCTCCCAGAGAAAGGGAGAAAAGAGATAGAAGAGAGAGTAGAGGAGATGAAAGAGAGGGACAGGGAAGAAAGAGGAACAGGAATGAAAGTGAAGAAACAGAAGAAATAAAAACATTCCCCCTCTACCCTTACCCACTACAAGGATAGCAGGCCTTGCCCAACTGTAAGCCAATATCAGTTGGACGCCCCGGTGATCTAAGATACACAGCACCTTCGCACCACCCGACCACCCCCTGGAAAATTTTGAAGTCACATAAAAGCACTAAAAGCAGGTCATAGTCATACATATACATTGATGGTGGGTTTCAAATGCTCTTCCCTAGATGCAAGTGTGGTCCATGTATGAAGCCCCTAAAGAATAAGATTACCAGGAAACTTGCCTAAACGGAAAAGGTATGTTTACATTTCCACCAACACTAATGCACATACTCCCACTGTGCTATGATACTACCTTTCTTCTAACAGAAAGACACCTACAAAATGACCATAAATGGCCATTTCTACAAATATAACTATATATAACATATAAAAGGAAATGGTATGTTTACATTTCTGCTAACACTAATGCACATACTCCCACTGTGCTATGATACTACCCTTCTTCTAACAGAAAGACACCTACAAAATGACCATAAATGGCCATTTCTACAAATATAACTTTTGTTTGATTTGGGCTTAACGTCGCTTTCAACCTTTTTCAGTCATATCGCGACGGTGTCTGGATGTGGCAGGGAGCTCAATGCTCACTTTTAGAGTGTTGCCTCACTGAAATATCACGCCCCAGACACTTTGACATGATATTCCACCCAGTCACATTATACTGACACTGAGCTGACCAGTTCTAGCTCTACTTTCTTAATGCTGAGCGCCAAGTGAAAGAGCAGCTAGTACCATTTTTAAAGTCTTTGGGATGACCCAGCTGGGGATCGAACCCGCAACCTCCCGGTCACAAAGCGGACGCTCTACCACTGAGCCACTGTGCCGGTTTACAAATATAACTATATATAACATATAAAAGGAAATGGTATGTTTACATTTCTGCTAACACTAATGCACATACTCCCACTGTGCTATGATACTACCCTTCTTCTAACAGAAAGACACCTACAAAATGACCATAAATGGCCATTTATACAAATATAACTATATATAACACACTTTTCTTTGGATGCTGTTTGGGATCTATTCTTAAACCAAGTTATGATCTAAACTGTGCAATATATCTGAGATATAAAGGGATTTCTGTGTCACCTTAACCTTTAACAGCAAACTCAACCTGTGTGTTCAGCCTGTACAACGACCACAAGGCAAGAAGGTGCCAAAGAAACTGGATGTCTCCAAGCTGAAACAAGACAGCATGAGGCAAGCATTCGTCAATAATCTCTGCAGCCGTTTAGATGCACTGGAACACAGTTCAGAAGATGTAGACAAGAGCTGGACAGTCTTCAGAGACACAGTTCACTCTTCAGCAATGGATTCCCTAGGACCAGTATCTCACAAACACAAAGATTTGTTTCATGAGAATGACAAAGAAATCCAGGGACTCCTTGAAGAAAAACACCAAAAACACAAGGCTTACCTCAGATATACCAGCTCAGTATCTAGTAAGACTGCCTTGTCAAACATATGCAAGACAGTACAGACTAAGCTCAGAGACATGCAAGACTCCTGGCTGAGCAAAAAGTCTGATGAAATCCAGTCCTTTGTGGACAGAAAGGATATGAAGAAGTTCTATGATGCACTCAAGACAATAGACCATGAAGTGAGCATACGCTCACTAATACCCCCGGCCATGGCCATCAGTATAGCCAGAACAACAAAGGGAAATAACTCTTAGGGACCTGGCCCCATGACCCTTATTTTCTTTCCCACAATACAATTAGTCATACTTGTCATGTGTACAAAATTTCAAGTTTCTAGGTATAGTAGTTCCTGAGATACCTTTGACACAAGTAAATGCCATGGCCATCAGTATAGCCAGAACAACAAAGGGAAATAACTCTAAGGAACCTGGCCCCATGGCCCTTATTTTCTTTCCCACAATACAACTAGTCATACTTGTCATGTGTACAAAATTTCCAGTTTCTAGGTAAAGTAGTTCCTGAGATATCTTTGACACAAATAAATGCCACGGCCATCAGTATAGCCAGATCAACAAAGGGAAATAACTCTAAGGGACCTGGCCCCATAGCCCTTATTTTCTTTCCCACAATACAACTAGTCATACTTGTCATGTGTACAAAATTTCAAGTTTCTAGTTTCTGAGATATCTTTGACACAAAATAAATGTTAACAGACTGACAGACACACAGAAAAGACAAAAACTATATACCCCCATTGCATACTTTGTATGCCTGGGGTATAAATATATGGTTCCTAGAGCTCAGGAACCACCGCACTCCTTAGTGCAGATGGAACTAGTCTTTTGATTGATTGTGTTGGGGTTTAACGACACGTCAACCCTTATGGGTCATTTTGTGTCATCTCCCAGAGAAAGGGAGAAAAGAGACAGAAGAGATAGCAGAAGAGATGAAAGAGAGGGACAGGGAAGAAAGAGGAACAGGAATGAAAGTGAAGAAACAGAAGAAATAAAAACATCACCTCCCTACCCTTACCTGCTACAAAGATAGCAGGCCTTGCCCAACTGTAAGCCAGTGTCAGCTGGACGCCCCGGTGACATAAGATACATGACACCTTCGCACCACCCGACCACCTCATGGAACTAGTCTTCTGACTGACAAAGAAGCTATCTTGAAAAAATGGGCTGAACACTTTGATGGTGTTCTTAATCAGCCATCAACTATCAATGATGAAGCTATCAACAGACTACCACAGGTGGAATGTAATCCGCTGCTTGATGAGCTCCTAACAGTCTCGGAAACAGTGAAAGCAATAAAACTCATGTCATCTGGCAAGGCTCCAGGATCAGATGCAAGAATTCAAGGATGCAACAATTATCCACCTATTCAAAAGGAATGGGAAACCGCAAGTCTGTGACAATCATCTAGGCATCTCTTTATTGTCAACTGATGGGAAGGTCCTTGCTAGGGTCCTACTGAATCGACTGAATGAACACCTTGAACAGTCAGGGTTTCTACCAGAAAGCCAGTGTGGATTCAGAAAAGACAGAGGAACAATAGACATGATCTTTACAGCACGAAAGCTTCAAGAAAAATGAAGTTTTTTAAAAGTAAAACATATTTTAATGAGTAATACTTAACCTATAGATAATGTGCTATTCTATTCTGTTTTCACACCTTCCACAGAAAAAACGACCTTTCAGTCGTTAATTAAAGTCTTAAACCAGAAGGTCCCTTAGGCAGTTACCTGTGTGACGTAACTCTTCCCGCTCAATTGACCACGTGTCAGTTTCTTTTATGTGTAAAACAATAGACACAATTAGGAGAGATAAGCGAGGGTGGGCGGAGGGAGATAATTGATTATCTATAGGTTAAGTATTACTCGTTAAAATATGTTTTACTTTTAAAAAACTTCATTTTAACTTCATAATACATTAACCTATAGATAATGTGCTAGAATTTGCAGAATAGGAGGGAGGTGCTCTCCTAATTCTAACACCAATAATATCTCACCACTTCTGGTTAAGACTCAGGAAACTCAAAGGAATCAGATACATTCTAATTCTATATTTAATAGAAAGAATGATCTAGATTCACAAAATAGCATACCTTTAAGGTGTTATGATCTAACAACCTTATATATATTAGTAGACTCTAGAGGAAGCCAGTTCTTAAGTCTCAGAGACCTAACATTGGCCCCCCCCCCCCCCCCCCCCCTCTTTTTTTCTTTTTGGGAAACAACAATTGGCTTCAAAAAGAAAAGGGAGTCATTGAGACATAACATAAATATTCCATCGCAAAGTAAGCTAGGAATATAGAAATATTTTGAAAACAAAATTTGTAAAACAAAAAGCCAAGACCATACACTGTAAGTAGTCTATGTAGGATCTTGAATAAATAAGGAAAAGTCTACTCGGTGGAGTTTCCTATAGATAACTGACATATGTAGATATTTTGGATAAAATTCTAGATATGTGAAGCTATGTAATTGTAATAGTCTAAGCTATTAGAATTATAAACTAATTAAATTCTGTTAATTGGAGCGACAGGACAGTTTCCGATGAACAGACACAGACTTAAAATAACCATAATGTGTAATTATTTCCCTTGATCAAATTAAAGAAGGGGAGATAATAAAAGTAGATGGAATTAACTTAACTATAACTAAGTTATCCATCAGAAGAAAAAAGGTATAGACAAACATAATGGTTAAAACTATTGCTAGACTAATTGTATGCCGAATTTTTAGTCAAGCAATAAAATAATACAGAGTTTGCATATAACTGCTGGGAAGAAAAAACAACCTAAACCATTGATAATTAGTTTTGTCATAGACATATAAAAGCGTTTGATGTCCTGACAAAAAAAATAAAGAATAAACTGTCAACATCATAACTAAAGAGTTTGACAGAGAATAAGAGAGATAAGAATAAGGTTGATCGCAGCAAACTGTATGACGGTCATAGTTTGGCTAAATCTTACCGTATTGATAAGATTAAGCAATAATAAATAAGCTGGATAGAATCTTTCTATACCAGAAGATTGCCATGAAAAGTACTCCTGAGTAAATAATCATGGAAATCAAGAAATGTTAAAAATCCACTTTGATACGAATCAAAATGTTCATAAAAAGAGAAGGACTCAGAGAAAAAGTAATAGTGTGATAATCTCTGAAGAAAGATTATACAATAATACTGATTATTAATCTCAAAAAACACTTAATTTAAAAGTTAAGAGATAGTATTACTATTCTATACGCATATTTAAGAATAGTAAGAAATATATTAATACTAAATAAAAATTATACTACTGAACAAAATTCCCGCTATAAATCATAGGTTAAGCGTAACTATTATTTAAGCAAGGAATTATTAAACATATAACTCTCTATAAAATTACTGCCCGGAAATTTTATAGATAAACACTCAATCAAATTTTTTCTTTAGAATTGAATATTAATAGAATAAAATCTATGTCTGCATAATTGGTAATTCCTGAAATATCAAATTACGTACTCGCAAATGAGTTCAGGAAGAAAATACATATATATACTCTCGAGATCTATGTGTAAACCATAGAGAGTAATAATATTATTACCGCGATCCCTGACGGAAGGGTAAAAACATGTATATGAAAGAGATAATAATTAATTTAACGTCATATAGGTTTAAGATAAAATTTGTTTAATCTTTAACCAATATGCAGCAACAGTGACTCGATATTCTGTATTCGTACGTAGAAAAGGAGTACTTAGTCATTAGAATTTTGAATGATTGAAATAGAGATAATGGGATCTAAAAGGATGTATCTCCATGAACTGAATCGAAGGATAATATCCATTCTAAAAAACTAGGGCTTGTTTTAGGCTTAGTTTAACAAGCGTAGAATTGAATTATTTTCAAGTATTCATGAAGTCGTTATGCTCTGAATACTGAGAAAAATGTTAAAATATTGTTTAGGAAATAAAAAAGTGACTGTTCCACAATGTTAGCTAGATTTAAACCTGGAACGTAGCGAGAAGGTCAATCTAATTTAAAAGTAAGATGAGAAAGATAAATAATGAAGATAGATATATAAATATCTGAATAATATATTATCTCCAACAATTATCAAATAATCTGAATGTTTAAAGGCATAAATACTACTCGAAAGTTTATTTACCGAATGTATAATCGGAGAAAACTTTCAGTATGTTCAAAAACGTATCACAAAAGTAAGATCTGACCAGGAACGTAGGTGCAGCACTTACTAAGTTGTGAAGTTAATATAAACATATTTTATATTATAAATTGAAGCAGTGCATTTCAAAATCATCGACATCTTGAAATGACTTATTGTGTGGAAAAATAAATAAATATCCAGTTTCGGAAAGATATTTATCTATATATATAGACCATTTTTGATGCGGACTGGAAATCAAGATATTAATCTTTGCATTATTCGCAAACTGAACTTGAACTCTTAGCGAGAATTACTATGATCCCTTTAACGAATGTAAACATAAAGGAGGGGTAAAGAGATAATTAAGAGTGTCTTAATTCTTTACCGGCTCGTATACTAATAATTAAGGATGTTTTCCCTTTTGTCTAAGCCTAGACTATAGATTGATTAATATAATTATAATAATATCTGCTATTATGAGGTAAACTCTCGTTAATTAACCTCTAAGCATATATCAAAAATATATATCAACATAATCTAGAGCTTCGGTAAGTTTAGAGGAAGGAAATGATTGACTTTGGCAGTTTCTGAATAGTTACAAAGTCAATAAAACAAAATATCAAAAGGAAAGTATTGTATATAAAATCTAATTTAGGCAATAATAATCTGTCACGTACTGAATAATTAATGCCTTTACTAAATATGTATCCATTGTCAATACCAAAGTGCAAGAAAATTTTGATTGACATGGACTCTAGTTATAAATAAAATATTAGAGGTATAGAGCTAGTCGAAGCAAAACTATTCCTCAATAAGATAAAGTAGACCTATAATATACGAGGATTAATTGGGTCTAGAATTATAATCATAATAAAATTATTATTCCAATATGAAGAATCTTCAGCGTAATAGATTCTTACTGAGGCAAAAATATCTGGTATATTGCTATCGTAGTCTTAAATGATCCAGAAGAAAAAATAAAACTGGCAAAGTAAAGAACGTATCGAATTATATCTATGCCTAAATATAAGATTTTTTTCTTATTTATTATTTTATAGCAGAGTTTAGACAGAGCATGACTGACCTAGACTCTAATATAATCAATCAAAAGATAGTATAAAATAGAATAATAGCTTATCGGATCAACTATTTTCCATGTAGAAAAGGCAAAAGGAAAATATGTACCTCAACTAGAATTTTAAATCGTAGTAATCTAGAGAGGTAGCGAATAAATAAATAAACTGTTAATTTATTTATCTGGTTTGTGTAAATTTCCGATACCTTAAGAATGAAAAATTAATAGAAAGTAGAAAAGATCGATTGCTACTTTCTTGTCAATTTACTCCTTAGATTACATGCTGATTACATATCGGAGCATGTAGAAGAAAAACAGGGGAGGAAAGAAGAAATTTTTTTATATTTCGTGTATATTTTTCTTCTTATAAATAACGATAGTTTTATAGTTCACCTTTGCCCTAGAGCCGAATAAGGTGAATATGTAAGAAGTTAATCTCTTTGTAGCGAATAAAAGAGATATAATTATAGCTGGAAGTATCTTCTACACTTAGTGAATGAATTGCGAATTTGATCGTAACCGATAATTCTTAATTCATTTTCAATAATAAATATATATATAGAATTTAAGTCAAGTTCAAAAGTGACTGGACAGAATTCAACAATATAAATGGCTACTAGGTATTAGAACCCATCGCTGTCATTCAATAACCTATAATCCAAGACTATACATGTCTATAGTGGTTATATATGAATATATGTTGAGCGAGTACTAGTGACTACTACTCGCACACTAGTAATCCGACACAAAGTCTACGAAACTACTGCCCGGTGGAATTTCGTTAGAATGACCTGGCACTACTCTACGAAGTGCCTCCCGATGAAATTTTCGTTAGAGCCGGAATTTAAACGCTTTCTAGCGAATTAAAGAGATAAAACATCATTTGAATGACCTGGCACTAGTCTACGAACTGCTGCCCGGTAAGAATTTTGTTATAGTCGGAAGTTTAACTCTTTCTAGCGGATAAAAGAGATAAAACATAAGTTAATTTAAAATATTAATGGAATTACACACCTATAATAAGTCAATGGAATATTAAAAATTCTAGTCTGATTTGGGAAAGACTGTACAGAATTTTTTTGTATAAAAAGTTATTATGTTTTTCACTTAATAACCTATATCCATTGACTTAAACGTGAATGGAGCTCTATGAACGATAATAGATTGTTCGGGAATTAGTAATCATTATTTTGACACTAGTTACCCGACACAATGACCAGACACTAATATTCGTAACTGTTGCCCGGTAAAGTTACAAGTAATTTGACAAATTGATCGGATAGTAGTATTCGTAACTCTAGTCCGATGAAAAAGGGAGATTATATATGAAAACTGAGCGGGCACAAGTATTCGAAACTTTTTCCCGAAGATAATTAATTATTAGGCAAAAATTGACCAGACACTTTCTGTAAAAGTTTGCCTGGTGAAAAATCAGAAATAATATAATAATATGACCGGGTATAAGTATCAGAAATATTACTGATACTTTGCCCAGTGAAAAATTTTTTTAATAATTAGACATAATGACCGGAAGTTAGTATACGTGACTATTTTGTCTGGTGAAATATGTCAGAAACTAAGTCTTTCCAGAAAATAATTAAATTATTGACTGGAGACTAGTTGACTGGTGCCTGGTTGATCGGTGACTGGTGACTGGTGACTGGGTGACTGGTGACTGGTGACTGGTGACTGGTGCCTGGTTGACTGGCACCTGGATGACTGGTGACTGGTGCCTGGTTGACTGGCACCTGATTGACTGGTGACTGGTGAAGCTGATTGACTGGTGCCTGGTTGACTGGTGACTGGTGACTGGATGACTGGTGACTGGTGACTGGTGGACAGACTTTATAGGATACTAAGTACCCAAAGATGCCACCTTGATGGGTCTTACCCCGGCAGTATAGCCATATGGGGTGGGGCTCCCATCAGTAAAGAATTGTCTTATAACCCATCAAGGGTTGACAAGTTCTTTACAATCAGCTTCTCCACCATGAGAATCTTTAGCCAACTGAAGATCTCTGCAAACAAAAGTCCAGGAAAAACATATCGTAATTGCTGAATAACCTGGAACGAAAAGAACAAAAATATTCTGCATATATAAACACGACTATCAAACCGATCGCGCACGAGCGTTGTGCCGAATAGCGAGAGTCGCCAAAACGCATGTGGAAAAAGACCAGTCAAAAATACATGAAATCGAAAATTGAAAATTTTAAATAATAACACAGAAAGTGAAAGGTGTGATAAATAAACTAAAGAAACACAAGGATACATAAATTTATCCGTGAGGAAAGAAATAATCCAAATTTCTATCACAGGTAAATAATCCTTGTTGAATTTCTTTGTCCACAGAAAAGAAACTGACACGTGGTCAATTGAGCGGGAAGAGTTACGTCACACAGGTAACTGCCTAAGGGACCTTCTGGTTTAAGACTTTAATTAACGACTGAAAGGTCGTTTTTTCTGTGGAAGGTGTGAAAACAGAATAGAATAGCACATTATCTATAGGTTAATGTATTATGAAGTTAAAAATGCCAGGAACAGAATTAAGACCTCTATATGACCTTTGTCGACCTTACCAAAGCATCTGACATAGTCGGTCATGATGGACTTTTGAAAATTATGACAAAGTTTGGCTGTCCTGCCAAATTCATAGCAATTGTGCGGCAGTTCCATGATGGTATGCTTACAAGGGTCTGAGTTTTTTTATCCATTCACTGTGACAAATGGAGTTAAGCAAGGCTGTGTACTAGCTTCAACACTGTTCAGCATGATGTTTTCTGCCATGCTTACAGATGCTTTCCAGGATGGTGACAATGGTATGCCTATTAGGTATCGCTTTGATGGGAAACTTTCCAACCTAAGAAGATTGCAATCTAAATCCAAAGTGCAGACAGAGGTGCTAGATGAGTTCCTCTTTGCTGATGACATGGCAAAGGGCACTCCAACAGAAGAGAAAATGCAAAAAGGTGTGGATCAAGTATCTGATTCATGTGACAGCTATGATCTCACAATCAGCATAAAAAAGACTGAGGTAGTATATCAGTAGCACCTGGAAAGTTTTACAAGTTTTACATCACAGTGAAAGGTCAACGACTGCAAGTGGTAGACAGGTTCACCTACCTTGGAAGCACATTGTTTAGAGTTGTGCACATTGATGATGTAGTCAATGCTAGAACTGCCAAAGCTAGTGCAGCATTTGGCCGGCTATGTGGAAGTATTTGAGACCGAAGTGGAATCAGACTTGACACAAAGCTGAAAGTATACAGATTGGTGGTGCTGTCAATGCTATTATACGCATGAGAAACTTGGACAGTTTACCAACGGCATGCCAAAAGACTGAACCACTTCCATACAAGCTGTCTTAGAAAATTTCTAAAGATCAAGTGGCCCGACAGGATTCCAGACACAGAAGTCCTAAAAAGGGCAGGGATGCAGAGTATACATACTCTTATGAAATTGGCACAGTTAAGATGGACAAGCCATGTTACCAGAATACCTGATGAACGTTTGCCAAAGAAAATCCTCTATGGAGAACTACAAGTTGGAAAATGCTCCCATGGTGGTCAGAAGAAGGGATACAAGGACACCCTCAAAGCCTCCCTTAAAGACTTCAACATACCAACAGAGTCATGGGAACAGATTGCATAGGATGGAACAAAGTGGTGAGGCCTCATAAGAAGGGGTGCTGGAGAAACATGCACAGGGGAAAGCCAGAGCTAAGGCATCACCAACAGAGCTTTCTTCCTCAGACCTCTCTTGTTCTATCTGCAACAGGCAGTTTAGAGCTAAGACTGGTCTCATCAGCCATCTTAGAACACATAAATAATAATACATCACACAGTTGATTAAGATTGGTCATTGTCAGTAATGTCAGACAAACGAACAAATCTTTAACACTCTCCAGCCAAATTTAGCAGACAATAAGTTGATGATATTTTTTCCCAGAAAATAGGCTTTGGCACTTCACTGTCTCCTAATGGAATGTCAAAGCCTATTTCAAAATGTTGTCTGCTGAAATTTTTATCCAGCATGGTTTAATGCATTTACAAGAATTCTGCGGAAGGCGTCGTCGCATCTGCTGGGAAAAAGTCACAGGAGCCACAATCAGAACGTGGTTATTAAATAAGTTTATTTCATTCTTAGCAGTGCTTAGTTGGAAAATGGGTTAAAAATGTAGACAAAGTGCCCAGTGGGGCACATATATTCCAGGCCAGTGCCATTCCCTCCAATGGCTATATCTTCAGCACTGACTTTTCGTATTATACAGTCCAATGATAATGGAACGTCGGCATAAAATGTGTAAAAGTCACTGGGGCATGAAATGGTCAAGGTCACTGGGTCAAGGTACCTGCCAAGTCAGTACATCAAGGAGAAGCACTATGCAAGATATGGTAGTTGTAGGCCTTATAGTTGAGGAGTTATCGAACATCAACGTAAAATGTGTCAAATATAGGTCAAGGTCACCAGGTCAAGGTACCTGCCAAGCCAGTAGAATGAGGTGAAGCACTATGCAAGGTTTAGTGGTTGAAGGTCTTATATTTGAGGAGATATTGAACATCAACATAAAATGTGTCAGTCACTGGAGTGCAAAATATAGGTTAGGATCACCTGGTCAAGGTACTTGCCAAATCAGTACATCGAGAAAAAGCACTATACAAGGTTTGGTGGTTGAAGGCCTTATACTTGAGGACATATGGAAGGGTGACATAAGAAGTGTAAAAGTCAATGGAGCGTGAAATGTAGGTCAAGGTCACTCAGTCAAGATACCTGCAGAGTCCCTACAGTGAGGAGAGGCACTATGCAAGGTTTGGTGGTTGTAGGCCTTATAGTTGAGGAGATATTGAATGTCGATGTAAAATGTGTAAAAGGCACTGGAGCGCAAAATATAGGTCAAGGTCACCGGGTCAAGATACCTGCCAAGTCAGTACATCTAGGAGAAGCACTATACAAGGTTTGGTGGTTTGAGGTCTTACACTTGAGGAGATCTGGAACGTTGACGTAAGCTTTGTCAAAGTCACTGCAGCCAAAATATAGGTCAAGGTCACCAGGTCAAGTATCTGCTGAGTCAGTACATTAAGAAGGAGTACTTTGCAAGGTTGTAGGCCTTATAGTTGAGGAGATATCGAACGTCGACGTAAAATGTGTCAAAGTCACTGGAGCGCAAAATATAGGTCAAGGTCACTGGGTCAAGGTACCTGCCGAGTCAGTACATCTAGGAGAAGCACTAAGCAAGGTTTGGTAGTTGTAGGTCTTATAAATGAGAAGACCTGGAACGTCAACGTAAATTGTGTCAGTCACTGGAGCGTGAAATATAGGTCAAGGTCACTGGATCAATGTACCTGCCAAGTCAGGAGGTCAGGGAGATGTGTCATGCAAGGTATGATGGTTGTTGTAAAATTGTAGTTGACTAGAATACTAACTTTTGATGTAACTGTCGAACTTCGACATAAATGTTGAGACGGATGGACGGATGGAGGGACTGATGAACGGAAAAGGGGATGCCTATGTCACAAAGCCAGAAGGTCAGGGAGATGTTTCATGCAAGGTTTGATAGTTGTTTAGTCTTGTAGTTGATTAGAATATGAACTTTGACATAAATGTCAAACTTCGACATAAATGTTGACGGATGGATGGACGGAAAAGCAGACGCCTATGTCGCACCCTGCTACAAGCAGGTGCGACAATAAACAATCCGTATTTTGAAATAACCTATACTGATGTACAAGATTACCTCTGACACAGGAAAATGGCTGAGTTATACTCACTCTTGCTCGATATTTCTGAGCCAAGCATCTCGGTTCCAATCATCGTCTTCCTGCTCTTCCTGCTCTTCATGCAACTTTCTACCTCTACCATACTTTATCCGTCTAGGCTTCAGATTCATCAGCATCTTTGCTGGTGGTTGGTACCTGACACAAAATCATGGAAACAGGAATAAGATTCTACAGTTGGTAGGTTTCAAGTTTTCTGTCAGACCAAACTATACAATTCACTAATTTCCTATGACACAATTTGGATATAACACAAAATTATTGTATTGAAACAAAAATGTAAGAAAGAAGCAATGGAGGAGAAATGACTGACAGAGCAGGGAAGACAAAGATCATGATCTATGGTATGGGCCTGGACCTCCTGCAAAGTTCAGGTGAGTCTGTGGCACTGGAGTGGGCAGCAACAGCACCTTCTGCAATGGCTGCAAGCACTGGGTGCACAAGAAATGCATTGGGCTCAAGCGCTTGATAAAGGACCCTGATTACAGATGTACATGGTGCACGCCCTTTGCACGGCAGACCACAGAGGGAAGTCCAAGCTGGACCTGACAAGCTGGAGGCGGTAGTTTCTTTTTGCTACCTAGGAGACATGCTCTCTGCAGCCAGTGGCTGTGAACTTTCAAACACAACATGTGTGAAAACCCCCTGGAAGAAGTTCAAGGAGCTGCTACCAGTTCTCTATTCCCTACACCTCTTTTTCAAGACATGTGGCTGCATGTACAGTGCAGAGTGCAATGCTTCATGCCAATGAGACTTGGCCACTGACAAAGCCTCAAATGTCTGCAGCAGAATGAGAGGGCAATGATCAGACAGTTCTGCAATGTCAAGCCGAAAGACATTGTCACCATCAGGTCCAATGAAATACTTGCGCAGCTTGGTATTGAGGAGCTGGACCTCATTCTGAAGGAGAGAAGGCTCTGCTGGTATGGACATTGTTTTTTCGTTGTTGTTTTTTATTTAGGTTTTACAGCCCTTTCAAGAATATTTCACTTAAATTGAGCTGATCAATCATCAAAGGTGGGCGAAATCCGGAAAACCTGGGGAAAACCACCTGACCATTCGTCAGCAGAACTTGGCTTTCCCACATGTGACCCAAGCGAGGCTCGAACCACAGCGGTGAGAAACCTAAAGGATTAAGAGTAAATCCTCCTATCCACTAGGCTACGGGGGCCCGCAGGTATGTACATGTGGAATGCTCCAATGGTGCAGTGAAGACAGCCTGTGACATACAGGCTGATGGAAAGGTGGGCCTGGGAGGCCCATGATGACATGGAAGCAGCTGAGAGAGAGGGACTGCAGAGAGTGGAAGCTCTCAACAATTGACCCTCATGATAGACACACCTGGAGATCTGCTGTGAGACCTGCCATGCATGCAGCAAGCCAGCTACATGGAAGGGGGCCCACTGATGTGAATGTTGCCCCTGTACCTGCACTTTAATAAAAAATCTGATGATGATGATGATGATTAATACATTTATACAGTTATGGTTATTTTTCCAAATAATTACATATTTTTGTAAAGATAAAAAAAAAACACAGCCATTTTTTCTATAAAATCTCTACATTTTTGTATGGCTACAACATGGTAGTTTAACCAACACGGTTTTTGCTACGTATCCCAGCAATACGGAAAATTTCCTAAATTTAGTATACCAAAGTTTCTGACAAAATGACATATGCAAAGAGTGCAAACCCAGATCAGACTGAACCTGAAGGAGCAGTCTGATCAAGGTGTACACTGTTTGCCATTCAACTAAGTTAAGAAACAATAACATAAAAAGCAAAATTTAGGCAACAAAAGTATGCCATAAAGTGTTTGAAAGTTTAGGATATTTATCATATTGTTATAAAGAAGTTGTAAGGTATGTTTTCTATGTACAAAGACAACATAATTTCAGTATTTCTAAGTTTCTTTGAATTTATTCATGCTGAGACAATGGTATTAACCCATTTATGCTTAGCGTCCCATAAAAGGGACATTGGCAAACAGTGTAGGCCTAGATCAGATAGATGCTTAACATTGATAGTATTTGTTCCCAAAGATTAAGCCACTAAAATGAACTTGATTTTGTAAGGAGTCCTTAATTAGCAGAACTAAATGTAACAATGGTCAGAAGCAAGATCCCATGGTGCCTTAGTTTTTTCCTTTTATTTTTAGCTCTGGTGGCCACCTTGTTCAGCTGAGCAGGATGGTTTGAGCAGTTTTGGTAGAAGGATCACCCAAGGAACAGTCTAGTGAAATTATTGAAGAAGAAGCCCATGGGCCACAGCTCGCTCACCTGAGTGACATAACCACTGCAGATAAGCAGATGTTATGCAACATCTTTCCAATCCTATCATCACAACAGTAGGATCAATGCGAAATTTGGGGGAAATTGACTAAGTGGTTTCTGAAGAATCATGATTTTATACATGTAAACAGCACAGTGGCAGGGAAATATAATAAATACAAACAAGATGACAGCCATCTTAGATTTCCAATCAGAACAATTTTAACTACTGTTGATCTACAAGTCACTTTGATACTTTCAATATAAATGTTTATGGCCCATACAAATGCATGGGGAAGCAAATTTGACCTTGGAGGTAAAAAGATCAAATGCCAACATAGAATCATCATTTTAGCAATTTTGGTAGATCTCCTGTCCCCCATAATTTGTGCAAAGATTCAGCCCCAAGGCATCCTAGGTTCTGGAGAAGAAGATTTTTAAAGGATTTTACCATATATGGGCATGGCAGCCATTTTGATCAAAGACCATGCCCATTTTAGCAATCTTTCATTCTCTTGCCCAAGGAGGCTCCGCATGAAATTTGAGCAACACTGGCCCAGAGGCTTCAGAGGAAAAATCATTTGAAATTATAAACATTTTTTCCATACAAATGTATGGGGCCCATACAAATGCATACAGAAGCAAACTTGACCGCACCATAAAAAGGTCAAATGCCAATGTATGACAATTATTTTAGCAGCTTTGGTAGACCTCCCGTTCCCGATGATATATGCAAAGATTCAGCCACAAGGCATCCTCAGTTTTGGAGAAGAAGATTTTTAAAGGTTTTTTCCCATACAAATGCATAGGGAAGCAAATTTGACCTTGCCGCAAAAAGGTCAAATGTCAATGTACGACCATTATTTTAGCAACTTTGGTAGACCCCCCCGTCCCCAATGATTTAAGCAAAGATTCAGCCCCAAGGCATCCTAGGTTCTGGAGAAGAAGATTTTTAAAGCTTTTTACTATATATGGGCATGGCGGCCATGCCATGGTCAACGAACAGCGACCATTTTAGCAATCTTTCATACCCTCAACCTAAGGATGCTCCCTATGAACTTTGAGCAAACTTGGCCCAGAGGCTCCAGAGGAGAAGTCGTTTGAAATTCTGAACATTTTTCCAATACAAATGCATAAGGAAGCAAACTTGACTGCGCCGTAAAAAGGTCAAATGTCAATGTACGACCATTATTTTATCAACTTTGGTAGACCTCCTGTTTCCGATGATATATGCAAAGATTCAGCCTCAAGGCATCCTCAGTTCTGGAGAAGAAGATTTTTAAACGTTTTACCATATATGGGCATGGCGGCCATCTTGGTCAATGAGCTGCGACTATTTTAGCAATCTTTCATACCCTCAACCTAAGGATGCTTCGTATGAAATTTGAGCAAAATCGGCTCAGAGGCTCCAGAGGAGAAATCGTTTGAAATTCTGAACATTTTTTCCATACAAATGCATTAGGAAGCAAAATTGACCTTACCGTAAAAAGGTTAAATGTCAATGTACGACCATAATTTTAGCAACTTTGGTAGACCTCCTGCTTCCAATGATATATGCAAAGATTCAGCCACAAGGCATCCTCGGTTTTGGAAAAGAAGACTTTTAAAGGTTTTTCCCATACAAATGCATAGGGAAGCAAACTTGACCTTGCCATAAAAAAGTCAAATGTCAATATACGACCTTTATTTTAGCAATTTTGGTAGATCTCCCGTCCCCAATGGCTTATGCAAAGATTCAGCCCCAAGGCATCCTTGGTTCTGGAGAAGAAGATTTTTAAATGTTTTTACCATATTTGGGCATGGTGGCCATCTTGGTCAATGGACCGCGACCATTTTAGCAATTTTTCGTTCCCCCAACCTAAGAAGGCTCCATATGAAATTTGAGCCAAATTGGCTCGAGGGCTTCAGAGGAGAAGTCATTTGAAAATGTTAACGAACGGATGCACAGACGGACGATGGACAGAAAGTGATCACAATAGCTCATTCTGAGCATAGCTCAGGTGAGCTAAAAATCTATCCAGCAGTGTCAGAAGAGGTCTTTTAAAGCGAAAGTTGCAATGTATGCATATTAACTTTTATGGAAAATCAGCCACTCTTATGGCATTTGAAGGCCTGATGAACAGATGGATGAATGAATAAACAAACAAATAGAGGGGAATTTGGATACTTTGGATTGATATCTAACATCATACCAAATATTCACTAAATCCATCATTTTGTAAAAAAAAATATGAGCTCTTTAAATATTTTAACATAAAAGTTATGACACAAAAACTCAAAGTGTGATTCGTTGACCTTAAAGTCATGGACATGGGTAATGATAATCTATGGCATTTTTTCTTATTTCTGCTTCAATATTTAGAATGGGGCCAAGCTATATAAGTATATATAAAAAAAATAGATTTTCAAGATGGCTGCCATAGCAGCCATCTTGGATTTCCAATCAAAATGATTTTAGCTACTTCTGATCTGCAAGTCACCCCAATGCTTCCTACCAAGTTTTGGGACAATTGGCCTTTTGCTTCAGGAGAAGAAGCGAAAAACAGATTTTCAAGATGGCCGCCATGGGGGCAATCTTGGATTTCCAACACGGACAATTTTAGCTATTTTTGATCTACAAGTCACCTCAATGCTTCCAACCAAGTTCAAAGTGAATAAGCCTTTCGGTTCAGGAGAAGAAGGGAAAAATAGATTTTTCAGATGGCTGCCATTGCGGCCACCTTGGATTTCCAATCAAAAGATTTTGGCTATTTTGACCTATAAGTCACCCGAATGCTTCCTACCAAATTTCCAGTCAATTGGCTTTTCAGTTTAGGAGAAGAAGCGAACATGATTTGTTTGTGAAACACGAGCATGTCCCTGGGCCAAGGTCAATTTTTTCTTTAAATTAGGTCACAGGTCAAGGTCAAGGTCAGGGTTCAAAATTTTTTGTATGAGTGGGAAGCCCTTGTCACAAGTAACCTAAAAATATAAATGCTCTATCTGAAACGGTTCAAAAGTTATCGGGCCAAGGTCAATTTTTTCTTTAAACTAAGTCACAGGTCAACATCAAGGTCAGAGGTCAAAGTTTTTGTAAGAGTGGAAAGCCCTTGTCACAAGGAACCAACATGCCAAATATGAAGGCTCTATCTGAAATGGTTCAAAAGTTGTGACAAATGTTAATTTTTTCTTTAAACTAAGTCACAGGTCAAGGTCAAGGTCAGAAGTCAAATTTTTTTTTGTATGAGTGGGAAGCCCTTGTAACAAGGCACCAACATACCAAATATGATGGCTCTATCTGAAATGGTTCAAAAGTTATAATCAATGTTAATTCTTTCTTTAAAGTAAGTCACAGGTCAAGGTCAAGGTCAGAAGTCAAAATTTTTTGTATGAGTGGGAAGCCCTTATCACAAGGAATCTACATATCAAATATGAAGGCTCTATCTGAAACGGTACAAAAATAACGACCAATGTTATTTTTTTTCTTTAAAGTAGGTCACAGGTCAAGGTCAAGGATCAAAATTTTTTGTATGAGTGGAAAGCAATTTTCCAAAGGAACCTACAGGCCAAATATAAAGGCTCTATCTGAAACGGTTCAAAAGTTATCAAGCCAAGGTCAATTTTTTCTTTAAAGTAGGTCACAGGTCAAGGTCAAGGTCACAGGTCAAATTTTTTGTATGAGTGAGAATCTACATGCCAAATATGAAGGCTCTATCTGAAATGCATCAAAAATAATGACCAATGTTATTTTTTTCTTTAAAGTAGGTCAAGGTCAGAGGTCACTTTTTTGTATGAGTGGAAAGCCCTTGCCACAAGCAACCTACATGCCAAATATAAAGGCTCTATCTCAAATTGTTCAAAAGTTATGACCAATGTTAAAGCTGTCCAACCAACACACCAACAAACCCACAACCAACAAACCAACAAACAGACAGGGCAAAAACATCATGATCCAGTTTTGCTACTGGGGACATAAAAAATATTGAAGATGGCGGCCATGGCGGCCATCTTGGATTTCAGATCAGAATGATTTTAGCTATTTTTGTTCTATAAGTCCTCGATGCTCCCTACCAAGTTTTGTGTCAGTTGGCCTTTCAGTTCAGGAGAAGAAGCGAAAAATAGATTTTCAAGAGGGCCACCATGGCGGCCATCTTGGATTTCCGATCAGAAGGATTTAAGCTATTTTTGATCTTCAAGTCACCCCCAATACTTCCTACCAAGTTTCGAGTCAACTGGCCCTTCGATTCAGGAGATGAAGCCAAAAATAGATTTCCAAGATGGCTGCCATGGTGGTCATCTTGGATTTCCGATAGGGACAATTTTGATCTACAAGTCACCTCGATGCTTCCAACCAAGTTTAAAGTGAATAAGCCTTTTGGTTTAGGAGAAGAAGCGAAAAATGAAGTTTTTAAAAAAAAAAACATATTTTAACAAGCAATACTTAATCTATAGATAATGTGCTATATTCTATTCTGCCCACAGCTTCCACAGAAAAAACAACAGTAACATCGTCCCATACAGTCTTAATCTAAAAGTCCCTTAGGAAGTCACCTGTGTGACGTATTCCTCCCACTCTTTTGATCACATGTCAGTTTCTTTGATGTAAAGCCCTAAAGGGTAGAGCTAAGCCGGGATAGGGAGGTAGGATTTTCTTATCTATAAGTTAAGTATTGCTTGTTAAAATATGTTTTACTTTTGAAAACTTCATTTTAACTGCACAATACAATAATCTATAGATAATGTGCTAGAATTCGCCAATAAGGTGGGAAGGAGCTCCCAATTCTAACACAAATACAAGAGGCCCATGGGAAATGGGTTGCTCACCTGAGTGACATAGCCACTGCAGATATGCAGATGTTATGCAACATTTTTCCAATCCTGTCATCGCAACTAATGAAAAGATCATCATTTAAGCAGTTCTTAATTTTGAAGAAGAATATATATGGCATGATAGTCAATGGTGTGTGATCATTTAAACCATATCTCAATCACATTTCAACAGTAGGATCAATGTGAAATTTGTTGGCAAATGGCTGAGTGGTTTCTGAAGAATCATGATTTTATACATGTAAACAGCTCAGTGGCAGGGAAATATAATAAACATAAACAAGATGGCAGCCATATTGGATTTCCAATCAGAATGATTTTAGCTACTGTTGATCTACAAGACACCTCGATATTTCCAATGAACTTTGAGTCAATTACTCTTTCGAATCAGGAAAAAAAGTTCAAAACAGATTTTCAAGATGGCTGCCATGGCTGCAATTTTGGATTTCCTATCGCAACGATTTGAGCTATTTTTTATTTACAAGTCACCCCGATGCTTCCTACCAAGTTTCGAGTAAATTGGCCTTTCAGTTCAGAAAAAGAAGGGAAAAATAGATTTTCAAGATGGCCGCCATCTTGGATTTCCGACTGGAACAATTTTAGCTGCTTTTATATCTACAAGTCATCCCGATGCTTCCTACCAATTTTCAAATCAACTGGCCCTTTGGTTCAGGAAAATAAGCGAAAAAGAGCCATGGCGGCCATCTTGGATTTCAGATCCAAACAATTTAAGCTATTTTAGATGTACAAGTCACCCCAATGCTTCCTATCAAGTTTCGAGTCAAATGGCCTTTCAGTTCAGGAGAAGAAGCGAAAAATAGATTTTCAAGATGGCTGTCACGGTGGCCATCTTGGATTTCAGATAGGAGGATTTTAGCTATTTTTGATCTACAGGTCATCTTGATGACTCCTACCTAGTTTAAAGTCAATAAGCCTTTCCGTTCAGGAAAAGAAGTGCAAAATAGATTTTCAAGATGGCGGCCATGGTAGCCATCTTGGATTTCCGATCGGAACCATTTTAACTTTTTTTGATCTACAAGTCACCCTGATGCTTTCTGGTAAGTTTTGAGTCAATTGGCTTTTGGGTTTAGGAGAAGAAGAGAAAAATAGATTTTCAAGATGGCGACCATCTTGGATTTTCGATCGGCATGATTTTAGCTATTGTGGCCGCTATGGTGGCCATCTTGGAATTCCGATCAGCATGATTTTAGCTATTTTTGATCTACAAGGCACCCCAAAGCTTCCCACCAAGTTTGGAGTCAATTGGCCTTTCAGTTCAGGATAAGAAGGGAAAAATAGATTTTCAAGCTGGCAGCCATGGCGGCCATCTTGGATTTCCGATTGGAACAATTTTAGCTATTTTTTTTTCTACAGTCACCCCGATGCTTCCTACCAAGTATCGAGTCATTTGGCCCAGTGGTGTAGGAGGAGTAGGCTTTTAAAGCATTGATGACGCCGCACGACAGACTACGAACAACGCACAACCGACGAGGGACGACGAACATTGACTGACCACAATAGCTCACCATGAGCACTTCGTGCTCAGGTGAGCTAAAAAGCACCGCAAGCATTATACCCTGCCACAGCAATTATTTGTTTATGTATTAAAGTTATCATTGCGAAAATGTCTGGAAAGAAAATGACGGAGGGACAGATAACATTCCTAAACCAGATCTTGGTAATATCAATGGACAGATAATAATTCTAAACCAGATCTTGATAATATCAATGCATATAGCAAGTTAGGTTAAAAGGCCTTGTTATTTACTCAAATTAACATCCGGAACGAAAATATGGGCGGGTCTCTGGCAGATAACTCAGTAAAAATTTGACCAATTTTGCCCATTAGCAATTCCAAAAGAGACCTCCTTAATGTCAATTCATATAGCAAGTTTGGTTAAAATCCCTTGTTATTTACTTAAGTTATCATCCTGGAAAAACAAGCAAATTCCATGGGAAATTTATGTCCTCTGCCTTATTTTTATTTGAGGTGTTAAAAATGGTAAAGTTAACCAGAGGACCATTGGTCCTGTATCAATTACCTAAGTATTGAAGCAGGAAACCAGTGATAAAAAATAATTTCAAGATCCTGAAAAAAACTAATGCATATCTTCAGACCATCCTTAAAGCACCTGTAAAGTTTCAAAAGGATTGGCCAAAAACTGTGGTGGGAGTTACGGGGTCAAGGTACCTACTCCCTATATGCTTCTGTAGTATTAGAACTAAAAAAATATCTAAGTTAAAAATGCGGAAAAAGTGACAAAAAAATATTTCAGGATTCTGAAAAAACCACTTGCATATCTTCAGGCCATCCTAAAAGCCTTTGTAAAGTTTCAAAAGGATCGGACAAAAACTGTGGGAGGAGTTAAGGGGACAAGGTACCTGCACCCTATACACTTCTGTAATATTAGAACTCAAAAAATGTCTAAGTTAAAATTGCGGAAAAAGTAATAAAAAATTATTTCAGGATTCTGAAAAATCCATCTGCATATTTTCAGGCCATCCTAAAAGCCCACGTAAAGTTTCAAAAGGATCAGTCAAAAACTGTGGGAGGAGTTAAGGGGACAAGGTACCTACTCCCTATACACTTCTGTAATATTAGAACTCAAAAAATGTCTAAGTTCAAAACGTGTAAAAAGTGATAAAAAATAATTTCAGGATTCTGAAAAAAACACATGCATATCCTCAGACCATCCTTAAAGCACCTGTAAAGTTTCAAAAGGATCGGGCAAAAACTGTGGGAGGAGTTAAGGGGACAAGGTACCTACTCCCTATACACTTCTGTGGTATTAGAACTCAAAAAATGTCTAAATTAAAAATGCGGAAAAAGTGATAAAAAATTATTTCAGGATTCTGAAAAAACCACATGCATATCTTCAGGCCATCCTAAAAGCCCATGTAAAGTTTCAAAAGGATCGGCCAAAAACTGTGGGAGGAGTTAAGGGGACAAGGTACCTACTCCCTTTTGACTTCTGAAATATTAGAACTCAAAAAATGTCAAAGTTCAAAATGCGTAAAAAGTGATAAAAAATAATTTCAGGATTCTGAAAAAACCACATGCATATCTTCAGACCATCCTTAAAACACCTGTAAAGTTTCAAAAGGATCAGCCAAAAACTGTGGGAGGAGTTAAGGGGACAAGGTACCTGCTCCCTATACACTTCTGTAGTATTAGAACTCAAAAAATGTTTAAGTTAAAAATGCGGAAAAAGTGATAAAAAATTATTTCAGGATTCTGAAAAACCACGTGCATATCTTCAGGCCATCCTAAAAGCCCATGTAAAGTTTCAAAAAGATCGGCCAAAAACTGTGGGAGGAGTTAAGGGGACAAGATACCTACTCCCTATAGACTTCTGTAATATTAGAACTCAAAAAATGTCGAAGTTCAACATGTGTAAAAAGTGATAAAAAACAATTTCAGGATTCTAAAAAAAACACATGCACAGCTTCAGACCATCCTGAAAACACCTATAAAGTTTCAAAAGGATCAGACAAAAACTGTGGGAGGAGTTAAGGGGACAGAGTACCTAATGAAAATTCGTAACCACGCACCACGGAAAACCAAAAACAGTGTCCCTCCGCTTTTCTTCGAAAAGGCAGGGGACAAAAAATGGGCATGTCTAGGGTAGATAACTCCGTAATAATTTGACGAAATTTGCCCATTAGCAATTCCAAACCAGATCTTCTTAATGTTAATATATATATAACGTTTTGTTAAAATCCCATGTTACTCAAGTTATCCTCCGGAAACGAAAATATGGGCATGTCTCAGGCAGATAACTCCGTAAAAAATTGACAAAATTTGCCCATTAGCAATCCCAAACCAGGTCAGCTCAATGTCAGTGCATATAGCAAGTTTGGTTAAAATCTGAGTTTGGTGAAAATTCAATGATGTTTACTCAAGTTATCATCCGGAAACAAAAAACTGATGGACAGACAGACGACTGACGGACGGACAGACACATAGACGTCCAATGTGAAACCATAATACCCCGCCACTATTGTGTGGCGGGGTATAACAAGAGCTCCGCCAAGCGGGGCATTATATGCCTGTGGCAAGTAAAAAGATGGAGCACAAAAACTGCCTCCTGTATAATTCAGTGCTCCGGATATAAACTGTTAGTGAAATTACAAAAAACTAGAGCTGGTGTTTGTAAAACACTATGCCCCCAACTGCCTGACTCTAACACTGCTTGACTCCAACCACTGCTTGCCCATGAAGGTAACAACAGTACAAATAAATGAAATTTCAAAGTTATTTTATCAAAGGGAAATAACTCTAAAATAGGAGATAATTTTGGGAGGAGAAAAAAAATACGGGTCACCTATTTTTTCCTGAGGAATCAAAATATGAAATTTCAAAACATTAGCATACATGGTTCTAAACTTATGCTATACACAATAAAGCAACTACATCAAATGACCAGAAACTGTGAAGGGCCATAACTCCAACATTTCATTTAATTGGTTCAAAATTTAATCAGGTGATCTCCTCCTCAATCCCAATAAGTAAATTAAATATCATGGCTCTGGCTTAAATAGAGATATCTTGCTGACAAGTCAAAATGCCTAGAACTACAAAGGACAATAACTATGTCAATTTTTCATGGAATTCCCTAAAAAACAAATAGGTTATCTCCACATCATTCCCAATCAGCATATAATATTTCAAGACCCTAGCTTAAGTACTTTTCAAGACATCTTGCTGACAAGGTCAAAATGTGCAGAACCGCAAAGGGCCATAACTTTATCAATATTTTCACAGAGTTCTCTCAAAATATAATCAGGTAATTTATTAAGTTTCAAGGCTCTAGCTCTAAAAGTTTTTGAGATATTTTGCTGACAAGGTAAAAATGCCCAAAATTACAAAGTGCCATAACTCAAGAAGTAGTTTCCAAAATGTCTTCAAAAGTTAATCAGGTTGTCTACTCATCACTACCAGTCTATTCATCAAGTTTCAAGGCTCTAGCTCAAACAGTTTTTGAAATATTTTGCTGACAAGGTAAAATTGCCCAAAATTACAAAGGGCCATAACTCATGAAGTATTTTCCAGAATTACTTCAGAAGTTAATCAGGTCATCTACTCATCACTACAAATCCATTTACTAAGTTTCAAGGCTCTAGCTTTAACAGTTTTTGAGATATTTTGCTGACAAGGTAAAAATGCCCAAAATTACAAAGGGGCATAACTCAAGAAGTATATTTAAAATTTCTTCAAAAGTTAATCAGGTTGTCTACTCATCACTACCAGTCTATTTATCAAGTTTCAAGGCTCTAGCTTTAATAGTTTTTGAGATATTTTGCTACAAGGTAAAAATGCCCAAAATTACAAAGGGCCATAACTCATGAAGTAGTTTTCAGAATTTCTTCAAAAGTTAATCAGGTCATCTACTCATCACTATAAATCCATTTACTAAGTTTCAAGGCTCTAGCTTTAACAGTTTTTGAGATATTTTGCTGACAAGGTAAAAATGCCCAAAATTACAAAGGGGCATAACTCAAGAAGTATATTTCAAAATTTCTTCAAAAGTTAATCAGGTTGTCTACTCATCACTACCAGTCTATTCATCAAGTTTCAAAGCTCTAGCTCCAACAGTTTTTGAAATATTTTGCCGACAAGGTAAAAATGCCCAAAATTACAAGGGGCCATAACTCATGAAGTATTTTCCAGAATTTCTTCAGAAGTTAATCAGGTCATCTATTCATCACTACAAATCCATTTACTAAGTTTCAAGGCTCTAGCTTTAACAGTTTTTGAGATATTTTGCTGACAAGGTAAAAATGCCCAAAATTTCAAAGGGGCTTAACTCAAGAAGTATGTTTCAAAATTTCTTCAAAAGTTAATCAGGTTGTCTACTCATCACTACCAGTCTATTCATCAAGTTTCAAGGCTGTAGCTTCAGTAGTTTTTGAGATATTTTGCTGACAAGACTGCATCCATATTTTTTCAAAGGTCCATAACTCAGAAAAGGGGCATAATCCTGTCCAGAAAAAAAATATGTCAGCAATTTTTTCATGAGGAATCCATATAAGAAATTTCAAAACCGTAGAATTCACAGTTCTAAAGTTATGCTATGCATCAAAAAGCGTGACGAACGGACGGACGGTTGAAAGGACGGATGGACGGACGGACGAACAACCCAGAAGCAATATGTCCCTCCAACTTCTTTGAAGGCATAAAAAAAAATTAAAAAATTTCATTGGGGCATATCTGCTGATATTTGGTGAACTGTAACCTAAGCAACCAAGCTGGCTCAGAAAGTAAGGAAGAAGTGACTTCTCCCTCCTGGGAAAATAGGGAGGTTTGCTGCTTCTAGGGAGAAGTGCTTTCTGACAGAGGACACCCCACAGAAGCATGACTATATTATAAGCTCATATGACCCTTTGGCTGATTTGGTTTTCCTATACTTCAATATTGGACCAAACAATAACAAAACAAAAATAAACAACCCAAAAAAAAAAAAAAAAAAATGCTGCAAGAAATTTTTTGTAAACCTTTAACCTGTTTAATACTGATTTTATTTTTGTTCTTCAATTAAGGGGGCCAAATCAGAAGAGTATTAAAAAAAAAATCCAGAAAGAATTATGCATTCATAAAGATTTAATATTGGCAACCTTTCCTTGCAAATCTAATAAAAGAATTAATAGAAATCTTCAAAGGGGTATAACTCTGCTTATATTTGGTGGACTGTAACCTTGAAACAATATGCGCTGCTCCACATCATGGTCTAACTACAAATCATGTTTCAGCTTGATCGGATGTAAACTGTAGGAAGAGTTAGCCGGAAACGAAAAGTCAACTGAAATTTTCAAAGGGGCATAACTCTGCTAATATTTGGTGGACTATAACCTCGAAACAATATGCGCTGCTCCACATCATGGTCTAACTATATATGAAGTTTCAGCTTGATCGGATGTAAAATGTAGGAGGAGTTAACCGGAAATGAAAAAAATTCCAGAAATTTTCTAAGGGGCATAACTCTGCAAACATTTGGTGCTTTTGGACCTTCTTGTGTGTCTTATGACATAGTTCGGCGGTGGAAAAAGAAATCTGAGTCTGGTGTAGAGTCCATCAAAAATGCACCGAAATCAGGTAGGCTAAAATCTGCATCTCGTAAAGAAATCATTTCCAAATTAAAGGAAATCATTGAAGGAGATGCCAGATTTACAGTTCATGATATTGCACGAAAGGTAGGCATATCACTATCAACAGTTCACCTTATTTTGAAGAAGCATTTGAAAGTCAGAAAGATTTCTGCTAGATGGGTGCCACATCTGTTGACTGACGAGCAAAAGAGACAACGGGTTTAAGTGGCCAAAAAGCTGCTTCAAATGTTTCCAAAATATGACAAAAAGCAGTTTGCCAATGTCGCCACAGGTAATGAAACCTGGGTCCATTATTTTGAGCCCGTCAGAAAGGTTAGCAATAACATCTGGGCCACTAAACACAGCAAACGCCCAATAATTGCCAAACATTCTTTGAGCACAAAGAAGGTTTTGTATGCAATCTTCTTCTCTGGTGAAGGAGTCGCAAAAAAAGTGCCAGTGAAAAAGGGCAAAAGCATCACCGGAAAGTACTACAAAGACATAGTACTGAAAAAACTGAAAAAGTATTATCAGAAACGAGGCCCTGCCACTGGTTTTAAACATGTCCGTCTTCTAAATGACAATGCCCCAGCTCATACCTCCGCAATAGTTACGGGGTTTTTGAAGAAAGAAAAAGTAACTGTTTTGCCTCACCCCCCATATTCCCCAGACATTGCCCCATGTGATTTCTTTTTGTTTCCGAAATTGAAAGCATTCCTTCCTGGGCGGAAATACCAGTCCCGACAGGCACTTGGATCTGCCATTCATCAGTACCTTATTACTGTGCCCAAATCAGCGTACCGTGACGCCTTCAAGAAGTGGATACCTCAGCTGAAACTTTGCATTTCTAGCCACGGGGAGTACTTTGAGGGCACGAAATGAGTACTTTTGGGCTAACTTGAAATTTTAAGTCTCCAGATAGAGATAAGCAATTCATTTCGAACATCCCTCGTATGCCCCCAGGTTTCATCACCTGTTAGCAAGTTAGAAATAACCCGACTATTACAGCCTTTATATGTTTTCAAAAGTTCCTGGGCACATTTAAGGCGTTGTGTCCTTTGCTCCTCAGTGAGCAAATGAGGTACCCACCTAGCGCAAATGTTTTTCAGGTCCGAACGCTTTTTCAGAGTTGTTTGCACACTGCCTTCTGATATGCCAGTACAACTAGCTATATCTTTGACAGACAATCGCGCATCCTGTTCAATCACAATCTTTACATCAGCAATGTTAGCCTTGGTAACAGAGGTTTTAGGCCTTCCAGGATGGGTATCATCTTCAACAGAAAATTCCCCAGCTTTAAAAGCTTTAACCCGCCTAAAAACTGCGCATTGAAACGGTCTGAGGACCATATATACTAAACAATTAATTAAATATTTGCTTTGAATCTATATTAAGCCTAATGCGGCATTTAATATAGCTACGAATTTCAGTCTTCTGGTCCATGTTCCAATGTAACAAGTAAATTGTCAGTGTATATGACTGCATCTATTTCAATTTGAAATAACTCGATCAGTTGGAAAGCAATTTGCACGAAATATACGGGTATCGTTAGCTATTCAACACACCATTCAAGAGCAGTGAAGCATTTTAAAATATACCTGGGATAAAACTAAGTGACAGAACTTTTTGCATGACCCTAGTACACCTGGAAGTATGTCCATTTGCATATATACTATTATCTAACTCATAAATGCAGATTGCTCGTCTCAAAATACTTTATTTGTGTATTTAAAATTATGCATTTAATTAAATATTTTAATTAAATATTCAAAATGGCTGCATCTATATTCAAAGCAGGGCTCGGGAAAACCGGAAAAATAGCCGGTCTGGACCGAAATTAAGAATTCTGGACCGATTTCAAACACCCCAAAACGCTAATAAATCGGTCCAACAGGTTTGTGCCTTGAACCCCATTTTTCCCCAACCAACAAATTTTCACGAATCAATGATGTCTAAACAATCACAAACGGTCAAGTCTTCCCAAACTGACAACGTCCGCGCACCTTTTAAATGCGATATTATGGTAGTTAAAAGGCTCTAAACGGTCATTTGACATGTATATTGGAGAGACAGCTGAATAATGGCAACCTACCGCAGCACAAATTAATTACGTCATTATCCAAACATTGTCAAAAAATCAACACTTCACTGACCTTTGTGCGGTAAACAAGCGATTAACACATATCATCAGTAACGTTAGTCTGATAATTAATCCGTTTGTGTGACACGTGTGAATACACTGAGACTGCAAAACATCCAGGTGCAGTCGGCGTGTCCAAAAGATCAAAGGTCGCTTTACTGAGAGTGATAAAAGAATGCACCACTTGAACGCACCTGTTTTCTTCCTCTTCTTTTTTGTTTTGATCAACACGGTTTGTCGGTCCCAGATTCGATAAATGAATTCCCAAACCGTGTACTTCCTGATCAGATGTCGCATACAACGGCGTCTGATCTGGGTATTATTGATTGCTTTTTTTTTTTTGTTGTTGTTGTTGTTGTTGATTGCCGTAACACGCGAGTATAATTCAAGGTAGATTTCACGGTAAAAATAAGTAATGCACCACTTGCGCTCAATCAGATTGGTCAGTGCTTAAAATTTAAGCAGTCTGATCAAATCTTGAAACATTGAAAACTGCAAAACCGCCCGTGGCGCAGGCCTTTTTTATTAGACCTAATTAGGTCCATGAAAGTCGTTTCGTTCCGTCTCTCCTGTTTCCCGCCGTCTTCGCGCTTATACAAGACGGGAATCAGTTGTTTAAAAATAGTTTTGGAAAACCCTGCGGAAGGGGAAATAACAACAAAACCGTTTTGTTTGTTTTTTTTCTTTCTTTTTACATACCTGACTGTATTTATTGATGACGCCAGCTTTGCTCATGCTCGTTATACCCGGACTTCCGTCATATAACGGAGTTGAGGTGTATTATTTAAAAGGAGTTATAGGACTGTCAATTGTCATTAGTTTTCGTGACAGGTGATATATACATAATTTTCTTTTTGGAAATGGGCTCATTGATGACGTCATCATAATCGGCTGGACCGATTCAGATTTCAAAATTTCCAGAGCCCTGATTCAAAGGTATAAAAATTTTAAATTCAAATACCTTTCATACTAATGATTTTGATCAAAATTTCACTAGGATACTTGTTTATCAAAGCTGAATGTTTTAAGACATACTGTGCATTTAGTGGGCATTTCCTTTTTATTTTTGTTTAGTAGTGACTAGCCTTGTTACTGAGGGAGGTGCTGACAATGAGTGAAGATACTAATCAGATTGAACAGGCTAATTTAATCCATATGTGTTTGTATATCTACAGTAAAACCTGTGTAAGAGAGCCACCTTCAAGACTGACTTTAAATAGTGGTTGATGTGGAAAAAAATGTCTGTATTATAAAAGTACATGTCATGTAATTTTGCTAGCAAAATAACATGACATGTACCTTTATAAGACAACCATCTTTCCACATCAACCACTAAGGTCAGTTTCAAAGGTGGCTGTCTTACACAGGTTTTACTGTATGTATGCTTTGAACAACAATTTCTAATTTAGTGCCTAAAGTCAACCCCACTAGATCACTGCAACTTTTCTTACCCTAAAATTTCTATAACATCCTCCAGCCTATACTCTTCAACAGGGTAAGTAAATCCTGGTATGTTCAACATTGGACAGTTGTCTGGAAGAAATAGATAAAACATTTTGTTTAATCTGAAACTAAATTTGTTCTGGTCACATCTTCAAAGCATCATCAGCTTAACAAAGACATAAAAAAAGGTAAGAGAAAAGTCCAGGGAGTGCCACAATCACAAACCACAGCCCTTCCCAGACACCAAGAGGAAGAAGAAACCGACAAATCCAAATAAGCACAAATCGAACAAACGTATGAAAAGCACTAAGATTAGCTCTCTCTTTCCCAAGCGAGGTAATCGCAATGCTAAAAGGACTGAGAAACACAAGAACAAAATGACAGATGGTAACACATAAAACAAATCGCCTCGTAGAATAAACCACAAAGCAACAAAGAGTAAGACTAACACCAGGACCACCGCCTCGCCTTAGAACAGTACAGTAAACCACCGGGGCCATATTTCCTTTTTAACCCTTAACTCTTTGCAGGCTGGGTAAATTTGCAAGCTTTTTTGCTGTCTGTGTTTTTTTTTTTAAACTTAACTTTTTCAAACAAGAGAATTAGTGAAACCAAAGAATGCTCCCCAAAGATGCGCAATAGTGGCAGGGTTATGTTAGTGAAAGAGTAAAATACATTAACAGATATGCTACGGACAAGCTTATTACTGCAATCAAAGCACTGTAGGTACTGGTGGCCTGGGCATCAGAAGGCCCAATGACAAATGACTAGAGATCCATTTGAAAGCCTGTAAAATGAACAAAAAAAAATAAAAATAAAATAAAATAAAAAAACAAAACTAGAAATGTGTCCCAGTACATGAATGCTCCAGCTTTGGGTACCTCTATGAAACTGTGAAAACCTTGCCAAATTAGCCTACTTCAATGCAGGAGCATCTGTGTACTTTTGACACATTTCAAGTTAACAAAGAATCCAAAAATAATGAGAAATATAAGGCCCTTTGCCTGCAAGGTCAGTAACTCTTAAACTATGAGACTAAGAAACTCAATTTTGTATTCTCTAGCAAGTGCTTTTCAACAAAAAAATCCAAAAGTAATGAGAAATATAAGGCCCTTTGCCTGCAAGGCCTGTAACTCTTAAACCATAAGACTAAGAAACTCAGTTTTGTGTTCCCTTGTAAGTGACTTAAAACAAAGAATGTAAAAATCATGAAAAAATAAGGCGTGCATCCAGAGTGTAAGTAAGAAAGATAACTCCAGACAGTAGATGGCTGGACAGATGAATGTTGAGCAGCTTTGCCTGCACTCTGCACTTCCACTGATGGCCATCTATCAATGTATCAAGTTTCATTTAATTCCCTTCTATACTTTCAGAGATATGCTCCGTACAAGCTTTTCATTGCAAAAATTAAGAAGAGAAGTAACTCTGTAAATACTGGTGATATGGTTATGGTTCTTGCATTCTGCAATTCCCTTCATAGCCCTCTATCAGTGTATCAAGTTTAATTTATTTATCTTCAATACTTTTAGAGATATGCTCAGGACAGCTTACTATTGCAAAAATTAGAAAGGGAAATAACTCCGTAATTACTCGTGTTAGAGTTACGATTTTTACACTCTGCACTTTCTCTGATGGCCGTCTATCAATGTTTCAAGTTTCATTTAATTCCCTTCTATACTTTCAAAGATATGCTCCAGACAAGCTTTTTTATTGCGAAAGTTAAGAAGGAAGTTACTCCGTAAATACTGGCGATAGGATTATGGTTCTTGCATTCTGCAATTCCCTTCATGGCCCTCTATCAGCGTATCATTTAATTATCTTCAATACTTTTAGAGATATGCTCCGGATAAGCTTACTTTTGCAAAAATTAGAAAGGGAAATAACACTGTTATTACTTGTGAAAGAGTATATTTTAAACTTTACCACACTCTGGGAAAATTGATGATACTTTTCTTATTTTTCCCAGAAAATAGGGTCTAACATTTCCAGAAAATTGTCTCCTCAAGCAACTAATCTATGCAAGAATGTCTGGAAAATCATTTAATTGAGAAAAATACTATTATCATAGAAATATTTTTTTTTTTTTGCTCTAAAATCAATAAATGCTTGTGTTTCAGAATTTAAAATAAAAGCACCGCAAGCATAATACCCCGCCATAGCAATTATATGTTGAAACTGACAGAGGGACAGATAACAATCCTAAACCAGATCTTGATAATATTAATGCATATAGCAAGTTTGGTTAAAAGGCCTTGTTATTTACTCAAGTTATCGTCCGGAAACGAAAATATGGGCATGTCTCAGGCAGATAACTCCGTAAAAATTTGATGAAATTTGCCCATTAGCAATTCCAAACTAGATCTCCTTAATGTCAATGCATATAGCAAGTTTGGTTTTAAATCCCTTGTTATTTACTCAAGTTATCGTTCGGAAACGAAAATATGGGCGTGTCTCAGGCTGGTAACTCCGTAAAACTTTGATGAAATTTGCCCATTAGCAATCCAAAACCAGATATCCACAATATCAATGCACATACCAAGTTTGGTGAAAATTCATTGATGTTTACACAAGTTATCATCCGGAAACGAAAAACGGACTGACACACGGACATCCAACGTGAAACCATAATACCCCGCCACTATTGTGTGGGGATATAAAAATGTTAAAAATATGTGTACTGATATCTGTAAATCCAAATCCACTGATGGCCTTACTGATATTCATCATTTCATGTATTGAAATGATTCTTCATGAAACCTAGCGAAATAGCACCTGAAGAAGAGCGCATATATTTCACGAGATATTATGCAGACAAGAAAATGTGATGCCGTTATCAATGCCAGTGGGATTGCACCAAAAACATGTACCCCTACCCATAGGCGGGGCTAAATAACTTAGCATCTGCAGACTGATCTGTATCTAGACTGGTTTTCTATTTCCTGAGACTGTTTTACTAGAAGGAGCTCAAATTTTTAATTTTCAGGCTTTCAAGTGCCCTCAATCAAACTAGAACTCCGAGAATCAGATGTGTTGCCTGCTTAAAGCACCAACCATTTGATATGAAAAAGAAAAAAAACACTGGTCCTTATAACAGCTCCTATCCCTAAAGGCAACCCCTCACTAAAAATTAGAATGAAATCAATGCATCCCTTCAAAAGTTATTGAGGGGAAACAATATCTTTACCTTGTATTTTAGCCCAACAACAAAAACTAAGTCAAAAAAGGGCCATAACTTGGCCAAAATTTTGCAGATGATTTCCAATATCAAACTTAATCGGTATTTTACAATGATATATCCTTCTGCAAACTTTCAATAAATTCAATGCATCCCTGCAAAAGTTATTGAGCGGAAACCAATATCAACACACCAACAAAAACTAAGTCGAAAAAAGGGCCATAAACTCAGCCAAAATTTGGCAGATAATTACCAATATTGAACTTGACCTGTATTTTACAATGATATATGCTTCTGCAAACTTTCAATAAAATCAATGCATCCCTACAAAAGTTAATGATCAGAAACCAGTATCAACACACTGACAAAAACTAAGCAAAAAAAGGACCATAACTCAGTCAAAATTTGGGGGATGATTACCAATATCAAACTTGACCTGTAGTTTATGTTGATATAAAGTGCTGCAAAGTTTGAATAAAATCAATGCATCCCTTCAAAAGTTACTGAGCGGAAACAACAAAAAGTAAGTCAAAAAAGGGCCATTACTCAGCTAAAATTTAGCAGATGATTACCAATATCGGACTTGATCTGTATTTTAAAGTAATATAAAGTTCTGCAAAATTTGAATGAAATCAATACATCCCTTCAAAAGTTACTGATCGGAAACGAAAAATGTGACCATACTGCGGGGCCGTGCTCGCGGACGGACAACATGATCCCTATGTGTCTGCCATCCTAAGCAAGGGACACAAAAAGTAGGGATAAAGTAAGGCTCAAAAAATTTTGAAAAAGTAGGGCAAAAGTAGGAATTACAATCATGAAAAATAGGGATAGTAAGGACATTTTGAGAGTTTTTGGACTTAGAAAAAGAAATAATAAGCAAAGTTTTCTCTGAACAATAAAACTACATTACCATGGAAAGGAAATACCAAAATAAATGTTCCAAAAAAGAATTACAACTGAAGTAAGAATATTTTATAAACTCTTGCATTGGGGCTGCTCAGATTAAGTTGATCTTATTTTTACAAACTGAGCAAGGGAAGCGAGCCAGGAAAAAAAATTACGATTTTCGGTCACTTCAAACATTTTTGGACTAAGTAGGGATAGTAGAGCATTTCAGAAAAAAAGTAGGGAAAAGTAGGAGCACATAAAAATAATAAGGAAAAGTAGGGCCCGCTTGAAAGCCTGAATTTTGTTACTGCTACAGTCAGACAACACTGCACAGGTATCAGAATCAATGTTGGCAATATAATGTAGTTCCATATAAGAGCTCTTTTTATACCAACAAGTATTGATATTTTCTTATTTCTCCATGAAAACATACATTGTGGATATTCATTATCTGGTTATCCTTCTCATCTAGAGCCCTGAGCTGTATGTCATCAAGTTAGCTTCTGTTAGAATGAGTAGAGCTATTAACATACAGATCAGTTTCTAGAAGTCTCAGCATAATCTCTTTTAAACAATACAAGACAGAACCTTTCTGTCTTGGTATTTTACTGTAAAATGCTTCAAGGGAGATAACTCTGTCAAAATCATTTCTGCTGTCTTTTGAAAAGGAGCCTTCTCTATATGGAAAGAATTTACTCCTAGAGGGAGTAAAATTTGTTCCCAGAAGGAGCAAATTCTTTCTACATATTCACCTTTTGGGATGGCAAAGCAAAAGGAATTCACAAAAGTTGTTTTCCTGAACAGGAATGGCAAAAAAATCTGCCAAGTGTATCCATTTCCCTTGAACTATTTACATACTGAAATATTTTGAGAAATTTACATACTGAAATATTCTGAGAAAAGCTCAGCATTCAGGGTTGCACTCATCAGTATTAGTTTGAGATCTGGTCGGCGCTGGAGGATATCTCGTAGTATAATAATGAGGAAGTCTGACAAAAGGTCTCTCTCATGTATCTCATCTAAGACAATATGACTAGCCCTCTGTAACAACCTGGTGGAAAACATAAAAAACTTTGTTGAAATCTGTCGCACCTACAAAGCTCTTGATAAGGCAGTTTTTTAACCAAAAAATATCTATACTTTTTCTTTTCTTTTTTTTGACGAAAACATATGTTGTGGGTACTAATTAGAAGCACCTCTGTGAGGTGCTTCTAATGAATACCCACAACATATGTTTTCATTGAGAAATAAGAAAACTATTTACCTGATACCACCTCTTTAACTAGAAATGTGTTTGTAAAACACTATGCCCACAACTATACGCTTGTCGATACAAAATGCCAAAGTTGAAAAGGAACATAACTCCAACCAAAATTTGATTAGGTCATCTACATCTTGGTTCCAAACTGCTTGCAAAATTTCATGTGCCTAACTCAAGTGGGTCCTTAGATATTCTGCTTACAAGATTTTCATTGGCCTAAGTTTGAAAAGGGGCATTAGCCGCATTACTCCACCAAGAAGACTCCAACAGAAAAGAAAAAAAAAACAAATTCACAATGGGTCATAACTCAAGAAGTATCTGGCAGTATTTATTCAAATGTTAATCAGGTCATCTACTTCTCACTAACAATCTATTCACTAGGTTTCAAGGTTCTAGCTTCAATAGTTTTTGAGATATTGTGCTGACAAGAACTCATCCATATATTTTCTAAGGGCCATAACTTAGGAAAGGCACAAAACCTTGACAAGAAAAAAAGCATGTGTCAGCTCTTTTTTCATGAGGAATCCGTACATGAAATTTCAAAACTCTAGCATGCACAGTTCAAAAGTTAGGCTACGCATCAAAGTGTGCAATGTAAAAATGCCCAAAATGACAAAGGGTCATAACTCAAGAAGTACTTTTCAGAGGTTATTCAAAAGTTAATCAGGTCATCTACTCGTCGCTACCAATCTATTCCTCAAATTTCAAGGCTCTAGCTTCAATTGTTTTTGAGATATTTTGCTGACAAAATTTCATCCATATCTTTTCAAAGGGCCATAACTCAGGAAAGAGGCATAATCCTGATAAGAAAAAAAATATGTGTCTGCTATTTTTTCATGAGGAATCCCCATATATGAAATTTCAAAACCCTTGCATGCACAGTCCAAAATTTATGCTATGCATTAAAATGTTTGCAATGTAAAAATGCCCAAAATGACAAAGGGTCATAACTTGAGAAATATTTTTTCAGAATTCATTCAAAAGTTAATCAGGTCATCTACTTATTGCTACTAATCTAATCCTCAAATTTCAAGGCTCTAGCTTTAGCTTCAATAGTTTTTGAGATATTTTGCTGACAAGATTTCATTTAAATTGTTTCAAAGGGCCATTACTCAGCAAAGGGACATAATCCTGATAAGAAAAAAAAATATGTGTCAGCTATTTTGTCATGAGGAATCCATATATGAAATTTAAAAATCCCAGCATGCAGGGTTCAGAAGTTATGCTATGCATCAAAAAGCGTAACGCACAAACGATCCAGAAGAAACTTCTTTGAAGTTGGGAGCACAATTACATGGGACTTGTTATGTAGGAGTACTTGATGACATTTCTGGGATAATTTTATCCATTTCTCCATATGTTGTGGGTACTTACTAGAAGTGCCAATGTCTTTTATGGAGAAATAATAAGAAAAATTATCTCAAAATTATCACCAAATACTCTGCTTAACAACTCCTGAGTAATTTATAATTTATATACTATACCCATGGACACTTACAACTTTATTCTTACTGAAAGAAACTACTAAAATGTTGTGTTATCATTTTTATCAAGAACACAAAAGAACAAGAGGCCCATGGGCCACTACGCTCACCTGAGTTAACTGCTGTAAGTTAATCAAGTCATTCACTCATCATTCCCTATTAGCCTGTCAAGTTTCAAGGCAATGGCTTAAACAGTTTTTGAGATATGTTGCTTGCAAGATTAAAATGCTGAAATTTTCAAAGGGCCATAAGTTCATCTACTTATCCTTCCTCTAAAGGTTTTTTTTTTCTATTTTTAGCTCTGGCAACTATTTTGTTCAGCACAGCAGAACCATTTTACCAATTTTGGCAAAGGGGTATAAGAGGAACATTAATAAGAAATTATTTTGAAATCCGGCCACTAGCCACAGAGGTGTCTTTTAGGGAATTTTCTAATTTTAACTCTGGTGACCATTTTGTTCAGCAGAGCAGAATCATTCTGACAATTTTGATACAGGGGGATAAGAGGAACATTTCTGTGAAATCATTTTGAAATCAGGCCATTGGCCAAGAAGGAGATGGTTTTTTTTCTCTATTTTTAGCTCTGGTGGCCATTTTGTTGAGCCAAGCGTAACTTTTTTAGCAATTTTGGTAAAGGGTCATAAGAGGAACACTTCTGTGAAATTACTTTGAAATCAGGACACTGGCTGTGGAGATGTCATTCAAAGGTTTTCCTATTTTTAGCTCTGGCCACCATTCTGTTCAGCCAAGCAGAACCATTTTAGCAATTCTGGTAGAGGGCCACTGGAGGAATACTTCTGTGCAAATATTTTGAAATCAGGCCACTGGCCAAGGACGAGATGTTGTTTGAAGATTTTCTACTTTTAGCTCTGGCAGCCATCTTGTTCAATGAACCACTGCGGCCATCTTGGATTTCCGATCAACACAATTTTAGCTTGTTTCTATCCAGAAGTCATCCTGCTGTTACAGAGCAAATTTCAGCTGAAGGGGAAGAAATGTCAAAAATTGATTTTCAAGATGGCTGCTGCGGCCATCTTGGATTTTCTATCGGCTCATTTAGCAAATTTGTGTCTACTAAGTGTCCTAATGCTCATCATCAAGTTTCGATTCAACTGGATTACAGAGGAGATGTCCAAAGGATGAATTCTCAACATTTTTCCCATATAAATGTATAGGGCCCATACAAATGCATGGGGGAGCAAGTTTGACCTTGCTGTAAAAAGGTCAAATGTCAACGTAGGACCATCATTTTAGCAATTTTGGTAGATTGCCTGTCCCCAATGATTTGTGCGAAGATTAAGCCCCAGGGCTTACTTGGTTCTGGAGAAGAAGATTTTTACAGGTTTTTATCATATATGGGCATGGTAGCCACCTTGGTCAGTGGACCATGACCATTTTGTTCCCCACATGAAATTTGAGCAACATTGGTCCAGAGGCTTCAGAGGAGAAGTCATTTGAAATTATCAGCATTGATTCCATACAAATGTATAGGGCCCATACAAATGCTTACGGAAGCAAATTTCACCTCGCCGTAAAAAGGTCAAATGTCAATGTACGACCATCATTTTATCAACTTTAGTAGAACTCCCGTCCCCAATGATTTGTGCTAATATTCAGCTCCAAGGCATCTTCTGTTCTGGAGAAGAAGAGTTTTAAAGGTTTTTACCATATATGGGCATGGCTGTCATCTTGGTCAATGGACAGCGACCATTTTAGCAATCTTTCAGTTTCCTTCCCCAAGGAGGTTCCACATGGAATTTGAGCAACATTGGCCCTGAGGCTTCAGAGAAGAAGTCGTTTGAAATTCTCAACATTTTTCCCATACAAATGTAAGGTGCCCATACAAATGTATAGGGAAGCAAACTTAACCTCCTCGTAAAAAGGTCAAATGTCAATGTACAACCATTATTTTAGCAACTTTGGTAGACCTCCTGTCCCTGATGATTTCTGCACAGATTCAGCCCCAAGGCATCCTAAGTTCTGGATAAGAAGATTTTTAATGGTTTTTACCATATATGGGCATGGCCCCCATCTTGGTCAACGGACGTGACCATTTTAGCAATCTTTTGTTCCCCCAACCTAAGGAGGCTCCATATGAAACTTGAGCAAAATTGGCTCTGCAGCTTCAGAGGAGAAGTCGTCTGAAAATGTTAACGGATGGATGACGGTCAAAAAGTAATCGCTATAGCTCATCCTTAGCATAGTTCAGGTGAGCTAAAAATAACTAGTAACACTGTTTTCAGAGAAAACCATTATCCAGAGAAAAAATATGTCCCTCACACCCTGGATTTTCAGTTTTTCTACTGCTGTGACCTTGAAAAATAGGACAAGGTCACCAAAATCAAATCAGTTCTTTGTTATGTCCAAATTATATATCCATGAAATTTGGTAAGAATCCAACCACTGTTTCAAAAGACATTGTGCAGACAAAAAAAGTGATGCCAAAGTCAATACCAATGGGATCTGCACGAAAAACATGTACCCCTGCCGATATGTGAGGGGACATAACTCGCCATCTGCAGATTGATCTGTATCTACATTGGTTTCCTATTTCCTGAGACTGTTTATTACTAAAAGGAGCTCAAATGTTAATTTTGTTACTGCCACAGAGTCAGGCCTTACTGCACAGGTATTAGGATCAATGATGGCAATATATTGTAGCTCCATATAAGGTGTTCTTTTTATTAATGGACAAGTATTGATATTTTCTTATTTGTCCGGGAAAACATACATTGTGGATACTCATTACCTGGTTATCCTTCATATCTAAAGCCCTGTGCTGTACATCATGAAAACACGCCTTTATAATATTGACCCCCTTAAACCCCACTTTTATATAGTAAAACTGGGGTTTACTGGGGTATACATTATTTTTCTTATGTCTGCTCTAAAACATAGATTGTGGGTACTTGTTAGAACTGCCTCGCCGAGGCGGTTCTAACGAGTACCCACAATCTATGTTTAAGAGCAGAAATATAAAAACTATCAGAGTTTTTCATCTGAAAATGTTTAGCTTTTGGAGGTGAAATTTTCTATATATTTGAATAGGCGTGTTTTCATAATGATAACGTAAACTTCTGTCAGAATGAGTGGAGATATGAACTTACGGATCAGTTTCTAGAAGTCTCAGCATGATCCCTGTTGTACAATACAAGATAGAACCTTGTTGTCTTGGCATTTTGCTGTAAAATATAAAAGCAATTCTAGGTGATATTTTCAGTTCATAGATGAATTTAGTTAAACAATATGTGAACCTATGAGGGTCACTTGTATCAAAACAGTATATTAATTTGGTTTATTTGTTTGTGCTGAGGTTTTACGGCCCAGTCAATCCAAAGGGGTCATGTTGAGCATGGTCATTTTACCTAACCACACGTTTACTGGGCAGGCTGTCCTCCAAGCGGTTAACCAGTATTGTGCACATTCTTTCGCCAGAAACTAACGACTGCCCTTCTTGAATCAGCAGAAGGGAGAAAACGACCGTAGAAAATATTTCATGATCAATCTCCACAAAAGAATGTTGCCAACCTCGGCGGGGGTTGAACCCGCGACCTCCTGGTCTCCAGTCGGACGGCGATTAATTTGGTTTAGAATTGAAAGCGCTATAAAAATAGTAATCAAGTATGCATAAAGGTGTAGTTGACTCTCATTATCTTGACGTCCAAGGGACTCTCTGAAATACTTCGAGATATCCCTACCTCGATATATCAGATTTACAGAAATTGAGGAAAAACTAAAACCACATTTCATAAATGAATATGTAATTTGACTTCTATGTTAGAGATATATTGAAAATACTGCTCCTCTTTTCCACAATATTTTGTCACCTGTTATTAGATTTCTATGTTAAAACAGAACCAAGATTTTCACTTTGAGATAAGCGGTTATTCCAAATAGAAAAGTTGAGATAATGAGAGTGGACTGTATAAAACTGGAAGAAATCCTACAGTTCAAAGATGGGTCATTTCAAGCAAAAAGTTTGTACCATAAAACCACTAACCATCATCGTAATTTCTTACTGTCTCCCAGCTACCTGCCACCTCTCTCCCTCCCTTTTAACTAAATACAGTGGATTATTAGGGGATGAATTCAAAATACATGAAGCATTTCTTTCTTTCTTTTTTTGTTTTTTGAGTTCTTATTGAATGATCCCTCCGCCCCTGTGGGTCATTTGATGTTGTTTCCCAAAAACTATTCAAGTTAGAGAGTGAAAATCAAATGCTGACAGATGGACATGTGGACACTCAGAGAGGATAACATAATATCCCACTACTATTTTGTGGCGGGTAAATAAATGAAACCCATAATGATTTGCATATGATGTACAAACTGCAAGAATTCAGTTTCATCCTGCGTATCCTGGTCTTTGCCCACTACTGACACATTCTCAAAGCTACAGACAAAAGCGGGCATCCACAAAATATTTTTCTTATTTCTCCATGAAAACATACATTGTAGGTACTCATTAGAGGCGCTTCAGCAAGTCCCTTCAAATGAATATCACAACAAATGTTTTTGTGAAGAAATAAGAAACTAGAAATGTGTCAGTATGACACAGATGCCCCCGCTCTGGGGCCATCCTCGCCTGGAAACAAACATTTTGCAATATACATGTGTATACAATATGAATCCAATACACTAATCTTTTCAAAGGATAACAACTGAAACCATTTTTCAAAGTTGAAAAAGGGCCATAACTCCCAAAATAATTGTGGATTTTACCCTAAATCGATGATCTACATTTTATGATCATATACCTGTGTATAAAATATGAATCCAATGCAGTAATCTTTTCAAAATTTGTTTGTTTGTGTTGAGGTTTTACGGCCCAGTCAACCCAATGGGGTCATGTCAAGCGCGGTCTTTTTAGCTAGCCACACGTTTACTGGGCAGGCTTCCTCTAAGCGGTTAACCAGTATTGTGCACATTCTTTTGCCAGAAACTGACAACTGCCCTCCTTGAATCAGCGGAGAGAATGACCGTAGAAAATATTTCATGATCAATCTCCACGAAAGAATGTTGCCGACCTTGGCGGGGGTTGAACCCGTGACCTCCTGGTCTCCAGTCGGACGGCGCATCCAACTGAGCCTCCGAGGCTGGCAATCTTTTCAAAAGATATCCAACAGAAACCATTTTTCAAAGCTGAAAAAGGACCATAACTCCCATAATAATTGGTGGATTTTACCCTTAATCGAACTTGACCTATATTTTATGATTATGTACCTGTGTATAAAGTATGACTCCAATACACTAATCTTTTCAAAAAAAATATCGAACGGAAACTGTTTTTCAAAGTTGAAAAAGGGCCACAACTCTTATAATAATTGGTGGATTTTACCCTAAATCAAACCTGACCTATATTGTATGATTACATACCTGTGTATAAAATATGAATCCAATACACAAATCTTTTCAAAAGATATCTTACCGAACCCATTTTTCAAAGTTGAAAAAGGCCACAATTCCCAAAATAATTGGTGGATTTTACCCTAAATTGAACTTGACCTTTATTTTAAGAGTAAATACCTGTGTATAAAATATGAATCTAATACACTAATCTTTTCAAAATATATCAAACGGAAACCATTTTTGGTACATACGGACCGGAGGTACTTACGAACAGCGGTGATACTATATGTGCCCAGTTGAAAATGTTTTTGTTGGAAAAAAAAAAAAAAAGTGCCTTATCTGGAGCTATGTTTTTACAGCATGCAATGATTCTGTTATCAGACTGTTATCTATTCTTTTTTTATACTTAACTCAGCTAACAGAGCATGAAACTTAAATTTGCAAAATCCATTTTTTGTGAAAAGTAAGAAAAATATTTAAGTATTTCAATGTGAGGTCTGCTAAGCATATTTTTTTTTGTTTGTGTTGAGGTTTTATAGCCCAGTCAATCCATAACGGTCATGTCAAGTGTCTGCTAAACATTTTACCCAGCAAGCTGAACATTTCTAGCAAGCTGAACATTTCTAGTGAATCATCTGTTTTATGCGGAGAATGGTTTGGTGTTTCACTTCCCTTTAAACATTATTTAAGGCATATCAAGACAATGAAAGGATGATAATGAAAGGCTCTGTGCAATGAAGAGTCATACAGTCATAAGGTAAATTCTGTTTCCGGCCAAATTCAAACTGGAGACCTCGTGATCCAAAGTAAGGAGGCAGGAGGGCTCAGTCACCAGAACCTTCGAAATTCTCTGTTTTAAGCAGACATTTTACATGAAATTTTAAACCTTACTGTATTTGATCTAATTTCCGCACAGTGCCTTTAGGTTTTTCAAAAATTATTGGGAGAACCTTAAAGCAAATTATGAACCTTTTAAGGGCACACTTTATAGAAAGATTAGCAGAGGACTTCATAAAAGGATTGTTTATGATATTCACGCGATATTTGTTTTTGATTGTCTTCATAAAAGCATATATTGTGGGAACCCATTTGAATTACAATTCAAATGAGTACCCACAAACTCATTTGAATTGTGTCAACTTGTTGAGGCAAGTAAAATGAGTACCCACAACATATTATTTTATGAAGAGGTAGATACAAATACATGGACTGTAACTTGAAGACTATGAAAACGCTTGACTGTGCATTTAATAGGGGTATATGTGGTAATTAGGTTAAGTATTTTCTCAGTAAAACTAGAGGCCCAAGTGGGCCAGAAATCACTCACCTGGATTAGGCTGAACATGATATGTTAGTGTGCCATTGTGGCCATCTTGGCTATCAGATCTGATTGCCTTTAGCAAGATTGTCACCATGGCCACCATCCTGGATATTGGAACTGAATGATTTAGCAATACTGAATCTCCCCGATGACTCCCATCAAGTTTAAGCTCAATCTGACTCATGGTTTGGGAGGAGATGTGGTTGAATTTCAAGATGGCTGCCATCTTGGATATTGGAACAGATGATTTTAGCAATTCAAAATTTCCCCAATGCCCAATGCCTCCCATCAAGTTTAAAACTTAATCAGACTTATCGTTCAACAGCAGATGTGATTTGAAGATTTTTAAGATGGCTGCCATGATGGCCATCTTGGATATCAGAACGGAACCATTCTAGCAATTCTAAATCTCCATGCTGCCCCTATGCCTTCCACCAAGTTTCCACTCCATCCGACATATGGTTCGGGAGTAGATAACAATTGATGACTAAAGATTGCGGCCCTGTTGGTCCTCATGGATAAGATTTTGATGGAGATGTCGAAAATGTGAAAAGTTTCTGATGGACATATGGGTGAGGGATGAACCATGGTCAACAGACCACAGCATAAGCTGACCTTGAGCAAAGCTCCAGGTGAGCTAACAATTGATCTTCAAGATGGCTGCTGTGTCAGCCATTGTGGATACCATTTTAGCAATTTTGAATTTCCATGTCACCCCAATGCCTCCCATCAAGTTTTGGCTAAATCTGACTTACCATTCAGGAGCAGATGAGGTTTGAAGCTTTTCAAAATGGCCACCTTGGGGGCCATCTTATGACGGCAAGTCAATAAGTACCCAGCCTATCCCATTTCCAACTGACCGAGACACCCAAGATTTTCGTTTCAATTCATGTTTTAGGCCTGAGGGTAAAATTGCACCCTTATCGTGTCATTCACTCATAAGATACTGATGTTAAAACATGGCTAGCAATGCAAAGGTAAACATTTCGTCAAAAGTTGAGTACCGTGCTGTAATTCGGTACTTGTATTTGAAAGAGAAAACAGGTCAAGAAATACATTTTGCGTTGACCAATGTTTATGGGTCTCCTGCACCATCGTAAGCACAAGTTAAATTCTGGGTTGGGGAATTCAAATGCAGTAGAACGTCTTTAGAAGACGAAACCAGGTCTGGAGGCCCATCAGATGCCACCGATGAAGAAATGTCTAACAAAGTACGGGATCTGGTGTACTCTGATAGGCGAATTAAGGTGGAAGAAATAGCGAATGCATTACACATTTCACATGGTAGCGTTTCAACTTTACATGATCGCTTGGGTATGCACAAGCTAACAGCCTGTTGGGTCCCAAAATCCCTTAGCGACGAGCAAATGGTAACCAGAGCATCAGTATACAGTGCATTGTTGAAGCAATTTAGGTCAAAGGAAGATGATTTCCTTTCACGTCTGGTGACTAAAGATGAGACCTGGGTCCATTATTATGAGCCAGAGAATAAAGCTCAAAGTCGCCAGAGTGTAGGGCCAGGGTCTCCAAGGCCAAAGAAGTTCGAAACGCAACCCTCTGCTGGCAAGGTGATGGCAACTGTATTTTGGGATGCACAAGGCATTATTATGTTGTACTTTCTAGCAAAGAAAAGTACAATAACAATTGCGTATTATGCAAATTTGCTCAACCAACTGAGAACTGTGATCCGTGAAAAACGCCGAAGTAAACACTCAAAAGGGATTCTGCTCCAACAGGACAATGCGAGAGTTCACACTTGAAAAATTGCAATGGATGCTGTTGAGCGGAATGGGTACGAGCTAATACCGCACCCAGCCTATTCTCCAGACTTAGCTCCTAGTGACTATTTCCTATTCCCAAACTTGAAAAGGATAGCTGTGGACGTCATTTCCGGTCCAACGAAGAAGTCATGGCAGTTGAGGCGTGGGTCAGAGACAAGGACCCTGGCTTCTTCAGTTCTGGGCACTGGAACACCGTTGGTCCAAGTGCATCATTCTAGAGGGCAATTACATAGAAAAAGAAGAGATCGATCTCATCCAGAAATAAGTAACGCTGGTTTTTTATTGACTCCCCCTCGTAGATATCGGAACAGAACAATTTTAGAAATTCTGAATCTCTATGTAGCTCCAATGCCTCCCATCAATGTTGGGTTCAATCTGCATTAAAGTTTGGGAGATTCGTTTGAAGAATTTCAAGATGGCCGCCATCTTGGATGTCAGAATGGAACCAATTTGGAAGTTCTGAATCTCCCCAATGCCTCCCACCAACTTTCAGCTTAGTCTGACTTACCATTTTGGGGCTGATGTCATTTCAAGATTTTCAAGATGGCCACCATGGGGCCCATGGTGGATATTGGAACAAATTTAGCAATTCTAAATCTCCATGTCACCCCAATGCCTCCCACCAAGTTTGAACTCATTCTGACATTCGGTATGGTTTGAAGACTTTCAAGATTGCCACCGTGGCCAGCATATTGGCTATCGGAATGGAATGATTTTCATAATTCTGAATCTCTACGTTGCTGTGATACCTACCATCAAGTTACAGCTCAATCCGACTTACAGTTTTGGAGAAGATGTCATCTGAAGATTTTCAAGATGGCTGATATGGCAGCCATCTTGAATATTGGAATGGAATGATTATAGCAATTCTTAATCTCCATGTGGCTCCAATGCCTCTCACTAAGTTTGGGCTCAATCTGACTTAGGGTTCGGGAGCACATGTGGTTTCAAGAATTTCAAGATGGCCACCAAGGCCACCACCTTGGATAGCCGAACAGAAGATTTTAGCATTTCTGAATCTCTATGCCACTCCAATGCTTCCGATCAAGTTTAGGCTCAATCCAACTTATGGTTAGGGAGGAAATGTCATATGAAGAATTTCAAGATGGCCACCATGGCAGCCATCTTGGATATTAGAAAAGAACGATTTTAGCAATTCTGAATCTCTATGTTGCTCTGATGCCTCCCATCAAGTTTCAGCTCAATCAGATTTACGGTTTGGACTGAGCTGCCATTTGAAGAATTTCAAGATGGCCACCATGACGGCCATCTTGGATATAGGAATGAAATGATTTTAGCAATTCTATGTCACTAAGATCTCTCTCATCAAGTTTTAGCTCAATCTGACTTATGGTTTGGTAGGAGATGTAATTTGAAGACTTTCAAGACGGCCACCATCTTGGATATCGGAATGATATGATTTTAGCAATTCTGAATCTCTATGTTGCTCCAATGCCTCCCATCAAATTTCGGCTCAATCCAACTTACGGTTTGGGAGGAGGGAGATGTCATTTGAAAAATTTCAAGATGGCTCTGGCAGCCATCTTGGATACCCCAATGTAACGATTTTAGCAATTCTGAATCTCTATGTCCCTCCCATGCCTCCCATCAAGTTTCGGCTCAATCCAACGAGGTTTGGGAGGAGCTGTCGTTTGAAGAATTTCAAGACAACTGCCCTGGCAGCCATCTTGGATATCGGAACAGCACGATTTTAACAATTCCTAGTCTCCATGTTGCCACAATGCCTCCTGCTAAGTTTCACCTCAATCCAACTTATGGTTCTGGAGGAGCTGTCAAAAATGTGAAAAGTTAACGACGGATGATGGACGGACTGACGACGGATGGACGGGCGACGGACAACAGGCCACAGCATAAGCTGACCTGGAGCAAAGGCTCCAGATGAGCTAATAAAAAAAGAATGCTTATGCTGTTGTGACAGGCGCTTTAAAAGTTAATATCACAAACATTATTGACCTGTCTTCAGCTAAGAAGAGTCCTGTTACTTACTGTTCAAGTCTTATCATATAGCCAGTTGATTTGCCCAATTCCTCGGCCCTCTCGGCAGCCACTCTTTCTGCCACTGATACAGCACTGATCCTCCTTGGCTGGGTACAGAATATCCTACAATCTGTTCCTTTACCATGTGCCAAGAATTCATCCAATATGAACTGAGGTACCTGTATAACATCATATAAAGTACAGTCCAAGCTGTCCTTAAGACTACTTGTATTAAGCAATCACCTCTATTAAAGGTGAAGGATACACTTTCAAGGGAAGCAACTATGATAAAATCATTTTGCCTTCCTCCTGAAAAGAGTCAGGAAAGAATTTGCTCCCCCTTGACTTTAAATTGAGTTTGTATTGAGGTTTTATGGCCCAGTCAACCCAGTGGGTTAAATCAGTGAGACTGTGAGTCAGATGAAGGAGATTCAAGCAGTTTGCTCCTTTTGCCTGTATGCAAAACATAGGTTTGAAAAATTTGCAAGAATATTCAGTAGACGACATGAACAGACAACATTTTCAGATGCAGGTTTTCTTGGCGTTTTAAGGGTTAATCCTTTCCATGCTGAATAAATTAAGATGCCCTGCCCACTTTAAATTTTAGCCAATAAGATTACTTGATCCAGATTGTTGATACATATTCTCATACTTAATGACAAACTGCAGATCCAGATCAATTGGCTTCTATAGAAGCCAACTGATCTGGATATACACTGTTTGCAAAGACGGTATATCTGAGTTTGGCAGGACCAGGGTTAAGCTTCATCCCTCTGTAAATACATGTACCATATTAAACCTAAATATTGGGCCACCTTAACTCCTTACCATATTTGTCCTAAAATTTGAAAAAAGTCCATTTTACCACCTGTCAATCTGTCTAAAATAGTGCTGGATGAGTGGTAAAAAGCAGACCCTGGTCAGACACCATATTCTGCAGCATCTAATCTGGGTCTACACAGTTTGCTCAAATTTATTAGCACAGAAAATTTCATGCTTAGCTGAGTTGTGCATGAAAAGTTTTATCACCTTGGGGCCTGGCTACTCCTCTTATCTGTTGATATGAAGCATATTAGCCCTTGCCCTGCTGAATAAATTAAGATGCCACACCCACTTCTAACTTTCTGCCAATCAGATTACTTGATCCAGGCTGTTGACATTAATTTGTATACTCAATGACAAACAGTGCAGATCCAGATCAGTTGGTTTCTGGATCAGTTGGCTTCTTCAGAAGCCAACTGATCTGGATCTACACTGTTTGCAAAGGCAGAGCACATCTCGCTTCAGCAGGACCAGGGTTACAAACTTTGAAGATACAGTGTCCAAATGTTTAGAGCTGTTATGGCGGGTCATACATTGCATCCTCAATACAGCAGCCACCTTTGGAAAGCACTAAACTGGCAATTCTAGGACACTGGCTGTTTTGGAAAGGTTAATTCTAGGGCACTGACTGTTGTGGAAAAGTTAATTCTAGGGCACTGGCTGTTGTGGAAAAGTTAAAGTATAAAACTGTCTCTTTGTGAAACTGAAAAAGTGTCTGTTAAAGGGAGGTGACCATTGTAGAGAGGTGACCATTTGTACATTCTTTGTTTGTTTGATTCAAGTTTTACAGCCTAGTCAACACTATTAAGGTCATGTCAAGCTGGTCAGTTTACCTAAAAACACTTGTACTGGGCATGCTTAGTCCTCTAATCAGTTAACCAGTATTGTACACATTCTTTCACCAGAAACTGACAACTGCCCTTCGTAAATCAGCAGAAGGGAAAGAATGACTGTAGAAAATATTTCATGATCAGAAAATATTTCCTGATTAATCTCCACAAAAGAATGGTACCGGACTAGGGCAGGGATCGAACCTGCAACCTTCTGACCACCAGTCGGACAAGCCACCAAGGCCAGCTCCATGGACATTCTATTTGAGAAGATTTCTGCTGGTACCTGAGTAGTTTTTCCACATCCTGTTTCACCGCTAATAACCACCACCTGGTTCTTCTCAATCGCATCCAGGATTTCCTGTGGGAATATAAAAGATTTAATGCATACATGATGATGAGTTCAGATTAAATGACACGTCAACCCAGGGGTGTCATTTGCATCAAGATGGTATATTAACTTGGTTTGGTATTGCAATGGCTATAATGAAATGGATAAAAAATGTGTACGGTAAATTTCCTAAAATTTCGAACACTTTATTCCATACTCTTTTGGCTTAAATTTTGCTTTTTATGCGGCAGTTTCTTTAAATATTTAGTGGAATGGCAAACAGTGTAGACCCTGATCAGACTGCTCCTTCAGGAGCAGTCTGATCAGGGTCTGCACTGTTTGCATATGTCATTTTGTCAGACGCTTTAGTGTTCAAATTTTTAGGACATTTACCGTATTGCTATCTACTGTATTTTATAGAAAAGAAATAATTTTTGTGATTTTTTGTTTGCTTTCCTTCCAACAAGTATTCTGAAAGGGAGTCTACTCTTAAAGACTAAAAATATATCCAGAGGACACGGATGTCCCCACCTGAAAAACTTGAAAGAAAATTGCTAATGCCTGAAAACTTTAACGCAAATAGCTAACGCTATCATGAATGCGGACAGAGACAGACGGAGAGACGGGTAACACTATATGCCCTTTCCACCATTCTTCGAATGGCGGGGGTATGAAAAGAATTTGTCCCTTTCAGAGCAGACCCCATTTCAGAAGGGAAGCAAAACAGTTTTGATAGAGTTACCATATTTACCCTACCTATACTAACAGGCTTAAGCAAACAGTGTACACCCAGATCAGATGCAGCATTATGCAACATCTGATCTGGGCCTGCACCATTTGCCAATCAACCAGATATTTTGACACATTCACAGGTAGTAAAATAGACTTGTTCAATAGGCAGAATATCCCACAGTTGTGATAAGAGCAGAGTCAATTTACCTAACCACACTTTTACTAAGCAGACTAAGTCCTCTAAGGGGTTAACCAGTATTGGGCACATTCTTTCACCAGAATTGACAACTGCCCTTCTAGAATCAGCGGAAGGGAGAGAATGACTGTAGAAAGTATTTCATGATCAACTAACAAAAGTACATAGCGACCGTGGTGATACTATAAGCTTCCCCCCAACCCCCTCCCCTCATTGAAAATGGTGGGGGCATAAGAAAAGCCATAACTAGAGCTGCATTATTTCTCCATGAAAAACATATGTTCTGGGATTCATAAATTCTAATGAAATTCTGGAACTTGCTTTCTACCGCAACATTACTGTAATTACCATACTTGCCCTAAAATTTAAAAAAAATCTATTTTACTACCTGTTGATGTGTCTAAAATAGTGCTGGATGTGTGGCAAACTGTGTAGACCCTGATCAGATGCTGCATTTTACTACCTGTTGATGTGTCTAAAATAGTGCTGGATGTGTGGCAAACTGTGTAGACCCTGATCAGATGCCGCATTTTGTGGCATCTGATCTGGGTCTACACTAATTGCACAGGCATGTCTGTCCCAGCATTTATGGTTATCGTACTGTCAATATTTGAGCTTTAACATAACAAAATTTGACATGTGTAGAGCCCTGCAAAGACTCAGGTCAGCAATTTGTTTGAGATGAGGTTTTACAGGCCAAGTTAACCCAATGGGGTCATGCTGAGCATAGCCAGTTTACCTAACCACACTTTTACTAGGCAGGCTTAGTCCACTAAGGGGTTAACCATAATAGGTCAGCAATATAGGTCAGTAATTACAAAGTGTGAGAAAGCTTTTGTAATTCTGGACCCAGTTGTTCAAAACTTAACAAAGTTGTTAGTTAACGTGACATTAAAATTTCAATCTTGAAATATGGCAGATACATTGATATATTTTGCAGAGAAAATGCAAAAACTACTCTCATTTTTGCACCAAAAAATATCAATGTATTTGAAAACACCTTAGCTATAACAGTTAACAAGTTTGTCATTAATAAGCTATCTATGATATGAACAACTGGCCCCAGATCATTTGCTGATCATCATCCACTGGGTAAAAGATCATCATTATTACCATTTTCTTCTCAAAAGCAGGCAGTTTTCTTCTAAAAGCTATCATTTCCTTGTATTGTCTGTCATTTTGTTTCTGAAAGAAATCATCCTGCATCTCCATATTCAATAGTTCATTTTCTCTATCCTCACTGATAAAAGCTAAAAAATAAAACATGAGTGACAACATGAAACAATAGTATTGTAGACACTGCGTGATACCCTGCCACTGTGGGCATCAAGTATATAACCTTTCTCAACCCATTTAAGCCGAGTGGCCTCTTCTCCCTTAACTCATTTCCTGTATTTATAAAGGGTATATGGTTAGTTTTTATTATCATCATGTTTTGTAGAAATTTTTTAATTTAATGCAAACAGTGTAGACTTTGATCAGATGCTGCATTCCGCAGAGTCTCATCTAAGTCTACATTGTTTGCCAATGTCCCTTTTATGGGATGCCAGGCTTAAATGGGTTAAGCAAACTTATAATTATGAAATCAATCAAGGGCCCTAATGCCACTGAAAAGTAATGATATTGGTACATTTTCTATCTTAACCTAGTTCTTGTCAATACCAAACTGCAGGGTTGTGGAATTATCAAGTTTTTTTACTTGTCCACTCGTCCAACCAAGATAAACCTGCCCGAAAAATCACTTGTCCTACCAAGATTTACTTGCCCCAAAATTGACATTTTTCTTATTTCTTTAAGAAAACATATGTTTTTGTTGAGAATAAAGAACAAGAGGCCCACAGGCCATGGGTCGCTCACCTGAGTGACATTGGCACTGCAGATATGCAGATGTTATGCAACATTTTTCCAATCCTGTCATCGCAACTAATGAAAAGATAATCATTTAAGCAATTTTGAAGAAGAATATATATAAGGCATGCCAGTCAATGGAGCGTGATCATTTGAACAAATTCTAAATGGCAGTCAGCTTGGATTTACGATCGGCACGATTTTAGCTATTTTTGACCTACGAGTCACCCCAATGCTTCCTACCAAGTTTCGAGTCAACTGGCCTTTCGGTTCAGGAGAAGAAGCGAAAAATAGATTTTCAAGATGGCTGCTATGGCAGCCATCTTGGATATCCGATTGGCACAATTTTAGCTATTTTTGATCTACAAGTTACCCCAATGTCTCCTACCAAGTTTGGAGTCAATTGGCCTTTCAGTGCAGGAGAAGAAGCTAAATATAGATTTTCAAGATGGCGGCCATGGTGGCCATCTGGGATTTCGGATCAGAACAATTTTAGCTATATTTGATCTACAAATCACCCTAATGCTTCCTACTAAGTTTCGAGTCAAGTGACTTTTGGGTTTAGGAGAAGAAGCGAAAAATAAATTTTCAAGATAGCCGCCATGGCGGCCATCTTGGATTTACGATTGGCATGATTTTAGCTATTTTTGATCTACAAGTCACCCAAATGCTTCCTACCAAGTTTCGAGTCAACCGGCCTTTTGGTTCAGGAGAAGAAGGGAAAAATAGATTTTCAAGATGGCTGCCATGGCGCACATCCTGGTTTTATGATCGGCACGATTTTAGCTATTTTTGATCTACAAGTCACCCCGATGCTTCCTAGCAAGTTTGGAGTCAAATGGCCTTTTAGTTCAGGAGAAGAAGGGAAAACTAGATTTTCAAGATGGCTGCCATGGCGGCCATCTTGGATTTCCGATAGGCACTATTTTAGCTATTTTTCATCTATAAGTCACCCCAATGCTTCCTACCAAGTTTGGAGTCAATTGGCTTTTGGGTTTAGGAGTAGAAGCGAAAAAATAGATTTTCAAGATGGCCACCATGGCAGCCATCTTGGATTTCCGATGGGCATGATTTTAGTTATTTTTGATCTACAAGTCACCCTGGTGCTTCCTAGCAAGTTTGGAGTCAATTGGCCTTTCCGTTCAGGAGAAGAAGCGAAAAATAGATTTTCAAGATGGCTGCCATGGCGATCTTGGATTTCCGATCGGCACAATTTTAGCTATTTTTGATCTACAAGACACCCGATGCTTCCTAGCAAGTTTGGAGTCAATTGGCCTTTCGGTTCAGGAGAAGAAGAGAAAAATAGATTTTCAAGATGGCGGTCATGGTGGCCATCTTGGATTTCTGATCGGCACAATTCTAGCTATTTTTGATCTACAAGACACCCCGATGCTTCCTAGGAAGTTTGGAGTCAATTGGTCTTTCGGTTCAGAAGAAGAAGAGAAAAATAGATTTTCAAGATGGCGGCCATGGCGGCCATCTTGGATTTCCGATCGGCACCATTTTAGCTATTTTTGATCTACAAGTCACCCTGATGCTTCCTAGCAAGTTTAGAGTCAAATGGCCTTTTAGTTCAGGAGAAGAAGCGAAAAATAGATTTTCAAGATGGCAGCCATGGCAGCCATCTTGGATTTCTGATCGGCATGATTTTAGCTATTTTTGATCTACAAGTCACCCTGACGCTTCCTACCAAGTATAGAGTCAATTGGCCCAGGGGTGTAGGAGGAGTAGGCTTTTAAAGCAAATGTTGACGCCGCACGACGGACATGACTGACCACAATAGCTCACCATGAGCACTTCGTGCTCAGGTGAGCTAAAAACATATATCTCATAATTCGGATACTTGTCTTAGCAAGAGCAGTCCTTGTTCTAGGACAAGTAAATTGAAATTTCTTACTTGTCCTCAGGGAAATGGGATAGGTTGGGCAAGTTGGGCACGGTATTTCCACAGCCCTGCCAAAGTGCATATAAAATTTGATCAAAATCTATTTAATTCATTCTAAAGATAATAAGCAATAACTCAAAAGCCATAATGCTGTTGAAAAACTCAATTTTGACGTCAATCAAAAGTCAGAACAGTTAAAAACTACCAAAATTGACCCATTTCAATCCCAGCCTAGATGTACACAATATCAATGTGTATATAAAATTTGATCAAATCTATTCATTTGTTTTCAAAATATTGAGTGGAAACAAAATTCTGGCATTAATCAAGGGCCCCAACTCTGTAGAGAGTTAATAAATTTCCCCATTTACAATCCCAAACTATACTCCTCTCTAATATCAAAGTAGTTAAAAGATAACACCTTTTATACAGTGGGTGTGGGTTGGTAGGGTGGGGGGTGGTGTAAAAACAAGAGGCCCATGGGCCTTAATTCTCATTCGCCTGCATATTTGCAAATGCCATGCAACCGTCTTCCAGTATTGCCACAGCAACTGAGACACAAATTTGACCATGCCATAAAAAGGTCAAAGGTCATCCTAGTCTCATCATTTTAACAAACTTGGTAGACATTGAGTCCCCGATGCTGTATACCAAGATTCAGCCTCAAAGCTTTCTTAATATTGGCGAAGAAGATTTTTAAGTGTTTTTACCATATATGGGCATGGCAGCCATCTTGTTCAATGATGCAGAACCATTTGAACAAAGTGTCAACATCCCTTCAACAGAAGGCCCCATGTGAAATCTGGTGAAAATTGGTCAAGTGGTTTCAGAGAAGAAAATGTTTAAAGATTTCATGGTTTTATACCTTTATATAGCACAGGGGCAAGGGCACATAACCCCTGGGGGGCAAAATTTTGATCCTTACTAAAACTTCTTACTACTTTAATCATACATTGTAAGTATTAGCCTTTAGTCTTAATTACATATTAGAAAAATTGGTTTTTCAACTTTCACCCCCCATACCAATCTAGAGATGCAAATTTGAAGAGACCTTGCTGTAAAAAGGTCAAAGATCAATCTACGATCACCATTTGAACAAACTTCACCTTGAGTCCTCCATGCTATATACCAGGATTCAGCCATTAAGCTTTCTTGGTTCTGGAGAAGAACATTTTCAAGAGTTTTTACCATATACGGACATGGCGGCCATCTTGTTCGATTGCACAGAACCATTTAACGCTTAGCACTCTGGGTAAAATTTTCAGCAGACGACATTTTGAAATATTTTTCTTATTTTTCCCAGTAAACAGGATTTGACATTTCATGCAAATTGTCTCCTCAGGAGACAATTTGCATGAAATGTCAAATCCCGTTTACTGGGAAAAATAAGAAAAATATCATCAATTTGTCGTCTGCTGAAAATGCCCAGAGAGTGGTAAAGGTTAAACAAATTGGCAATACCCTTTCGACAGAAGGCCCATGTGAAATCTGGTGAAAATTGTTCAAGCATTTTCAGAGAAGAAGACATTTAAAAATTACACAATTTTATACATGCATATAGCCTAGTGGCAAGGGCAGATAATCCTCAAAGGACAAAAATTTGATTATTACTAAAAAGTTTCACTACTTAATTCACACATTGTAAGTTTCAGCCACTAGTCTTTCATACATTCTGAGAAAATGACTTTTCAACATTTTCCCCATACAAATGCAGGGAGACGCAAATTTGACCATGCCATAAAAAAGGTCAAAGATCCACTTACAGTCATCATTTGAACAAACTTGGTAGACCTTTAGTCCTCAATGCTATATACCAAAATTTAGCCTTGAAGCTTTCTTGGTTCTGGAGAAGAAGATTTTTAAGTGTTTCTACCATATATGGGTATGGCGACCAGCTTGTTTAATTGCGCTGAACCATTTGAACAAATTGGCAATACCCTTTTGACAGAAGGCCCCGTGTGAAATCTGGTGAAAATTGCTCAAGAAGAAGACATTTAAATATCACACAATTTTATACATGTATTATAGCCCAGTGGGAAGGGCAGATAACCCTCTGGGCATAAATCTGATTATAACTAAAATGTTTTACTACTTTGATTATACATTTTAAGTTTCAGCCATTAGTCTTAAACACACTTTGAGAAAATGACTTTTCAACATTTTCCCCATATAAATGTATAGGGATGCAAATTTGACCTTGCCATAAAAAGGTCAAAAGTCACCCTACAGTCATTATTTGAAAAAACTTGGTAGATCTTAAGTCCTTGATGCTATATACCAAGATTCAGCCTTAAAAGCTTCCTTGGTTCTGGAGAAGAAGATTTTAAAATGTCTTTACTATATATGGGCATGGCAGCCATCTTGTTTGACAGTGCAGAACCATTTGAACAAACTGGCAATACCCTTTTGACAGAAGGCCCCAAGTGAAATCTGGTGAAAATTGCTCAAGGGATTTAAAAGAAGACATTTAAAAAATTACACAATTTTTATAGATGTATATTGCCAAGGGGCAAGGGCAGATAACCCCCTGGGGACAAATTCTGATTATAACTAACATGTTTTACTACTTTAATCACACATTGTAAGTTTCAGCCATTAGTCTTTAATTTATTTTGAGAAAATGACTTTTCAACATTTTCCCCATACAAATGCATGGGGATGCAAATTTGACCTTGCCCTAAAAAGGTCAAAGATCAACCTAGGGTCATCATCTGAACAAATTTCATAGACCTTAAGTCCATGATGCTATATACCAAGATTCAGCCTTGAAGCTTTCTTGGTTCTGGAGAAGATTTTTAAGTGTTTTTTGCATATATGGGCATGGCGGCCATCTTGATTAACGGACCGTGACCATTTGTATAAATTTTCAACCCCTCTTTAACACAAGGCTCCACATGATGTTTGAAGAAAATTGGCCCAGGGGTTACAGAGGAGAAGTTGTTCAAAGGAGTGAACCAATGGACGGACGACAACGGACAGCTCAGGTGAGCTAAAAACATTATTGTTACTAAAAAATTTTAAAGCTACTTTGACATACATTGTAACTTTCAACCGTAAGGTTTCAATACATTTTCAGAAAATGAGTTTTCAACATTTTTTCCCATATATATCTATAGGGAAGTAAATTTGCCTAAAAAAATCAAAGATCAACCTAAGATCATGGTTTGTATGAGCTTGGTAGACTTTATGTCCCTAGTGCTATATACCACAATTCGGTCTAAAAGCTTTCTTACTTATGGAGAAGAATTTTGGTTTATGGGCATATGGCATCCATATTGGTTGATAAAGACTGCTCAAAGAAACTTTTGTACCCCTTGCACCCTGCAACTCCTTACAGCCTTTCATGGGGCAATCCATAGGGGGTTCAGGGGACAGTCGAACCCCATGACAAGCTACAAATATTTTTGTATTCATGGGGAAATTTTTGCCTGAAACTGTCCAAATTAAGCCTCATTTTCCAAAACCTTGCATATTGCCCTGACCTTTCATTAAGAGGCAGGAGGCTAAATTGCCTTCAATGTTTCCAGTATGACTTCAAACTTAAAGCCTTTCTAAGTGATCTTTAGCAAATTTCTATAACGCCTGTCCTCTACTTACACATTTAGCCTCATACTTAAATATTTAAAAACTTAATCAAAAAGCTTTACTACACTTATTCTATAAAGCCTGATATTAAAAAAAAAAAAAAACAAAAAAAAAAAACCCACAAAATATATTTCAGACTGCTGTCTGTTACTGTTGCGACAGGCACTTTAGCACTGAGTAAAGCTGGGTAAAGTTTTCAGCAGCTAAAATACTGAAATACAGTATTTACCCATAAGGGTTAGGGTAATTATGGAAGAAATGTTACCATCAAAAGTCTCCTGCTTCATCATGTAGTCCTCCTCGGTGTTGTAATGCATTAGTTCTGAGAAATTCTTAACATCTTCTTGTTCCTCTCTTTCTGTTATATCAATAATGTCTGGTTCATTAACAGCTTCTATCTCCTCATCCTCTGTTAGACCAGCCACACCTCTGTCATCTAGAATTTTCATAGCTCAAGATAAGAGGGGTATCAGATATATATTTCTTATTTCACCAGGAAAATGCACAGTATAACTTTTCACAGAGAAATAAGAAAAATATCCATAACTTTTTGGTTCAAACATAAGCAGCTTAGCTGGATCTAGGGATTTTGCCTACAAATAATGGTTCTGATAACAATCAGGGCCCGGTTGTTCAAAGCGTCGTTAGCTTAACGAGCTCGTTAAGGGTCATTTCGTTAACTGTTTTAGCGGATTCAATACACAATATTCTGATATTTTTTGCTGAAAAAATGTGAGTAGCTTTTGCACTGCAAAAGCTACTCACATTTTTTCAGCAAAAAATATCAGAATATTTGCGTATCACTCGATGTAAATTTTAACGAATCGTTAACTAACGACATCGTTAGCTTTGAACAACTGGGCCCTGAATATATAATGGTGCTCCAGGCCTCTACTCTCATAAGCATACTTCACATAGCAAGGAAACCTAAACTCTGTTCGCCTAAGGTTGATCAATTCTGCTTTTAGTTTGTTTTTTTTTTGTTGCAAAAATGATTTTCTGTACATACTTTTTGAATGTTTGACTAAATGCCTTTGAGTTTCGATTGTGTTGGGGTTTAAGGACACGTCAACCCTTGTGGGTCATTTTGTGTCGTCTCCTAGAGAAAGGGAGAAGAGATAGAGGAGATGAAAGAGAGGGACAGGGAAGAAATAGGAACAGGAATGAAAGGGAAAAAAAACAGAAGAAATAAAAACATTTCCCCTCTACCCTTACCTGCTGCAAGGATAGCAAGCCTTGCCCAACTGTAAGTCAATATCAGCTAGACATGCCAGTGATGTAAGATACACGACACCTTTGCCACACCCTATCACCCCCAAAATGCCTGTGAGACTCTCGAGATTAAAGAACTAAAAATCACATCTTTAAATTCTACTACATTCTAAAAATAAAGGAGGTCTTTAGAGCATTTTCCCATAACTCCATTCTGACACTGAAATTTCCATGATCATCGTAAGACCAGATACATTCTATGCATATTTTTCATGACAAACATTTGATTTAGATGATAACTTTTCTTAACTGTTGACACTGTTTATATTCAATCACATGCATGTCACTGGTTTCGTTTGTGTTGAGGTTTTACGGCCCAGTCAACCCAATGGGGTCATGTCAGTTAGTGATTATTTTAGGGTACCCCTAAATATTTAGCATTTTTGGACGAATTTTGATTTTTATACATAAAATTGACTGTAAAAACTGTTTTTCTTCATCTTTATCTGTAATGTTAGTTATTTTCTATTTATTTTAATGTGTAAATTTAGGATAGATTTCTTTTTAAATCAATCAAATAAAAACATGAAATGATAATACCCCACCACTATCTTGTGGTGGCGGGCAGATAACTGTTGAAAATTGAAAAAAATTCACCCATTAGCAGTCCCAAACCAGATCTCCATAATATCAATGCACGTTATAAGTTTAGTGAAAATCGATTGATATTTACAAGATATTATCTGGAAACTAAAATACGGACACGTAGCAGGCAGATTACTCTGTCAAAAAGAATCATGTGGTGGGCAGATAACTCTGATAAAAACTGATAAAGTTTGCCCATTAGTAATCTTAACCAGACCTTCATAATGTCAATACACATATTGATTGTGTTGGGGTTTAACGACATGTCAACCCTTGTGGGTCATTTTGTGTCCACTCCCAGAGAAAGGGAGAAAAGAGATAGAAGAGATAGTAGAAGAGATGAAAGAGAGGGATAGGGAAGAAAGAGAAACAGGAATGAAAGTGAAGGAACAGAAGAAATAAAAACATTTCCCCTCTTCCCTTACCTGCTACAAGGATAGCAGGCCTTGCCCAACTGTAAGCCAATATCAGTTGAACGCCCCGGTGGTGTAAGATACACGACACTTTCGCACCACCCAATCATCCCCGTCAATACACATATCAAGTTTGGTGAAAATCCATTGATATTTATTCAAGTTGTCATCCGTAAATGAAAATTACAGTTATGTGTCAGGCAGATAGCTCTGTCAACAAGAGCTCCGCCAAGCGGGGCATTATACGCCCGTGGCAAGTTAAAAGATGCAGCACATAAACTGGCTCCTGTATAATTCAGTGCTCCGGATATAAACTGTAAGTGGAATTCCCCACAAAAATTAAAAAATTTCCATTGGGGCATAGCTCTGCTGATATTTGGTGAACTGTAACCTAAGGGTCCAAGCTGGCCCAGAAATTAAGGGAGAAGTGACTTCTCCCTCCTGGGAAAAATAGGGAGAAGTTTGCTGATCGGAGCTTTCTGATGGAGGACACACGACAGAAACATGGCTATATTATAAGCTCATATGAGCCTTTGGCTGATTTATTTTTCATATACTTCAATATCGGACCAAACAATAACAAAACAAAAATAAACAACCAAAAAAAAAAAAAAATAACATAAAAAAAATGCTGCTAGAAATTTTTTGTTAACCTTTAACTTGTTTTATACTGATTTTATTTTTTGTTCTTCAAGGGAGAAGAGTATTAAAAACTAGAAATGTGTCAGTATGACAAAGATGCCCCAGCCCAGGGCCATCCTCAACCCCGCGCAGGTATTTTGCAAAAAATGAAGTTGAAAAAACGGCCATAATTCTCATAATAATTGGCAGATTTTACAATAAATCGAACTTGACCATATTTTATGATTATATTACCTGGGTATAAAATATGAATCCAATACACATATCAATCTTTTTTAAAAGATATCAGAAAAAAAACCATCTTTTGAAGGTGAAAAAGGGCCATAACTCCCATAATAATGGGTTGATTTTACCCGTATTGGAACTTGACCTCTACTTTATGATTATATACCTGTGTTAAATATGAATTCAATACACTCATGTTTTCAGAAGATATCAAACTGAAACTATCTTTCAAAGTTGAAAAAGGGCTGTAACTCCAAATATAATTGGTGGATTTTATCCTAAAGCAAACTTGACCTATATTTTATAATTATATGCTTGTGTATAAAATATAAATCCAATTCACTAATCTTTTCAAAAGTTATGGAACGGAAACCATTTTTCAAAGTTGAAAAAGGGCCACAACTCCAAAAATAATTGGTGGATTTTATCCTAAATCCAATTTGACATACATTTTATGATTATATACCTGTGTATGAAATCTGAATCCAATACACTAATCTTTTCAAAGATATCGAACGGAAACCATTTTTTCAAGTATTTTTCAACATTGATAAAGGGCAATAACTCCAAAAATAATTGGTGGATTCTACCCTAAATCAAACTTGACCTATATTTTATAATTATATGCTTGTTTATAAAATATGAATCCAATTCACTAATCTTTTAAAATATTATGGAACGGAAACCATTTTTCTAAGTTGAAAAAGGACCATAACTCCAAAAATAATTGGTGGATTTTATGCTAAATCATACTTGACCTACATTTTATGATTATATACATGTGTATAAAATTTGAATCCAATACACTGATCTTTTCAAAAGATATCGAACGGAAACCATTTTTCAACTATTTTTCAACATTAATAAAGGGCCGTAACTCCAAAAATAATTGGTGGATTTTACCCTAAATCGAACTTTACCTATATTTTATAATTATATGTTTGTGTATAAAATATATATCCAATATACCAATCTTTTCAAAAGTTATAGAATGGAAACCATTTTTCAAAGTCGAAAAAGGGCCATAACTCCCAAAATAATAGATGGATTTTACTCTAAATCAAACTTGGCCTACATTTTATGATTATATACCTGTGTACAAAATTTCAATCCAATACACCTACCCTTTCAAAAGATATCGCACGGAAACCATTTTTCAAAGTTGAAAATTTTTCAAAGTTGAAAAGGGCCATAACTCCCAAAATAATTGGCGGATTTTACCCTAAATCAAACTTGACCTACATTTTATGATTATTTATCTGTGTATAAAATTTCAATCCAATACACCTATCTTTCCAAAAGATATCGCACAGAAACCAAAAGTGTTACGTACGGGATGGAAGGACGGACGGGACGGACGTACGTACGGACAGCGGTGATACTATATGCACCCCCCATTGAAAAAGGCGGGGGCATATATGCCCCCCCCCCATTGAAAATGGCGGGGGCATTAAAAAAAAAAATCCAAAAAGAATTATGTTAATAAGTTTTGATATTAGTCAAGCTTCTTAATTCTGTATCATTTAATAAATGTATTTATACAGATATAATAATGGCAACATTTCCTTGCAAATCTAATAAAAGGCAATGTAAAAAAAAGGGGGCATAACTCTGCCAATATTTGGTGCACTGTAACCTCAAAATAATATGCGCTGCTCCACATCATTGTGTAACTATCTATGAAGTTTAAGCTTGATCCGATGTAAACTGTAGGAGGATTTAGCCGGAAATGAAAAATTAATAGAAATTTTCAAAGGGGTTTAATTCTGCTAATATTTGGTGCACTGTAACCTTGAAAGAATATGTGCTGCTCCACATCATGGTCTAACTACAAATCAAGTTTCAGCTTGATCAGATGTAAACTGTAGGAAAAGTTAGCCGGAAACGAAAAGTTTACAGAAATGTTCAAAGGGGCATAACTCTGCCAATATTTGGTGCACTGTAACCTCAAAATAATATGTGCTGCTCCACATAATCATGTAACTATGTATGAAGTTTCAGCTTGATCGGATATAAACTGTAGGAGGATTTAGCCAGAAATGAAAAATTAATAGAAATTTTCAAAGGGGTATAACTCTGCTAACATTTGGTGGGCTGTAACCTTGAAACAATATGCGCTGCTCCACATCATGGTCAAACTACAAATCATGTTTCAGCTTGATCTGATGTAAACTGTAGGAGGAGTTAGCCGGAAACTAAAAGTTTACAGAAATTTTCAAAGAGATATAACTCTGCTAATATTTGGTGGACTGTAACCTCGAAACAATATGCGCTGCTCCACATCATGGTCTAACTATACATGAAGTTTCAGCTTGATCAGATGTAAAATGTAGGAGGAGTTAACCAGAAATGAAAAATTTTCTAAGGGGCATAACTCTGCAAACATTTGGTGGACTGTAACCCCGAAATAATATGCATTTCGCCGCATCATGGTCTAACTATATACCAAGTTTCAGCTTGTTCAGATGTAAACTGTAGGAGGAGTTAGCCGGAACCAAAAAAGTTTATGGATGGATGGACGGACCGATGGACGCCACACCCCGTAACATAATAAGTCCCATTTTTCAAACGGGCATATAAAAATTGACAAAACTTATCCATTTTGCAATTCCAAACCAGTTCTCTATAGTATCAATGCACATACCAAGTTTAGTGGAAAAAAATGATATTTACTCTAGTAACTGTCTGGAAACAAACATACAGACATGTGGCTGGCAGATAACTCTGTCAAAAATAGCCATCAGAAGAGATGGCAAATCCCCAGACCAAACCACCACTTCTAAATTTGGTGTATGTTTCAATCAGATATCATGGAAATATTGAAACAGAACAAAGTAAAAAGATGCAAAGATAGTATGAAATGTGACCAAAATAATAAGTGAAAACAATAAAATGTGTATTGTAAATGATTTTATTTTTGCATATTTTTCTATTTTTTTTTTTTTTTTTTTTTTTTTTAAGTGACTTTTGATGTAATTATTTGTACAGGATACACAGTCTTTGTAAATACTTTGAATTTGTGAGAGTACCTATTCACAAATAATAGCTAAAATAAATGCCTTTGCTGTATGTTTAATGGGGTAAAAAATCAACAGAGCAAAAGTTGTCCTTCTTGCATGCGACATTCCTACTTGACCTGATATATGCCCCTACCAAAAGTTATCAAGTTATCTATGGGATTTATGGCCTGCACAAGATTTCAGCATCAGGGGAGATAAGTACATGTACATAATGGAGAAAGTGAGAATACTCTTGAACACAACATGCCTACTGGTCCTTATCCATGCCTCTACCAAAATATCAAAATATTTAAAATCATTAAGAAGTTATGACACACACAAGAATTTGGCTTAGAAACTCATTCAGGGGAGGTAACTAGAAAACAACCATAGTGAGGGTTGTCCTTCTTGCACACCACAAACTTACTGGTCCTTATCCATGCCTCTACTAAATATTATCAAAATATTTCAAACCATTAAGAAGTTATTGAGTGTGCAAGAATTTGGTTTAGAAATTTATTCAGCGGAGTTTACTAGAAAAAGAACAAAGCAAGAGTTGTCCCTCTTGCATGTGACACTCCTACTTGACCTGATATATGTCCCAACCAAATACTATCAAATTTTCTCAAACAGTATAGGAGTTATGGCCTGCTCAAGATTAGTACATGTACATAACAAGAAGTGCATGCAATACACCTACTGGTCCTTATCTATGCCTCTACCAAATATTATCAAAATATTTTAAACCATTAAGAAGTTATGGCGTGCACAGGAATTTGCTTAGAAATTTGTTCAGGGGCGATAACTAAAAAGAAAACAGAGTAAGAGTTGTCCTTCTTGTGTGCAACATTCCTACTTTACCTGATGTGTTCCTACCAAATATTATCGAATTATCTCCATAAGTATGGGAGTTATGGCCTGCACAAGATTTTAGTTTCAAAGGAAAAAGTACATAATGAAGAAAGTGAGAGTTGTCTATCTTGCACGGGACATGCCTACTGGTCCTCCTCTTCATCTCTTCTAAATATTGTTGAAATATCTCCAAGGGTATAAAATATATGACGTGCACAAGGATGTGTCTATGGACGGATGCCATGCTGATTGATTGCTATATCCCACGAACCTATCGGTTAAGGGACAAAAATTGATGAAATGGGCTTTACAATTCCAAACCAATCACCCATGATATATACAAATACACATGTATGCAAAATTTGAATAAAATCCATCATAAACTTTTCAAGTTCAAGCAGAAATTAAAAGCTGATTGACAGACAGACGGATGGACTGACAGAAGGATGGATGACCGACAGCAAGTGATGACAAGCTGACCTGGAGCTGCTCCAGGTTAGCTAAAAATATGTATCCTTCCAATAAATGAAAATAACATGGACAGTTAATTTATATATAATCATCTAAGAAATTTTTGTTCCCACATAAGAACCAGTAACATCAATCAAATGATTGATGAGTATGTGTGCACTATCTGTTAACAAACAAGAGGGCCATGATGGCCCTATATCACTCACCTGAGTATCATAGCACTCAAGGAGAATATGAATTAATCAGAGGAACATTTCTGCCAAATTATTTTGAAATCAGGCCATAGGCCTAGGAAATGTTGTTTAAAGGTTTTTTCTATTTTTAGCTCTGGTGGCCATTTTGTTAAGCCAAAGGCAACCATTTTAGCAATTTTTGTCACGAGACATAAGAGGAGCATTTCTGTGAAATTATTTTAAAATCCAGTCATAGGCCTAAGAGGAGATGTTGTTTAAAGGTTTTTCTATTTTTCGCTCTGGTGGCCATTTGTTCAGTGGAGCAGAACCATTTAAGCAATTTTGGTAAAGGGGCATTAGAGGAACATTTCTGTGAAAATATTTTGAAATCGGGCCATTAGCCTGGGAGATGTCCTCTAAAAGTTTTTTTTTTTTTTTTTTTTCTATTTTTAGCCCTGGCGGCCACTTTGTTCAGCCAAGCAGGACCATTTTAGCAATTTTGGTAGAGGGTCACTCAAGGAACATTCCTGTAAAATTATTTTAAAATCCATTAACCCATTTAGGAGGAGATGTCTTCGAAGTAAATTGTTGATAGATGCAGGACAGTCAATGCCATTTTTCTTTTTTTTTTTTTTTAGCTCTGGTGGCCATTTTGTTCAGCCAAACAGAACCATTTTAGCAATTTTGATAAAGGATCATAAGAGGAACATTTCTGTGAAATTATTTTGAAATCCATTCATAGGCCTAAGAGGAGATGTCATTTAAAGGTTTTTCTACTTTTAGCTCTGACGGCCATTTTGTTTAGCAGAGTGGAACCATTTTAGCAATTTTCGTAAAGGGGCATTAGAGGAACATTTCTGTGAAATTATTTTGAAATCTGGCCACTGGCATGTCATTAAAAAGTTTTTCTATTTTCAGCTCTGGTGGCCATTTTGTTCAGTGGAGCGGAACCATTTTTGCAATTTTGGTAGAGGGTCACTCAAGGAACATTCCAGTAAAATTATTTCAAAATCCATTAACCGGTTTAGGAGAACCTTAAGTAAATTGTTGACAGACACATGACAGTCTACACCCTTTTTCTATCTTTAGCTCTGGAGACCATTTTGTTCAGCAGAGCCAAGCCATTTTAGCAATTTTGGTAAAGAGGCATTAGAGAAACATTTCAGTGAAATTATTTTGAAATTGGGCCATTGGCCTAGAAAAAGTCCTTTAAAATGTTTTTTCTAGTTTTAGCTCTGGTGGCCATTTTGTTTTGCAGAGAGGAACCATTTTAGCAATTTTGGTAAAGGGGCATGAGAGGAATATTTCTGAGATTATTTTGAAATCGGGTCATTGGCCTGGTAGGAGATGTCATTTAAAGGTTTTTCTATTTTTAGCTCTGGCAGCCATTTTGTTTAGCAGAGAGGAACCATATATATATTTGGGCAATTTTGATAAAGGGGCATGAGAGGAACATTTCTGTGAAATTATTTTGAAATCGGGCCATTGGCCTGAGCAGGAGATGTCGTTTAAAGGTTTTTCTATTTTCAGCTCTGGTGGCCATTTTATTTAGCGGAGCGGAACCATTTAGGCAATCTTGGTAAAGGGGCACGAGAGGAACATTTCTCTGAAATTATTTTAAAATCGGGCCATGGGCCTGGGAGGAGATGTCGTTTAAAGGTTTTTCTATTTTTAGCCCTGGCGGCCATTTTGTTTAGCGGAGCGAAACCATTTAGACAATTTTGGTAGAGGGTCACCCAAGTAACATTCCTGTATAATTATTTCAAAATCCATTCACTGGTTCAGAAGGAGATGTCTTTTAAGTACATTGTTGACAGATGGACGATGGACGACGACTACGCACGACGGAGGAAGACTGGTCACAAAAGCTCACCTTGAGCCTGTGGCTCAGGTGAGCTAAAAAGATGGAAATAAAGTAAATACATGTACAAATATATTTATTAAGAAAACAAAAATGAAATTTAAAAGAAATGAAAAATGAAAGAAATGTTTAAATAATGTATTTGAATACATTTGGAGATACGGTAAGAATTGTTAACATTCTTAAACATTTAGCAGCACCGATTTTGTTTGCTTTTTATAACAATAATTAAAAACAAGAATTCTGCAGAGTCACTGGAGCGCGTAATCTAGGTCAAGGGCACCATGTCATAGCACAGCTTTGAAGAGTATGTCGAGAACAATTTCTATGCAAGGTTTGACATTCGCATTTATAACAGCTGCTGAGAAACACAATTTAATGATACTCAACTTAAAACCATGACAAAGTCAATGGAGCGCGAATTCTAGGTCAAGGACACCAGGTCATAGTGCATGCTTGAATATTATGTTGCAGACAATTACTATGCAAGGTTTGACACTCGCAGCTATCACTGCTTGAGAAAAACATATTTTAATGCTAGATTTGACAACAAACAAGAGGCCAATGGGCCACGATTTACTCACCTGATAAAAATAGCTATTGCATATCTGCAAATGCCATGCAACTTCTTCCAATATTGCCACAGCAACTAGGACACAAATTTGATCATACCATAAAACGGTCCAAGATCATCCTAGTATCATCATTTCAAAAAAACTTAGTTGACTGAATCCCTGCTGCCGTATGCCAAGATTCAGCCTCAGAGCTTTCTTAGTTCTGGAGAAGAAGATTTTTAAGTGTTCTACCATATATGGGCATGACAGCGATCTTGTTCAATGAAGTAGAACCATTTGAACAAATTGTCAACATCCTTTCGACAGGAGGCCCCATGTGAAATCTAGTGTTTGTTTGTGTTGAGGTTTTACGGCCCAGTCAACCCAATGGGGTCATGTCGAGGGCAGTCACTTTACCTTACCACACGTTTACTGGGCAGGCTTAGTCTTCTAAGCAGTTAACCGGTATTGTGCACATTCTTTCACCAGAAACTGACAACTGCCCTTCTTGAATCAGCAGAAGGGAGAGAATGACCATAGAAAATATTTCACGATCAATCTTCTTGAAAGAGTGTTGCCAACCTCGGCGGGGGTTGAACCCGCAACCTCCTGGTCTCCAGTCGGACGGCGCATCCAACTGAGCCACCGAGGCTGGCTGAAATCTAGTGAAAACTGTTCAAGCTGTTTCAGAGAAGACATTTAAAGATTTCACAATTTTATACATGTACAGAGCCCAAGGGCAAGGGCAGATAACCCCCAAAATTTTGACAGTAGTTAAACAGTTTTACTACTTTTATAATACACTGTAAGTTTCAGCCATTAGTCTTTATTATCCATTGTGAAAATAATTTTTCAACATTTTCCCCATACAAATGTATGGGGGCACAAAGATTGAAGGTCAACCTACTACCATCATTTGAACAAAATAGGTAGACCTTCAGTCCCCGATGCTATATACCAAGATTCAGCCTCAAAGCCTTCTTGATTCTGTAGAAGAAGATTTTTAAGTGTTTTTATCATATATGGGTATGGCAGCCACCTTGTTCAATGGGGTGGAACCATTCGAACAAGTTATCAATCCTTTTTTGACAGAAGGCCCCATTTGAAAGCTTGTGAAAATTGCTCAAGTGGGAGATGTCCAAAATATGATTTCTCAACATTTTTCCCATATAAATGTATAAGGCCCATACAAAATAATGTAGGAAGCAAATTTGTCCTTGCTGTAAAAAGGTCAAACGTCAACGTAGGACCATCATTTTAGCAATTTTGGTAGACTTCCAGTCCCCGATGATTTGTGCAAAGATCAGGCCACAAGGTATACTTGGTTCTGGAAAAGAAGATTTTTGAAGGTTTTTACCACATATGGGCATGTCGGCCATCTTGGTCAAGGGACCATTTTAGCTTTAATTCCCCTGCCCCAAGGAGGCTCCCAAAGAAATTTGAGCAACATTGGCTCAGTGCCTTCAGAGGAGAAGTCAGTTGAAATTCTCTACATTTTACCATACAAATGCATAGGGAAGCAAACTTGACCTTGCTGTAAAAAGATCAAACGTCAACGTATGATCATCGTTTTAGCAACTCTGGTAGACCTCCTTTCCCTGATGATTTGTGCAAAGATTCAGCACCAAAGCATCTTTGGTTCTGGAGAAGATTTTTAAAGGTTTTTACCATATATGAGCATGGTGGCCATCTTGGTCAAAAGACCGAGACCATTTTAGAAATCTTTTGTTCCCCCAACCTAAGGAGGCTCCATATGAAATTTGAGCAAAATTGGCTAAGCGGCTTCAGAGGAGAAGTTGTTTGAAAAGTGTTAACGGATGGATGAACAACCAGACAGATGAACGGGCAGACGGACAACGGACAAGAAGTGATCACTATGGCATAGCTCAGGCGACCTAATCATGACAATTACTATGCAAGGTTAGACACTTGCAGCTATCACTGCTACAGAAAAACACACTTTAATGCTAGACTCAAAGTAAAATCATGACAAAGTCAATGGAGTATGAAATCTAGGTCAAGGGCACTGGGTCATAGTGAGTGCTTAGAGTATGCTGAGGACAATTACTTTGCATGGTTAGATACTGGCAGCTATCACTGCTAGAGAGAAACACACTTTAATGCTAGATTCCACATAAAATCATGACAAAGTCAATGGAGCATGAAAGGTCAAGGACACCAGGTCATAGTGTGTGCTTAAAGAAAATGTCGAGGACAATTGCTATGCAAGGTTTGACACTCACAGCTACCACAACTACAGAGAAACGTACTGTAATGCTAGACGCGACATACAAACATGACAAAGTCAATGTGTGTGAAATCTAGGTCAAGGGCGCCGGATCATAATGGGTGCTTGAAGATCATGTCGAATACAATTTCTGTGCATGGTTAGACACTCGCAGCTGTTGCAGCTACAGAGAAACACACATCATGACAAAATCCCTTGAGTATGAAATTTAGGTCAAGGGCATCGGATCATAAAGCGTGTTTGAAGAATATGTCAAGGACAATTACTATCCAAGGTTTGATACTCCCAGCTATCCCCCCTTCAGAGAAATACACTTTAATAATAGACTTGATGTAAAATCATGACAAAGTCACTGGAGCATGAAATCTAGGTCCAAGGCATTGGGTCATAGCGTGTGCTTGAAGTGAATGTCAAGGACAATTACTATGCATGGTTAGACGCTTGCAGCCATCACTGCTACAGAGAAACACACTTTAATGCTAGACTTGACACAAATCATGACAAAATCAATGGAGCATAAAATATAGGTCAAGGCACCTAGTCATAGTGCAGCATGAAATCTAGGTCAAGGGCACCGGGTCATAGTGCATACTTGAAGAGTATGTATAGGACAAATAGGTGAATAATGCTAGACTCGAAGTAAAATCATGACAAAATCACTCGAGTACAAAATTAAGGTCAAGGGCACCGAGTCATAGTGCATGCTTGAAGATTTTGTCAAGGACAATCACTATGCAAGGTTTGACACTCACAGCTATCACCGCACTTTAATGCTAGATTTGTCATAAATTGTTAACAGATGGAGGGACAGACAAATGGATGGAAATTCTAGCACCATCACTAATAGTCTCTCAGTCTTTCCCCCCATGACCGTGACCTCCTAAATTAAGGTAATCATTACAGCTGTATACCCTAACACAAGAGGACCAAGATGGCATGTATCGCTCACCTGAGTGCCAGACAAGGTTCAAGTCAACTGGACTTTCGGTTCAGGAGAAGAAGTTCAAAACAGATTTTCAAGATGGGGGCTGTGGCACCATCTTGGATTTCTGATTGGAATAATTTTAGCTATTTTTGCTTTACAAATCACCCCAATACTGCCTATCAAATTTCCAGTCAATTTGCCATTTGGTTCAAAACAAATTTGCAAGATGGCAGCCATCTTGGATGTCTGATCAAAATGATTTTAGCTGTTTTTGATCAACAAGTCACCCAGATACTTCTTACCAAGTTTCAAATAAATTAGCCTTTTGGTCCAGGAGAAGAAGTTCAAACTAGATTTTCAAGATGGAAGCCATCTTGGATTTATGATCTGAACTATTTCTGATCTACAAGTTACCTTGATACTTCTATACATGGAAGTTCCAAATACATTTTCAAGATGGCGATGGTGGCGGCCATGTTGGATTTCTGATGGGAATGATTTTAGCTATTTTTTATGTACATGTCATACCGATACTTCCTATCAAGTTTCCAGCCACTTGGCCTTTCAGATCAGATGAAGAAGTTCAAAATAGATTTTCAAAATGGTGGCCATCTTGGATTTCTAATTGGAATAATGTTAGGCATTTTTGATTTACAGGTCTCGCTGACACTATCTACCCAGTTTCGAGTCAACTGGTCTTTCTGTTCATAAAATAAGTTAAAAATTGATTTTCAAGATAGCAACTGTGGCGACCATCTTGAATTTTTTATTTAAATGATTTTAGCTATTTTTGATCTACAAGTAACTCTGATACCAAGTTTGGAGTCAGTTGGCCTTTCTGTTATCAGAAGTTCAAAACAGACTTTCAAGATGATGGCCATGGAGGCCATCTTGGATTTCCCATTGGAAACATTTTACATCCTTTTGATCAACAGGTTACCCCAATACTTCCTACCTAGTTTCGAGTAAACTGGCCTTTCTAGTTGCGAGAAGAAGTTTAAAAAAGACTTTGAAGATGGCCAATATGACAGCTGCAGCCATCTTGGATTTTTGATAGAAACAATTTTAACTATTTTTGATCTACAAGTCACTCCGATACTTCCTTTGGAGTCAGTTGGACTTTCCATTCAGAAGCAGAAGTTCAAAACGGAGTTTCAAGATGGCAGCCATGGCGGTCATCTTGGATTTCCAGTCAGAAAGATTTTAGCTACCTTTAATCTGCAAGTCACCCTGGTACTTCCTACCAAACTTGGGGTCAACTGGCCTTTAGGTTCAGGAGAAGTAGTTCAAAACAGATTTTCATAATGACCGCCATGGTGGCCATCTTGGATTTCAAACTGGTACAATTTGATCTATTTTGGATCTAAAAGTGATACTTTCAATCCTACCAAGTTTCAAGTCAATTGGCCTTTCAATTCAGGGGAAGAAGTTCAAAATAGATTTTCAAGATGCAGCCGCCATCTTGGATATCTGACCTAAACGCCTTTAGCTTTTTGCTAGAAAGTCACCTACACAATATTCCTGTGAAGTATGAGATTGGCCCATGGTGTAGGAGTAGTTTCATTTAAAGCAAACTGTTGATGCCGTACTATGGATGACAGACAAAGACCAACCGCATTAGCTCACCTTGAGCACTGTGCTCAATTGAACTAAAAGGTAAGGAACTACATGTAGCAACAGGCAAAACACATACAGGCTATTAACTTGCCTTGACAATACAAGCAGAAACATTAGAAAATATACCTTTGAACATGTGAACCTGGTGAAGATTCAGATCAGCCTGAGCATTTACACAGTCTGATCAGAATCTTCAATGGGTGCCTAAAACTTTGAACAGTTTATTCCATACTATTTTGGCCTAAATGTTGCTTTTGATGCAGTTGTTTCTTAAAATACTAAGTGGAATGGCAAACAGTGTATCTGATCTGGGTCTGCACTGTTTGCATGTCATTTTGTCAGAAACTTAGGTGTACAAATTTTTAGGACATTTACATTGGCCAAAGGTGCAAGTTTCTTCATGTTAACAATGAGAAGACTGATGCTGATGCAAGGCGAACTTGAGTCTTTGTCGGCACACATGCCAGAAGGTATATTTTCACACCTTAATGCTCATTTTATTTGTTTTATTTGGGTTTTAAGGCCCTTTCAAGAATATTTCAATTATATCGAGGCGATCGTTCATCAAAGGTGGGCGAAAACCGGAAAACCATGTTAATGCTCATATAACTCTTTTTGACTTAAGGGTTTCTTCTCACCTATAGTTCCCTCCTGGGACGTCCCTGGTACTCTTTTGATTGGATTCCTGCCAGGAGGTGAGTGTTCCTCCTTTACTGAACTGTAGTTATATTTTCTCTGCCTCTGGGATTGAGCTGACTGATGTCTCTGACTACCATCCTGGTCAAACCAATCATCCCTGGTTAAAACAAGAACTACTCCAGTTACCAGGCATGGTCTACATACAAGCAAATGACATTGGCTATCACTGTCAAAATGGCTCAGTCTATTCATATATTTGACTGAAAAATTACTTTGGCACTCTCACTATTATTACCCAACATACAGTACAGATATCATGATATATCATTCACGCTCCACAATAAAAAACTTTGCTCACAAAACAAGTGCGGGATGAGCGCAAGTTTAGCGTGGGTTTTGCGCAAAGCGTGAAGAATGGAATGCAAGGTTATTTAATCGTAGCGCGAAATGTATTACTGGTGGGAGTATGGATTAACAACAGCAGTAAAATATTTCTATCACAGGTGAGCCTGTGTAAAAAGATTGATTCACAGTACTTGATCCAGGTTCTCATTCTGTTGACAGAAAACCACGGCACAATAAATAAAATTGCACCTTATCTACATGTATGTGTGGTCTGAGCCGAGTCTTCTTTATTTGTTTTATACCAGTTGGCTTATCTAATCACAGACAAGTGCTAATATATTCCGGTTTTCAGTGTGATCTCAATGCCTAGGCGACAAATACAAATTGTCTGTTCTTAAAAGGAAGAAATCTACCAAATGGGAAATTGGGATTCCCCTTCAACATAATTAATGTCCAGTCGGGGAAAAAATGTTTTGTTTTTTTTCTGTTTTTTTGTTTGTTTTTTGTTGTCAGCGGTTTAGCTGAGTTATTGCATATGCGACCAGCATGTACAGTACGAAGTTATGCGGAGTTCCTTGGAGTAATTTGACGAAATACCTGTCCGATTTTTATTTATTTATTTGTTTATTTATTTTTCCATCATATAGTACAGTCAGTGTGAAGGTTATATCATCCACGCTCATGTGGATGCGCAAGTTGATCTGAGTCTGCACTGGTCGCAAAGTTCTTATTGTCCCAAAAGTGTTTTCCAAATCGCCATCCTCAGTGTCCTCTAAATTAGGTTCCTTCCCTTGACTTGTTCTCTTAAAATATTTATCAATGTTGCCTTGTTCCCTGAATATAATTGGGTGTCCCCTTGTTCCACAGAAAATCCTGTGTAGCTTCATTTACTCTTCGAGCACGCAACATGGGCCTTAACAAAGCTCCATATCAAAAAGTACTGGATTCTGTGGCTCAGTCTGGTCCGGCCACACAAGTGGGTCCGCATGGTCATTTTTACTTAATGTGCCTTAGAAAACAAAACAAACACACAAAAATCACAAAGTGAATGAAAGATCTGTCCCCAATCGACGGATTACCTATTTGTGTTTGGTATTCCTGTAATTACCTTTTCCCATGCAACAAACACAAGCACTCAATATATATGAGTACTATGGTAAAAGACCGGAAAATTCTCACTCACTTGCAGCAACCGCAGGTGTCAATACAAATTTACTTAAAGGGGCGCTTCTGCTATCAAAGAGGTACTGAATCAATAAGACAGCCCATATGAAAAGGGTGTCTGTCACATAAAAACACACTTTTCACACATGTGGGGGGTGGGGGGGGGGGGGGACGGGTGGGGGGGACGGGTGGGGGGGGGGGAGGCACAGAAGCTAATGACAATTCAAATGAGTGAGTGTTTTACATCCCACTAACAGCTAACAGATAGGTCATGGGGAGATGGCGACCTTGGTTTAAGGTCTCATATGAAGCACGGGAGAAGCCTGGGATTGAACTCCTGACCCCTGGGTTACCAGGTGAGCAGCTTTACCACTACACCTCCTAGGCACCCTTTCCTATACGTCATACTGTTGAATATCTAATAAATGGGCTGCAGACATTGCACCATGCCCCGCCACTGCACTTACATCAAGCATGTGCCATAACTCTGTTAATAAGTTAATAAAGTTTCAAGAAAATATCTTAAACAGTTTTCAAGTTACAGAGCCGACACAAATATATTACAGAAATCACTATGACATTTTCAATGTTCAAAGGGCCATGACTCCAAAAGTAGACTCCCTCATCCAAGTACATGAAAGAAAAGAAGGGCAGTTGTCAGTTTCTGCTGTAATGATTAACAGCTAATGTATAAGTCAGCCTGGGAAAAATGTGCGGGCTCGACAGGATTGAAATAGTATTGACTGGGTTGTTCAGTTAGAGAGAGAGAGGGAGAGAGCCAGAGACTGGTCCATTTTAGGTACATCCGGCTATGAGATTTAGGTATTCCTAGAGAAAAATGGCTAAACTGTTTTTGCAAACAGTGAAGATCCTGATCAGTCGCTGCATTCTATCATCTCGATATGACTTAAAAATTTATGTTGAAAGAGACATAAGATGCCAAATCACCAGCATCATAAAGTGGTGATTTAAATGGACAGCCTAACCCTGGTCCAATCATCAACCGTCCAAGCCTCGATCTGAGCAGTGTAGATACCTTTCAGCCTGTCCGTTTCTGTCTACCATGTCAAATGAAATATATCCATACTCATTAAGGTCTCCCTTAACCCTTGAAGCGCTCAGTACATTCAGCAGATGGCATTTTTTTTTCTTCTTATTTTCCAGTGCAAATAATGGGGTAAATAAGGCGTGACATTACATGTGAATCGTTTGCTGGGCAGATGATTCACATGAAAAATCAAGCCTTATTTTTGCTGTAAAATACTGAAAACAGTTAGATCGGTATCTGCTCTAGAATTTTCAGCTGCGCTTCAGGGGTTCAAACTATTTTCTTGGCAGAGCAGCACGTGCTATGCATAGGTCTAGATAAGGGAGGGTATCCGGTAAATATTTTTCATATTTCTCCACGAAAACATAATTATGTTGTGGGTACTCATTAGAAGTGCCTCAGCGAGGCGCTTCTAATGAGTATCCACAACATGTTTTTGTAGAGAAATAAGAAAAATATCACTACTTTTGGACTGAAAAAAAAAAGCGCCTTAACTAGTGCTATGGCTAAGCTTGAAAATAATGAGTGAAAGGTGGGGAATTTCCAACTTAGGAAGAAAAATTGGTAACCAGAGGTTCGTGTTGATCAAAACAATAAAGAAGAGGAAGAAAATGGGTGCATTTAAGCGGTGCATTCTTTTATCACTCTCAGTTAAAGCGACCTTTGATCTTTTGGACAAGCTGACTGTACCTGATGTTTTGCAGTCTCAGTGTATTCACATGTGTCACACAAACGGATTAATTATCACTGACGATTCGTGTTAATCACTTGTTTACCGCAAAAAGGACAGTGAAGTGTTAGTCTTTTGACAATGTTTGGATAATGACGTAATTAATTTGTGCTGCGGCAGGTTGCCGTTATTCACCTGTCTCTCCAATACACATGTCGAATGACCGTTTAGAGTCTTTTAACTACCATAATATCGCATTTAAAAGGTGCGCTAACATTGTCAGTTTGGGAAGACGACCGTTTGTGATTATTTAGACATCATTGATTCCTGAAAATTGGTTGGTTGGGGAAACAAGAGGCCCACGGGCCACGGTTCGCTCACCTGAGTGACATAGCCACTGCAGACATGCAGATGTTATGCAACATTTTTCCAATCCTATCATCGCAACTAATGAAAATATCATTCTTTGAGCAATTCTTAGTTTTGAAGAAGAATTTATGGTCCTGACAGTCAATGGAGCATGATCATTTGAATACACTATCAATCACATTTCAACAGAAGGATCAATGTGAAATTTGGTGGAAATTGGCTAAGTGGTTTCTGAAGAATCATGATTTTATATATGTAAACAGCACAGTGGCCGGGAAATATAATAAATATAAACCAGATGATGGCCATCTTAGATTTCCAATCAGAACAATTTTAACTTCTGTTGATCTACAAGTCACTTCGATACTTTCAATATAAATGTATATGGCCCATACATATGGGGAAGCAAATTTGACCTTGGAGGTAAAAAGGTCAAATGTCAACATAGAACCATCATTTTAGCTATTTTGGTAGATCTCCTGTCCTCTATAATTTGTGTAAAAATTAGGGCCCAGCGATTATTTGGTTATGGAGAAGAAGATTTTTAAAGGTTTTTACCATATATGGGCATGGCAGCCATTTTGATTAATGGGCCATGCCCATTTTAGCAATCTTTCATTCTCCTGCCCAAGGAGGCTCCGTATGAAATTTGAGCAACACTGGCCCGGAGGCTTCAGAGGAAAAGCCATTTGAAATTATCAACATTTTTTCCATACAAATGTATGGGGCCCATACAAATGCATACAGAAGCAAACTTGACCTCGCCGTAAAAAGGTTAAATGTCAGTGTATGACAATTATTTTGGCATGGCGGCCATCTTGGTCAACAAACTGTGACCATTTTAGCAATCTTTCATTCCCCCTACCTGAGAAGGCTCCATATGAAATTTGAGCAAAATTGGTCCAGAGGCTCCAGAGGAGAAGTTGTTTGAAATGCTGAACATTTATCCCATACAAATGCATAAGGAAGCAAAATTGACCTTACCGTAAAAAAGGTCAAATGTCAATGTACGACCATTATTTTAGCAATTTTGGTAGCCCTCCTGTTCCCGATGATATATGCAAAGATTCAGTCATAAGGCACGCTCGGTTTTGGAGAAGAAGATTTTTAAAGGGTTTTTTCCATACAAATGCATAGGGAAACAAACTTGACCTTGCCATAAAAAGGTCAAACGTCAACGTATGACAATTCTTTTAGCAATTTTGGTAGACCTCCCATCCCCGACAATTCCTGCAAAGGTTCAGCCCCAAGGTGTTCTCGGTTCTGGAGAAGAAGATTTTTAAAGGTTTTTACCATATATGGGCACGGCGGCCATTTTGGTCAACAGACCGCCACCATTTTAGCAATTGTTCGTTCCCCCATCTTAAGGAGGCTCCATATGAAATTTGAGCAAAACTGGCTCAGTGGCTTCAGAGCAGAAGTCGTTTGAAAATATTAACAGACAGAGGCACGGACGGACAACAGACGAAAAGTGATCACTATAGCTCATCCTGAGCAGAGCTCAGGTGAGCTAAAAATAGGGTTCAAGGCACAAACCTGTTGGACTGAATTATTAGCTTTTTTGGGGTGTTTGAAACCGGTCCAGAATTCTTATTTTCTTATTTTCGGTCCAGACCAGCTATTTTCCATTTTTCCAGAGACCTGGTATAAGTATGTCATTCTTGCCAAGCTTAAGGCCACAGTTTTTTTTTTCTTTTTAGATTTATGGGAGAGCCTATCCTATGTTTTTTGCCCATCCAGAAAAATACAATTTGCATTTCAAACTTTACTTTTATTTTATGTCCCTACTTTTATTTTATGTCCCCTCCCTTAAAATCTGGGGCTGAAATACTGCATGTTTACATTATTTTTGCAAATTATTTTATTTGATCAACAAAAGCTTTTCCACATTTTTATTTCTCTCATGACAGCAATTGTTCAAGAAATCTCCCATAAACCTAAAGATAAAAACTATGGCCTTATGGATAACAAATACTAGACGAAGTGTGACTCAAAGTGTACAAGCAATACAGACAGACAAAGTTGACAGTTCATTAACATGGCCCAGCAAGCAAATCACACCTATAATAATGTTATAAAATCACCATAAAACACAAAATACAGAAGAATTTGGCTCTTTTTCTTAAGCTATTCAATCTTCTAACATCCCCAACCAGCAGACTGAAGATGACAAGAACTGCTGACCGGACCTGTACATTAAGTTTTGCAAAAATGTACTCAGTCTCATTGTCATTGGATTCCAAGTAACAAGACATATTGGACTGGCAACTCCACAGCTACAATGTTTGTTTTTAATGTTTTGTTTTTCAACTAAGTATTCAAATGAATATTCACCCTCACTGCACGTCAGATTCATCACCTTTACAGCTGTATTATTATTTTGTCTTGATTTCAGGTGTATAAGCTTTCAAAGTTGATGTCTGGTGTCAGACCTTTCCAAGTTAATCTGGGCCCAGTTGTTCAAAGCGTCGTTAGCTTAACAAGCTCGTTAATGGTCATTTTCGTTAACTGTTTTAGCGGATTCAATACACAATATTCTGATATTTGTTGCTGAAAAAATGTGAGTAGCTTTTGCACTGCAAAAGCTACTCACATTTTTTCAGCAAAAACTTTCAGCATATTTGCATATCACTCGATGTAAATTTTAATGAATCGTTAACTAACGACATTGTTAGTTTTGAACAACTGGGCCCTGATTCATATCACAACTTTTCATCAATATGGCAATGTCCTCCGCATGAACGTAACAAGTTCTCATTCTGTGCAACAAAGTGAGGAGTATACAAAAGCCATATCATCCATTTATACTCTCTTTTCTCTGCCAAAATTGGTGCTCTGATAAGTTGCCTACACAAAGTCCACATTCATGAAATGCCAGCAGAGAAGCCAACAACCAAACTGTATCAGCTGAAGATGAAAGTTGATTGTAATAAGTCCACCATTACTTATACTCATCTTCTATCAGTATACAGCTGATGATTTAAAAACATTTTCACTGAGGCAGCTCACTTTCTATGAATGTTTAGTTAGAAAAACAAAATCAAAAAATATAAAACAATCGAACAATACCTGGTTTGTTTGTGTTGAGGTTTTACGGCCCAGTCAACCCAATGGGGTCATGTCGAGCGGGGTCAGTTTACTTACTGGGCAGGCTTAGTCCTCTAAGCGGTTAACCAGTATTGTGCACATTCTTTCGCCAGAAACTGACAACTGCCCTTCTTGAATCAGCGGAAGGGAGAGAATGACTGTAGAAAATATTTCATGATCAATCTCCACGAAAGAATGTTGCCGACCTCGGCAGGGGTTGAACCCGCGACCTCCTGGTCTCCAGTCGGATGGCGCATCCAACTGAGCCACCGAGGCCGGCAACAATACCTGGTACTTAATATTTCAAAGCATCAAACAAACTTAAACTAAAGCTAATCGACAGACTTTATACATTAAGTACAAGTATGTGTATAAACAATATAGCAATATATACAAACAACATTAAGTATTTTAAGATACAGTATATGCTATGGCCATTAATACATAGGTTTATTAAGTTTCCACTCTCCCCTGTCCCCCACACTACTCCCCCTCAAACACACACACACACAAACACACAGAGCCTAGAAAAGACTATTTTAAAACATAGGTTGGAAATGCAGGTCCAGGTCAGCCTGAACATCTGCTTCAGGGCTCCTGACAACAGAATTGGCAGATACATCAATGAAAACCAAAGCTCTTTATCAGGCTGATTCAAGCCTTTTCTCTTTGCATGAACCATCAACAGACATATAAACCATTGTATTATTAAAGTCCCCGTAATATGTAACTGAAGGACTGAAATTCCCATAAATGATGCCAGACATCAAAGAATTTCAACATTTGGATATACATTTGTCCTGGGTATGAAAACTGCATCCAACTGTGACACTAACATGAGTGTGGGAATGTGAGGCTGCCCTCTATCGCAGTTGCCTCCCCACCTTCAGGGTTATGAGGCTGCCACAACCTGGGTGGCAGAGATAGGCAGCAATCATCTACAGACCGACGGCTTGGTGTTCTAGCTATTGTGGTTTGGCGGACAGTCCTTTCTTTATAAGTACACTGCCCGAGTGCTGATACGGCGTGCATGCTCAGATGCCATAAAAGAACTGAGTTGGGATGTCAGCTAGGACAGGAGATCCCGTGAAAAAAGTTCTTCCAAAATCTCTCATGGCAAGCACAAGAATAGTTTCAGAGTTAGGCGGTGCCAATAGACATCAAAGTTCTGTTGGTAACGTCTCTGGCTTGGCTCCTGTCAGGTGTGGGAGGCAGGGTCGGGCCATTGTGGCGAATCAAGCAAGCACCTGAGGTAATTCAGGGAACACTCAATGTAAACACTCTGAGAGGAAGAGTTTGCGAGGTAATGGAAACACTATCCCGCAAGAAAGTGGATGTCTGCTGCATTCAGGAGACCAGATACCGGTGTGGCTACTGCCGCACAATCAAGGGCAAGGACACCAGGTACAAGCTCTACTGGTCAAGAAACGACAAAGGCAATGCTGGTGTACGAGTGTTTGTGGCAGAAGAGTGGATAGAGAAAGTTTTTGAGGTTCAGAGAGTCTCCGACAGAAGAATCATCTAAGTGAAACTCATAGTCGGTCAGCGTGTGGTTACCTTTCTGTCTGTGTATGCTCCACAGAGTGGTCTAAGTGGTGAGGTTATGGACCTGTTCTTTGATCAGCTGCGTGCTGTGACTGCCAGGATCCCAGCATCAGAATTTCTAATCTCATGTGGAGATTGGAACGGCCATGTAGGTCGTGCAGGCACTGGATACAGGGAAGTGCATGGTGGGATGGGTATGGCAGGCCGGAACCAGATGCTTAAGGTGAGAGAATTCTAGAGTATGCCCTAGCATTTGACCTGCTTCTTGGGAATACATGTTTGAAGAAACGTGACAGCCATCTCTGGAAGTCGGGAAACATAGCCACGCAGATAGACTTCATCCTTTTCCGTAGGACCATGCGCAAACTTGTCACAGATGTAAAAGTGATCCCTGGGGAGGAAGTAGCTCTGCAACATCAGCTTCTTGTATGTAACATGAGGATTGATGTGCCACCAAAATCCAAGCGCAAGTTCACCCCTCGCCTCAAAGTTTGGAAGCTTAAAGACCCTCAGACAAGCAATCATTTCCAGGAGGTCTTCAACTTGCATCTGAGCACATCTGCAGGTGTAGCTGATGGGGCCATTGAGGATATCTAGAATAACATCAAGACTGGACTGCTCAAGACAACTGAGGAGGTATGTGGAACAAACGGGCCACACCATTGGCGTTGTGAAACCTGGTGGTGAAATGAACACGTGGAAAAGGCCATTGCTGCCAAGCGGAACGCTTTCAAGGCCTGGAAGGCTGGTAAAGGCACTAGGGCATCATACAATGCAGCCAAATGCCAGATATGCCAGAAATGCCAGACATGCAGTGCACAATGCTCGTCAAGAAGCCGACAAGAAGGTCTATGAGAATATCGACCCCAAGTCTTCAGACGTCTACCGCCTTGCTAATCAGTTTAGAAGAGAGCTCTGATGTTGTTGGTGACAAACCTGTGAAGAATGATGCAGGAGAGACGTCAATGAGGGAAGACTCAAAGCAGAAGGCCTGGCTAGAGCACTATCAAAGGCTTCTCAATGTGAGTTTGACTGGGACCCAGACCACCTGTCTTATCAATCACCAGTGGAAGGCCCGCCCATCCCAATCACCACTGATATGGTTAAGAAGGCTATCTTACAGATGAAGGCTGGCAAAGCACCGGGCCCATCAGGCATAGTGGTGATGATATGGGCAGCCGGTGACATGGGCGCGTCCATGATCCGTGACCTCACAGCTGCAATCATTCGTGATGGCAAGGTACCCTCTGACTGGGAGCAGAGTTTCATTGTCTGCCTTTACCAGGGAAAGGGGGACGCATTGGTAAGGGGCAACTACCGCTGTCTCAAGCTGACAGAGCAGGTTATGAAAATGAAGTTTTTAAAAGTAAAACATATTTTAACGAGTAATACTTAACCTATAGATAATGTGCTATTCTCTTCTGTTTTCACACAGAAAAAACGACCTTTCAGTCTTTAATTAAAGTCTTAAACCAGAAGGTCCCTTAGGCAGTTACCTGTGTGATGTAACTCTTCCCGCTCAATTGATCACGTGTCAGTTTCTTTTATGTGTAAAACAATAGACACAATTAGGAGAGATAAGAGAGGGTGGACGGAGGGAGATAATTGATTATCTATAGGTTAAGTATTACTCGTTAAAATATGTTTTACTTTTAAAAAACTTCATTTTAACTTCATAATACATTAACCTATAGATAATGTGCTAGAATTTGCAGAATAGGAGGGAGGTGCTCTCGCAGAATAGGAGGTGCTCTCCTAATTCTAACACCAATAATATCTCACCACTTCTGGTTAAAGACTCAGGAAACTTTAAGGAATCAGATACATTCTAATTCTATATTTAATAGAAAGAATGATCTAGATTCACAAAATAGCATATCTTTAAGGTGTTATGATCTAACAACCTTATATAGTATAGTAGACTCTAGAGGAAGCCAGTTCTTAAGTCTCAGAGACCTAACATTGGCCCTTGAGTCTGCACTGTTGAGTTATAGGTTCTACACATCATCTCACTAAGGCGTACATTTGACCCGAATTTAACAAGGTAGTCTGAACGGCAATGGAGCAGCCTCAAAATTCAAGGCTCAAACTTGTGACCTTCAATTGTGACCTTGACCATAAGTCAGCATAGCTGAGTTATGGGTTCTGCACATCTTCTCATTGAGGCAAACATTTGACCAATGTTTAAAGAAAATCCTTCCAGGGGTAAAGGAGATATATAGCCGACACCAAATTCAAGGCTCAAACTTGTGACCTTCAACTGTGACCTTGACCTTGAATCAGCAGGGCTGAGTTATGGGTTCTGCACATCGTCCCACTGAGGTGAACATTCAACCAAAGTTTAGAGAAAATCCTCCCAGGGGTAAAGGAGATACAGAGTGGACACAAACTTCAAGGCTCAAACCTGTGACCTTGAACTGTGACCTCGTGAGTCTGCATGGTTGAGCTATAGGTTCTGCACATCATTTCACTGAGGCAAACATTTGACCAAAATTAAAAGAAAATCCTTCAAGGGGTAAAGAAGATACCGAGTGGACACGAAATTCAGGACTCAAACTCGCGACCTTGAATTGTGACCTTGTCCTTGAGTCACCTTAGTGACTGAGTTATGGGTTCTGCACATCGTCTCACAGGTGAACATTTGACCAAAGTTTAGAGAAAATCCTCCCAGGGGTAAAGGAGATACAGCCCAGACACAAAATTCAAGGCTCAAACCCATGACCTTGAACTGTGACCTTGACCTTGAGTCGGCATGGTTGAGTTATTGATTCTGCACATCGTCTCACTAAGGTGAACATTTGACCAAAGTTTAAAGAAAATCCTTCCACTGGTACAGGAGATATGGAGCATCGACTCACTGAAGCAAACATATGACCAAAGTTTAAAGAAAATCCTTCCAGGGGTATAGGAGATATGGAGCGGACAGGAAATTCAAGGCTCAAACCTATGCCCTTGACCTGTGATCTTGACCTTGAGTCTGTATGCTTGAGTTCAGGAGATATGGAGCGGACAAGAAAGTGTTACGGACGGATGGACAGACTGATAGATGGACACACAAAGGCAATTTCTAGAATCCTCCATCCGCTTCGCGGCGGGGGAATTTTGTTTGTGTTGAGGTTTTATGGCCCAGTCAACCCAATCGCGGCGGGGGAATAACAAGCCAACAACCTGGAACAAGAAGAACATGATAAACAACTTTGATGATTATCCCAACGCGCTTTAATATGTCCTCAATCGCCGTGAACAATCTTCATAAAAATTTGCTAAAAATATAACATGGACAAACAATCAATAATAACAAGAAATCGAAAAACAATTTACAGAAAGTAATAAGATATTTGGTGGAAGAAATGATAGAGGAACATGAGAAAGACAAGGATTAAGAAAATTAAACTGGAGAAAAGAAGGAAAGTATCACCCGGTAATAAATCCTTTGTTTACTTTCTTGTCCACAGAAAAGAAACTGACATGTGATCAAAAGAGCGGGAAGAGTGAGAGTGACGTCACACTGGTAAGGGACCTTCTGGATTAAGACTCATGAAGACTTTTAAACTGTCGTTTTCTCTGTGGAAGGTTTGAAACACAGAATAGAATAGCACATTATCTATAGGTTTGTTTGTTTGTGTTGAGGTTTTACGGCCCAGTCAACCCAATGGGGTCATGTCGAGCGCGGTCAGTTTACTTAACCACACTTTTACTGGGCAGGCTTAGTCCTCTAAGCGGTTAACCAGTATTGTGCACATTCTTTCGCCAGAAACTGACAACTGCCCTTCTTGAATCAGCGGAAGGGAGAGAATGACCGTAGAAAATATTTCATGATCAATCTCCACGAAAGAATGTTGCCGACCTCGGCGGGGGTTGAACCCGCGACCTCCTGGTCTCCAGTCGGACGGCGCATCCAACTGAGCCACCGAGGCCGGCTATGTATTGTGCAGTTAAAATGTCCATTTTTGAGGAATATGGTGCCTTTAAGTAACTGATGATCACAATGGACTTACTTGAAATTCTTCCAGTAAAACTTTTGAAAAAAGAAATTTAACCCTTAAAGCGCCAAGAAAACCTGCATCAGAAAATGTTGTCTGTTTATGTTGTCTGCTGAATATTCTTGCAAACTTTTCAAACCTATTTTTGCATACAGGCAAGCAGTGTAGACCCAGATCAGACTGCTCCTAAAGGAGCAGTCTGATCTGGGTCCACATTGTTTGCAGAAGTGACTTTTAAAGTAACCAGCAGAAGACAAAGCAGACGACAATAGTTGTGATTGGCGCTTTAAGGGTTAATAGGTACCATGCATGCTCTGGAGAAGCACATGCTCTTGAATTTTCAGTGTTACAGCTCTTAAGGCCAGAAATTTTACCTGTCTGGTTCTGCTCCTGACCTGTCTGGCTGTGGAGGACATGTTTCACTGGTTCGAATATTGTGAAGTAATTGTTCTATGTGTGCTTCTTGTCTTCTTCCCATGGCAACAACTCGTCTCTGACAAAAAAAACAAGAGACAATTAAAACAAGAGGCCCACGGGGCCGCAACTCGCTCACCTGAGTGAAACTGCCACTGCAGATGGCATGCAACATTTTTTCCAATACTCTTATGACAAGGCAATGGCTTAAACAGTTTTTGAAATATCTTGCTTACAAGGTTAAAATGCTGAAATTTTCAAACGTCACACGTAAAAAAAGTCACCCCCAATGCCTCCTATCAACTTTCGAGTCAACTGGCATTTCGGTGCAGCAGAAGAAGCGAAAAATAGATTTTCAAGATGACAGCCATCTTGGATTTCCAATCGGAATGATTATAGCTATTTTTGATCTACAAGTCACCCTGATGCTTCCTACTAAGTTTCGAGTCAATTGACTTTTAGGTTTAGAAGAAGTGAAAAATAGATTTTCAAGATGGCTGTCATGGCGGCCATCTTGGATTTCCGATTGGCACGATTTTAGCTACTTTTGATCTACAAGTCATCCCGATGCTTCCTAGCAAGTTTGAAGTCAATTGGCCTTTTGGTTCAGGAGAAGAAGCGAAAAATAGATTTTCAAGACAGCTGCCATGGCGACCATCTTGGATTTCCAATCGGCACGATTTTAGCAATTTTTTATTTATAAGTCACCCCAATGCTTCCTAACCAGTTCGGAGTCAATTGGCTTTTGGGTTAAGGAGTAGAAGTGAAAAACAGATTTTCAAGATGGCTGCCATGGTGGCCATCTTGGATTTCCCAACGACACGATTTTAGCTAAATTTGATCGACAAGTCACCTTGATGCTTCCTAGCAAGTTTGGAGTCAATTGGCCTTTCGGTTCAGGAGAAGAAGCGAAAAATAGATTTTCAAGATGGCGGCCATGGGGCCATCTTGGATTTCCGATCGAAAGGATTTTAGCTATTTTTGATCTACAAGTCACCCTGATACTACCTACCAAGTATCGAGTCAATTGGCCAATGGGAGTAGGAAGAGTAGGCTTTTACAGCAATTGTTCACGCCGCATGACGCACGCCGCACGACCCATGATGGACGACGGACATTGAATGATCACAAGAGCTCACCATGAGCACTTCATGCTCAGATAAGCTAAAAATCCGAGCAAATTTGGCTCAGTGGCTTCAGATCAGAAGTCTGAAAATCTCAACAATTTTCCCATACAAATGTTATGGGGCTCATACAAATGCATAGGGAAGCAAACTTGACCTTGCTGTAAAAAGGTCAAAAGTCAACGTCCAACAATTCTTTTAGCAACTTTGGTAGATCTCTTGTCCCCGATGATATGTGCAAAGATTCAGCCCCAAGGCATTCTCGTTCTGGAGAAAAAGATTTTTAAAAGTTTTTACCATATATGGGCATGGCTGCCATCTTGGTCAACGGACCGTGACAATCTTAGCAATCTTTTGTTTCCCCACCCAAAGGTAGCTACATATGAAATTTGAGCAAAATTGGCTCAGAGCCTTCAGAGGAAAAGTCGTTTGAAATTCTCAACAATTTTCCCATTCAAATGTATGGGGCTCATACAAATGCATAGGGAAGCAAACTTGACCTTGCCGTAAAAAGGTCAAATGTCAACGTAAGACAATTCTTTTAGCAACTTTGGTAGATCTCCTGTCCCCGATGGTTCGTGCAAAGATTCAGCCCCAAGGCATCCTCGGTTCTGGAGAAGAAGATTTTAAAGGTTTTTACCATATATGGTCATGGCAGCCATCTTGGTCAACGGACCGCGACCATTTTAGCAATCTTTCGTTCCCCCACCCTAAGGAGGCTCCATATGAAATTTGAGCAAAATTGGCACAGAGGCTTCAGAGAAGTCGTTTGAAAATGTTAATGGAGGGACGCATAGACTGACGACGGACGAAAAGTGATCATAACAGCTCATCCTGAGCATAGTTCAGGTGAGCTAAAAATAAGGCATACTACACTGGCATTTTAAACAAGAAAGCTCAGTTAAAGACTTATAGTTGGTTCAGTTTACAAGTGTACAAATTAACTTTTTTGATCAAATCAGCAGACTCTCATTATCTCAATGTTCCAGGGACTTTCTGGAATACTTCGAGATATTGCTACTTCGACATATCAGATTTGCCGAATTGGGGAAAAAATAAATCAAACATCCACATTTCACATATAAATATGTAATTTGACTCCGGAAGTTAGAGATAAATTGTAAATATTGCGAAAAAAAAAAAAGGAGAAATTGCACCTTATGAGCCTCTTTTCCACAATATTTTGTTGTCCATGTTGAAAACAGGAACCAGGCTTTTCATTTCAAGATAAGCGGTTATTTGTGATAAGCGAAGTCGAGATACATGTAACGAGAGCCCACTGTATTCGGAACCATAGCTCCAGATAAGGCACTTTTTTCAATCAAAAAGTATTGGTATTTTTTTATTTCTCCAGAAAATCATATGTTGTAGGTACTTCAATCTCAAGGAGGTGCTTCTAATGAGTACCTACATAATATATTTTCCTGGAGAAATAAGAAAGAATATTTATAGGATATCCCCTCTTACCTGGAACTATGTGGAATAAGAGCTGCACATACTTCAATTCAAGTATGAGCTTTCACAAATACCTTGGTCTACACTTTACACACAATAAATGTTACAGCTAATTTTATTAATAGTGTTGGGTTCTTTATATGCATATCTTGGGGAAATTATCTAAATTTTATAATACAAAATGTGAATTCGAGAGGTCTAAATGAGGTCTTGCCCTGTTGGCTCTACAAGAGTGACCCTAACATTAAAAACTATTAAAGTTAATTTCATCTTGCTTTTTAAGCTTACCTCATCAAAATTAAAGCAAGTTAAGAATATCAAATTTTTGTTGCACTGTTCTGGGAATGTTATAACTGCCCTTAGCAGTACCAATGCATCCATCTATTGTCAAAATTAATGTACATCCCATAACCTTTGATAAAGTGCTGCAACTGTAACCTTTTAGAATACCTACACAAGTGTGGTGTGCCGAAAGAGTGCCTGTAAATAGAGAACACCTTCTTTATATTTAGGTGTTCCCGTAATTATTATTCTATTGTATTCTATTCAGTGCTATATTTAGTCATGGTTTTACTTGAAGACAACACAATAAGGTCAATGGTGCATTGTGGATCAACAAGTGGTTCACTTTCTGTGTGCCAGCCAAACCATATATTGTCTACACCCATGGGCATAAACAATAAAAGCAGTATTCAGAAGATAACTTTTTAGTATTTTTTTTTCACCAAAATATATCTTGTATCAGAGAATGTTTTAGTGCAAAAACAGAAATTATTAGCCGATTTGTTAAGGAGCAGTATTTGATGAGAATTCTGGGATAATTTTCTTCCAGTGCTCTATATAAACTACTCTATATAAACTACTATTAGAAGCAATTCACAACATACGTTATTAATGGGAAAGAAATATTATCCCAGAATTATCACCTATAACTCCTTCTCAACAAGTCTTCTAATTATCCTAACTAGTATCATTATTATAATAGACTCTGAAGTTATAAAACTTCTGTCATGCTTAATTCAGCTGAGCATGAAAATTTTCCTGCTAATAAATCTCAAATTACTAACAACTGCAAATTCTTTCTTTTTAAAAATAGCTGAGTATGAAAATTTCTCTGCTAATAAACATGAAAATGCCAACTATTGTTGGAATCTTCACATTTATTAGCAGAAAAAAAAAACTCATGCTCAGTTGTGTTGATCACAAAATAAAACTGCAAGCCTTGCACCATGCCCCGCCACACAGGGACATATTCCCTATGCACTTCTGTAGTATAAGGGCTGAAAACAATCTAAGTTAAACATGAAGAGAAGCAATAAACAGTTATTTCATAACTCAAAAAAAAAAAAAAAAAAATCACCAAAAAGGCTAAGTTAAAAATGCAATAAAAAGTGATAACAAAATAATTTCAGGATTCTGAAAAAAACAATTTGCATATCTTCAGACCATCCTAAAAGCATGTGTAAAGTTTCAAAAGGATCGGCCTGAAAATGTAGGAGGAGTTGCGCGTACAAGAGTTTCTGTAATATTAGGGCTTGAAAAAAATCTAAGTTAAAATGCAAAAAATGTAATAAAAAATCAATTCAGGATTCTGAAAAATCAATATGCATATCTTCAGACCATTCTAAAAGCGCCTGTAAAGTTTCAAAAGGATTAGCCTAAAACTCTAGGAGGAGTTGCGCGTACAAGGTACATACTCCCTATACATTTCTGTAGTATTAGGGCTCGAAAAAAGTCTAAGTTAAAAGTGAAAAAAGATGTGATCAAAAATAATTTCAGGATTCTGAAAAAACAATATGCATATCTTGACCATCCTAAAGTGCCTGTAAAGTTTGAAAAGGATTGGCCTAAAACTGTAGGAGGAGTTGCGGGCAGAAGTTACATACTCCCTATACATTTCTGTAGTATTAGGGCTCGAAAAAAGTCTAAGTTTTAAAAATGAAAAATATGTGATGAAAAATAATTTCAGGACTCTGAAAAAACAATATGCATATCTTCAGACCATTTTAAAAGCGCCTGTAAAGTTTGAAAAGGATTGGCCTAAAACTGTAGGAGGAGTTGCGGGCTGAAGGTACATACTCCCTATACATTTCTGTAGTATTAGGGCTCGAAAAAAGTCTAAGTTAAAAATGAAAAAATGTGATAAAAGATAACTTCAAGATTCTGAAAAAAGAATATGCATATCTTCAGACCATCCTAAAAGCGCCTGTAAAGTTTGAAAGAGATTGGCCTAAAACTGTAGGAGGAGTTGCGGGCAGAAGGTACATACTCCCCATACATTTCTGTAGTATTAGGGATCGAAAAAAGTCTAAGTTAAAAATGAAAAAAATGTGATAAAAAATAATTCCAAGATTCTGAAAAAACAATATGCATATCTTCAGACCATCCTAAAAGGGCCTGTAAAGTTTGAAAAGGATTGGCCTAAAACTGTAGGAGGTGTTGCGGGCAGACGAATGGTGGGGACGCTGATGGACGGACGGACGGACAGACAGACACTAAAAATTTCAGAGGGTATAACATAATACCCCGCCACTTTTTTGGTGGCGGGTCATAAAAAGCTTTAAAATCTTGGGGTTTGGCACTTTGAGTGAAGCCGCAGTTTGATCTCACATTACAAGTGGAAGTCATTTCTTGACCATTCTCAATGAAAGTTATATGGCCGAGCTGGGATTCAAACCTGTGACCCCTGGACACATTACTGAATGCACTATGATGCCCAGTTGGAATGTTCGTTTGTCTGAGCTAGATTTTTACGGCCCAATCAACACTATTAAGGTCACTTCAAGCTGGTCAGTTAACTTACTTACACTTTTCCTGGGCAGACTCAGTGCAGATTACATTTCATTTCCTTTGGGATCATTGGGCCCATTGTGGTATATTTGAAAGTAGAGTTCTGCTCTTGTATACGCTAGAGGGCATTAGCAGTGTTGCAAACTTCATTACTGCTTATGAAGAATCTCAATAAAACTGAGACTCCCATTTTCTACTCTGTAGTGTGATCTTTGTTTCTAAAGGCAATCTTTTTGACGTTTATTAATCCTATAAGAGGTAAACCAGTACTTGTGAACATACATGGTCCAGTGCCCTTCTTGATTTAGGGTAAGAGGGGAAAATGACTGTAGAAATGATTTTATGATCAATCTCCAAGAAAGTTATGTCCAAGCTGGGATTCAAACTTGCAGTCCCTGGATCGGGTCAAACATGCTACTGACGATGCTATGGAGCCTGGCTAAATAAACTTTTCAAAATTTCAGAACAATGTTTAGCTATTTTTTATCTACAAGTCACCCTGATACTTCCTACCAAGCATTAAGCTAATAAGCCTTTGGGTTCAGAAGGTCAAAAATAGATTTTCAAGATGGTTGCTGTGGCAGTTCTTGTGTACATACATGGCCCGGTGCTCTTCTTGACTGAGGGGAAGGGGGACTGAACAACTGAAGCTGATTTTGATCTACAAATCATGATAATCCCTTCTACGAAGTTTCCAGTCAATTGGACTCAGTTCTGGAGTTGAAGTTCAAAAGATTTTCAAGATGGCGGTCATATGGCAGCCAACATCTTTTCTGATAAAAACAATTTCAGGTATTTTTGATCTACAAGCCGCCTTGATACTTTCTATCATGATTCGAGTCAACTGGCATTTCCATTCAGGAGAAGAAGTTCAAAATAGATTTTCAAATGAGGGCCATCTTGGATTTTGGATCCAGGGGTCGGGCTAATGGGCAACTGGGGCAAAATAGTTGCCCCTGAGGGCTCAAAGTCGCCCTAGGAAGCCCTGAGGGCAACAAAACTTCGTCCTCGATTTTTGCAACTTTTGAAAAAGCTAATACTTGCACAAAACAAACTTTTTGTTAGGAGAAATCCAGTACAAATTGAACAAACATGCAAAGGTAAAATTCTGTTGAAAAAAAAGTTGTTAGAAGTATCAGAAATGCCACAGAATAAAAGTCTAATGTGGTTAAACAAGTTTTGGAGGAAAACTGTTTGCCTACTAAGTGACCAAAAGATATTTTTCATTAGTTTTCGTGGGTGTCCGTTTTTTCATAAATGAACCATTTATGTGCTAAAAATTGGTCAGAAACAGCATTAAAAATGCTAAAAACTAAGTTTAAAAGTTGACAGACATTTTAGCTAACAAATTTCTTTTTATCATTATGTTAACAGCTCATCAGATCTTGATGTTTTGACTGAGAAGATCAATTTCCAAAAAGATATGGGTGCAGATATGATGTAATTGTCCCACTAACATCTGTGTTTCTGTGGATCATTTAATTGGTTTAGAAGTAAGAATTAACAGATCTACTGTAATTGTTTCCTTTTTTGTTAATTCCCAAGACAATGCGGTAAAGCAAGTCGAGAGTCCTAAAGTGTCATGCTTTCAGTAAGGTGACAGGTTAACCGAGTTGACTTCTCCCTTATCCTATAAAACTTCTCCCTGTTTTGTCTGGAGGGAGAAGTCACTTCTCCCTAAATTGCTGAGCCAGCTTGACCCCTGGGATCAGAACAATTTTAGCAATTTTTTACCTACAAGTACTTCCTACCAAGTTTCGAGTCAATTGGCCTTTTGATTATGAAGACGTTCAAACCAGATTTTCACGATGGTGGCCATGGCAGCCATTTTGGATTCTGCATCAGAAAGATTTTCATTTTTTTTTTTTTTATCTACATGTTTTTTTTATCTACTTCTTACAAAGTTTCAAGTCAATTAGCCTGTGGGTTCGGGAGATGTAGTTCAAAATAGATTTTTAAGATGGCAGAGGTAGCCGCCATTAAGGCTGGCACGATTAATCGGATAATCGATTAATTGATCGACAAATTCCACAAAAATGATTATCATTACTGATTTGCTTATAATCGATCATTTGATTTCTGTGTTTGTTACTTTACCGTATTTACCCTTAGTATTCAGACACCTCAACGCTTTACCATATATAATCTAAAATTTGAACAAGTACAATTTACTACTATTTAGTTGTGTCTAAAAATAACTGGATGGGTGGCAAACAGTGTAGACACATTTGCGGCATCTCATCAGGGTCTACACTGTTTGCTCAGGCCTGTCTGACCAAATATATGCAATAAAGTATAACATATGGTAAGTCACGCTCAGACAGGTAAAATTATGACCAAATCTTCAGTGATTATTAATCGATTATCGGTCACAATGGCAGGACTGATAATCGATTACCTTTTCAGCTCCGATTAGTCAGCCTTAGCAGCCATCTAGGCTTTCTGATTGGAACAATTTTAGCAATTTTTGATTAGCAAGTTGTCCCAGTACTTCCTACCAAGTTTTGAATCAATTGGAATTTCGCTTCAGGAGAAGAAGTTGAAAATAGATTTTCAAGATGGCGGCTATCTTGGATTTCTGATTGGAACAATTTTAGCTATTTTGATCTACAAGTCGCCTTGGTATTTCCTAGCAAGTTTCTAGTCTGTTGGCCTTTCAGTTCAGGATACGAAGTTCAAAATAGATTTTCAAGATGGCCACCATGGTGTCCATTTTCTATTTCCAATCAGAATGATTTCAGCTATTTTGGATCTATAAATAAATGCCCTGATACTTCTTATCAAGTTTTATGTCAACTTACTGGAATTTCGGTTCTAGAAAAGAAGTTCAAAATAGAATTTCGAGATAGAGCCCATGGCAGCCAGCTTGGACTTAGAATCAGAACTATTTTAGCTCTTTTTGATCTCCAGTACAAGTGGCCCAATATTTCCTAGCAACTTGTCATTGACCTTTTGGTTCAAGAGAAGAAGTTCAAAATAGACTTTCAAGATGGCAGCCATCTTGGATTTCAGATCTGAATGATTTTACCTATTTTCTTTATCTACAAGTCACCCTGTTGCTTTCTACCATGTTTCAAGTCAACTGGCCTTTCGGTTCAAGAGAAGAAGCAAAAAATAGATTTTCAAGATGGCGGCCATGGTGGCCATCTTGGATTTTCTGATCGGAATGATTTTAGCTATTTTGATCTACAAGTCACCCCAATGCTATTTTAGCTATTTTGATCTACAAGTCACCCCAATGCTTCCAACCAAGTTTCAAGTCAAGTAGCCTATTGGTTCAGGAGAAGAAGTGAAAAATAGATTTTAAAGTTGGCCGCCATGGTGGCCATCCTGGATTCCCAACTGGAACAATTTTAGCTATTTCAGATCTGCAAAAAAGGTAAGAGAAAAAAGTCCAGGGAGTGCCACAATCACAAACCGCAGCCCTTCCCAGACCCCAAGAGGAAGAGGAAACTGACAAATCTAAACAAGCACAAACCGAACAAACATACGAAAAGCACTATGAATAGCTCTCTCTTCCCCAAGCGAGGTAATCGCAATACTAAAAGGACTGAAAAACACAAGAACAAAATGACACACGGAAAGACATACAACAAATCACCTTGTAGAATAAACCACAAAGCAACAAAGAGTAAGACTAACACCAGGACCAACGCCTTAGAACAGTCGGTAGAGCAAACCACCGGGCAAGTCACCCCAATGCTTCCTAGCAAGTTTCAAAACAACTGGCCTTTCAGTTTTAGTACATTTTAGTACATCCCTATTGCTCTCCCCCGTAATTCTGGAGGATGTCTACCTCTTCCCCAAGATCCTCTTTTCAGTTCAGGAGAAGAAGAAACAATAGATTTTCAAAATGGCCACCATGGCGGCCATCTTGGATTTCCAACTGGAATGATTTTAACTTTTTTTATCTACAAGCCACCCTGATGCTTGTTGCTATGTATTTCGGATATGCATATTCCCCACTTTAGTGTATAATATAATGCAGTATTGTGTTTAGCTCATCTCACATGCAAAGAACTAGTTATATTCCCAAGTTTTTGGACAGAGAGGCATATGCAAACAGTGCAGACCCAAATCAGACTGCTCCTAAGAGGAGCCGTCTGATCAACTCCTAAGCTCACGGTCTTCACAGTTTGCCATTCCATTCATATTGATCTATGGTAAAACAACTCCATTCCAATTTTAGGATGATTACAGCAACATTTTTGGGTGTCTCTAATTAGCATCAACATGATTCAGTTTCATTTTCAGCTGTAAAACATGATAAAATTTCAGAATTTTGTGTATAGTTAATATTCAAACTATCTGATATATTGATATATATGTTTTTAAATTACGGTAGTCTAGTAGAATATGATCAAGAGTTTGTTTGGGATCAGGCAAATCTATGCTATTCTTATGAGCCTTATTCCAGTAGCCTTGTATTATATTTCATCAGGTCTCTTGCATTTCATTTCGGCAAGATATCCAAAAGATGAAACTGTAATGGAAGGAAATAATGAGGTTCATTTCTTGATTTACTTCTCTCAAGCTGCACTTAGTCACAGTATCAGAAAAATATCATTTTATAATATCATTGTTTATTTGAATAAATGTACTTGTGTGTATATTTGTAAATAGTGAGGGCCTCATGGAAGATTAGCTATTACATGTGTTTATGTATGTGCTAAATGTTGTAACCCTCGATAAATAAAGTCGTTACTTACTTACTTACTTATACCAAGTTTCAAGTAGATTGGCCTTTCGGTTCAGGGGGAGAAGCGAAAAATAGATTTTCAAGATGGCCACAATGGCGGCCATCTTGGATTTCCAATTAGAATGATTTTAGCCAATTTTGATCTACAGTCACCCTGATGCTTCCTACCAAGTTTCAAGACAATTGGCCTTTTGGTTCAGGAGATGAAGCGAAAAATAGATTTTCAAGATGGCCACCATGGCGGCCATCTTGGATTTCTGACTGGAAAGATTTTAGCTATTTTTGATCTAAAAGTCACCCAGATGCTTCCTACCAAGTTTTAAGTTACCGTAATATACGTAAGTATTGGGACGGGAAAAAATAATTAAATTTCTGGCTGTCCCAATACTTAGAAACACGAAAATTAATTATTTTTTTAGGTGTCCCAATACTTACGTCTCGTAGTTGAAAATGGCACCGATTAATGATGAAAAATGTGTCATATTTGTGTTCATTGTTTTGTGTATTTTCGGACCACTGTCTCGTTAACCTAATCTATTGTTAATATTGAATAAACAGATTGGCACTTATTGTTTTGATTTATAATCCCCTCGTTTATCTATCATGTGTTGAAAGCGTCCAAGTAAAAAAAATAATCATATGCTGCTTCCCCGCTTTAAAGGTTAATTGCGCATAACCGATACTGCGAATGCGGGGAACAATCTACCTGTTCTAAAAATACTGCCATTACATCGGGTGATGACGTTATTGGGGTTCGTCTCAATGATGTTTTGGGGTTCATCTCAACAGTGTTTTAGGGTTCCCCCAACACCGTTTTGCATTAAAACGTTATCGGTAAACAATTCTGTCGAATTTCTTTTTATTATTATTATTTATTCATAGTTTTTTTTTCTTTTTTTTGTTGTGTTTGTTTGTAGAACTTTATTGATGCACTCGAGTTGCAAATTAAAACGTGACGTGTCACGTGACAACCACAAAATGGCGACGCATCCAGACTGATGCAAACGCATGTGCGTTTTCGTTTTTGCAGATTTCTTGAATAAATTTCATATTAATATTCTCAAAGAAAGGTTTTATTTATTGTCTACTTTCTAACCAGTCTGCCGTAGGAACCCCTTGTTGTATGCTTAGACGTAAAATATTGCGTGACTTAGCTTGTAAACAAAACAAAACACAAACCGAGAAAACAGTTTTACCCTGTTAACTAGATCATTTTTTCACCCAAATGCACTGTCCCAATTCATATGGTACAAAAAATTACTGAAAATTTTAGCGATTTTTGATATGTCCCAATTCTTAGGGTGATGAAAAATAATTATTTTTACAAATTGTAAGGGTGTCCCAATACTTTAGGTGTCCCAATACTTAGGTATATTACGGTAATTGTCCTTTCTGTTCAGGAGAAGAAGCGAAAAATAGATTTCATGATGGCCACCATGGCGGCCATCTTGGATTTCCAACCGGAACGATTTTAGCTATTTTTGATCTACAAGTTTCCCGAATGCTACCTACCAAGTTTTGAGTCAATTTGTTCACAGTTCAGGAGGAGTTGTTGAAAATGTGAAAAGCTAACGGACGGACTGACAGTCAACAGGCGATCACATAAGCTGACCTGGAGCAAAGTTCGCTTTTGCTCCAGGTGAGCTAATAAGACAAAAACAAAGACCAGCCTGAGCAAAAAATGTAGGTCTAGATCAGATGGCAGAGAAAACTGCATATGATCAGGGGCTACGCCTTTTTTCAACTTAACATCCAGGGCCCACCTGTTCAAAATTCAACCCCACCTGTTCAAAATTTAACCAAGTTGTTAGCTAAAGTGACATTAAAATTTCTATCTTGAAATATGGCAAATACATAGAAATTTTTTGCTGAAAAAATGTGAGTAGCTCACATTTTTGCAGCAAAAAGTATCAATGCATTTGAAAATACAATGTACCTTGGCTACAACAGTTAACAAGTTTGTCATTGACAAGCTCCTTAAGCTGTAAACAACTCAGCCCACTTGTTTTTTGACACATCATAGGTAGTAAAATGGACTAGTCCAAATTTTAGGATTTTCTGGTAAGAAGGTGTTAACCCTTAAAGCGCCAATCACAACTATTGTCGTCTGCTTTGTCTTCTGCTGGTTACTTTAAAAGTCACTTCTGCAAACAGTGTTTAGGAGCAGTCTGATCTGGGTCCACACTGTTTGCCTGTATGCAAAAATAGGTTTGAGAAGTTTGCAAGAGTATTCAGAGATGACATAAACAGACGACATTTTCAGATGCAGGTTTTCTTGGCGCTTTAAGGGTTAAAACATTTATGGTGAACATAGTTTTAAACATACCTCAGCTCTTTCCTTTGCTTCCCTCCGTTGTCTACCAACACAAGCATAGTACATCCCTATTGCTCTCCCCTGTAATTCTGGAGGATGTCTACCTCTTCCCCTAGGTCCACTTTTACCTCTTCCACCTCTTCCTCCACCTCTTCCTCCTCTAGTTGGCACATCATCCTGCCAGTCATATCCATCCTCTCCTGTGAATTTTTTTTAAGATGAGTTGAGTTTTTAAGGTCCAGTCAACTCATTAGGGTCATGTCAAGTGTGGTCAGTTAACCAGTTTACCTAACCACACTTTTTCTGGACAGGCTTAGTCCTCTAAGCAGTTAGCCAGTTCTTGTGCACAGTCTTTTACCAGAAACTGACAACTGCACTTCTTGAATCAGCGGAAGGGAGAGAATGACCTTAGAAAATATTTCATGATCAATCTCCAATACAGAGTGTTGCCGGACTAGGCGGGGGTCGAACCAGCCTCCTGATCACCAGTCAGACCCACACCAGTCAGATCAGCATGCGACTGAGCCACTGGGACTGGCTCGGCTCCTGTGAAACAAACTGACAGTAAAACAACCTGAACTGGTACAACAGAATCACAATAAAATATCCAAAAACACAAATAAATAAGAGTTTCTAAAACCAAGGGCTGTGGAAATACCATGCAGACATGTTTTCCTGAGGATAAGTAAGAAATTTCAATTTACTTGACCTGGGACCAAGACCTCTAGCTAAGATGATTATCCAGGGAGATATATTTTTTCTTATTTCTCTATGAAAACATATTTTGTGGATACCTATTAGAAGCGCCTCACCAACATAAGTTTTCCTGGAGAAATTGAAAACTTTACATGGTCTTCAAAAGGAGATATTTCATTATTTAGGAAGTGTTATGTGATATCTATGGTGATATGTGATTCTTAAGCTCAATCACTTTGTATTGCAGTTTTGATTTTTTGATTTTGCTTTTAAAATAATGCTTTTATTTGGCAAAAAATGGCAAAGGGGTCATATAAAAAAAAAATCAGAATTTAGAGATGTAAGGGAAAAATCATTTTCAACATTTTGATTTCATTTTTTCTTAAGACATTATGCTTTTCTTTGCAGCAATTATCACTAGCATGTGTGGCTGCAATGCATGCATGGATTCTCCGCCTCATGGAGTTAACATAACTTCTAATCAAAATGTTAGGAAGTGCCTGCCATTCCAGCTGAAGAGCCCATGTTAAGTCTTGCACATTGTTTATCCGGTGATTGGTCCTAGCTCTTCGACCAAGCTCATCCCAAATGTGCTCGATAGGATTCATATCCGGGGAGAAAACTGGCCATGGTAAAACATTCACGTTGTGTTGTGCCAGAAAGTTTGCAGTTACAAGGGCAGTATGGGGTCTGGCGTTGTCGTATTGAAAAGTTAAGCCAGGTACAAAATTCTGCATTAATGGAAGGAGGTTATTATTCAGGTGGTTAACATAGCCTTGAGCATTGAGATTACCCTGTATAACCACAAGATCTATCTTGAAGTTGCCCATGACACCTCCCCATACCATAACACTCCCAACCCTCTAATCTATCCTGTTCCCTGAGGCAGCATTGAGCATATCTTTCATTTCTGCGTTGATACACACGGATCTTGCCATCAGCATGGCTTACGCTTAACTGCGATTCATCACTGAAAATCATGTTATGCCACTGACGATGGGTCCAGTGCAGGTGACGTTGAGCCCATAACAGCCTAGCAGCCCTGTGGTAGGCAGTGAGAATCGGACCAGTGTACGGTCTACAAGCTGGAATAGGAATGTTGTTTTGCCTAAGATAGTTTTGGATTGTTTGGGCGTTTACCCCAAGTTGTCAAGCAGTTGCCATTGCTGGTAAAAAATCGGTTACGCAAATGCGTCAGCATAATATAGCATTTGTCCTGTTTTGACGTTACACAACGTTGACCAAGACGTGGACGATCGCAGACGGAACCAGTGATTGTAAACCTTGTATTGAGATTATGGATAGTCTGACGAGAGCATCCAAAATGTCGTGTAATGTCATTTACCACTGTGCCAGCCTGAAGCATACCAATGGCCTGGTTAAGCTGATTTTCAGAAAAACGTGGCATTTCTGTATAATGTTGATGAATGAAACAAATTTGTTCTTTTCTTATCGCTGCTACACAGTAGGTGTTTATCTGTAAGAATGCATACATGAAGTGAGTGGAACTTTACCACGGCGTGAGGAGAGGTGAAAAACTGAAACCTAAGCTTGGGTTCCTCATGCCCAATTCACCAGAGCGAGACTACTGCCATTGTCTTATGTATTGATCGGCTTACGATTTAATGTACAATCGAACCTGTGCTTACGGTCACCCCCAGAATAATGTCCCCTTATTACAACGGTCAGTTTCAACACTTCTCGTCAAAATTCCTTAATAAATTACCTGGGAATAGCAGTCCACTGCACACTGCGGTCAACGGTCATGTTATTAGCAAATTGGGTTGCTGTTCTTGAATAGCGGTCTACAACTGAGTCTCACGCTCATGATTTTAGCTTCAAGGCAAGTTTCGCCATTGATTGGCAAATAATCGGCCTGCTTGATTGGTATTTTTGTCCTTACTACTGGCGATCTGGTCCAACATGTTACGGTTTGTGAGTTAGTTAGAGAGCTGAATTGAATAAATTCATTGTATATGTATTATCTGTTTTATACCATACTGTAGACAGTTTGTTTTAAAAGTGAAGAAAAAAATGTCTAAACATAAATTTTTAAATTTGAAGGACCGTATTAAAGTTATTCAGCTGTCGGAGTCTGGATGAGTCAAGATTTCCGACATTGTGTGAGGGCTTTGAAACTCGAAATATTTTCAATATGGATGAAACAGTTACTCTTTTGGGACACCACTAGGTCTACCTACTTCAAAACAAGAATTCCGCGGACGGTGTCGTCGCACCTGCTGGGGCAAAAGTCGTAGGAGCCACAATCAGAATGTGGTTATTAAATAAGTTTATTTCACTCTTAGCAGTGCTTAGTTGGAAAACTAGGCAGGGGTCAAGCTAGAGGGCGACTGGGGTGAAATAGTCGCCCCTGAGGGGTGTAAGTGGCCCTGGGAAGCCCTGAGGGCGACAAAAACTTCGCCCTCGATTTTAGCAACTTTTGAAAAAGCTAGTACTTGTGCAAAACAAACTTTTTGTTAGGAGAAATCCAGTAAAAATTGAGCAAACATAAAAAGGTAAAATTCTTCTGAAAAAAAAAGTTAGATGTATTAGAAAGGCCACAAAATAAAATTCTGATGTGGTTTGCAAATTTTGGAGGAAAACTGTTTGCCTACTAAGTGACCAAAAGATCGTTTTTGGTCAATGTCATTAGTTTTCGTGGGTGTCCGTTTTTTCATATTAACCATTTACATGCTGAAAATTGGTCAGAAACAGCATTTAAAATACTAAAAACTAAGTTTTAAAGTTGACAGACATTTTAGTTAACAAATTTCTTTTTATCATTGTGTTTATAGCTTAGCAAGCCACAGAGCTTGATGTTTAGATCTACTGAGAAGATCTATTTCCAAAAGATATGGGTCCAGATATGATGCATTTGCCCTACTTATGTCTGTGTTTCTGTGGATCATTATATTGGTTTAGAAGTAAGAATGAACAGGTCTACACACTACAGTAAAAATTGTTTCCTTTTTTGTTAATTCCCAAGACAATGCAGTAAAGCGAGTCAAGGGTTTATAAGTGTCATGCTTTCAGTAAGGAGATAGGTTAACTGAGTCTTGACTTCTCCCTCATCCTGTAAAACTTCTCCCTGTTTTGTCTGGAGGGAGAAGTCACTTCTCCCTAAATTTCTGGGCCAGCTTGACCCCTGCTAGGTTGAAAAAATGTAGACAAAGTGCCAAGTCGGGCACATATATTCCGGGCCAGTGCCATTCTCTCTAATGGCTATATCTTCAGCACTGACTTTTTGTATTATACAGCTCAATGATAATGGAATGTTGAAGTAAAATGTGTAAAAGTCACTGGAGCGTGAAATATTGGTCAAAGTCACCAGGTCAAGGTACCTGCAAAGTCAGTACATCAAGGAGAAAAACTATGCAAGATATGGTGGTTGTAGGCCTTATAGTTGAGGAGTTATCAATCATCAACGTAAAATGTCAAGGTTACCATGTCACTCGACCTCGGAAGGTCCTAGAACCACCTCTACCGGCCTGAGGTTGCCTAGTAGGTCTAGGAAGATCCGTTTGGGAATCCTGTTTCTTTCTAGGAACTTGTGGAATCCTAAACTGAGAAGACTGAGACTGAGAAGAGCCAGGTTTCTGGGAAACAGAATCAGCAATAAGTTTCTGTTGATGAGTCTCTGAGTTAGCCTTTTGAATCTCTGAGATTTTACCTCCAAAAAGTGAATTCACAGAGAAAGGAATAGATCTTAGACTGTCTTTGGAAGATTCTGTAAGAATTTTAGATCCAGATATAGCTAATTCCCTCCTAGCTAGCATAAGTTCCACTGCCATAAGAAACGATAAATTAGTAGAGTGTTTGAGACAAATGACCAATGCCTGTACCAATCTACGGAGCATATTAGTGTCCATGTCATCAGATTGCATTGTACTAAAAGCGGAAGTAGCAAACAGATCTGCATATGAATTGATGGAAATGACATTCCTTGCCTGACGTTCCATCGATTCAAGGAATTTAGATGAAACATTGATAGACCCCGTAGTAGACAAATCCAGTTTTGATGCATCTTTGTCCACTTTAGGGATACTAGATGGGAATTGTTCATTATGAAGTTTATAAAACTTCATATGAGTTCCTAACTCCCTTTCCAGGTTAGCCGGTGCAGTCCAGCCTGGTTCTAATTTAACCTTGTCAGAAACATAAGTTTGGACAAGATTAAGAATATCTTTAATCAGTTGGGACTGGGGTAAAGATGATGATTCTTTATCCTCTGTAGGATTAAGAAGATCAATGCCTGACCTGGGTTTAGAAGGAATTGATGGATCATTTTTCCGAGGACAAATAGACGTGGGAAGAAGATTAAAAACTTCTTCAATGGTCTCAGCGTAAGAGATTTTTCCGTCATCTTCTTCCTCAGAATAGACAGAACAACTCTCAGAAGGCCTATGAGTAGAAGATTTGTCCTTAACCCTATATGAAGAGGTTGTGACAGACTTCTGAATAGGAGAAGCAACGCTTTCTCCTTCAAACTCATTATCTGTAATAGACCCTGATACGACGTCTGGAACAACATTCTTATCAGAAGAAGGAGAGCGAGAAATCCGTCTCCTCTTTTCTTGAAGATAGGGAGACCTACTAGAACGGTGACGCTTATCACGTGAGTGTGATAGCTTCCTGCCTCTAGCCTGACGATGTCTAGATCTCCTGTCATTATGTGAACGAGACCTAGAACGACTTTTGTGTTTCCGTCTATAGGAATCTCTAGAATGAGATCTATGGCGATGAGATTTCTTTTTCCTAGAATATCTTCTAGACCTATCCCGGGACCGGGACCTAGAAGAGCTTGATACAGAATGATATCTAGCTGAACTAGATTCATCTGAATCAAAGAAAGAAGAAGATTTGGAGCTACTTCTTTTATCACGCTGGTTGTTCCTACCACGCCCGGAACGAGAAAAAGATACACCGCCCGGTGAATGACGTAAACGGGAAGTTTGAACCCGACCAGACCGGGTACCCGGTATGCCGGACTCGTGGGAAAAAGACCGGACCGGAGATGACCGGTAATCGATTCTCTGAGAAGAGTAATTCCCGGACCGGGTATTCTCCTCAGAACTAGGATGTCTTGCCCGGTCATCTCGTGATGAAACACCCGGTAACCCTATAAGCCCAGTAGAAGAATCGTCCGGAGGTTGGCTGCCCGGCGAAGGAACATTCTCTAGGCCTGTGTCCAATGGAATGACCCCCTTTTGGCGATTATCAGACCGGGCGTTTGACACAACGTCGTCAACCCGGTCTGAATGGCGTTTATCAGAACGAGCGTTTGACACAACGTCGTCGGCTCGAACCGAAAGGGCTTCCTCAGCCCCAGAGTCATGATGACTGGAAGCATCATCAATGGCATTCTTCTTAGAAGCCTTGGAAGCTTGTCGTTGAGACTCATCTTGTTTTCTCGGCATCCTGGAAGACCTGGAAGAATAAGCCCTTCTACGAATGGCCGAATACCAAGTGTCTTCGGACCAAGAAATACAAATATCACACTTGTTATCAACAGAACAATTAGAACAAGAGAGACAAGATGGGTGGTTATCCCATTTAGCTTTTTTATGACCACAATTACCGCGAAGCTGTGGCATAACAAAGAAAACAAACAAGTAAAAATTGGAAAGGACTCACTTTGAATAGACAGTCCGAATATCCAAAAAATCCAGAAAAAGGAATTAAATCCAAAAACTGAATGCGAATATACAACAAATAATCACTGCGGGAGCACTACTTGGCAACCAATGGAAGAAAAAGGCGAAGATAACGCCGATGGAAACAGATTTTATGGAGAGCAAAAACGAAACTAATCCGCCATTGGAAGCGCAAGAAAAATTCTGAGGATGACGTCACAAGGTGTGACGTATATGCTCGGGTTTCTCTGGAGGTATTTCCCGGTACCGGGACGTTTTGCCCCAAAATCTTGCGGGTAGTACGGTAATATGCTATCATTGAATGTACTGGTTACAGTATTCGTATTGAAATGAGGTGAAGCACTATGCAAGGTTTAGTGGTTGTAGGTCTTATATTTGAGGAGATATCGAACATCAATGTAAAATGTGTCAAAGTCACTGGAGTGCAAAATATAGGTCAAGGTCAACAGGTCAAGGTACCTGCCCGAATTCTTCTGCATAGTGAGAGATTCACAATACCTATAGTAGTACGAGCTTAAGCTTCGCCACCTGCTGCACAGGTGGTTACTTAAGCTTGTTAATATGTTTCTTATTTCTCCATAAAAACAATATGTGGGTACTTATTAGGAATGCCATGGCAAGGTACTTTTAATGAGTACACATTACTTCATACAATATATGTTTTAATGGACAAATAAGAAATATATCTGTACTTTTCAGCTAAAAAAGTGCCTGGAACTACGGTAAATTGCTTTTATCACTAACCATCATTACTGTGAAAATACCGCCGATGTTGCTGACCCTTCTTGTGACCTCTGCCATTTCTTCCATGCTGGTGATATCTGTCTCCCCCATACATGCCTAAAATATGAAAATCCGAAATAAATACACGAGACAAAAAAAAAAAAAAAAAAAAAACATAACCAGATTTTCCTTGGAAACAGTCGCTCTACCATATTTTTTTTTTATTTAAAAGGTGAGGCAGTGAAGAGAAGAGGTTAACTTGATAATAAATAATACTAAATACAGCTATATTTTGAGCCGACTTGCCCTTCCCTGCAATACTATGCCCCATTCTACCCAACCCTGCCTTCTGCTACCCCACCGTACCCTACAAAGCTAGGAAGGCCAGGATAGGAGGATATGGCAAGGTAAGAATATTCATGAATAGGAGCAGGAGTAGCGTAGGGGTAGGAGTATGGTGGTGTTGGGGCACTAGCTGCAGGGTGGGGTGGGTTAGGGTAGGGTGCAACACTGATACAGCGTTTAGTAAAGGGGAAGTCATGATTTTTAAGATGGCCATCTGGCAGCCATATTAGCTGACAGACTGGAATCATTTTTGGGGAGACGCATTAAGAGATTGAAAAGAATCCATATGCTGTTTCGACAAAATGAGGAGAAACAATAGATGTATACTCCTGTACAAACGTCTAAAGGATACAGCTAGCATTGACGACCTTATTCCCCCAATTAAGCACTGCAGAAATCATCATTCACATGTTTCTCAGACCCCTATTGCAAGAATTGACAATTGGAACGGATCCCTCAGACCATTAAAGATAGGAATACGCTTTCAGGTGCGATATTTTCCTTAGCTGGCGGTGCAGAGGATGGTGTATAACAGGTCCATGTAAATGAATGTCATTTGACGTGTCACCAGTAACAATTCTGATTCTGGGTGCAAGTGAGCGCTTCGTAATTCAAAGATTACCTTATTAAATTCAGAAACAATGCCATGCATACGTATAGAAATCATAAATATGAGAATCAACAAAAAAATCAAGCTTTGAACCATTCCCGAATTCAGAGGACATTGACACTACCTGGGGTTCAAAGAAATACATCAATGGAAGCTCTAGAGTCACAACAATTTATAAATCACATAAGCGTCTGCACAAAAGATGTGTAATCGTCAGAAATGTGGACATTCCTGCCACTGAAAGTTTGACCCAGCCAAACATCTTTGCTGTTCAGATGTACAACTAAGCCATTCTGGAGCTGTTATTTGAGACAGATGGTCAAAACCATTCAATTCAGACAGAGAGTTCTGCACGTTCCTCTGCCCAGAATAGCTGAATCGCCCTTTTGTCCTTCGAATGCCCTACTTTTAGCCCTTGCTCAGATACCCACCAGTTCTCCACTCCCCTTGTTTTGCTACCCTTCCCCAGCTGGACCCCCCAGCTAATGCACAGACTGATCAGATTTGTTCAATATGAATACCGGTAGGTTCATTTTTACTTATTGGGACCGTTACTTTTTAAATAAGATGCACTGTGCACATCATGACAATTATGTGGTGAGTCGGCAAATAATTTGCTGGAGGGCTTTCATGAAGGTGTTATAATTCCCACTAAGAAAACATTTTTGGCATGATAATTCAAAGCTTGTAATCTTTAGCAGATGGTATTTAAATATAAGAAGACAATGTGCTGTAGTAACAGCAGATCCTATCAAATGAAACAAATGTATGGACAAGCAGCAATTACCCAGATCAGAATGTGCGGATGCACATTCTAATCTAGAATTTTGCCTATTGCAAGCTATAAGTATAAGACGATGTGCTGGAGTAACGGCAGATCATATTGAATAAAATAATGTACAGACGAATAGCAACGAACCAGGTTAGAATGTGCAGATGCACATGCTAATCTAGAATTTCGCATTTATAGCACGCTTTATCTAAATATTAGAAAAGTGATGTGCCGGACTGATGACAGATCCAATCGAATAAAACAATATACAGACGGGCAACACAGAATGAGACCAGAATGCGAGGGTGTCCTATATTCATCACATAGCGTACAAAATTCCCAATATTCAGCATGAAAGATGATCTACAAAATGTACATACATGCAAATAAGAAAAAACAGTTTAATATACCATGGTTCGCTCACGCTCGTGCATTATCGCATTGTATATGCGCACGAGTCAAGACAATGTGCAGGAGTAACAACAGATCGAATCAAATGAAACTAGAGCTGGTGTTTGTAAAACACTATGCCCCCAACTGCCTCACTCTAACACTGCTTGACTCCAACACTGCTTGCCCATGACAGTAACAACAGTATAAATATATGAGATTTCAATGTTATTTTATCAAAGGGAAAAAACTCTAAAATAGGCGATAATTGGGGATAAGAAAAAAATACGGGTCACCTATTTTTTCATGAGGAATCAAAATATGAAATTTCAAAACATTAGCATACATGCTATACATAATAAAGCAACGACATAAAATGGCCAGAAATTGCGAAGGGCCATAACTCCAACATTTCATTTAATTGGTTCAAAATTTAATCAAGTGATCTCCTCCTCAATCCCAATCAGTATACCAAATATCATGGCTCTGGCTTAAATACTTTTTGAGATATCTTGCTGACAAGGTCAAAATGCCTAGAACTACAAAGGGCCATAACTACGTCAATTTTTCATGGAATTCCCTAAAAAACAAATCAGGTGATCTCCACATCATCCCCAATCAGCATATAATATTTCAAGACCCTAGCTTAAGTACTTTTCGAGACATCTTGCTGACAAGGTCAAAATGCGCAGAACTGCAAAGGGCCATAACTTATTTTCACGGAATTCTCTCAAAATCTCAAAACATAATCAGGTAATTTACACATCATTCCCACTCACTATATTGAATTTCAAGAACCCAGCTTCAATACTTTTCAAGGTATTTTGCTCATAAGATTTAATTCTGATTTTTTTCAAAGGGGCATAACTCTAAACAAACATGCTAGACACATCACTTCATCTACTCATCACTACAAATCCACTTACTAAGTTTCAAGGCTCTAGCTCTAACAGTTTTTGAGATATTTTGCTGACAAGGTAAAAATGCCCAAAATTACAAAGGGCCATAACTCAAGAAGTATTTTTCAAAATTTCTTCAAAAGTTAATCAGGTTGTCTACTCATCACTACCAGTCTATTTATCAAGTTTCAAGGCTCCAGTTCCAACGGTTTTTGAGATATTTTGCTGACAAGGTCAAATTGCCCAAAATTACAAAGGGCCATAACTCATGAAGTATTTTTCAGAATTTTTTCAAAAGTTAATCATGTCATCTACTCATCATTACAAATCCATTTACTAAGTTTCAAGGCTCTAGCTTTAACAGTTTTTGAGATATTTTGCTAACAAGGTAAAAATGCCTAAAATTACAAAGGGGCATAACTCAAGAAGTATATGTCAAAATTTCTTCAAAAGTTAATCAGGTTGTCTACTCATCACTACCAGTCTATTCATCAAGTTTCAAGCTCTGGCTCCAACAGTTTTTGATATATTTTGCTGACAAGTTAAAAATGCCCAAAATTACAAAGGGCCATAACTCATGAAGTATTTTTCAGAATTTCTTCTAAAGTTAATCAGGTCATCTACTCATCACTTCAAATCCATTTACTAAGTTTAAAGGCTCAAGCTCTAACAGTTTTTGAGATATTTTGCTGACAAGGTAAAAATGCCCAAAATTACAAAGGGCCATAACTCAAGAAGTATTTTTCGAAATTTCTTCAAAAGTTAATCAGGTTGTCTACTCATCACTACCAGTCTATTCACCAAGTTTCAAGGCTCTAGCTTCAATAGTTTTTGAGATATTTTGCTGACAAGATTGTATCCATATTTTTTCAAAGGGCCATAACTCTGAAAAGGGGCATAATCCTGTCAAGAAAAAAAACATGTGTCAGCTATTTTTTTATGAGGAATCCATATAAGAAATTTCAAAACGGTAGCAGTCACGGTTCTAAAGTTATGCTATGCATCAAAAAGCGTGACAAACAGAAGGACGGACGGACTAACAACCCAGAAGCAATATGCCCCTCCAACTTATTTGAAGTTGGGGGCATAACAATGTATGGATGAGCAGCAATGAACTAGATCAGAATGCGTGGATGCACATGGTAATCTAGAATTTTGCATTTAGCAAGCTTTAATATTTAAATGTTAGAAGATGATGAGTAACGGCAGATCGTATTGAATGAAACAATGTATGCATCAGCAGCAGCAAACAAGATCAGAATGCGCAAATTCACATACTAATCTAGAATTTCACATATAGCATGCTATCTTTAATTATAGGGAGAAGATGTGTCGGAGTAACAGCAGATTGTATAGAATGAAACAATGCATGGACAAGCAGCGAAAGAACAAAACCAGAATGCGCGGATGCATATGGTAATATAAAATTTTACATATAACAAGCTATATTTAAATATTAGAAGATGATGTGTCAGACTTATGGTGGATTGTATCGAATGAAACAATGTATGGACCAGCATTGATTGTGTTGGGGTTAAACGACATGTCAACCCTTGTGGGTCATTTTGTGTCGTCTCCCAGAGAAAGGGAGCACAGAGATACAGTACAGCCAGCGAGACATTCCTATTTGTCTCATTTCGCGGTGACAATCTGTCCCGGTGACTGTACCCGCTGTCTCGCTCAACAGTTTCCCTGTCCGGGTGACGAATATTAAGACAGCGAGACAGGTAGAATTGTCCCGATGACTCGGCGATACACAGCGCGACGCAGCGTGACATTTTATTGCATGATTATGTAATCAATAGTGTGGATTTCCATTCACCTGGACAAAAATACTTTGCTCATGCCAGTTTTATTAAAATAAAAATCCGGGTCTTCCCAGTATCTTTAAATGTTAAGAAAATAAAGAAATAATAAAGAAAAATGTTTTTGTCCTGTTATAATTTCCTTGAATATGTTGCATAATACAAATCATTGTTCTTATTCATATACGATACAATGTATGAGAACAAGGGTACAAAATATACGTGTACTTGAAAACGGGATTTGTTTTGCGAAGAAAATTTGGTTGTACATGTATACATGTATTTGTATGCATGTGGTAGAATGTCTAAAGATGCCTTTTGCCCAGTGAAAAAGCACCTTGTTCGTGACTGGTCTAAAGAAAACCCCGGTAGCCCCATTCACTGTATAAGCACCATATAAAAAAGTACGGGATTCTTTGGCTTAGTCTAGTCCGGCCACACAAGTGGGTCCGGCATGGTCATTTTTACTTAATATGCCATAAAAAACAAAACAAACACACAAAAATCACAAAGAGAATCAAACTTTTCCCCCCAATCGATGAATTACGTGTTTATATTTGGTTTTCCTGTAACGACCTTTTCCCATGCAACAACCGCACGCGCTCAATATAAATGACGTACTATGGTAAAAGACCGGGAAATTCTCACTCGTGTGCAGCAACCACACGTGTCAATATAAATTTACTTAAAGGGGCGCTTCTGCTATCAAAGAGGCATTGAATCAATAAGACAGCACATGTGTAAAGGGTGTCTGTCACACACACACACACACACACACACACACACACACACACACACACACACACAAAAAAAAAAAACACTACGCACAGAAGGGGCAATAGAGGCTAATGACAATTCAAATGAGTGAGTGATTTTTATTACGTCCCACTAACAGCTAGGTCCTACGGAGATGTGGACCTTGGTGCAAAGCCCCATATGAGACTTGAGAAGCTTGGGATCGAACTCATGACCCCTGGGTGACAAAATGAGCAGATTCACCACTACACAACCGAGGCGTCATTTCCCAATGTTTCATACTGTTAAATATCCAATAAAAGGACTGCAGACATTTCACCATTCCCCGCCTCTGCACTTACATCAAGCAAGTGCCATAGCTCTGTTAATAAATTAATAAAATTTCAAGAGTGTATCTCAAATAGTTTTCAAGTTACAGAGCCGACAGAAATATATTACAGAAATCACTAAAATATTTTCGGTGATCAAAGGGCCTAACTCCAAAAGCAGGCTCTATCGTCAAAGTATATGAAAGAAAAGAAGGGCAGTTATCAGTTCCTGCTGAAATGATTAATAGCTTATAAATAAGCCCATCCCTGAAAAGTGTGCAGGCTTGACAAGAGCAAAATAGTGTTGACTTGGCCGTTTAACTCCAGTTCAAACCAAAATTACGTTGGTACAAAGTTCTCATGTCTGAAGTAAGATTTACAATGTACGTTCACTGAACAGGACAAAACGTACACTACTACAATGTACGTGCTACCAGCAAAGACTCAGGCCAGTCTGTGCATCGACCCACTCTATGAAGCAAGCTTCTTGGATAGCCCGGAGTCCAAAGAAGGTGCATACTGTACGATCAGCGAAGGATCTGGTCAGAATGTGCTGTTGCAGTCGCACATTTTATCTCGCTTTGGACAGCCCGACTATCAAAGTTAAATACGATCAGCGAATTCTTTATCAGAATTTGCAGTTGCACAGACTGACCCGAGTCTTCGCTCGTCGCACAAGACGTTTTGTTAAACCCAGAAATTGTAGGAGGCACATACGATTATCGAAGGCTCTGATCAGACTACTGATGTGCAGGATCAGAGTGTGCAGGCTGATCCGTCTCTTCGTACAAGTTTTATCGTAGGTTTTGCCATGCACAGACTCATGCGTGATTTGTTTGTGCAAACCATAACGCTTAGCACTTTGGGTAAAATTTTCAACAGGCGACATTTTGAAATATTTTTCTCATTCTTCCAAGAAAACAGGATTTGCGTTTCATGCAAATTGTCTCCATTGCATGAAATGTCAAATCCTGTTTTCTTGGTAATAAAAAAAAAGAAAAAAAAAATAACCAATTTGTCGTCTGCTGAATTTATAGCCCAGATAATGGTAAGTTCGATACCCACGAGCACCAAGTGTTGTGTCCTTGCGCAAGGCACTTTATCCTCGTAACTTAGTATTGGTTTCTACCCAGCTCGCTACCCAGATAGACTCTGCCTAGAATGTCCGCGAGGACATGTGGCTGACCATTTTGAAGACGCTTTTCCTCCGATGCTAGGTTTATACACATGTCTCTTTTACTCGTTAATTTAATTACGGTCTTAGTTTTGCATATCGAATGTTGAAGACACAAAAACAGAACACTTTACATGGAAATGAAAGTTTTGAAGATTGCTCTGTAAGCCAATAAATGTGTTATTACTGTACATACTTTAAGAGAATAACATAATATTCATTTGTACCCAGATGAATGCGGGGTAACGTCCTCACACTGCAGGTGTTTAATCTTTTAAGGGAGCTAACTGCAACTGACTATCAGAAGGGAGTTAACTGCAATTGCTTTACATTGGAAAAACATTTTTATGAATCGCTCCAAAAGAGGGGATATGCTTATACATAAGATTAAACACCTTTCCGCCAGAAACTTGTAACTGCCACTCTTGAAGCAGTGGAAGGAGCGAATGACTGTTACGGTAGCAATTACACGTGTTTCATGATAAATCGCTACAATCTGTGGGGATCGACTCCGCGATCAGGTCTCGCGTTCGATTCCCGCCCGTGCGATATCATTTTTTTCCAATAAAGTCAGTGCAAACAATTTCTAGCTCGAAAGGAGACATGTCATATTTGCATGAGGGTAAAAAGAAAGAGCATTCCAGAGAGAGAGAGAGTATGCAAAACTTGTAAGATTCTGGCTCGTCCATTTTAGGCAAATCCTAAGCCAGTATCAGTTAGACACCCCGGTGACACCGAAGATACATGACACCTTCGCACCACCCGACTACCCCCAGTGATCATAATGCGCGGATTCCTGAGTCAATCTAGAACTTCACATATTGGACATGTGATTAGATTTTCATCCGGTAGAATAACCAAATTTCCTAGGATTTTTCAATAATCTTCGGCAAAAATAAATAATAATTTTGGCTACTCAACTGTTTCAAATGGGGTATGGTCTGTGATAATGTTACCAACCCAGACATTTACCCACCGGACATTTACCCATCCCTCTTAATCTAAAAGAGGACATTTATCCACTCCAAAACTGTGTTGGTAACACTGTCCTTAAATGCAAAAAGGTATGTCTTAGACGTGATCTTTAATTTGTCATATATTATTTTTTATTCATTTATTCCTTTTTATTGGTAAAATTACTTTGTACCTATTCGACAGTTTAAAAAGACAATGATTTGTATCAAAGATAAAGGATAAAATTGAAATGAATGTTGTTTTTTTTTAATTTTTTTAAAACTGACCGCAGTTTTTAAGTACATTTGATATATGGTGTGTTTTTTTTTCTCATAAATCATAAATAGCACTTAGTGATATTGTTTTCCGTATCATATATCAGAAACTACAAATGTATACTTGTGTTGTTTATAATATATCACAAATCTTTAAACCTTTTTTTTCTATTTCTTTCAATCTTTTTCCTTCCAGTAACTCACTTTATGTCAAGTTTTGTTTTGTTTTTTCTTTAATAATTAAATATACAGTGAAAGTTGCAAAACTGAACAAACTATTTTTTTTTTAAATTAAGGTGTCTGGGAAGGGCTGCGGTTTGTGATTGTGGCATTACCTGGACTTTTCTCTTACGCTTTTTTTTTTTTTTCCCTTGTCTAACTGATGGATGGCAAAGACCATATTAAATCACTTTTTAACAACTAAATAATATATATCTACAGATATTGTTTTTATTTATTTATTTTATATATTTTTATATTTGATAAAACAGTTTTAACTGAGATAATTTGATATTTCTTGAAAGAACTATTATATTTTGTAAAACCTTATATTTTCACACTATAATGAAGAGTTGAGAGGTAAGTAGAACTCTAATTCATCCATCCAGGCCTGTTATATGTTTATAAATAATTGTGTTGTTGTTTATAATATTATATATCACAAAAGTTTACTATACTTTCTTTCTGTCAGTCTTTGTTTCTACCATTTATTTATTTATTTATTCTGATTTTCATTTTCTTTTACATGTACATCATGAACACTTTATTCTTAAAACTATACAACTAACACTATATATAAGAGAGAGAGACAGAGAGAGAGAGAGAGAGAGAGAGAGATTACATCAACTTACTGATTTATTTTGTGTATTATGGTCATTCATTTCTCTTGTATGTTTATAAAAGCATAATTTTGCGTAGTGTTTACATGTCACAAATCTTATCTGATTTTTATTTCTTTCAGTGACTTTGATAATTTACTTATTTGTTTGTTTATTTGTTGTATTTAGCTGAAAGGCAGTTGTTTTGTCTTAATTATAAATGCAATGCTTATTTTTGTACACTTAATTAATGCCTTGAGACTGTATTTATTTTGGTATAGTTGTTATTCACTTGTATGTTCATAAAAATATAAGTTTTGTATTGTCTATGACCCAAACCTTTTAAGATTTTGTTCATTTCTTTCAACCTTTGTTTCTTCCAATGACTCATATAGCGTCAAAGTTTTTTTGTTTTTTGTTAGTTTGTTTTTTTTAAATTTTTACAAAGAAAGTAGAAGTTTAAAAGTGAAAGTTTAAGACTGAACAAACTATTTCAAAATCATAATAGTATTACTTGATTGGTTTGCTGATTTTTCTGTGGAAACAGAAAAATCAGCAAACCAATCAAGTAATACTATTATGATTTTTGACTGAAAAGGATAGCTATGTTTTTCAGCTATGGACTTCACTGGCAAGTAGATTTAGGGTATTCTGACATGAAATTAATGACAGGTATTATCAGATGATTGACAGATCTTGTCAGGTGATTGGCAGGTCTTATCGGGTGATTGACATGATATTGTTATAATTCTTTGCAGGATGAAAAAAAAAAACAAAAAACAAACAAACAAAAAAAGAAAAAAAAACTGCAAATATCAAGAAGTGATTATAAAACTTTTTTTTCTAACACATATGGAATGTCAGAATGCAATGCAAAAACATCCTTTTCAGTCAAAAAATGGGATTCTTTAACGCTCAGCACTTTGGGTACATTTTTCAGCAGACAACATTTTGATTTTTTTTTTCTGCTGAATTAGCCCAGAGAGTGGTAAAGGTTGAGAAATAATAGGTGTGTTTGTTTGTGTTGAGGTTTTATGGCCCAATCAACCCAATGGGGTCATCTTGAGTGCAGTCAGTTTACTTAACCACACGTTTACTGGGCAGGCTTAGTCCTCTAAGCGGTTAACCAGTATTGTGCATTCTTCTGCCAGAAACTGACAACTGTCCTTCTTGAATCAGCGGAAGGGAGAGAATGACCGTAGAAAGTATTTCATGATCAATCTCCACGAAAGAATATTGCTGACCTCGGCGAGGGTTGAACCCGTGACCTCCTGGTCTCCAGTCGGATGGCGCATCCAACTGAGCCACCGAGGCCTGCTGTCTCTGAAGAAAGGGACAAAGACAGAAAGAATAAATGAGTTTACCCCAGTGATTTTTTTTACCTGCGCATCCCGAGTCCCATACTCATATTTTTGCTTTGGGACTCACATTTTAAATCTCGGTGAGTCCCAGGACTCACAAAGTTATTGTGGAAAATTCTGTAATGGACGAAATGATTTTCTAGTAGGACTCACTTTATATAGCCCAAGCGAGTCCTGGGACGCACAAGTATAAAATTGTAAATAAATCACTGTTACCCCACTTTACAATTATCTCAATTAAAATTGTTTTATCAAACAAAAAAAAAGAAAGCAAAAAATAAATAAAATTTACGTAGATACATATTATTTAGTTATAAAAGCATAGTTTGATATGGTCCAACAGGTATATACCTGGTCCAAGTGGAACTTGTCCAAGGAATACACCCCATTTGGTCCAACTGATTATCACTTGGACCTGCAGTCCAAGGTCCAAATGATTTGGTCCAAGGAATACAGGGCTTTAACTTAAGTCACTACAAAATGCATTTTTAAAAGGGAAGTTAAAATAAGTGAGAATTACCTACCAAATGAAATGGTAAATCCCAGCCATTTATACACATCTAAAATTATGTAAAATAATAATAATAATATAAAAATATTTTCTTCCAACAAGTTAAGATTAATGTAAACTTAATACATGGACCAATTCAGGGTCCAACTGAACCTTTACTAATCTCTGGGCTAATTCAGCAGATGACAAATCAATGACATTTTTTCTTATTTTCCCTATAAAACAGGTTTTGACATTTCATGAAATTGTCTCCACTGAAGACAACTTGCATATGGAATGTCAAATCCTGTGGTGACAATTTGTATGAAATGCCAAAACCTGTGTTCAGGGAAAAATGAAAAAAAAAAAACAAAAAAAAAAAAAAAACTTATCTGCTGAAAATTTATAATAATGCTTTCAAAAATCGAAAATATCAAATTATCTCAACTAAAACTGTTTTATCAAAAGTAAAAAAAAAAAAAAAAAAAAATAGATAAAAAATAAAAAAAAATAGATAAATAAAATGAATACAATTTACGTAGATACATATTACTAAAGTTGTCAAAACTTGGTTTAATATGGTCCAATAGGTATTTATGACTTGATCCAATTGGAATAGGTCCAAGGAATACACCCCATTTGGTCCAACTGATAATCACTTAGTCCAAGTGATTTGGTCCAATGAATACACCGACCTCCACAGTAGGACAACCTTTCCCAGCTCTCTCTATGGTGGCATATTTCTGCCACCATATACCTAGGTAGCCATCACAATACTTTCAATAATTATCTTGATATTTCAAAGTTTCCTGAAAAGATTATCTTGATAGTCTAAAGTTTCCTGGAAATATTATTGCGAAAGTTTACAGTATTATCGCGATTTTTTTTTTTGCGTTAGTGCCCAGAGCTGCCATTTATTTTCTGTTATCTACAAATAGAACCGATATTGGAAAACCTTTGTTTATACTGTTGAAAATTCACCGAGGGTATTCACAAGCGACTTTTAAAGTAAGAGTTTATACTAGGTAATTGCAAACTGGTGCGGGGAAACCCTGAAATGTCATATCCGCTTGTGTTCTATTTACAGCTACCATGAAAATTCTATCGCGATAATTTTATCTAGAAACTAAGGTCAGTTCCGAGCAGTATCAAGAAATTCTGCATTAAAACATTTTCTGAAAATTAAAAATTATATCTAGATAATTCAAGTTACTGATTTATTGAGTTGGGATTTAACGACACGTCAATCCTTGTGGGTCATTTTGTGTTGTCTCCCAGAAAAAGGGAGAAAAGAGATAGAATAGATAGTAGAGGAGAAGGAAGAGATGGACAGGGAAGAAAGAGGAACAGAAATGAAAGTGAAGAAACAGAAGAAATAAAAACATTACCCCTCTACCCTTACCTGCTTCAAGGGTAGCAGGCTTTGCCCAACTGTAAGCCAATATCAGTTGGACGCCCCGGTGAGGTAAGCTACACGACACCTTCGCACCACCCGACCACCCCTAATTCAAGTTATTGCAATAATGTTTTCAGGAAAACTTTTTATTTTCTGGAAAAAATTAAGAATATTATTGCGATAGCTATCTAGCTATCTCGTGGCAGAAATATGCCACCATATCTCTCTCCGTTGCGCGTACTCTGCAACCTACTTACCCAGATCCAGAAAATGACGGGTACGAACTGACATGAATGCGAATTGACCGGTTACCGTTTTGATACAATTTCAATTGGCTGTGATAGATCTACCTAACATTTAAAACAAAACTTATCATTAAATGCTACTTTCAACAAAGTAATCATTACCTACTACAAACACTGTACGTAGCTGAAAGTTATAAGAGTACTTTAGGTGGCTGCTCAGAAGTGAATACCGCAAAACTGATGACGAAAACATGTGTGAAGTCTTCCATAAAGAAACACGGGGTAGTATTTGACGGGACCGCGGGCGCACACCGGTATGGCTAAACAGCGAAAGGAACCTTCATTTCGCGAAAGGAAGGTTTGTCGGTGCATACTAATCTACGGTATTTCCGGTATCCATGTCCCGGTATTCATAGAGGTTTATGTGTTTGACACAGCACAACATCAAAAGTATTTGGCAGATTTTAATAATTTAAACACCAAATTAATGGCAATAATTTAATCTACATAATAATGATATTTGATAAAAAAAATGTGTTGCTGATGTTACAAGATGTTGTCAAAGTCCCGGTATCGAGATTCACTTGTCCCGGTATCCATAGGGGCATACGTCTTTGACATGGCATAACATCAATACTACGCGATAGATTTTAATGAATTGACCACCCTATAAAAGGCAATACTCTAATCTATGAAAAAAATATAAATTTGTAAAAATATAACAGTTGCTGATATTGTGGCATTCTGTCAAAGTCCCGGTATCGAGGTTCACATGTCCCGGTATTCATTGCGGTCTCCGTGTGTGACAGGACATAATATCAAAATTGCTTAATTGATTTTATTAAATTAAACATCCGATTGAAGACAATGCTCCAAGCTATAAAATAATTATAAACAAATAAAAAAAAAATGTCAGTTGCTGATGTTGTAGCATTATGTCAAAGTCCCGGTATCGGGATCCACATGTCCCGGTATTCAATGAGGACTGTGTTTGATAAAGCATAATATCCAGAGTACTCAAAGTCCCGATATTGTTTGGCAGACACAGCACAGCGTAACATCAACTGGTTTCTGATAAGATATGATTTGACTGATTTTTAAAAATTATCAAACCAGAGAAAAAAAAACAATTTAAGTAAAAAAAAAAAAATATAGGTATTTTATAAAATAGTTTGGGTACTGATGTTGCAGGATTATGCTAAAATCCAAGTACATGTATTGCGATAAGCCCGCCCTGGCATGAAAACTGGGTAGAGACGGTATGACATTAAATAAATTCAAAACACACACACACACACATACACACACACACACACACACACAACAGTACTCCGCAGTACTCCAAGCTATAATAATTGCAGTTTATTTTTGCCCAAGCAGTATTTACCGTATTTACCCTAAACATTCTGTCTCTTCAAGTTCTTACACACCTTTTCTAAAATTTGAACATGTACAATTTACTACTTGAAGTTGTGTCCAAAAATGCTGGATTAGTGGAAAACAGTGTAGACGCTGCTGAGACGCTTGATTCTGCAGTTTCATCTGGGTCTACACTGTTTAAACAGACTTGTCTGTCCGAATACATACAGTAGATAACACTAAAATTTGCTGGATTATTGGAAAACGCGGTAGACGCTGATGAGACGCCGTGATTCGCCCTACACGATACCCAATAGTTTTTTAAGTATTATACGAAAATCAAATCCACTAATTATTTAGGTGACCGCAGGAAACGCACTGCCATGTAGTATCTAAGGATTTATTTAAGCCGATGCATTTTTTATGAAACCATTGTTTGCATTTTCTGCATCGCAGCACACCATGTCATCGACAAATTCTGGAAGTTTACAATGACACCAAACAGCAATGTTGAGTGATTTTGGATCTACGTTAGCTACATGTAAGTTAGTTCCTCTGCAGCGAGATTGTTCTCTTGGGAAAGGCGACATTAATCTCTTTTCTAAACAGCTCAGCAAATGTGGACGCATCTCATTTACCCAATAACATGTACGAAAATTAAAAGTCGTTGGATTAAAACAGAAGTCGACTAGACTGGCTAATGCAAAAACGCCACAACTGCATGAATTAGGTTGCTGCTGAACTCTATGAATTTTTACTGTTACGAAAGTCTGGGTCCCAAATTTCTGGTCTTTACAGTAAATTTGACATAGTTGTATTTGTACATTATTTTTAATCCCTTGATATTTTCACTAAGACTATCAATGTAATAAACTGTATCTGGGTCTAAAAAAGTCTGAAAACTCATTGTCCAATGATTTTTGCCGTCAAATTGAATTTGAGCACTCGGAGGTGCTTGTGATTGAAATTGTTTTGAAGTATTCCAAACAGTGTAGACCCAGATCAGACGCCCGAGAAAGCGAAGTCTGATCAGACTCTACCCTATTTATTACGCATCCAGTAATTTTCATAAATGTTCCGAAAACGATGAAAACAAATTAAAAAAAATAACAACAACAAATAAATTAATTAAGTAATTAAAAAAAATAACTACAACATTATAATGCATCGGTAAGTTCGATTAAAAATATACAAAATTATTATAGTAATAAAAATAGAAATTTTTGAAAGGCGTGTTCTTGTTAAGTATTCGCACGTGGCGGTCATTATTGAAGTTAATGAAGTTAATTACTCATCGTTAACAAATAATCGGTTCGTTAAGTGATAAATGATGCGTGAAACGATCTGCATTTAGTTCATTACATTTTAAATTTCAGTTAAACTTTGTTTTTCATCATTTCGTACTTTATTTTGAAACGAAAAAAAAATTATTCTTCTTCTGCTTCTTCTTCTTCTTCTTCTTCTTCTTCTTCTTATTATTATTATTATTATTATTATTAGGTAGTCGGGACATTGATGAAGCTTCAGGCGAAAATCTATGTCTTCGGCCACAAATAGGGGTTCCCATATATACAAGTCGGATACCTCTAAAGCAGATTTTGGTGTTATCTTCCTGGTATTAATTATGCATTGATAATGGCTAACACAAACAGAACTCTCTGGGATATGTTTCCATTTAATTGATGTTATAACCTGCAAGTGGTGTATAGCTGATAATTAGATTTATGGATGTATTTCTACAATCATATTTTGTATGCAGAGAGAAACTAATAAAGGAGGAAAACCTCAACTTGCATTATTTTTATATTGGAATAATAAAATATATATATATGTTTTATCTATATCAAAACTATGATTTTTTTTTTTTTTTTTTTTTTTTTTTTTTTTTTTTTTTTTTGTGTATTCAGACTGTAGGATTCCCAACAAGAAAAGATGGCTTCATTTTCTTACTTTTGAAAAATAAAGTAAAGACTACAAATATTGTAACATTTTCATTTATTAATCCATTCGAAAAAATTAATCATGATGTATTTTCCACATTTCAACGTTGGGCCAACGAAGGTTCAACGTTACCACATAAACTAAAATCATGGGGGAAACATGCATCTAAATACATACATTGGGCCAAATTTGGCGCAATGTTAGCGCATAAAACTTATTTTTCTCTGCAATATATCAAATTTGTATGACGTTGGACCAACGTTTGTGCAATGTTGTACATCTGATGCCAACGGTAAGCCAACTGTCCGACCATATTTCAACCATATTTCAACGTTGGGCTAACGTTGTCATGCTATCTTGGGTAATGCTAGGATACTTTTATTGTATGCCTCTTAAGTATAATTATATTCACATGATATTTTGACCTTTGCAGTTTTGCTCTTCGGTAAACGAAACAAATGTCTTTTTTTTTTTTTTTTTTTTTTTTTTTTTTTGATTTGGGTTTTACGGCCCTTTCAAGAATATTTCACTTATATCGAGCCGATCGTTCATCGAAGGTGGGCGAAAACCGGAGAACCCGGAGAAAAACCACCTGACCATCCGTAAGCAGAACTTGGCTTTCCCACATATGACCCGAGCGAGGCTCGAACCACAGCGGTGAGAAACCTAATGGATTAAGAGTCAACTCTCTTATCCACTAGGCTACGGGGGCCCGAACAAATGTCTTCATGTATGTTGTCACTGTTTGATTGTATAATGTTTTATGCTGAATAAAGTTATTTGTATTGTATTGTATATACCACTACTACTACTACTACTACTAATAATAATAATAATAATAGATCAAATGGACGGTTTTCTTCAACCTGTGCCGAACATTTGGATCCCGATACCGGGACTTTGACAAAATGCTGCAACATCAGCAACTGACATTTTGTATATGTTTGTAATTATTTTATAGATTGGAGCATTACTTTAATCGGATGTTTAGTTTATTAATATCAATTGAGTAATTTTGATATTATGTCATGTCACACACGGAGACCGCAATGAATACCGGGACATGTGAACCGAGATACCGGGACTTTAACAGAATGCCAACACATCAGCAACTGATATATTTTTACAAATTTATATTTTATGCATAGATTGGAGTATTGCCTTTTATTGGGTTTTAATTTATTAAAATCGATCACGTAGTTTTGATGTTATGCCATGTCAAAGACGTATGCCCCTATGTATACCAGGACATATGAACCTCGATACCGGGACTTTGACAGAATGCCACAACATCAGCAACTGACATATTTTTACAAATTTATATTTTATGCAGAGATTGGAGTATTACCTTTTATTGGGTGTTTAATTTATTAAAATCGATCACGATTATGCCATGTCAAAGACGTATGCCCCTATGGATACCGGGACAAGTGAATCTCGATACCGGGACTTTGACAACATCCTGCAGCATCAGCAACAAATATTTTTTTATCAAATATCATTATTTTCTAGATTAGATTATTGCCGTTAATTTGGTGTTTAAATTATTAAAATCTGCCAAGTACTTTTGATGTTGTGCTGTGTCAAACACATAAACTTCTATGAATACCGGGACATGGATACCGGGAATACCGTAGATTAGCATGCACCAGGTTTGTCTACGAAAGTAAGATATTTGTGGGACCCAATTAGTTAGTTTTCATATAAAAGGGTACCATATTCAATGATATAAATAAAATCGGGTATTTTGTCAAATTCGGGCTATATGCTATGGTATATGGGGATCGAATGAAACTTTTATTTCTCGGAAGGAAAGTTCATTTCGTGAAAGGAAGGTTGGTCTACGAAAGGAAGATTTGGTCTATGAAAAGAAGGTATTGTCTCAGAAAGGAAGATTTTGTCTATGAAATAAAGGTTTTATTTTCGTATATAGCTTTGCACATGCATATATTTGTTACGAAATGAACAAATTACGAAATCATTTTTTTTTGTCTACGAAAGGAAGATTTTTTTTCTACGAAGATTTTATTATCGTAAATATTGTAGTACTTACATATATTTGTTACAAAATTAACAAATTACTTTTGTCTACGAAAGGAAGATTTTTGTCTACGAAAGGAAGCTTTATCTACGAAAGGAAGATATTTGTTGGGCCTAGGTAGTGAGATTTGGTCTATGAAAAGAAGGTAATGTCTCAGAAAGGAAGATTTTGTCTACGAAAGGGAGGTTTTATTTCCCTATATAGCTTAGCACGTGCATATATTTGTTACGAAATGAACAAATTACGTAATATCCAAATCACGGAAATATCACGGAAACACCAAACGACAAGATAACAACACGAAGTACATACGGACTAAACCAAAAGTAACGAAGAGGTTAAAGACACTTTTGAGACAGGAACCAGTAAAGAATGTAGAGAGAAAGCTAAATCAAGAAACTGCAGACGACAATGAAAAACAACGTAATTAAAAATAGTTAAGAAATTTGAAATATTCTATACATCGCAAAGAAAACATATCTTCTGGTGCTAACGCAGCAGACAATATAATAAAAGTAGAAGAAATGACCAAAACTCATAGTTTTGTCAAAAATGTAAAACATATAAGTGGAGTGCAACACCCTGTGGTTACGCTATACGCAGATCAACAGATTGCTGACATCAAAAGATTTTGTTGCAAAGAACAGGGTCCAGTTATTGGAGTGGACAAAACTTATAATCTGGGCGATTTTCACGTGACACCTACAGTTTATAAGGATCTTTCTGTAGTGAGAGGATGAAGTAGGAATACCATTGAAAGATCGACAAGAAATTATCAGCAAGATATTCGGAAGGAATGGCTTGACAGAGGCAACAGATGTAGATGTCTTTGATGTGCGGGTAGCAAGGCTGCGAATGTTGATTGATGAAAAAGACAGCACAACCAGTGAAAAGCGTTTCAGAACGTATTTTGTCAACAAATTGTTGCCGTTATTAGAGGCACATGTTATTAAACCCATACAACGCGGAAAGGTTCCAGTAAATTGGACAAATAATAACTCTGAAAGTGCCAACCATATCTTGAAGTCAGCAATTTCGTGGAAAGCGAGAGACATGCCAAAATTCATCGAAATGTTTTATGACATTGTGAACGGGGAACAAATTGAAAGGGGTCGTGCAATTAGAGACAAAGGGAATTTCAAACTCTCCAATGCATTCAGGCACCATTTGATAGACATCAACCACTGGTCGAACATATCCGAGGAACAAAGAGAAAGAAGGAGTATAGGTTGTCTAATAGTTTCAAGGATGGTACAGTTCAACAGAAGATGTGCTATTGTTTCATCATCCCTCTTGGATTTACTTGATTCTGATTAAAGGGCTGTCTATTGGTTTGGAGTATGTATGTTCCAGTAACTATCTTCAGGTGTACAGCAATGCGTGGGACTTCTCGAAGGTTTCCAGTAGATTCTAGCAGAGGATGCTTACTCGGCCACTCTGCAGCAATCGACGCCATCCATTTAATACTAGGATACAATGGGGTAACAGACCGCAAACGTACGGCCCAATAACCACAGATTGCTCGGTGTACTGTTGTCTTCCAAGAAGCTTTAGTTGGAGGGTTGTCTAAGATTTCTACACAATCAGGAAGTCCATACATGATGCATAGCTTTCTAACAGTTACGAACCAACTATTACTGTCCAATGTTTTCACAACCAATTGACGGACAGATAACTGTCTTTCCACTGTAGAATCAGGTAATCCGCTGATATTCCCGAAGAAGTAATGCACTCGTTGATGAATCATGGCCTCTACTGGGAGGTTCCCAGCTAAAATATACACAGCAGGATCGGCCGTTGTAACTGGTAGTGACATAATATGCTTCAGATTATGCTTGTTAAATTTCTCTAGAACCTCTATATACTTAGGACGAGGAAATACAACTTCCATTCCATACAATAAAACCGGTAGAACATAGAACTGGTACAGATGTAGGCATGTTTCTGGGTCAAGTCCATTCTCACCATGTAATTCAGCTGATATTAGGCTGTACATAGTTCGTCTTGCTTTCTTGATATTCTCAGCAACAGCACTATCACCTGTATCAGACGAGCGGCAAATACCGACATACATGGTTTTGTCTACTTTTGGCATTTGAACATCGTCCAAGTCCCAAGTGGTATTAGACTTGCTGCTGCATCTTCGAAGCTTATTTAAGATTTCCAAAATCAAACTCTTAACTGGTTGTAGAATATATCGCTCCATTTTACTATTGTCGACGCCGATGTCTAACAAAGACTGCAGAACTTCAGGAGTATCAGCCCCCACAGCACAATCATCAGCGCATGTTGGAGCCACACAGATAACTGGTCCAATCCTTGTTGCCATTTCTTGCCATTGACAGGCGGTCAAGAAGACTGTCACCGTAAACTTTGTAGAGATCTGCGCTGAGAAGTCCGCCTTGGCGGACTCCTTGTTCATCTCGGAATTTCATAGAAATCTGGCCTTGCCATTTCACAGCTGATTTAGCTTCTTGGTGTTAACTACTAATGAGGGTCCACAGATTTCCTTCGATCCCAATGTAAAACAGTTTGCGCATCAAGCTTTGATGAGATACCTCATCGAACGCCGACTTAGCATCTAAAAAGGCAATGTATGCTGGCATCTGAGAGTCCTGTCTGTCACGAATGTATTCCTCCAGTATAAGTGCTGTGTTCATAGGAGAAGAGTTTTCTGTCAAACCACGCTGTAAGTTGTTCTGTTTCTCTAAGATGAGAGGTTTGATTCTATCTCTGATGACTAATTCAAGGATTTTTGTAAGAATTTGGATAACTGTTATGCCCTTATAATTCTTGGAGTCAGTATTACTACCCTTCTTCTTGAAGACGGGTGTAACCAGTCCTGTTTTCATAGAGTCAGTCACATGTCCGGCTTGGAACAAACTATTGAGGAGAAGACACAAAGCATCCAGCACAGTCTCATCTGCATGTATAAAGTGTTCAGCTGTAATACCCATGGCATCTGCTGCCTTTCCCCTGTTTAGATATTTTATTGCCTTTTTCACTTCTTCTACACTCACTGGTTGGGAAAGCTGTCCCTGTGCCTGGCAGATGTCTTCGATCTCAACGAGCTCCTGTAGCACAAGTCGGTGGTAATCCTGGTCGAAGGAGGGATCGTTTGATTCAGATGACAATGTCTTGAAATGCTCGAACCAACCTGCTAGTACATTCTCTCCTTTATACACGGTATCAGACACGTGCAGCTCGTCTATACACCCAGACAAGTTCCCTCTCTGCTTTCGGATCAACTTGTGGAAGAGTTGCACATTACCAACTTTGGCATCTAGAATTTCTTGTCTCTCTTAACGCTGTTTCATCCCAACCTGGTTTCTGCATACACGTCGAAATGCCTGTTTGGTTTCGCGCTTTGTAACTAGTAATGGATGGTTCGGGTCATCTGGTTGCCCTCCCTACTTCCATTCAGCAAAGGCCTTCTTCTTCTCCGCAAGCACCAGTCGGATTTCGGGACTCCAAACCACTAGCTTGGGTTTCCTCATTCGCCTGATTTTCGTAGGACCTGCAAGCTCGGCCGCTCTGTGTAAGATACCATTAAACCTGGTAACACTGTTGTCCAGGCTGCTGATGGAGGCAGAGGTTATCTCGAAGCCACTGAGGAGTTCGACCAGATTAGATCTGTAGGCTTCCAGGGCCATCTTTTTCCAGTTAACCCTCTGAGAGTTAACGGCTTTGCTTTCCTTCCTGACAGCTCTATCAAGACTCAGGGCGACAACACACTTAATCGGGTAATGGTCCGAATTATTCTCAGGTAGGTCAAGTCTTGTAATGGATGAAATATCACAAGCGGTTACATATATACGTATATACCTGATACTTCAGTAAAATCTCACTGAGCTGGTCCAGGCAGTCGGCGAATGCTTTGTGGTTATCAGTAACACCCTTACATGGCATATAGATTGAAACTAGTAGGATTGGTTTCTCTGCCCTTATGGTGATACATTGTATACGGTTACCGCCATCCGGGACCACAGAGACAAGATGGTCCATGTTTCTCTTCCATAATGGGATGTTCGGGATGGTAGGGTTCATCGAATTACCCCATACCACCCCGAACTACCCCAAACCACACCAAACCCCCATTGATAAAATAAAATATACAATATAGGTCTATTTATGCATATATTGTATATGTATATACATACAAAATACATATATTGATGCATTTTATTGCATATATAGGTCTATTTGCTTACTTATATTGACGTAGTTTGTTTCTAAATTTATGACTTAATTAATCTGCATAACGTTTTCTGGCATTGTACTGTTTAATAACAGTATATGTTCGCCCTCTCACGTTAGCCCAAGGATAAAATTTAACACTTAGCTGAATATTAACTTTTATTTTTTTATTTTATTTATTTATTTATTTATTTATTTTTAAATTTTACCCTTAGCAAATTCCAGAAAGAGAGAGCATACTGGAAATTTAATAAATCTTTATTAAAAAGATAATGGTTATTGATAATGGGGAAGACGTCGATGTAGTCTATTTAGACTTTTGTAAAGCCTTCGATAAAGTTCCACACAAAAGGCTCCTAAAAATTGCATGGTTATGGAATAAGGGGTAAATACTCAATTGGATCAAAGAATTCCTCTGATCAAGAGAACAAAGAGTAAGCGTAAATGGTTCACAGTCATCTTGGAAAGACGTTACCAAGGGTCTCAAGGCATTGTCCTTGGCTCAGTATTATTTCTAGTATTCATTAATACCTTACCAGATGTTATTGAGGTGTTGATAAAGTTGTTTGCTGACGATGCCAAGATATATGCTGTAGTATCCAACCAGATTGTGGAAACTAGAGTCCAAAACAGCCTGAATCGTGCGGCCTACTGGGCAAATATATGGAGAATGCTCTTCAATATCATAAAGTGTCATCACTTACACATTGGTAAGCATGACAGAGGAATCAAATACACCATGGCATCAAATAATCATGAAATTGAACTTGAAAAAGTAGATAGTGAAAAAGATCTGGAAGTAATAATAGACCAAAACCTTATCTTTAGAGATCATATAAACAAGAATCTCGGTATAATCTTTAGGACATTTACATTCATTGATGAAGAAAAAGTATTAAACTTATGCCTAGTTGTCAACCCAATCATTGTTGATGGCTATACTTCACTCTTTAATTGCACGACGGCGGTTCGAGCCTCAGACTCAGTGACGGTCTCTTCGTAAAACTTTAACCAGTGGGTTGGGGCTTGACGATATGTCTTTGGCTTGGCCCGCCGTGGTTCAACTATTGGTTTTCATTTAATCTGGCATACAGTAGAATTAGCCAGGAGTACTCGTCTTTGTTTATTATAGTGATTAATTTGATGTTTATGTTTTCGCTTTGATGCATTGACTGAGTTGGGAGCCTTTATGCGAACCGAATTTTTATGTGTTTCTATATTAAGAGTAGCATCGGGACCCAGGGTGAAGTTAGCTGGCTGTAAAAGTACTTTAAACCCCCGGTGGTTTACTCTACTGACCGTTCTAAGGCGGTGGTCCCGGTGTTAGTCTTACTCTTTGTTGCCTTCTGGTTTATTCTGCGAGGCGAGTTGTTGTATGTCTTTCCGTGTGTCATTTTGTTCTTGTGTTTTTCAGTCCTTTTAGTATTGCGATTACCTCGCTTGGGGAAGAGAGAGCTAATCTTAGTGCTTTTCATACGTTTGTTCGATTTGTGCTTGTTTGGATTTATCGGAGTCCTCTTCCTCTTGGGGTCTGCGAAGGGCTGCGGTTTGTGATTGTGGCACACCCTGGACTTTTCTCTTACCCTTTTGTTTTATATAAATCAATTGTTAGGCCACATGTCGAATATGCTACTACAACAAATCGCCTCGTAGAATAAACCACAAAGCAACAAAGAGTAAGACTAACACTGGGACCTCCGCCCTAGAACGGTCAGCAGAGCAAACCACCGGGGGTTTAGAGAGAGGTAAGAGAAAAGTCCAGGGAGTGCCACAATCACAAACCTCAGCCCTTCCCAGACCCCAAGAGGAAGAGGAAACCGACAAATCTAAACAAGCACAAACCGAACAAACGTACGAAAAGCACTAAGATTAGCTTTAAAGCACTGTAAAGCACTTTTACAGCCAGCCAACTTCACCCTGGGTCCCGATGCTACTCTTAATACAGAAACACAAAAAAATTCGGTTCGCATAAAGGCTCCCAACTCAGTCAATGCATCAAAGCGAAAACATAAAAATCAAATTAATCACTCTAATAAACAAAGACGAGTACTCATAGTTTTAAAAAAGTTTTAAAACTATATGCCAAAGCCTACGGCCTTTGTATGAATATTGAAAAAAACTAAGGTTGTTTAGGTTGGCTCAAGAAAAAATAGTCATACAAGATTCTGTGAAAACTACAAATTACAATGGGAAAATAATGAATTTACAGTTCTTGGTGTGAAATTTACAAACAATTTAAAAGATATGGTAGATTTGAATTATCGAGAAAAGCTAACTGATATTCGAAAACTATTCCTTAATTGGTCGAAAAGAGTTTTTACTAATATTAAAAGTTTGGCACTCTAAAAAATAAATCACTTAATTCTAGCTTTGCCTAACCCATCAAAACAAATAATAAATGAACTGCAAAAAATGTTTTATGAAAATTTATGGAATAAAGGTCCGGATAAAATTAAACGCGCAGTGGTAATTCAAAATTATCAGTATGGGGGTCTTAGAATGATAAATGTGGATATTTTTATCAAATCATTAAAACTTACCTGGCTTAGAAGAATATTGTTAAAGAATAATAGGTATAGTGAGTTTATTCAAGAGAATTTTCCATGTATTGCAGACTGTTTACAGTATGGTAGTTTAAATATTGAAAACGAGAATATAATTGTGGATAATATTTTTTGGAAGGACATCTTCTTGAGCTTAACATTGTTTTTAAGAAAAGTAGAACCTTTGTCTTGGAAAGAAGTAGTAAGTATCCCATTGTGGTACAATCCATCCATAAAGATCGGAGGCAATGTAGTATTTTATAGAAGCTGGAAAAATAAAGGTATTTGTTAATAAATGATTTACTTGATGCAAATGATGAATTATTTACCTATCCTGAATTTCAAAGGAATTTTCACTTGCCTACTAATTTTTTAATATTTGAAGGCATTATTAGAGGTATTAAAACTACATATTTAGTTTTAGGTGACCCCTTTTCTATATAGACAAGAAACTCCGATTTTAACTGTTACACATTTTTAAACATAAGAAAGGCTGTAGGTACATATATGATAAACTTAATGCTTCTAATGTTAATCCGAGATCGGTAGTTAAATGGCAAACTGAGTTAAATTTACCGGTACAGTTTGATTGGAAAAAAGTTTTCTATTTACCCTTTAAGGTAACAAAGGAAACTAGTCTCAGATGGTTGCAGTTTAGAATAAATCATTGAATTCTAGGCACAAATAAGTTTGTTGTTTAAGATGAATCTTACAGAAAATAAGAAGTGTACTTTCTGCCAAGACCAACCTGAGACAATCAAACATATTTTTTGGGAATGTGAACATGTAAGGTATTTTTTGGGATTCATTTATAATGTTGTTACACGATAATTGCGAATTGAATAATATAGTATTTGATGCAGAACGTATTATTTTTGGTAGTCCAAATGTTGCTGATGTATTAAATGAACTTATACTTCTCGGAAAACGTCTGATATTTCGAAAGAAAAAAGAAAATAAACTCCCTGGACTTATTGTATTCATTGAATTTTAGTAAAACTGAATTATAAAATAGATATGTATAATGCTGTAAAAAATCAAGCTCAGATTGCCTGTGACAAAAAGTGGGACGTTTACAGAGAACTGCTTTATAATTAGGAATACATAAGTATAAGGTACAGCATATATATAGTGCTTGCCTTGCCGGTAGATGGCGTTGTATGTTATGTCATGTCTGCCCTACCAATTGGTAGACCGTCGTCTTTACTCTTTTTATGTATCTTCGTGTTTTTTGTTTTTTGTCTGTTTGTTTGTTTCTTTTATTTTTTTTGTTTGTTTGTTCTACCTATTTATGTACAAACAGACGAAGATCATTTGCCTAAATGGCATATATTATGGAATCTAGCCAGACGGGCGGATGGCGTTTGTGAGGCGTCGTATGGGAGTCGATGAAACTTCACCGCATTGACTCTCATGCGACGTTGGTTGCGCGTCTTTGGCCAGCTGGCTGGATTCCATGTTGTGTGACCAGAAAGTTCAAATGAGGAAATGGTGTTTCATGAGGTATGAGCTATACTTAACAGGAGCGTGGCCAGGCAGAAGTTATGAAGCCCGGACTTCGACATACTCGTAGGTTCGGCAATTTGATTTTATTTTCATTCTAAATTTGTACGGAAGACCGGGGCGGAACATTTTTTGCGGGATGGCATGACCGCTGAGTAATGAACTAGACCAGCCTGAGCGGATGCGCAGGCGGAACTGAATCATTACCAAGCGCTGATTAGCCAAATTTACAAGCTTTTAATAGGAGAACAATAGAGGTTCTGCTTGGGATGTATATAAGCACATGCTTATCTGAATCTTCACTGAGTACATATGCGGTCTTGCATGGGCTGATGTGCCTCTGCTGACATTTTAGAGATTCTACTGGCAGGCTTCATCTTCATAAAGTTCCTGGTTATGCCCTGCATAACGACATCCATTCGGCAGGTTTGGATTAATAACATACCAGTATTGATGACGTCGGATTTCCGACGGTATATCGCAGAGTATACCGTTGGAAAATTTGACGTTATCCAATCAGACGTGGCGATACATGCGCGAATACACTTTAATTAATATTGGTAGCTTTGTGGTGATTACGACAGAGCAAACTTTATACAGTGAACCTTCGTTACAACGACAGCATTTGTTCTTAAAGATGTTGCCATTAAAATGAGTCTGTGGTTGTAAAGAATCTTTAATGAGCAGAATGACAAGCAAGAAAGGCCTTGTTTTTTTTTTACTTGTTTCCTCGTGGAACATGCACGTTTAGATATTTATTGGAACCGCCTCACTGAGGCGATTCAAACAAGTATCCGGTACATATGTTTCTTAAAGTAATGAATAAAATATTCTGACAGAATGTCTGACTAACTGTCACCTTTTCAGCAAAGGCTTGTGCCAATCAGCTTGTCATTATAACGTTGTTGTATCGAGTGTTGGTATAGCGGGGTTGACTGTATAATATGAGTTTACATTTCCCGCTGGCACCACGCAATTGAGAGGTTGCTGATAACATCACAGACCATGAGTTATCTTTCTCGCTTGAGACACCCAGACATATTTTCGACTGAATTTTAATGTACTTTGAGCATCAACAGTTTTCTTCTCTTGGCAAATTCTGATCAAATCATATTTATTTGATTCTTATATACCTAAAACTAATCACAGTGAAGATTTCAGTCCCTTAGTTTTTTCATCAACGAGGAATAATGACAGTAAAATGGTGTCAGGTGTCTCCAGCATGGCTGATAAAGGGAGAGTAACCTTACAAAACTCTGGCCTATGCAACCTCTTAATCCCCTACGAATGAGCTTAAAATGTGTCTTAAATTGAATGTATATCAATAATACAAGTGGCAGCAAAGTCAATGAATATATATATATATATATATATATATATATATATATATATATATATATATATATATATATATATATATATATATATATATATTTATATATATATATATATATATATAAAATAAAAAGTGGGGGTGGTTTGGGGTAATTCGATGGACCATGCGGTCGATACTAATCGTCGGGAAGATCCGGGATGATTTATCCGGGATGTATGGGTTAGCGTGATTTGGACGGCATATCCCGTTAAGTACTTATCAGAATCGTATAAATTTGGTATTATTAGAAAGATAAGACTCCAATACAACCATGTGTGTATAGAAAAAATTAAAAAAAAAAAAATGTCCTTTTTTTGTGTTTGAAATTTCCGGGATGATCTGGGATAACCAGTGGGTAAAACGCGGTAGTGATGGTTTGGGCTTCATATCTCATCTAATACCTATCAGAATCTTATAAATTTGATATCATTAGAAAGATACGACTCTAATGTAACATTATATATATATATATATATAGAAAATTTTAAAGTAAAAAGTATTATTTTTTTTGTTTTTGTTTTTGTGTTTAAAATTTCCGGGACGATCCGTGATGACATTGGAGTATGCTATGTTTTTGTTTTATTTTTCGCCCTTTAATAATCATACTGAAATGAATTTTGTATCAATATACATTTAAACCTTATAGAAATGTTATAATGTAAATAATAGCCATAAAGTCTCATTTCTGTCGATTATCATAGTGTAACATTAAAAACTGCGATATTTTGACTGATTTATTTTATACATTTATTTGATTTCTGATATTACCTACATGAAACAAAATGTTATAATTGGGTGTAGCATGCACACTTGTAATTTCTGAAAAGTTATTTTTATTTATTTATTTATTCAAATTAGGTTTGTGACAACATCGCAGAAGCTTGTCCCGTTAACAACTTATTGTCTCTTCAACTCGTCACGAAAACATGCCTATATTATTTTGACCCCCTTAAACCCCACATTTATATAGTAAAACTGGGGTTTAGAGGGGTATACATTATTTTTCTTATTTCTGCTCAAAAACATAGATTGTGGGTACTCGTTAGAACCGCCTCTCCGAGGCGGTTCTAACGAGTACCCACAATCTATATTTTGAGTAGAAATATGAAACATATCAGAGTTTTTTATCTGAAAATTTTCAGTTTTTGGAGGTGAAATTTTCTATATATTTGAATAGACGTTTTTTCGTAATGTTGAAGCCGAACTGTATGTAAGTTAGCTATGCATCGGGATTCACTACGCACGACAGACAGGCTGTCAAGCAATTAGCGAGCTTGTTTTGTCAACAGGTTTTCATCAGCAAAACTTTCAGTGAGATATTATTATCATAGCTCTGGATATTAAAAATCCTTTCTTTTTTCAATCAACCAGTATGGATATTTTTCTCATTTCTCCATGAAAACATATGTTGTGGTACTCATTAGAAGCGCCTCGGCAGGGCACTTCTAATGAGTACCCACAATATATGTTTTCATGGCGGAATAAGAAAAATATTCATCTGATACCACCCCTACCGCACACCCTTTTATCTAGAGATACAATTAGTGTTTTAGTGTTTTTAGCGACAAACATGTTTGCTTTTCATGGAGGAATAAGAAAAATATTCAACTGATAACACCCCAACCCACCCACCCCATTTTATCTAGAGATATAGTTAGCGTTTTAGTGCTTTTTAGCGACAATACATATGTTGTGGGTTTTCATTAGAAAAGCCTCATTGAGGCCATTCTAATGAATACCCGCAAATTATCTTGCAACAAAAATGACAAAAATATCACCAAAATTATTTTCTAATTTATGGTTGTGAACTTGTCCCCATAGACCCTAGCTGTTTAGAGCAACAGCTGGCGTGGCTCTATATTTGAACAGATGGAACGACGAGAAAGCAAACAGCAGCGATCCCGATCAGCTCTGATCTGGGTCATAATTTGTGTCAAAAGGCCACCGGGATCCTCCACTGTCACTTTATTCAAGTTTTATATTTACCGCATGCTTTGTTTGTTTGACGTGGGGTTTTACGGCCTTTTCAATCCATTAGGATTATATCGAGCGCGGTCAGTTAACCTAACCACATTATCCCTGGGCAGGGTTAGACCTAAACGAATGACCGTAGAAAATATTTCATGACCAATACATACTCCATACTCCTCCAAAGTATGTTTACCGCATGACTCCAGGTCACACTGCTCCCTCAGAAGCAGTCTGATCCGGACCTACCCGCTAGTTTAAGTTTATTTTTCGGACATTAAGGGCAAACAGTGTAGTTCCAGACCATACTGCTCCCTTAGGAGGGCACGATCCGGGTCCATACAGTTTGCCAAAATTAACCTTTTCTAAACCATGTATATTCTCAGACAAACCGGTACAACATGTCAGAACAATTAACCCTTAAAGCGCCAAGAAAAACTGCATCTGAAAATGTCGTCTGTTTATGTCGTCTGCTGAATATTATTGCAGACTTTTCAAACCTATTTTTGCATGCAGGCAAACAGTGTGGACCCTGATCAGACTGCTAGGAGCAGTCTGATCTGGGTCCACACTGTTAGCAAAAATGACTTTTGAAATCACAAGCAGATGACAAAGCAGTCGACAATAGTTGTGACTGGTGCTTTAAGGGTTAAGGGGTACCTCTTCCTATTTCTACACGAAAACACAAGTTGTGGGTACTTGCTAGAATCACCTCATCGAGAACACACAACACGCACTTCTAACAAGAAATAAAAAAGGCTCACAGGAGAGATTATAGTATAGACAGGTATCCATCGTCCATCCGTCTGTCCGCCGTCAACATTTTCATATATATTTGATTGGTTTCTATGGTGATCGAAAGGCAAAAATGTTTGTGAGCTTGTTCCCGGACTTGAAAAATTTATAAATCATCAGTTAGGTTGCAAGTTAAAATTTCGCGCGTTCAACAACCAAATTCATTCGACTGTGGACTCATTACGAAAACACACCTATTCAAATAAATAGAAAATATCTCCTCCAAAAACTGAAAATTTTCAGATAAAACACACTGATATTTTTCATATTTCTGCTCAAAACATAATCTGTGGGTACTCATTAGAACTTCGTCGCCGAGGAGGTTTTAACGAGTACCCACAATCTATTATTTTGAGCAGATATAAGAAAAATAATGTATACCCCTGAAAACCCCAGTTTTACTATATAAAAGTGGGGTTTAAGGGGGTCAAAATTATATAGGTATTTTTTCGTGATGTTTTCGCAATCGCAAATACAGAAGAATTTTGTGTTTTCTCCGGAATTCTATAATACGCGCATGATATACAGTGTGACTAAAATGAGACAACGTTTAATTGAATGCTTAGAGAAGGGAAAAATGTCACAATTTCCAAAGGAAAAAACAAAAAAAAAAAAAAAAAAAAAAACAAAAAAAAAAAAAAATATTTGCAGAATTGTAAAAATTCCGGTCTGGTGCCACTGCAAAAAGCCTGAATGCGTAGAAAATATTATTTAATGTGAGAATCGTTAGTGCAAGGCATGGTTCCACAAAATATTAGGCTGGGCTCCAATGAAAAAAAAAATCAAAAAGAATTACCCGGAAAGTACCACAATTTGTTATAGTATAAATCTCAAGAACAATCTTTGCTGCACATGAAACCACTGTATAGCAAACTTTTTTCGAATTGCATACGAGGGTCCTGTAAAAAGTTTTGTCACTGGGTTCGGATTACTTCAGTACTACGTTTTATCAAACATATTTTTATTACAAACCTTCAAAGTATTCCCCCTTTACTGAAACACATTTTTTTAAAGAGCTTTCTAAATCAGACTCGCATTTCATGAACATTTTTTTTTTTCAAACTGCGCGTGCACATACATGTCATATTCAGGTCTATTATTTCTTCTGTCTTAACATGAAAATTTATTTATTTATTGCTTATTTTAGAACAATAATACGACACGCAAATAATGTTCAATATTATCAGTATATACAGTGGCACCTCTACTAACAGTCACCTCTCAACAACAGCTCCCTCCCTAAAAATAACCGTTTTTCTGATAGTTCAAAGTACATATACTCTATATATTAAACCTCTCTACAATAGCCACCTCCCTACAACAGCTACTTTTCCCAAAGCCTATTTTGCTAAAGCACAAGAACCAGCCATTCATATCGTAAACTTGCTGCGTAACGTATTTACCCTAAATATTTGGATGCTCTAACTATTTACCGTACATATCCTAAAATTTTAACTTGCACATTTGATTACCTAGTATTGTATCTAACACCTCCCAGTGCAGGCCCTGATCAAACTGTTTGGATTTTACTCTGTGCCTACACTGTTTGCGCAGTCTATATTGTCGGAATATTTAGGATAAATATGGTGGTATGCGAACAACGAGTATTTCAAGGAACGTGATAAGGTGAAGACATCCGACCTAGTTCATCTATGCAATAATAATCACCTTTGGCTCAATCAAAATGATGTACAAAACTGATTAACAGCAGAAATGCTTATCAGTTTAATGTCACATACATCACCACCAGCAGGCTGTTATGGAACGCCATGGCTGTCTTATCCTGTGGAAATACCTTGCGTTTTGTGAGAATGTGTTAAGTTATGTGGTTTGCTATTCCTTTATACGAGACTGATGTTACTTTATTTGGGTTTAGTAAGTGTTACGCTAACTGAACTGACAATTACATTTTGTGTATTTATCATTACGCTGTGTGGGTTTGTTATTTGCTTATGCTGGTTTAATAATAAGGTATTAATTTGTTCATTATGTTAGTGCATTTTCTCATACCTTCCATGGACACTTCATTTCGTTAAGTCACTATAGTTGATGCCATATATGCAGGGAAGTCACGTTCACGTCATGTGACAACTCTTAACGTTATGTGAGTTAGGTATTACGGCAAGTGAGTTTGTCATTACGTTATATGAGTTTGATATTACGTTATGTGACTTTATTATTACGTTATGTGAGTTTATCTTCATGTTATGTAAGTTTATTATTACGTTATGCGAGTATGGTATGAATTCATGTTTTGTGACATTGTCATTTCGCTGTGTCTTAAACTGTAAGTTGCGGAAACTAACGAGATTTCCCGACTTATAGAAAGGTGCTTGATAATACCCATCATTACCATATATCTATCTATCTATCTATCTATCTATCTATCTGTCTGTCTGTCTGTCTGTCTGTCTGTCTGTCCATCCGTCCACCCATCCATCCGTCCATCCAGCCATCCATCTATTAGATTTTCTAGTGGACATTAGTTTCTAAAAAAAAAATATTTTCCATGCGACAGCTCCTTCTTAAATTAGACAGTGGGACTACACACACATATCAGCTTGATGGATCTCATTCTGTTGTTTGAACTTTATTCAAATACGGAAACCAGTGTTGTAGTTTGACCAAATTCTGGAGCAACAGTAACACAGGAGCTCGAAGTTATTATTTTTATCATACAAATGCTTATACAATTCTTTGAAAATCATATAGGGTTATCAAGAAAAGGAAAAAATATAACATCAGTGCCGGACGAAATCGCGCTGCGGAAAATATCATGAAGAAAAATTCGAAAGTAAACGTTTCGCATCGTTATCGGACGAAAATTTCCAAAAACGTGATAAAAGAGAGAAACCTCAAACACGACTAGGGCCACAGACGTTACAGTTCGCGCGTTTAGAGCATTTCTAAAGGCAGAAGAAATAACAACGATTTTGAAAGTTTGTCATCAGAATAGTTGGGCGGACTTTTAAGTTAATTTGAGTTCGAAATTTGCCATTAAATTAGAAAAAAAAATCATCTTCCTTTTATATGTTCAAGCACTTCTTTGTCAGTCAGTCTGCCCGCCATTCAGTAGTTATTACCTCGATCAATATTGATATACCCTGGTCGACATCACATCAAATCCAACACAACAGTCAATAATTATATAATGTTTACCTCAACAAAATACATCAATTATTTTCTTAAATGGCCTTTTTAGCTGTCTGGCAACAGTACCAAGTGATGTTGATCGGTCCTTGACCATACACAGGCTGTTAGTTAAGGACTAATTTAGCAACAAAAGTGATGCAGACAGGTCATTGACCTTCGCCTGGCTATTTTTAACAAGTACCAGCTACTATTAGCAAACATCAGGGCCCAGTTGTTCAAAGCGTCGTTAGCTTTAACGAGCTCGTTAAGAGTCATTTCGTTAACTGTTTTAGCAGATTCAATATACAATATTCTGATATTTTTTGCTGAAAAAATATGAGTAGCTTTTGCACTGCAAAAGCTACTCACATTTTTTCAGCAAAAAAATTCAGCATATATGCGTATTACTCGATGTAAATTTTAACCAATCGTTAACTAACGACATCGTTAGCTTTGAACAACTGGACCCAGGATTTATAAAAACCTGTTATAGACAATTTCAGCCAATCAGAGAAGCCATATGAGAACACAAATTGTCAAATAACGTAAGAAGTACAATTATCCCGGTACAACGCTTATCCAGGCAACAGCAACGATTAACTGAGAACAAATACAGCTGTGCTGCAGTTATCCCGGAATATTTCTGTTTTCTTTTGAAAGCTGTACGATCTGTGCGACTATAAGTTTACTTGTGTGTACTTATCTGTACTACATACTCTCATTTATGTCCCACTACCAGTCCTACTGAAATGGCATGATCCTCTACTGTCCCAGTACCAGTCGTACTGGTACGACACAGTCCACTACTGTCTATGTACCTTTCCTGCTGATACGACACAGCCCATTACTGACCCAATAGTAGTCCTACTGTTATGATACAGTCAACTACTGTCCTAGTACCAGTTCCACTGATATAACACATTCCCCTTCTGTCCCAGTACCAGATCTACTGAAGCGACACAGTCCACTAGTGCCCCAGCACCAGTGCTACAGATGCTCTAAAGTCAACTACTGGCCCGGTACCAGATCTACTGATATGATACAGTCCACTACTGACCCAGTCCTACTCAAACAACACAGTCTACTACTGTCCCAGTACCAGTCCTACTGATAGGACACAATCCGCTATTGTCCCAGTTCCAGTCCTACTGATACAATACAGTCCATAATGACCCAGTGCCAGTCCTATCGATAGACGCACTCACTTCTGTCCAAGTATCAGTCCTACTGTTTCGACACAGTCCACTACTGTACCAGTACCAGTCCTACTAATACGATACAGTCTACTACTGCCCCAGTACAAGTCCTACTGGTATGATACATTCAACTACTGCCCAAGTGTCAGTTCTACTGATACGACACAGTATACTACTGTCCCATATTCCTACTGATACTACACATTCCACTATTATCCCAGTACCAGTCTTACATATATGACACAATCCACCATTGCTCCAGTTCCAGCTTACTGATACGACACAGTCCACTTCTGTCCCAGTACTACTCCTACTGATATGATACAGTCTGTCACTGCCCACTGTCGGCGACTGATACGACAGCCCTCGTCTGTCCCAGAATGAGTCCTGCTGATATGATACGGTCCACTACTGCCCCAGTACCAAACCTATTGGATACAATAGTTCACTACTGCCCAACACCAGTCCTACGGATACCCTACAATGCGCTACTGCTCAGGACCAGTCCTACTTTTGTCCGAGTACAAGTCCTGCTGATATGATATGCAGCCCACTTCTGTCCCAGTACCAGTCCTGCTGATATGATACAGTCCATTACTGCCCCAGCCCCAGACCAATTGATACGATAGCCCACTACTACCCCATTACCAGTCCAACCGATACCCTTCAGTGGCCTAGTTCCAGTCCTGTCCACTACTACCGCAGGACAAGTCCTGTTGATACGATAGTGTACACTACTGCCCCAGTACTAATCCGCCTTTACGCTACAGTACACTATTGCCCCAGTACCAATCTTATTAATACGTCACAGACCACAACTGCCCCAATACCAGTCCTATTGATATCCTACAGTCCATTCTGTCCCAGTACTATTCATATGACACAGTACACTACTGCCCTAGAACCAGTCCTACTTATAAGCTACAGTACAATACTGCCCAAGTGTTGGTATGTCACAGTCCACTGCTGGCCCAGTGGCTCAGTACCAGTCCTAGTAATATTCAGTTGTCCCCTACTGCCAAAGTACCAGTCTTATTGATACGATGCAGTACAATACTGCCTCATACCAGTACTACTTATACAATTAAGAAAACTACTGGCCCAGTACCAGTCCTGTTGATACGTCGCAGTCCACAAATACCCCAGCGCCAGTCCTACTGATACCCTACAGTCCACTACTGTCCCAGTACCAGTCCTATTGAGACATCACATTCCACTACTGCCCCAGTACGAGTTCTACGGATACTCTACAGTCCACTACTGTTCGGTTACCAATCCTACTGATATGACACAGTCGACTACTGTCCCAGAACCCATCCTACTGATGTGCTAAATCCAGTACTGCCCCAGTACCAATCCTACTGATACTCTATAGTCTTCTTCTGCCCGGGTACCAGTCCTACTGATACTTCACAGTCCATTAGTGCCCCAATACCTGTACTACTGATACTCTGTCTCATTACCAGACCTATCGATACATCCAAAACTGCCCAAGTATCAGTCCATCACTATTTCAGTGTCAGACCTATTGACACGACTGTCCACTAGTGCCCCAGTATCTGTCCTACTGATACCCTACCGCACCACTGTCTCAGTAGCAGACCTATCGATACGACAGTCAACTAATGCCCAGTACCAGTACTACTGATATTCTGCAGAACACAACCGCCTTCCCCTAATAGTCCTACTGATACGCTACAGTATACTACTGCCCCAGTACCAGTCCTACTGACACGACACAGTCCACTTTTGCCCCAGTAGCAACCCTACGGATATGATACAGTCCACCAATGCGCCAGTACCAATCCTACTGACACGCTACAGAAAGTACACTTCTGCCCCAGTACCAGTCCTACTGGCCAGTTCTAATGATACCCTACAGTAATATACTGTCCCAGTACCAGTCCTACTGATACCCTACAGCATACTTCTGTCCCATTACCAACCCTACTGATAGGATACTGTCCATCACTGTCCCAGTACCAGTCCTACTGATACGATAGAGTCCTAGTAACAACTGATAGTTGTACTGAAAGCCATACTGATACAGTCATCTACTTCCCTTATACCAGTACTACTGATCAGATACAGTCCACTACTGCCATTATACCAGCCCTACAGATTGAGTGTAAGGAGGACTGTTACTGTGTCTGTAGTGGACTGTAGAGTGAAGCCCAAACCATCACTACCCCATACATTCCGGATATATCATCCCACATCTTCCCGGCGATTAGTATGCACCGTTCTGGATGTAATGTTCGGGATGTATGGCGTAGTGGTGCATTGCACCACAGGAGCTTGAAGTTCTGTCCATAAATAATTCATAATGTCAAAATTCAAAAGTGGTAGTAAGCCATTTTGAAATTGCTTCAGAGTTTTTATATTTGGACATTTTCAGTACGTTTGATGGACCAAACTTCAAGCGCATGTGGTTGCACTCAACATTAGCTTAGGGACTAACTTCCCATATCACAAGTCCTGGTGAATGAATGTCATTAGACGTATTACCAGTAAAAATTCTGATTCTGATATCTAGGCATGAGGTGGTCAGAATTTAATAAAATTGGTATCATATGAAAACTTAAACTCCATCCTAAAAGATTATTAAAATAGTTTTCAGTTTTTTCTCCTTCGAGGTAGATTTTGGACTTTGAAATGTCCGGGATGTTCGGAATGTAATGTCCGGGATGTATGGGTAGTGGTGCGTTGTTCTTAATATCTGGACTTGTGTGTGAGTGTAATGCACAAGTCATTTGTATCCACTGCCCCTCGCCCCCCACCCCCCGCCACCCCACACACACCTACGGGGATGGGCGGGGACAATGACTTTCTCAAAATCAAAGCCATGCTAAAACCACTGCCTTGTGGGGACAAATGAAAAGTAACAGCCCTGCTATTTTCCCCCACCCCACGGGGACATGAAAAAGGAGCGTTTAAATGTTACAGTCCGCCTCATCCTGACCAAGCTTTTCCTAGTGAAAGGCCAGCTTTTGCAGCCGTAAATAGTCCTTTTAATCAGCATATACATGGAAAAAATCAAAATTTAAATGCCTGAAATCAAGAAAAAGTCAAGCTCTAGAACATCACGAAAACATACCTATGTAATTTTGACCCCCCTTAAACCCCACTTTGTTATAGTAAAACTGGAGTTTACAGGGGTATACATTATTTTTCTTATTTCTGCTCAAAAACATAGATTGTGGGTACTCGTTAAAACCGCCTCGCCGAGGCGGTTCTAATGAGTACCCACAATCTATGTTTTTAGTCGAAATAAGAAAAATATCAGATATTTTTTATCTGAAAATTTTCAGTTTTTGGATGTGAAATTTTCTATATATTTGAATAGGCGTGTTTTCGTAATGAGTCCTGCAAATGCCTGAAAAATCTGAGGCCTGGTGTCAATAGTTTAGCTAGGGTGAATAGAGCATGACTACTTTTTATCTAAATATATGTTGCCTTGAATTCAACAGTCTTTTGTGCAGGACATTTTCTATGGCTATTCAGAATAGCTGGAGCTTTCTTCTCTTGTACATGTTCCTTTTTAATTCAGTACTGTCATGGATAGACTGAATAGTGTTATTTAAATGTGGAGTTTTCCAAAATTTCCAATGTTGATGCGTTCTCTATGGTCCGACATACAAGTACGGGCTTTCCAAAAAGATGCGATCGAATTTTAATAAGCGATAAAGACGTTTTAAAACACATCTGAAAGAAGTATGGATCATGATGATTCTGTGTGACACTGAAATAAGAACCTTTGTTCTGCTAAGCAAAGGGCAGACCACCGCAACACGGAAAAAAGTGGGACTTCCTAGACTTTCCTGCGGGACTTCCAAATTTGAGGGGTAGGAAGTCTGGGACGTCCTGAGTCTGCAAGTTAATGGAAGCCCTGTTAAATTCATGCATTCGGGATGGGATGTTAACTGGAGCCCCCCACCCTCACCCACCCAACTCCCAATGTGCAGGGAAGGTCACCCCCTGTGCAGGTTAAAGAACATTTCGTAATCTATGTTAATGGTTCAATACTTGTAGGCCTTCATCCTGCAGTGTTTGACATCAAATTGATATCAAATTTCATTAGGATAAAAATATTCATATCATTCTGAAGTCTGACTGAAAGAGGAATCCAACTCCACTGTAATAAGTTTTCTTACAGAGGGATCCTACATTTTGACAGAAGACAAAATAGAATTATGTCAGACATATTAAAATTCTTTATCGACATACAACATCCACGTGACGTAACAATCTGTAGCAACCAAATACCTGCCATTTTGGAGGTGAAAACATTGCATGGCAACCATCATTTATTCAATAATAAGGTCACGTTTTTCCATTTTAATGAACTATGTTTTCAAGAGAACAGTGCTCAACCTTAAAAGTTATCAAAAACGACTATATTACGAGGTATATACAGATACATGTAACTGGAAAAAAAAAAATAATCATAAAAATAAAAAAGAACAAAGAGAACATTTTAATAATTTTTTTTTTTTTTTTTTTAAATTTTTTTGTTTATTTCATGGTCATTTCCAATCCTATTACATTGCAGTTCATATGCGAAGGCCATACATATATATGAAACTCAAGTTTGAACATAAATGAAGATAATGAGTTGCGAATACAGATACTGAAATTGATTTTCATACTTTTATGACTAGCCATCATGCATGGAGCTAAATTCCCTTGAAAAGTTATGACAGCAGTTCAACCAATACGCTGTAGATTGCCATAATTTGCTTAAAGTACAATTCCAAACAATCAGTTTTATCAAAGTTCACCGTCACTACGATTTTAAACTCCACTAAAATATATTTTGCAGAAACATGTTTTTGGCAAGTGTCAGTCCTGGCAGCTTTTATAATATACGAGTTGCTTACAAGACCTCATATGACCTTATTTTCAATGGAGAAACAAATTTATTTTCTATATTCACTATATTATTATATACATTTTTTTTATAAACGTGTTGGAAAATATTCGCTTCGTTGGATGGATGCTTATGGATTTTCATTTCATAATTTCTAGTCACTTCACGCCGTTATTCGAATATGTGATTTAGGTCAAGAAAATGTGCAACCTATCAAAAGGCCAAGATGAAAGGTTATATCAAAGTCGACCTTGATAGAGTACCCCAAGGGTATTTTCTTTAAGTCCTGTAATTAGTAGAATTAAGAATGAACAAGAAATTAGCTTTGTAAGGGTAATAAGGATTCGCTGTAGTTTACAAACGCTTGCTCATCAAGGGTCTTTCTAGAGGGAGCAGGACAACTCGCCCCACATAAAACTCGCCCCAAGACAACTCGCCCCATTTACAAAGTAACTCGCACCAGACTGGTAATAGCACATGATGATAAACTGAAAATAGCAGGGCCCAGTTGTTCAAAGCGTCGTTAGCTTAACGAGCTCGTTAAGGGTCAATTTGTTAACTGTTTCAGCAGATTCAATGTACAATATGCTGAAATTTTTTGCTGAAAAAATGTGAGTAGCTTTTGCACTGCAAAAGCTACTCACATTTTTTCAGCAAAAAATTTCAGCATATTTGTGTATCACTCGATGTAAATTTTAACGAATCGTTAACTAACGACATCGTTAGCTTTGAACAACTGGGCCCAGAATTTTGCGATTAGACCATAACGTATCATTGTTGAGAGGCAGTAGTGGCTACAGATGATGACCATTGTCAATGCTATTGATTTCACATGAAAGATTAAACATATGGATAATTGACGGATGAGTGCGTGGTGGACAGATGTCAAACGGACAGATGCATTAAAAATAATATAAAAAATGTTATAAACTGACATAAAACAAATAATAATTATGATAATAATAGTACTAATAAATTTTTAATATGTTTGCCTTTTCAGTCTCCTACAAAGTGATATTTCTTTACTCATCTGTTTTGTCGTCTTTCCATATTATTTATTTATCTATTTATTTATGTTAATAATTCATTCATTCATTCATGCTAGCTCAGTAGATCTGCCACTTTTTGTAACAATCAGGCTCTGAGTTCAGAAGTACTGAAGTACAAATCCGTGTAACCAGCTTGCTTATTTTTATAGGGAAAAGTGGAATTTGCTGGGATAGGCATTATTTTTCCTTTTCAATCTGCTCCGTAGCATTGATTGTCGGTATCAGTACTCGTTAGAACCGCCTCACTCGGAAGTTCCTTATTAGTGTCACAATCTATGTTTGAAGCAGAAATAAGAAAAAATATCTTAGATTATCGCCAGACAATAATCATTTCTAGCGTCTTAAAAGATAGCATTACATTGCATTGATATGTGATAGATAGACAGATGGATGGATGGATGGATGACTAGATAGATAGATAGATAGACAGACAAAATATTACGTTAACGTAAGGGACCCGTTCGCGATCTCTGATTTATATAAGAAAAAAGCTGTGTTAAACGCTAGTAAAATTTACGAGTGAATATTGACCAAAATGAACGTGTTATCCAAGTATAGTTTGGCTTGATTCAATTAGTATCAGTGGAACCGAAAGTGTTTTTGCCATCCACAATTATTGGTCACGAGACACAATATTGTAATCACGTGGTCAGTAGACCGGATAAAAACGATAACATTAAAAAGGTCTACATAGACCTTGTCGATTGACTTCAGCCACGAAAACAAATTACATTTATCTCCAGGGAAGGTTTTCACACACTACAGCGTGAAATGAATTTTTGGTATAATTAACCCCTGTCTTAAATTAATTATCTAATTTCAATTTCAAAAAAAAAAAAAAAAAAAAAAAAAAAAAAAGATAGAGAGATATGATGAGTATGATAAATATTTGTAGAACTTTTCTCACTTTCGTTTTCTGTTGTAACCACTATCTTGTTCTCGCAAGATCTTATCGTTAGTACTCTGATAAAGGACGGCCATGACACTGATAAAATACGCGTAAACACGCTCTTTCTTCGGCTAGTTCCACCGCTATAGTCCCCGCTATATTGGCGCAAAATCATAATCCCGGCACTTACACGGCACTGCGGGGACATACAAAAAGTAATAACCCCGGTCATTAGCCCGCCCATCCCTGTAGGTGTGTGTGTGTGTGTGTGTGGGGGGGGCGGGGGGGGGGGGGTGGGGGGGGGGGAGTGGATACAAATGACTGGTTCATAAGAAGTTAATAAAAAAAAATTGTATCATTTAAAAAATTTAAGTTCCATTCGAACAGGAGATACATATATATATATATATATATATATATATATATATATATATATATATATATATATATATATATATATATATATATATATATATATATATATTGCCTGTTTGAGGTCTAAACTGTACGGGATGATCCGGCATCGCTGGTGGGATGTGTACATGGGAAAGGCATTGTATCCTTAATATATCGACTTTTGTCTGTCAGAATTCTTCAAAAATGGTACCAGTTAGTAGTTCTAGCTAAACGCAAACTGAATGGAAATTTTTGGGATGTCAAATTTGAAATAAGAAATGCCCGAGTTATCAGTCCAGGATAGCAGACGGGATGAGTAGAGCACCGAGATGATTTGAGTATTCCCTACTCCCTACCCCCAACCCCCACCCCATCCATACCCCCACCCCACCCGCAAAAAATCTTTATGAACATTTATAAAAACGAAATAAATTTAATAATTTTCGATTAATTAAACATGTACATGTAATGAAAAGATAATAGAAACACCCTCAAACAGATGGTGCTACTTCAACCATTACGAAAACAAGCCTATTCAAATATACTGAAAATTTTACCACCAAAAAACCGAAAATTTTCAGATAAAAAAATTCTGATATTTTTCATATTTCTGCTCAAAACATAGATTATGGTACTTGTTAGAACCGCCTCGACGAGGTGGTTCTAACGAGTACCCCCTATCTATGTTTTGAGCAGAAATATGAAAAATAAAGTATACCCCTGTAAACCCCAGTTTACGTTTTTATTTTACATGTATGAAACAGTTTCACAATTGGGTCCTCAATTATTTTCATACAATTCTTAGCATACAGTTAACTTTCAAGCGTCCTGTACTGTGTCCTATATGTTTATCAGTGAGACGTCGCTTTTGAAACTATTAGTGTCTAATGCCCAACAAAGTGGATTTTGCCTTCCGAAATTTACCTTTTCGTTGACCTTTCGAAAAACCCGTCCATAATGCCGTTAGGCATTTTTCTTGTTTTTATTTTTCCAAGAAAATAAGATGACATTTTATGTGAATCATCTGCTCTGCAGTCAATCAACAAAAATTATCAAGCCTTATTCTATCTGAAAAGTTCAAATCAAGTCATTACGAAAACACGCCTATTCAAATATATAGAAAATTTTACCTCGAAAAACTGAAAATTTTCAGATAAAAAACTCTAATATTTTTCATATTTCTGCTCAAAACATAGATTGTGGGTACTCGTTAGAACCGCCTCGGTGAGGCGGTTCTAACGAGTACCCACAATCTATTTTTTAAGCAGAAATAATAAAAATAATGTATACCCCTGTAAACCCCAGTTTTACTATATAAAAGTGGGGTTTAAGATGGGTCGAAATTATATAGGCATGTTTTCGTGATGTATGCAGGTCCAGACGATATGGGCTGAAGGGCCAGACGATATGGTTGAATCATGGTCTGAAGTTGTTGGCATTAAACTAATGGGAGAATCAGAATACCAGAAATTGCCCATTAAATACGAAACCGAATAGACTAACATCCAAAGCAAATGAATATATCAGTAGGTATTTAAAAACACTGCCTTCGAGCAGGCGCAAAATCCTGCACAAGCGGACAGCATCATCCGGGCTTTTGCTCTCCATTCATACATTCTGTAGTATACAATGATTCTGTTAGCGGTCCTGATCCTCGTGGCTGGTAACTTCCTATATATGGTATAGTGCGGATGTGCGTGCCGCATAGCCAACTTTGAAAAACCGCAGCCCAAGATTTACCTGTGCGAACCGCTACAGTAAAATGTAAAGACTTATATAGGAAAGCTATATTATACATCACTTTTCGAAAGTATGAGAAATAATACAATATTTTTGCTGGTAGTTTTTGATTCCAATTTTTTTCAGGAATACACTGATACTTTTTTTCATATTTTTAAAACGAAAACTTTTTGGTCCTTTTTCAGGTTTTTTAAAGGCACCCTTCAAATGATTAAAAATATAGTGATAACGACGATTTTTTTCGCTGTTTGAATTTCTAACTTACAAATAATTCATTTAAATTACAATTTGGAATATTTTTGCTGGTGGCATTTTGTGCAGAAAAGCCTGCTGAAAAATTTGGTTTCTGTTTCATTAAAATCAAATAAAAACTTTTTGGTCCTTTTTTGACTTTTCTGTCAGTGGTATTGTTCTTTTTCCTTAAGAAATTTTCGTATATCCGACAATCGGCACCGAGCATGTAATCAATAATTGACAGGCGATGATAATGGACTTCTGTATCAGTTTATCCACTAAGCAAGGTAAGCAATCACGGCTAGCAATCACGCAAGCAGATTGGATTATGTCGCTTGTTTATCGTTTTCAAATGAGGTTTTTCAAAGTCCCAGATGGAATGGCCCACTTTTTCAGCGCTGCCAGGTATATGATTAGCCCTCTTTTTTCAACAAAAAGTATATGACTGACCCGATTTTTCTTGATAGGCATATGAAAGGCCCTAATTTTCTGACATCACAGTATATTCACGTAGTTTTCGCTCAGAGATTTTTCGAGGCTGCTTTTCCCTTGGTATTCAGTGAATTGACTGTGATATTTGTCCAGCTACCAGCAATAAAGGCGTACAAAAAATCAAAGGACAGTATATGAATAGGTCAACATTTCAGACGATCTGGTATATGAATGGACCCTTTTTTTCAAAGGCCAGGTATATGAATAGGGTAGGTTTCGAAATACTGGCTCGCACATCCGTACCACAATTATCCCCAAGTTACCCCCGAGTCCTGATCAGTCTGATTTGGGCCTTCACTGTCCGCATAGGACACATTTACCCATGACGCGGCCTAAATAACGGTTGGATATTTGTTGCTTTTCATTACGAAAACACGCCTATGCAAATAAGTAGAAAATTTCACCTCCCAAAACTGAAAATTTTCAGATAAAAACCTCTGATATTTGTCATATTTCAGCTCAAAACATAGATTGTAGGTACTCGTTAGAACCGCCTCGGCGAGGCGGTTCTAACGAGTACCCACAATCTATGTTTTGAGCAGAAATAAGAAAAATAATGTATACCCCTGTAAACCCCAGGTTTACTATATAAAAGTGGGGTTAAGGGGGTCAAAATTATATAGGCACGTTTTCCTGATGTTATTTCAGATTGGAGGTGGTATATTTGCTTCTTTTATTACAGATTGTATAGCAGGATCAATAAGACTACAAAGGGATCGACTAGACAGACCCTGTAAATGTCGTTGCTAATGGTTGAGTGCTTAGTGTATTGCTCATGTGATTTGTATCCTTGTTCATTTATCACAAGTGATTTCTTCTTTCAAACACTTTTTGTTTGAGAATTGTACTATTCTGTATTTTTTTCTGAAGTATCAAAAACAATATCGTCTACCCTTCTCCATTTCATAGTAAAGCATTAATCATCATTTTGAAAACTGGTCGTGTTCGTTCTCTGGTTATTCAACTTAAAATAACCTTTACGGGAACTTCGATCTCCGTGTAAAACCTGTCCGGCTTTTCCTAAATGTAACCCCTCGTTACTACGACAGCATTTGTTCCCAAAGATGTTGCCATGGAAACGAAAATTGCTGTTGTAAAGAATCCTTAATGACCAGAATGATGTGTAAAAAATCCTTGTTTATTTATTCTTCTTTTCTCATAGAACATATGGCCAGTAAGGCGATTCTTACAAACACCAAAAACATGTTTCTTTGAAGAATAACATACAATGTTCTTGCATAATTTCTGATTAACTGTCACCGTTTCCTGCCAGTCATGTATAAAGAAATTTGTCGTTGTATCGTGTGTCAGTATCAAAAGGGTCGACTTATGGTAAAACCCGCAGACTGATTTGTGTCCCCTGTATAAAATCAACTCAGCGGATACTATTTGAGCAAGGGCACAGGATTTTCTACAACATTGCATATGCAGCCACCGAGGACTAAGCACAGCCTGTGTTTTCATTCAGGCTTATCAGATTATTCTCTGTCTGCCTGAAGACACTTTCGATCCTTGGCTACCGAAAGAGTACACTGTGAATACTGAGAATTTTACATGAAGTGAAGAAGAATCTAAACTGAAATATATTTGAAATATCAAATATCTTTACTTTGAAATATCTGAAAGCATAAATCTTATTGTACAGTGGACCCTCATTACAACGATAGCATTTGATCCCAAAGATTTTGGCTCTAAAATGAACTTGCTGTAGTAGAATCGTTAAACGCAACAAAATGATATATAAAAGAATTTTATTTTATTATTATTTCCTCACAGAATTATATATTTTGAATGTATGTTATATAGTCGCCCCAATGAGCAATATTCAAGACATATTTTTTCTTGAAGTATTGAAACCAATAATTTTGCATAGTTTCTGATTAATTGTCACCTCTTGAGCGAAGGTTTCGTGCCAGTGTAATTATCATTATAACGCACCTTATAGTTGCATCGAGTCTCTGTATAAAGAGGGTTAGTTTATATGTAAAATCCAATATTTCCAACTGAATTATGTATTTCAATTCATATTTCACAAATCGGCCAAGGTAACCGGTTAGAAATAAATATAAGATATAACAACAATTCGCAAACACATTCATCACAGTATTCCAGTTTCCTTTGAGAATCCTAAATATCAGAAAACGTTATCTGTGTATATTGATGCAGTTTTCCATTGTGTGAAACAGATAGCCTTGATATTTTAACTAATCATCTTTGTAACAGAAAATACAGGATTTTCACTTCGCAAAGCTCCCTTGTCTAGCTAGATGTAACTTTGAAAAACATAATCAAATTTTATCTAGAAACATTCTTAAACAGTGTAATCTGTATCATAAACTTTGATTTTGTTTTCTAAATTTTATCATCATGGCTCATCTTTAAATGCAATGTTGGCTCGGAAACAAACTTTTTTAAGACGGCTTATCTGAACGGCTGAAGCAGAGGTTTGGTATCTTGGCTTCCATAGTCAGAATGGTCTCAGGGATCAGGCCCCGAGGTTAGAAAACTGTTTTCATGCTCAGGTCTCAGCATAAAATTTGTTATGCTACTAAATCTTAAATTATTAACAACTGAAATTTCGTTCCTGCTAAACATAGCTGAGCAAGAAAAATTCTCTGCTAATAAATATGAAAACGCCAACTATTGCCTGCGGCTTTTCGGCTTCGCGGAAAAAAACAGTGGATATGTGGTCGCTTGTAAGTGCGCCACCGGCCGACACGTGTTCTTACCAATTTTGGTTTCTAATGTTTGAAGTTTAGTGCTGTTAAACAACCCAAAAGGTGTGCTCCTCCGGCATATTAAACACTAAAATTGATACGGTTGTGTTTATATGATTTTTTTTTTAATTATCAATAAATGATATAGAATTATATAATTTAGACATTTTGTGGCAGACGGCGTTGTGCTTAGCCCGATGATTGGTATCAATCAACTTTGGTGCTCTTTTTACTTGCACGGATGAAAGACTGTCAGTGATATACATAATGACTTAATCGTAAATCGGTTCTAGAAAACTTTGCCGGGCCTTATTTATCCGAGATTGTACTTACGGTTGCTCTAACTTCATTTTCAGGCTGTCAACTGATTCCTACAGCCTTATATTTTCCTATATTTTTCAGAATTTTCCTAAATTTTACCCCCCCCCCCATATTTTCTATATTTTTCTATAATTGGGGCATTTTTCCTATATTTTTATATAAAAAAAATGTCGCTAGTATTGGTATGTAGATCATTAATGTTTTTTTTACTACCTCTAGATATTTTTATTATGCCCCCAACTTCGTTCGAAGTTAGAGGGGCATATTGCTTCTTGGGCGTTCATCCGTCCGTCCGTCACGCTTTTTGATGCATAGCATATCTTTAGAACCGTGCATGCTACTGTTTTGAAATTTCTTATATGGATTTTTCATGAAAAAAAATAGCTGACACGTACTTTTTTCTCGACAGTGTTATGACCCTTTCCTGAGTTATGGCCCTTTGAAAAAATGGATGGAATCTTGTCAGCAAAATATTACAAACATTATTTAAGCTAGAGCCTTGAAACTTGTTGAATAGAATGGTAGTGATGAGTAGACGACCTGTTTAACTTTTGAATAAATTTTGAAAAATACTTCATGACTTATAGCCCTTTGTAACTTTGGGCATTTTAACCTTGTCTGCAAAATATCTAAAAAACTGATTGAGCTAGAGCCTTTAAAAAAGGTAAGAGAAAAGTCCAGGGAGTGCCACAATCACAAACCACAGCCCTTCCCAGACACCGAGAGGAAGAGGAAACCGACAAATCCAAACAAGCACAAATCGAACAAACATACGAAAAGTACTAAGATTAGCTCTCTCTTCCCCAAGCGAGGTAATCGCAATGCTAAAAGGACTGAAAAACACAAGAACAAAATGACACAAGGTAAGACATAAAACAAATCGCCTCGTAGAATAAGCCACAAAGCAACAAAGAGTAAGACTAACACCGGGACCACCGCCTTAGAACGGTCAGTAGAGTAAACCACCGGGGGGTTTAAAGCACTTTTACAGTTAGACATCTTCACCCTGGGTCCCGATGCTACTCTTAATACATAAATATATAAAATTTCGGTTCGCATAAAGGCTCCCAACTCAGTCAATGCATCAAAGCGAAAACATAAAACTCAAATTAATCACTATAATAAACAAAGACGAGAAATGGCTAATTCTACTGTATGCCAGAGTAAATGAAAACCAATAGTTGCACCACGGCGGGCCAAGGCAAAGACATATCGTCATGCCCCAGCCCACTGGTTAAAGTTTTACGAAGGGGCCGTCATTGAGTCAGATGCCCGAATCGCCGTCGTGCAAACTTGATGAATTGATCGATAATGATAAGTAGATGACCTGATTAACTTTTGAATAAATTCTGAAAAATATTTCATAAGTAATGGCCCTTTGTATATATATGGACATTTTTCCCTTGTCAGCAAAAACATCTCTGAAACTATTGAAGCTAGGGCCTTGAAACTTGATGAATAAATTGGTAGTGATAAATAGATGACCTGTTTAACTTTTGAATAAATTCTTAAAAAAAAACTTCATGAGTTATGGCCCTTTGTAATTTTGGGCATTTTTACATTTTCAGCAAACTATCTCAAAAACCATTGGAGCTGGAGCCCTGAAACTTAATGACTTGATTGATAATGGTGAGAAGATGATCTGATTAACTTTTGAATAAATTCCGAAAAATATTTTATGAGTAATGGCCCTATTTGGGCATTTTTCCGTTGTCAGCAAAATATCTAAAAAAAACTATTAAAGAGCCTTGAAACCTGATGAATAGCTTGGTAGTGATGAATAGATGACCTCGTTAACCTTTGAATAAATTGTGAAAATATTTCATGAGTAATAGCCTTTTGTAAATTTGGGCAGTTTTCCTTTGTCAGCAAAATATCTCAAAAACTGTTGAAGCTAGAGCCTTATAATTTGATGAATAGATTAGTAGTGATGAGAAGATGACCCGATTAACTTTTGAATAAGTTCTGAAAAATGTTTCATGAGTTATATCCGTTTGTAGATTGGGCCATTTTATCTTGTATTATCTTTAGAGGGCAAGCATATGGTTGGGGGTATAGTGTTTTACAAACACAATTTCTAGTTTGCAGTTTACATTATTTCCCCACCATAAAATGAAGGATGACATATAAGTTTTACCCTCCGTCATAAGTATTTCCGTGTGTCCGTCGGTCTGTCCGTGTGTCCATCTGTCCGTAACACTTTATAGTATTGTTTGCGTCTCTGCAACTTCTCCTAAAGTTTTCAAAGTAATGATAGTAACATAGTAAGGATGCACACTTAGCATTTGCATAAAGGTAAAAGAACTCTGATCATATTATTATTGGTAGAGTTATATACCCTTGTTTTACTTTGTCTTATACACATCGCATAGTAGGGTTTGTGTCTCCGCAACTTCTCCTACAGTTTTCAAGATAATGAAACATGCAGCAAAATAAGAATATATGCTGGGCATGTGCATTAAAGTCACAGCACTCTGATAAAATTTTATTCTTAGTGACATACCCTTGATTTACTTAGAAATATGGCCTTATACACATGGCATATTAGGGTTTTTGTCTCCTTGTCCCCGCAGCTTCGACAGTTTTCAAGATAATGATTTGAAACTTTCAGCAAAGTAAGAATACAGGATTGGTATAAAGGTCACAGAACTCGGATCAGATTGTTATTGCTAGAGTTACGTACCTTGATTTACTTGAAATATGGCCTTATACGTATGGCATAATAGGGTTTGATTCTCTGCAAATTCTCCTACAGTTCTCAAGACAATGATTTGAAACTCGCAGCAAAGTAATAATATAGGCTGGACATGTGCATAAAAGTCACAGAACTCTGATCAAATAATGTTTTTTGCTAAAGTTACATACCTTGGATTTAGAAATTTTGCCTTATATGCATGGCATTGTAGGGTTCATGTGTCCCCAAAGTCTACAGTTTTCAAGATAATGATATGAAACTTGCAGCAAAGTCACAGAACTCTGATCAAATTTTTATTGCTAGAGTTACATACCCTTGATTTACTTAGAAATTTTGCCATAAAAAACCATATTGGCAATAGCGGGGGCACGGATCCTTTTTAGGGACCTTCTGGTTTTGTCATCTAAAGCATCCCCACCTTGCAGAAATGCCGCTATACACTGTGACTCTTAATTTATCAGAGTGTTGAGAAGTCAAATCACATGTTTTGTTTCAGACACTTAATTCACAGTTTAGGAACTGTGTGTCGAGATGAATGAGTATGTTCATTTGGAACTTACGGGACTGGATACACTTGGCAGATGTTCCGTATTTTGTATATGGGAGAGAACAATTGAAAATACAGTCGACTCCCGTTATCTCGAACTCGCTTATCTCGAATAACCGCTTATCTCGAAGTGAAAATCTGGTCCCTGTTTTAACACAGAGATCTACCAACAGGCAATAAAATATTGTGGAAAAGAGGAGAAATTGCTCCTTAGGAGCAATTTCTCCTCTTTTCCACAATATTTTCAAAATGTCTCTAACTTAGGAGTCAGATTACATATTCATTCTGTTAAAGGTGGTTGTTCGATTAATTGTTTTCCTGAGTCCGCAAATCTGATATGTCGAAGTACGGATATCTCGAACTGTTTCATAGAGTCCCTTGAAGTTCGAGATAACGAGAGTCGACTGTATTTGCTAATTGAGATGTCCCAAGTACAACATCCTATGGTGTATATATTTCCCAGCTGATTCGCTTTGCTAGAACATATCTAGTCAGGTCAGTGATTTTAAAAATCGAAATCTGTTAATTTCTAACCTTCTTAAGCTTTGATTTACCGGTATAATAAGCCACGTGAAATGTATTCTACGTCTTATGGCAACCATGAATTAATGTCCCAGCATAACGCGTGTTTAAAACACTTCTGCAAAGAATCTATCCTGACTTGAAAATCATGGTGACTTAGTCTACAAATTGAGAGATTATTGGCAGAATTATTTTCGGAATAATTAAAACAGATTGTCACTCGCTACAAAAAGACGAATAATTAAAACAGATTGTCACTCGCTACAAAAAGACATGTTACAAAATAGATACCGTTTTTGCAAACTACATGCATAGTTGTTAACCCTATACCAGTTAAAAATCTTTCCTCTGTTACTGCACGATGGTGGGTCGGCCCACAGACTAAATGCCGGCTCTATTCTCGAGCTGATACAAAAGGTTGGCACCTAATTGTTGACGTCTGTGGTCTGTGTCCGGGCGCCTAACTGTTGATGTCTGTGGCCGGGCACATCGTAGTCTTGCATGTGGTTTTCTCGTGTTCTGGCTTCTGATCGCAATGGAGCCATTAGCTTTATTTCATCGTAGTGGTTGTGATTATATGTTTCACAGACGAGGAGGAGGACCTCTATGCGCACCAATCATATGTTTGCAATTTGGAGCTGCATCAGAAGTCAGAGCGAGGTTTCAACCGGATTAGCGTTATGATTATGGCATTTCCTCGATATCTTCACTTATATTTGAGCTGACACAATTTCTGAGCCCACCAAAATGAGTTATCACCTTTGTTTGCGCAGCGACATGCGAAAGTGTCTTCGGGAATATGCGGACAGTGAAGACCCAGATCCGACTGCGCATCTGCGCAGTTTGATCCTGGCCTTTGCTGTCCGCTAACAGAATCATTGGACGCTATAGAATGTATCAGTTGAGAGTAACTGTCCGAATGAGACGTTGAAGATGCTTGGGATGAATCTGAATCAGTGCATCTTGCACATGCTCGAAGACACATTTTCACTTGGTCCGGCCCATTCCAAAGTCACGGAATTTTACTATAAGATAATCATTTGTGATTTGTAAACTGTGTTTTGAACTGGAGTTTGGTATGCCTAAATTAAAACGTCCCCATCTCTCTTTAGAATATTCATATTGCATTAATAGTATCGACTGGAAATCGGCCGGTTTTCAAATTGTAAGAATAGCGATACCGCCAAACCATAAGTCTTTGAGTTTGGTACTCGTCTGTGAAAATCTAAAGAAAGACGCAAAACGATGTGTTTTCCGACACAAAATGGTCAGTTAATGGCGTGTAGGAGACACATTGTTACCTATAAATATAAATGCAATGAAGTTAAACCATTGTCTATATCATTTTTTGTACTTAAAGTATTGTTATCATTTGAAATGATTAAGTCATTACACATACGGTCAACCATCGCCTGTTGTCTATATACAGTTTGACCAAGTGGTACTGACAATATTGGAGGAGATGTTATCTGAAAACACAAAACTACTGAAGTAGAGGCCATGACGTATCGGACGTTAAAGTGTGACAATAATATCTCCTTCTTTCCCTTTCATTTCCCAGATAAGCGAAACAAGCTACATGTACATGTGAACAAGTGTAATACTGAGTTCTCCATGCAATGCATTTCTGTCTTTAAACTTCATCACTCCACGGTAAATGTTGGCAGATGACAAATTGACGATATATATATATATATATATATATATATATATATATATATATATATATATATATATATATATATATATATATATATATATATATATATATATATATATAAAATTGGAAAAAGAAACAATAAAAAACAATACTTTAAAATGTCGTCTGTAAAATTGTACATAGCATGCTAAAATTGCAAGTTAACAATTATAAATAGTGTACATATTAACACACAGAATATATTTAAAACAGAACAAGTAAGCTGTACAATTGTCGGGCTCCTGTATAAATAAATTACATATGCTGCATAGCGCTTGAAAAGGGCCCTTATGTGATTTGCTGACAAAGCAGGCCCTGATCCGCCTGCGCATTTGCGCTTCGTTGCCCGCTTACGGAATCAACGGATATTGTCAGATATTATAGTATATGTCGACGAACAGAGAATGTCCAGATCATACTGTACGGATGCGCACGCTCAGCTGGACCGTCTCTGTTCGCATATGACATAAGGGCCATTTACCACGTTGTTCATTGTATACAAACATATATGAGTAGCTATAAACATTTACAGACAGCAGGTGGGCAGAATCCGAAGGAACAGTTTTTCTGACACCAATCTATCATACTTTTCACGTGACCAAAGATAGTAGAGGCTGAACAAACTATACTTTTTGGGGCTACCTGTATTCTTGGCGGATATTTAGTGTCTGAAGAAGTATGTGGTATATTTCTGAACACTTTGGATACTTGCTGTAGACCTGTACTTTTCTTCAGCTGTGCAGCTTCAGGAAATCGAAAAGAAGATTTCGCCGGTTTTTCTGCTTTGCGAATTGACTCTGCGGAGTAAAAGGACAACCCATTCATGACAGGAGAGATTGTGACATATCTGTTGCTGGTAAGTCGATGCCCTAAGCGAAATCGTGGCATAATTCGCCTTATGCTAGAGCGTGGTCCTCTTGTTCTAATAAAAGAGTTACGTACTTTTAGTCGTTTCTTTCCACCACCAAGTGTATTGTGCATCCGAGGTCCTGAATTTAACTGTATTGGGAAACGTTTATACTGACCCATTTCTGCTAGTGCTGGCATAGGAACCTTTATATTGTTGGCCGAAAACGGAACTCGTCTGTTTTGAACAATAATGGGAACTGGCACTGGTGCATGATCCTCTGAATACACTGGATGACGTTTTGTTGGATATTTACTAAAATGATATGCTCTGCCATTAAATTCATCATTTGGTTTCTCGCCATGTCTTGTAGAAAAAGCATCAGAATTAAACAACATATTGTTCATTTCAAATGGTACCTTGTGTTGCAAGTCGGATCTATACTTTGATAAGTCCACAAATGGTATAGTGTTTGTATGCACTTTATTTGTTTTACAGGAGCAGATTTTTGGTGGACAGGACATTGACAGACCTGGACATCCCCTTGTGCACCACTCTTGAATTATTGGATTTCTCCTGAATCTGCCCGTTGCAATGCATTTTCCATCGGCATCTATCACTATTTTCCCTTTGCGTTTATAATAATTTAATATTGTTTCAACTGTTATTCTCTGTACATGTTTTGCTATATCTGTTTTAGTGTTTGGTGTCAGTACCTTTTGTGGTTGTTTGTGAACTTTGTGCGTATTAATATTCTGAGGTACATCGCTTTGAATCTGGAATACTGTTGGTGGTATACGCTTAGGTAGAGGTCCTTTTCTTTCTTCAGCAAATTCGCTCAGAATTACATTTATAGAACCTTCTGGGGAATGTTTAGTATGTTTATCATCATTTAGTACAGAGTAGTTAACAGAGTTGTATTCCGTTGGCAGTGTTACCAGGTGAAGATAAGATGTATAAGAGGACGGCGAAGCGATGGCTATATCCGAACAACCATAGAATTCCTCTTGTGGTCCTATTCCTTTTCCACAAATCTCTCCCTCACAACCCCAGCGCGATCCTGGAACGGCAAAACACGATAGTGAAAAAGATTTTACAAACATGACAAACTTCACTAGTCATTCTGTGATAACAATATAATTTTAAGGGAAATGGATACACCTTAAAGAGAGAATACTCTGTTAATATTGGTTTGTCTCCTTCTAAAAAGGGATCTATTCTATAAAGGAAGACTTTACTGCCACAGAAGTCTTTCTTTATAGAACAGATTTCTTTTTAGAAGTGGTCTGGTGTGCAGTAAAGCAAACAGGAATTCGTAACAGTTGCCTCCCTTGACGAAAATGACTAACATGACTTACAATCTACCAGAAGTAAAATTTGCTCTAAAACATCAGCAACCGTCTTTCTTTTCCTCCTCAAACATAAGCATTACAAAAACATCATTCTTGCTCTGCAATCATAACTTGAATATTGCAGCGAGACATCGGCTCTTTCCACGTTTTATGTCTGACTGCCCATAGTTATAACTGGAGTTAGACTTGGAGGCAAAATGTGAAAAAAAAAAAACAACAACAAAAAAACAAAAAAAAAACAAACAAACAAACTTATGTGTTTTATCTAAATATATATAAAAAAACTAACAAAACTGTTGTGCAAATTATTTATATACTTACATACTGGCACGTATTTCCCTTGTAATACAGCTTTGCACAATTCACTGACGCCATTAACGAACCGGCTTACACTTTTTGATGCAATATGCCAATTGAGCTCATAAGCATATAAACAAATTATTATATAATCATATAATCATATGCAGGTTAGCAAATGCAAACGAAACACAGTTCAATAAACAATCGAACCTCAGTGGCTCGAACATCTTTGGGGCTATAGAAATTTGTTCGAGATATGAGTAGTTCGAGCCACGGACGGATTTGTCATAGCGTCAGGTCAGGAAGCAAATGGCGATAATTTAAGGAAATCTTTTCGATTTCTAAACATTTGTTGGACGCTGGTTACATGACATATGCACATACAGACGTAACATCACGGCGAAACACTATATGCCTCATTGCTGCGTTCAGGAGGCGGGGGCATAAAAACAAGAGGCTCATGGGACACGATTCGCTTGCCTGATTAAAACAGCTAGTATATATCTGCAAATGCCATGCAACTTCTTCCAGATTTGTCACAGCAACTAGGACAAGAATTTGATCATACCACAAAAAGGTCAAAGGTCATCTTAGTATCATCATTTGAACAAACTAAGTAGACTTTGAGTCCCCGATACTGTATACCAAGATTCAGCCTCAAAGCTTTGTTAGTTCTGGAGAAGAAATTTTTAAGTGTTTTACCATATATGGGCATGGCAGCCATCTTGTTCAATGGCTCAATACCATTTAAACAAATTGTGAACATCCTTCCAACAGAAGCCCAAATGTGAAATCTGGTAAAAAATGTTCAAACGGTTTCAGAGAAGAAGACGTTTAATGACTTTTCGATTTTATACACTTATATAGCCCAAGGTCAAAGGCTGGTAGCCCCTAAAAATTTTATAGTAGCTGAAACGTTTTACTACATTAATCATACATTGTTAGTTTCTGCCGTTAGTCTAATACATTTTGAGGGGGTGGGGCGCAAATTTGACGTAAAAAGGTCAAAAGTCAACCTACGATCATCATTTGAACAACCTTGAGTCCCCGAAACTATATACCAAAATTCAGCCTTAAAATTGTCTTGGTTCTGAAGGAGAAGATTTTTTAAGTATTTTCTATTATATATGCTGGAATTTTTATTATGGGAATGGCGGTCTTAATTAACGGACCGTAACCATTTGAATAAATTTTCAATCCCACATTAAAAGATGGCTCCACGTGAAATTTCAGGGGTTTCAGAGGAGAAGTCGTTCAAAGGTGTTAACGGACGGACGAATGACGGCAAGTGATTACAATAGCTTATCCTGAGCCTTTGGCTTTGTTGAGCTACAAAACTTAAAAGTAGCATGGCTACAAAATATACTCACCTGTCCAGTACCTCCACTGAAGAACACAATGTCGACAGGTAAGTTTGGGTGGTAACTTGACCAAAAGATTAACGTGGCCTTGCATACTTCTGTCCTTGATCCGGTACTGAAAGTCTTCTCCAGGAATATCTCGGATTAAAAGTGGATTTCTATCGAAACAATCCTGTGTTTCAAATCTGTTCTGACCTTTAATGGCACATAGACGAAATTCAAAATAGCCTCCATGGTTCGCAGTCAGGTCAACTGTTACGTCAATGGCATCTCCTGCCCGATACAGCCTCGTTATCAAACCAGAGGCATACTTCCCGCCAGCCTCGTTCTCGCGTGGTTGCTGTTGATACGGATCACCACACACGCCACATAGCCCTCCATATGTAATCCATTGATTCTGAAGCAGAAAGAAACCACACGTATACGATTTCACAAAATGGGCTGCGCCGAGCATGCGCGAAATGCCTAGTGTCAGATTCATCCCATGCACACCTAGTAATCTCGTAAGGGGTAGCCGGTAGTTATGCACTCCAAACCTTTACGCGAACTTGCAGCCATGACTTGCGAGACATCCAAATGTCAACAAACGGGTTAGTTCTCCTGATTTATTGATTTTTTTGGTCAATTTCATAGACATACGTACGAGTATTTTGAAAAGTCGGACAATGCTAATATTCCCAACAGCTTTCATTTCTCAAGATAGGTGTGGGCTTGAAAAACAAACAAAACAAAAAAAAAAAAAAAAAACAACAAATAAAAACAAACAAACAAATAAACAAAAAAACAAAACAAAACAACAACAAAAAAAACAACAACAAAAAACAAAACAAAACAAAAACAAACAAACAAACAAAAAACAAACAAACAAACAAAAACAAACAAACAAGCGACTAATAATTTAATTTGATTTCACCCGGAGAAGGGTAGTCCGATATTCCTATTTTGACTTTGAGGTAAAATGACGGCATATTCAGTATCTTGGCTATAAAATACTTAATTAACATATCAAATAAGACGTACTGCAACCTGTGTCTACGTTGGCATATATAAGATGCTAAATTTCCAAAGCATTTGTTCGGGAAGTGAAATATTTGTGCCGAATATGACTTACGAGGCCGATTACCCCTTACGGGGACATTAACCCTTACGTGGTCAAGACGGCCAACAGTCAGGTGTCTGATTACAAACCCTGGTTATCCCTTATGGGAACATTAGCCATTATCAGAGAATACCCGCATTTAAAGAAACATGCAGATTTTAGACCAAACCAGTTTCAAAATATTCCATTTTATGATTTACTTATAAACCATTAAACACCATGAAACGTTTTGCAAATGAGACAACATGTGTCAACAAGGTTCTGATATGGCACGTTTGCCTACACTTGTTCTCAATTGAGCAAATTAATATAGAAGTTTCATTTTCCTGTCGTTAAAAATCGCTTTGTGATGTATAAGCTTTCTTGTCCCCGTAAGGGTTAATGCCGCCTCGTAAGTCATATTCGGCACAAATATTTTAGTCCCCGGAACAAATGCTTGGGGAAATTAGCGTCTTATATAGTTTAACGTAGACGTAGGTTGCAGGACGTCTTACTTGATGTGTTAAATACGTACTTCATAGCCCAGATAGCTGAAAATACCTTCATTTTGCACTGGAAAAAAGTCAAAACAGTAATATCGGACTACCCTTCTCCGGGTGAAATTAAATTAAAAAATTAGCAGCCATGTTTTTTTTTAATCCCAAACCTATCTTTTCCGACGCAGAAATGAAAGTTTTTGGGAACAGTATTGTATGATCTTTCAAAATATGTCTCTGAAATTGACTAAAAATCAATTAATCAGAAATTATCCGTTTGTTGACATTTTGATGTCTCGTTAGTCATGGCCGGAAGATCACGTAAAGATTTTGAGTGCATAACCACATGCTACCCCTTACGAGATTACGAGGTGCGTCATGCATGCGCAAGATCTATTCTATTGTATCCAATGATTCTGTTAGCGGCTAGGAAGGCCATGATCAGTCTGCACGGATCTGGGCCATCGCTGTCCGCATATACCCGAAAAACATTTTTCGCACAGTACGGCTCAAATAAACCAAATACAGGAAACAATAGTAAAGCATTTTCGTGTAAAGTATTGATGTTCTACGACATAATGCATTATGTTTTTGTTAATCCAGTTATGGATAAAAACTTTGCTTCAATCTTTTATTGCGGGCGTTTATCGCCGCAAGACTATATCCCAGCTAGCATTCTACGTAAATCAACATCGGGCCGTCATCGGCCCGTCAGCTACCCTGACGGGCCGATGACGACCCGATATAGATTTACGTAGAATGCTGACTGGGATGGTGGCTCTTTTCTTACTCTTTGTCAAAAGGCTAGTATTTTATACATGTACTACATGTATATTATATCCGTGGTTGGGCCCGACGTTGTATTACTATTTTTGTTTTCTAACTTTAGCTTCAGATCACTGTTGAACTGGCTACTTTGCTTAATCATGATGATGGTGTTATAATAACGTATGTTTGACTATGATGTTATTGTTATTATTATCATTTTTATTTTTATTTGATTAATTATTATAATTATCATTATTATTAACTTTAGCTTGAGATTATTGTTGAACTGTCTACTTTGTTTAATCATGATGATAGTGCTAGGATTACGTATGTTTGACTATGATGTTATTATCAATAATTATGCTCATAAAATAAAGTGAAAATAAGGATACAGATACGTTTATTTTATTAAAAGAAAGTTCAGCATTGTTGAGTTTCTAATCTGATTTATTTTTCTTCTGTTATTTCGACCAATATTTTCTTCTACGTAAATGCATTGTATATCTTAATTGACTTATCAACCAACAATTTTTTATCACCACGCTTAAAAAAATGCCTCAGTCCGTCCGTACACACCAAATGAGTACTTAGGTGGCTATATTTGACAGACAAATTCAATGTATTTAAATGAGATTTATTCCGTAGACACATAAATATCTTTAATTGTGTGGCCAAAAATCGACTTGTGGGGCTATATAATAAGTATTAAAATTACTATGGATACCCACATAAGTACCCATTCATCAGAGCATCCGTCCGGCTGTCCGTCTGCTATCTCCTCCTAACCCACTAGGCGGAATTCTACCAAACTTGCTACATCACTTCCCCTCATGGTAAGAGTATGCAAGAGCAACATTATTTTTCCGTGCATCCGTCGTCCGTCCATCTGTCCGTCACGCTGTCTCCTCCTAAACCACTGAGTGGAATTCATATACAAACGCGCTACTATATTTCCCCTCATGGTAAGGGTGTGCGAGAGCAACATTATTTTTCCGTACGTCCATCCATCCGTGCGTCCGTCGTCCGTCCATCTGTCCGTTAGGCTATCTCCTCCTAAACTATTGGGCGGAAATCAACCACTTCCCCTCATGGTAAGGGTGTGCGAGAGAAACATTAATTTTCCGTACGTCTGTCCTTCCGTGCATCCGTCGTCCGTCCATCTCTCCTAAACCACAAGGGCAGAATTCAACCAAACTTGCTACATCACTTCCCCTCATGGTAAGGGTGTGCGAGACCAGCATTATGTTTCTGTGCGTTCGCCCGTCCGTTCAATCTAGTTTAGCCACGCTTGCTACATGACCTGTCTTCTTCTTCTTCCTCTTCTTCTTCTTCTTCTTCTCATTACATTTTCTTGTTATTTTGATTTCAAATTTAAATACTATTTTATATGCTATTGTGTTACATATTATGTGTGTTTCGTATTGTAGGGGAAGGAACGAATCTAATGTTGGTATAATTTGTGGTCCAATCCCATTTCTTTGTTTATTGGAAATAAAATGTTTAAACTAAATCTGTCTTCATGATAAAGGTGTCCTTCCGTCAGCCAGTCATGCTATCAGCAACGAGCGTGGGGATTTGCAATGGCGCGCTATCGACTGTGCATTCTTGTGTTCAATTTTTATATTGGAATGTTAATAGAATACATACATGTATATCTACGTAAGATGGACTTGCAGATAATTTGTTTTTATGTCCCCGCATCGGATGATGCCGGGGACATACAGTTTTTCGGTTTTCCGTACGTGCGTACGAATGTACGTCATTCTGTACGAATATGTGTACGTACGTACATACGTGATCCTGTTAGACTCAGGTTAAGGCATTTGTACCAGGTAGAATTTTGCAGTTTTATAGTTAGGCATCCCACAGCGGGGGCATCCGTGTACTGTGGACACATTTCTAGTTTGCTTATTTCTTTATGATAACATTTGCTTTGGATACTCATTCGAAATGCATCCACAAGGCGTTTCTAATGAGTATCCAACAAAAGTCATTTTCGTAGGAGTCAAGAAATATGTCAATATGACTGACAAAAGTCTGATCTATTGATAGAAAGATAGAATTTTACAAAGATATATTTACATACTGCTGTTATTCAATAAATATTCGATGTCTCTTGATTCAGGTTTGAAGGTCATTGATGAAGCCTCATCGGCCGAAACTAGCTGGCTAGCCTAGAAAACGTGACGCTTTTGCAGTTAATAGTTTGTGCTTGTGTTCATTGCTCTCAAGGGTAATTCATTTTAGAATATATTGAAATAATGAAACGGAAACTATAGGACGTTATATCACGAAGCCAGTGAACATTTTGGGATTTTCTGGCATTGTTGTTGAGAGACGGTCTGTGAAATACAAATGTTATATCAAATAATACCTCGTAATATAACTGAAATTTTACTAAGATACATTTTTTCGTGGGTTGCCTTAAAATTTTATGTCCCCCGCCATTCGAAGATTGGTGGAAAGGGCATATAGTGTGACCCCTGTCCGTCCGTACGTCCGCACACGGACATTCCAACGAATGGGTACTTATGTGATTATCCAAAGTAATTTTGATACTTATGTGACTACTTTATAACCCAACAATTCGATTTTTAGCATATAATTAAAGATTTTTATGTGTCTATGGAATAAATCCCATTTAAATACATTGAAACTGTCCGTCAAATATAGCCACCTAAATATTTGCAAACTGCGACTGTGCTCATAATCTCTTGATTGAAGCTGGTAGATATGCAAACCCTAGAAGTATCCCACGATCAAAAAGAATCTGTAAGCATTGTAAGCTGAACTGTATAGAAAATGAGATTCATTTCTGTCACAATGTTCCTATATCAAGCCGAAAGAAATAAATTCTACGATCAGATATATCATATTAACAACAACTTCATGTTATTAGACGATAATATTAAGGCCAAGTGGCTACTTTCACAAGAAGATAAAAATATTTTATCTGCATTGGGGTCATTCATACATTATTGTTTTGAAAAAAGAAATAAAAATGTGAATTTACACCAAGATTAATACTCTGACGGCCGCTTGTGTCTCCAATCATTCAGCCATCATTCATCAGACTCACAATATATTTTTCATTGCAATATTGTTTATAATCATTTGCTTATTGATATACGTATGTATAATCTGTATTTTTCATGTCCAGTTATTTGTTCTCCAGAAGTATGTCTGTTCTTGTGGTGGTGTTCATATATGTTTTATGACCAAATAATATTGCATGTATTTGTTTAATGCCCGCGAGGGTCCTTGATTGGAAAATAAAAAGTACTCTGTTCTATTCTATTATATTCATTTATGCATACTGATGTCCGTCCGTCCATCTCCGTCCGCGTCCGATATGGCGTTAGCAATTTGCGTTTAAGTTTTTCAGGCGTTAGCAATTTGCGTTTGTTTTTCAGGCGGGGGCATCCGTGTCCTTTGGATACATTTCTGGTTTATCTTGAAATAAAGGAAGACAAAAATACAGCTGTTTCCTCGAATAAATCATTTCTTATGTTGTTTTACAATAATTGTTCCAGTCGATTTCGTACCTGTCACCTGCTGAATACAGTCAGAAAGTGTACTTAATTGCTGCGTGACAACTTTATGATATATGACAGACAAACTTTATTTGAGCCCCACCCCCTCCCACATCGCGCACAAATGCGCCCGCGACTTCCGATTTTATAATCTTTAAATTGCTGAACAGGGGAACATCAATTGACATTCCCTTCAATTGTGTGTGTTTTCCTGACAACCTGTTGGCAATATCAAGCCTTTCTTTCTGTGAAAAATTATAAAAAAACAAAAACAAAAACAAAAACAAAAAACAAAAAAACAAAAACAAAAAAAAACAACAACAACAAAAAACAACAACAAACAAACAAAAAAAAAAAAACAAAAACAAAAAAAAAACAAATAAAAAAACAAAAAAAAAAAAAAAACACAAAAAAAAACACAAAACAAAAAAAAAAAAAAAAAAAAAAAAAAAAAAAAAAAAAACAACAACAACAAAAAAAACAAACAAAACAACAAAAAAACAAAACCAAAAAACAAAACAAAACAACAAAAAAAAAAACAAAACAAAAAAAACAACCCCCCCCCCCCCCCAAAAAAAAAAAAACCAAAAAAAAAAAAACCAAACAAAACAGATCGCTAGTTTGTATTTTGCTGATTGAGTGTCTCATCAGGACCTTCGCTTTCCACCACATTACGAAAACACGCCTATTCAAATATACTGAAAATTTTACCACCAAAAAAAATGAAAATTTTCAGATAAAAATTCTGATTTTTGATATTTCTGCTCAAAACATAGATTGTGGGTACTCGTTAGAACCGTCTCGGTGAGGCGGTTCTAACGAGTACCCACTATCTATGTTTTTGAGCAGAAATAAGAAAAATAATGTATACCCCTGTAAACCCCAGTTTGACTATATAAAAGTGGGGTTTAAGGGGGTAAACATTATATAGGCATGTTTTCGTGATGAACAGAATTAGTGGACACTATAGATGTTTCAATGGAGAGCAACTGCCAGGATGAGACTTTGCGTATGTGCGGTATACATCTGAATCTGTGCATTTTTGAACATGCTTGAGAATACACACTGTAAAAAATCCTGTAGATTGTAGGGTGAAATAACTGGTTGCCAGCGCATTTAACGTAATTTTTACGGGCATACGTAGATTTATTTGCAGGAATCATCCCGCAAGGTAGGACAGAGTAGGGCAAGATAGGTAAAGCAGGGCAGAGAAAGGACGTGATTTGTCCCATCATATCTGAAGCCTACTCATCCTTACCCTATTCTATGAGATACTTCCGACAAAAGTTCTACAGGTGCCATAAAAACTAACGGTAAATGCCAAAGCGGTCCACATATAATCTGTCTGTAAGGAGGAACATGTAATATGTACACCTAAAATCTTATACAGTCGACTCTCGTTATCTCGACCTCGCTTATCTCGAATAACCGCTTATCTCGGTCCCTGTTTCAACACAGAGATCTACCAACAGGCAACAAAATATTGTGGAAAAGAGGAGAAATTGCTCCCAATTTCTCCTCTTTTCCACAATATTTTCTATATATCTCTAACTTAGGAGTCAAATTACATATTCATTCTGTTAAACGTGGTTGTTTGATTAATTGTTTTTCTCTGATATGTCGAAGTACGGATATCTCGAAGTGTTTCACAGAGTCCCTTGGATTTCTAGATAACGAGAGTCAACTGTAATTCGTATTTAACAGGAGACGTGGTTTGCGATAACATTGTAAAATTGAAAGAAAAAGTAAATAAATAAATAAATAAATAAAAATGTGATTGATAAGGAAAATAAATGATTCTCAGACCGTTGTTTTCGGATTGGCGTATCTGCATTCGGGTATTACAATATTCAATTAAATAATCGGACAAGATAACAGCTAATCATATCAATTTTAAATCTTTTACTGCCACAGGCAATAACAATAGGCTTTTCCAAACAGCGTAGATCCAGATGAGACGGCTCATCATCATCAGGATGTACACTGTTTGATATTGTCTTTCAGATTCACATATTTCACATATACACTTTTTTCCAAAAAAAAAAAAAAAAAAAAAAAAAAAAAAACAACAAAAAAACGGCAGACGACAAATAAATTCTGAATTTGGCGCCGAAAGAACTAACACGTCCATTTAACTGCCTGTTGACATCACGAAAACATGCCTATATAATTTTGACCCCCTTTAACCCCACTTTTATATAATAAAACTGGGGTTTACAGGGGTATACATTATTTTTTTTATTTCTGCTCAAAAACATAGATTGTGGGTACCGTTAGAACCGCCTCGTCGAGGCGGTTCTAACGAGTAACCACAATCAATGTTTTTAGCAGAAATATGAAAAATATCAGAATTTTTTATCTGAAAACTTTCTTTTTTTGGTGGTAAAATTTTCGGTATATTTAAATAGGCGTGTTTTCGTAGTGGATATACGAGTACCTGCAAACTACTCGATGTGTCGCAAACATTGTAAATGCTGATCAGACGCTCGATCATTTCCCCGGTCTCGGTTCTCAGGGTCTCCAAGTATTTACGAGACAAACGGTAGATATCTATCAAATGTTTATACCTGAGCTACTTTAGATGTAATAAATAAAAATAACAGGGACTTCACTTTTTTTCCAAACTGATTTTTCAAAACTGATGTTTTGATAATTGCATTCTCAAAAAAAAAAAAAAAAAAAAAAAATCGAAGAAATATTCTGTTACGCAAAATTTCACGAAAACACTTCAGGCTCCCAATGAGATTCTGAAATAATCTACACACTCATTGTGAAAGAAATATACATCCAGACGAATTTCAATAGTTCGAACACCGATGACTCGTTTACCATGGCTAATATGAACACGGTTCTTCAGTCCCTACCGAATTCTTCCAATAGCTAAATCAAACAAATATTTAACGAAATTTTCTTATTTTATTATGAAATTGTATGTTGTGTGTACTCATTAGACTTGCCTCATTCAGGTGATTCTAGCACACACTCAACACACCATTATTTTGCAGAAGATTGAAAAGATTTCCCTAAATTATCGCAATTTGCTTCCTGACCTGGCGCCATGATTATCCCTCAGTGGCTCGAAATAACAATATCTTGAACAAATTTCCATAGTCCCAAGGATGTTCGTGCCATTGAAGTTCGACTGTAGTTATTATGAAAAATGTATGAAAAATTACAAATAAATCGCTACTTGTTACTTCCTCTTTTCTTTCCTGCACACTAAAACCCACATGGTGTTCATATATGTTTACATAAGCAATTCCGTTTAGAGTCAACCCCGTTATAGAAGGGACGAAAAATAATTTTGATAGATATTCCTTCCCTGAACGAGCATCCATTCCCCTTAAAACACTGGCGAAATTTGCTGAAGACGACATCAAAAATAAAGCACATTATTACCTGAAAACCACCACAATTCAACTCATTATCATTGATGTTCACAGAGACGTTATATCCACGACGCCACATCGAAGATCTCGACGGTGGCTCCCACAGTCGCCCATGGCAATGCACTCTTCCAGTTAACAGTATGGTTTTAAATATTATTGCAGCAATCGAAAGTATTATTGAAAACTGATCCATTTTTATTCTACAGCAAAAAATATGGAGAAAACGGTAACAAAATAATTGATTTCACAACAACTCTAACCACAATTTAGTATGGCCCTCATAGTAATATACCTAGTTAGGACAAAAGTTGTAGCTCCTGTCACTGTCTTACATAGAATATGTTCTCTTCACTTCCTATATACTTGCCCTGATACATTTTCGCCTATAAGATAAAACATCTGTACTCAAGCCCGGTGATTATGAATTCATTATCAGAAAAACAACAGATTCAAGATGTTATAAATAACTGTCTCTTCCTTATTTCTGGATATTTGTCGTTGCGGTTTCATAAAAAGACAGTTTATATTAATTATACCTATTGTATTAAGGCAGATTTTTTTTTTTACAAATTACAATGACATGATTTAAGTCCTTATTAAAATACAATTTTCATACAGTTTGTTCTAGATTGTCAAAATAACTTGAGCACACCATAATGTATTAATTTGGACCCCTGGAAGTAATTTATTAACAAATTATACAAATCGCCTAAGTCCATTTTTTACAACATTTCCTACTGGTTTAAGAATAGAAATACTATGATATTTTTTCGTATATTTGACCATTTTTGTCACGTTGGCTAACAGGCATCCGAGAGAGAGAGTTTATTACAGTCCGTCCGCGATCAGCTTATTATGCCGATGTATAATAGAGACACTTTGCATTGAATTGTTTCCGTAATTATTACCAGTATTACATTCAGTCTCAGTAGTGTAATTTCCCGATTTTAGTATACTCTAGGCTAATTTAGCGAGCTCCAGCTTGAATTTTTTTTTGCCTATTTTTGTCTTGTTATTTTTGGAAGTTTAGAATACTGATGGTGTCATGATCATGATATCTGCACATATGATATTATCGTAGATTTAACAGAGAGAGAGAGAGAGAGAGAGAGAGAGAGAGAGAGAGAGAGAGAGAGAGAGAGTATACGACAATAAGTTTTATTCATTCCAGCTGCGGCTCAGTTTGCGTTTTCCGTCTCATATACACTATAACTCTAGCACTCTGTAGGCAAAACCATCAGATGAAAGGTGGTCTGATTTTCTCTCGTCTGCACAGAAAATTATGCTTGAAATTGCTCTCAAGTTATCTCTTCCAAAAGAGAATAGTTGAATGAAATGTCAATCCGTATTCACAGGTATCATACCGTTTTCTGCTTTCGGCGTTTTTCCTGCTTATCTTGTCTCGGCACACACTGTGTGTACAACAGAGAGGAGGGGTGCTTGGGACAAAGGGTAAATGAAATGTTTAGAGTATTTGAAAAAAAAAAAAAAAAAAAAAAAATCAAACACTTCGTGCATAAATATAAGAAATAAACCACCTTCCCACTGTAAGGACCAGAAGCATAGGAAATTCGTCTGCAAAATAAGTTTTTTAAGTCGAGGAAGCTCTTCAGAAGGGCTAATATTGAATTCAGGGGCCTATATCTGTATAATCTTGACATCGATACTTTTTCCACCTTAATAGTTGTAATGCCAGATATTTAATGTTTATTTCCTAAAATTTTACGTTCATTGCACGAAGCTTTTTGCAGTTGAAGTCGTTTAAACAAGGTACCTAATACTTACAAATGTTGATCTTCTCCGCGGCGGTGTGTGTTACTGCCCTCGGCGCTCATATTCTTTTTGCTAATCTGACCGCGGATTACATTTGCAGAAAATGCTAATACTGACCTCGGCTGTTTTTTTTATGTTGGATGCTAATACTGTCCTCGGAGCTGCAGACCGCCGTTAATGTCAAAGACTTTTAGATTACAATTCGCTTTCAAAAAGCGTATTGTTAATTCATGGTGAGTTACTTGCTCCAGATAAGCTTATGCCGTGGCCTGCTATCCGTCGTCCATCGTCAGTCTGTCCGTCGGCTGTTGTTAGCTTTTCACATTTCCGACATCTTATCCAAAACCGTAAGTTGGACTGAACTGATACTTGATAGGAGGCATTTTGGCAACGTGTTGATTTAGAATTGCTGAAATAATACCGTTCCGATATCAAAGATGGCCGCCATGGCGTCTGGAAATGGTCAGATTAAGCTGAAACTTGGTGGGAGGTATCGGGGTGACATGGAGATTCAATATTTCTAAATTCGTTCCGTTTCAATATCCAAGATGGCGGCCATCTCGAAATTCTTTAAACGACATCTCCCGAGTCGTTTAAAGAATTTCATGGAAAGTCACATTGAGCTGAAACTCGATGGGAGGTATCGGGGCGACATGGAAATTCAGAATTGCTCAGTTCGTTCCGTTTCAATATCCAAGATGGCGGCCATCTTGAAATTCTTTAAACGACATCTCCCGAATGGAAAGTCGGACTGAGCTGATACTTGATGGGAGGTATCGGGGCGACATGGAGATTCAGAATTGCTCAAGTCGTTCCGTTTCGATATCCAAGATGGCGGCCAACTTGAAATTCTTTTAACGACTTCTACCCAGGACAGAAAGTCGGATTGAGTTGAAACCTGATGGGAGATATCGGGACGACGTGGAGATTCAGAATTGCTAAAGTCGTTTCGTTCAGATGTCCAAGATGGCCCTTGGCGGCCATCTTGAAATTATTTAAACGGCATCTCCTCTCTAACGGATTGAGCTGACACTTGATGGGAGGTATCGGGGCGACATGGAGATTCAGAATTGCTCAAATCGTTCCGTTCCTATATCCAAGATGGCCGCCATGGCCATCTTGAAATGTCTTAAACGACATCTCCTCCCGAACGGAAAGTCAAATTGAGCTGAAACTTGATGGGAGGATCGGATCGACATGGCGATTCTTAATTGCTAAATTCGTTCCGTCCTGACATCCAAGATGGCCGCCATTGCATCCATCTATAAAATCTTGAAGCTTGATGGGAGGCATCGGATCGACATAGCGATTCTTGATTGCTAAAATCGTTCCAGTCCGATATCCAATATGGCCGCCATGGCATCCATCTATAAAATCTTCAATTTATATCTGCTCCAGAACGGTTAGTCGGATTGAGCAGATATTTATTCAGAGGCATTGGGACATCAAGAGAATTCCGATTTCCATTTCTTTGGCCTAACATGGACATTCAATGTTGGACCAACGTAAGTCTGCTCGCTAAGCACGTACCTTGAGCCAACTATTGGCTAACGTTGGGCCAACATTAGCCCTGCACAATTTTTAACGTTAGGCCAATGAAGAAGTTATGTATAATGCCAACCATTTTTGTCAATGAAAAAGAGCTGTTCCGATATACAATTATAATATATATTCGTTTATAATTTAGGCAGCAATAATGATCTGCATGAGGTGGATATGAAAGACTCTTATCAGATTGTGTAGATCCTGATCAGACTCCTCCTAAAGGACCCAGGAGAGAAAAGAAGCTAAGATTTTAATTGTACATACAACTGCTTTATAGTAAAGTACTGTTTGACATTCATGAAAATATAGTACTGTACTCTAAGAATATCAAAATCACAAATGAGCCAGAGCACAGCAAAACCTACAATGTCATATGTGCATCCAGCAAAGACTCAGATCAGCCTGCACAACTGCATAGCTCCAGATAAGAAGGGGTATCCACATATTTTTTTTTCTTATTTCTCGACGAAAATGTATGTTGTGGGTACACATTAGACGCGCCTTGCAGAGGCGTTTCTACTGAGTACCTACTATATGTTTTCATGAAGAACTTTTCGAGCTGAAAAAGCGCCTTATGTGGAGCAATGCACAGTCTGTTTTCATTTAAGATATTGGAATGTGAAAATCTTAAAAAAAAAGACGCGTTTTACATGTACTGTGGATTTTCGCGTAATTTTGACAGTTTGACCTCCCCTCGTTTATTTGCTAGAACGTATGTGAGTACATGCGCACGCGCGTGCGTGCGTGTATGCTTGCGCGTGTATGTGTGTAGTCCTAAAACAATAGCATTAGTTTACAGACTGCAAGCCAAAATGTAAAAAAAAAAAAAAAAAAAAAAAAAAATTCAAATGGGGGAGTCCGGTACATATTTGGGCATGTCAATCAATATTTTTTATCAAAGCACACAACATGCCGATCGTCTTTGAAGTCATCAAAGATCTAAAGTTAAAGATCTAAAGTTAAAAAGTGGCGTGAATGTTAAATAATGATAACCATTGAATAATTTAGACTATTTATTAGAAATACAACGCCAAGGACAATAAAACAACATACAATTCGCCGTGGACAAGAAAACATAATGAAATATCGCATCCGAAGACAAGATTAGCAACGTCGTTTTGGGCCGCGGTGCAGATTCGCATTTATATAACGATATAAGCAGTTTTCGTGGCTCTGGTAGGTACAATCCAGAAGGTCATAACAAGATACGTCCGTGTTTTGTATAAAACTAGTTCTGATCGCATGGATTCTTGTTATACAATGCGTTTAATGATGCCTTGCGCCGCGGTCAGAAAGCAAAATTCCGAGGACTGTAATAGCATTTGTTTACATGCCTCCGCGGTTATGATTAGCATCAAGAGACAGGGTAGTGTCAGAAAAATGGTTATCATTACTAATATATGAGGACTTGTACAAAATACTTTCATATAGAAGAACAAGAATGAATGTTCTTTAGATAAAGCCAAAAAGAAATTAAAATAAAAAACGCAAACAGACGTTAAATTGCTGACAAACCCCACATTTTCTTCTGCTGATTCAATCCAGATATTTTGGCGTTTTGTGCATTTATTTCTTTCTCGTGTATACCATCACCTACATACGCTGACTAAGTAACCATTTAAAATGTCAAATAAACCGTCATCTAACTCTGATGAGCGGTTGTTAGCAAGTAATGAATATATTCACTGGCTGTCCCTACCTGATGTTGGGGATAAAATTGCGCCGAGACAAGATTAGCAGGAAAAACGGTATGATACCTATGGTATTGTCTTGTCAACAATAAGGAAATTATAGTTTGAATGTTGTCTGTTTTTATTTATGGTCAGATAGGTTAAATTGTAAATTTTCAACTACAGGATCTATCTAATAAGCTTGCACAAACTTAGGCCCTGCCACTTTTCAGTGGACGATTTAAAAAACAAAAGGGTTTGTTAACTCATTTCTAATAGGTTTTAAACACAACTATAAAAAGAAATTCGCCAATTCATATTTAGTATAGAAATTTTGGGGATATTCACGTGATTATTATTATGTACAAGTACTTAGCAATTATATATCACATACATTGCATGCGTCCGCAAGCGCGAGTGGACTTAAAGAAAATAATAAACCCTGAGCTAAATCGGGACGGATTGTAGTCTTCCGGTCACTTTGTTCTTTGACAGATGATGAGTTTAGCTATTAAGTGATGACAACGTAATTGTTTTCTTGACAGCCATAATAGCATCTCGGGTCCAGTGGCGGACAGGTAAGATATATGTAGGTACAGTGCAAATCGTGCTAGATACATGAACTAGATACGTGTACAGTTTGTATATATTAGACCGTATTAAACAACTTCAAGGTAAAGTCCCGTATTTACCCTAAATATTCGGGCACCTTAATTTATAACAAAACTTGTCCTAAACTTTTAACTATAAAATCTCTAAAGATTAGCCTAGGTAACAAAAAGACATTATATTACGGAAACACGCCTATTCAAATATACTGAAAATTTTACTAGATCTACCAAAAAATGAAAATTTTCAGCTAAAAATTTCTGATATTTTTCATATTTCTGCCCAAAACATAGATTGTGGGTACTCGTTAGAATCGCATCGACTCGACGAGGCGGTTCTAACGAGTACCCACAATCTATGTTTTAAGCAGAAATAAGAAAAATAATGTATACCCCTGTAAACCCCAGTTTTACTATATAAAAGTGGGGTTTAAGAGGGTCAAAATTATATAGGTATGTTTTCGTGATGAAGAACGAAAATCGGAGTCTAGATTTAATGGGACTGTTCATATAACAGCAATGCAAGTTACAAGGCTGCACACATGTCCCAATACCCCATCCCACTAGCTGTTGATTAAGCGGTACTCGATTTCTAAGAAACCAGAATGTGATCAATGATCCAAAGGAAAATAAAAAAAAATCCACTTCTTGAAGATGTGTCTAAATATACTGCGTTAGTTACAAACTCTGACCTGACTCTACACTGTTTGCTCAGGCCTGTCTGTCCGATTCATCACGAAAACAAACCTATATAATGTTGACCCCCTTAAACCCCACTTTTATATACTAAAACTGGGGTTTACAGGGGTATACATTATTTTACTTATTTCTGCTCAAAATATAGATTGTGGGTACCCGTTAGAACCGCCTCGTCGAGGCGGTTCTAACGAGTACCCACAATCTATGTTTTAGGCAAAAAATATGAAAAATATTGGATTTTTTTTTTCTGAAAATGTTCAGTTTTTGGATGTGAAATTTTCTATATATATATGAATAGGCGTGTTTTCGTAATGATTAAGGACGAATACTATAATAGGTGTTCTTGAATGCTCTGTTTTTTTTTTTTTTTTTTTTTTTTTTTTTAAGAGCAGTCAATAAAACCGACAAAATAAAAACAATATACATTATGGTTTCTCAATTCCCGTATCTTAAAAACAAACAAAAAAAAAAAAAAAACAAAAAAAAAAAAAAAAAAAACAAAAACAAAACAAAAAAAAAAAACAACAAAAAAAAAAAAAAAACAACAACTGTAACCCTAGCTTTGGAAAAATATACTGCTGAGTGTTTGTATATATAAAGCTTGAATATTAATTCATACAAAACCGCTGTATAGTAATGCGAAACTAATTGCATTTTGCATTTTGGAAAAATGCATGTTGCTGGTTTAGAGTTTTGCTTAGTAACGGTAAGCTCTATTAAGCGTATAGTATATATAGTAACAAACTCCGTGCACCAAGTGATTTGGTCGCGTGGATTCCCCACACTGATACACCCCACTCGCAATAAATTAATCTGTACAGTTGGTGTCTGAATATAAATTAGCACAGATTGTTTAAAATTCGTGCCGCGTTTTGTAAAATGGCGTGTATTTTGTGGAAATTACGTCAGTTATTATATTTGGTCCTCATACATTCTTACCAAGTATAGTTCGTCAACAAAGGTTTTGAAATTATGGACATGAAGAAATGCGCGGCGATTCCCCTCAACATGCATGTTTAAGACTTGCGTAAGTACAATACAATGTTCCATACAAATATTTTTTTTTTATTGAAAACCATAAGCACGGACGCCCGAAAGATGTCTGGTAAAATTTAAAAGGTGTCATTCATAATGGTGTCATAAAATTTGCCATCAAACGTTTTCTTACAGGTTTATTGTAGCAGCCATATTAGATGAAACATCGAACATTTTTTGGTGTTAATCTATTTCTGTATACCTTCTGAAAAAGGCTGTAGAAACCGGCAGAAGCAGTACATATATGCTGATTAAACCATTGCTGACAAGAAATGTTTAATAGTAGCCTGGTTCGACTCCCTAGTGGCTATTAAATATATAACTATTTATAATTCACTTTTATATAGTCACTCAAGTAAATAAAAAAAAATCAATATAAATGTATCAATATACTAAAATTATGAAGCACTGGCCACTCTTGTAGCTTTTGAATCTAAGCATATTAATATTGTGATAGTCTTGGTTTTACTTTACGCAGTGTCTACATGTATAGCAATTAAAATGACAAAAGTCAATAGTTTTATTTTTGTTATTTGTTTTTTTTTTCCTTAAAATAGGACTAGACATTTCATTCAAAGTGTCTCCTTAGGAGAAGATTTGCATCAAATGTCATGTCCTGTTTTCTTGGAAAAATCGCAAAATTTAATATATTTACTTATATAATTTGCTTTTATATTTAATGTATAAATAGTTTAACGTGAAAAGTATCTTTAACTTCAAGGTTTAACCAATAGCATACAACAGAACATCATTATCTATGAGCTTTAAAAATAATAATAATAACATGCAACCGATATTATTAGAATATGATGTTAGTGGCTTCTGTTTAGAAAAAATGTTGTATTGTATTAAATTCTATAACTGTTCTTTAAGTGGGCGCACAAGCTGATCTGGGTCATATTTATTTGCATAAATATTTATTAAGCAGCTTTTACTAGCGGACCCTGTCTAAGTGACACATATATTTGGTAGATACGAGTTTTTCGCTACTTAAAAGCTTCATAGAAGTCATTAATGTCAAGCAAGTCTCACTTACTTAATATAAAATACAGCATAAATTTCTGAAAACAGCATTGTTTATTTAAATAAATGACAAAACGCTTAAAATGAGAAAAATATTACAATCCGAGTGACAATAACTGAGTTCTTATTTCTCAAACCGCCTAGCGTCATAATTTCTCCATGCAGATGTTACCCCTTATTTCCTTAACAGATACGGGAATGTCACAGGATTATTGTTATTTATATCATTTTTCTTCTTCTTTTTCTTCTTCCTGTTCTTCTTCTTTTCTTCTTCTTCTTTTTCTTCTTCTGATTATTATTATTATTATTATTATTATTATTATTATTATTATTATTTTAGATTGCAGGTTGATTTTTATAGTTTACTGGAAATACCCAATGACCAGTTCCTCCAGTCTCAAATTTCTTCATGATAACTGAACCTACTGGTGCCCTCATTGTACTATACAATTTGGTGAATGGCAGCATTGAATTGAATTTTAAACAAATTAAGTATTCACTGTAAGAAATCCAGTAGATTTTACGATAAATACTGACAACTAGCTGCCAGCGCCTTTACCGTAAATTTTTACGGGGGCTCGTAGAACTTTTGCAGGAATTGCCTCGTAGGATTGGGTAAGGGAGTGTGAGCTTAAGATACGGCGCGTTAGCTCACATCCCTGCTATGTCCTTTACATTACCTACATTGCCCTACACTGCCCTTCCATGCGTAATTATTACTGTAAATAATCTACAAGCGCCCGTAAAATTTACAATACATGGACTGGCAGCAAGTTGCCAGTATTTACCGTAAAATCTACGGGATCTTATTACAGTGTTTCTGTGTATGGTTGCGTTTCAAACCTCAGAAATCGTTTTTAAAACTTTTATTTATCGAACAACCCACTAGAAAGGAACAGATTTTAACATTTCGTAAGCATGTAAGAGAGTTTCTAAAGATGAAAGTTTTAACTTTAATCTGCTGATTACAAATTAAAGCAGACAACATTGAAAAGTATTCATCTTATTTTTTTTTTCACAGAAAATAAGATTTGACATTGCATTCAAATTGTCTTCGAAGACAATTTGAATGAAATGTCAAGCCTTATTTTCTATTTAAAATAAGAACATGTCATTAATTTAAATCCGATGATTTAGTCTACAGTGCTGTAGCTTCGAATAAGACGGAACTTGTAACGTAGGTCTACTGATACCTTCACGGACAATAAATGCGATTGATCTTAATGTTTGTAATCTTAGTTTTTCTTATATGATGGACATTACTGGGATTTAGCTAATATCTGGAGGTTGGCTGACTGACTGGAATACCTGACTGTGCACGAATGTTGACATTAAGGTATTTTTAGGAGCGAGCGAAGCGATAATGAAATTCAATGGTAAAATAATAAAACCCGGTAGTAGTAGTAGTAGTAGTAGTAGTAATTTCAATAAACAGAATATTCTTTGAAAGAAAACCACGATAAAAGAAGAAAATACAAATGACTTACTTTCCATTTCTAAGACAATAATGAAATGTTCCCTTTTCGGGAAGAAGTAATGACATCTTTATTATGGTAAAGAAGAAATATACCGGAACAGGAAATAGTCTGTAACATGTAATACAACGTTATCTTTCGAATGGTGGAATGACAGATGAAGTACTCATGGACTAAAATCCTTTCAAAGAAAGTTGCAAAAAGTGTACTTCTGGTAACTGCCTCCCTTGAATGGCCATCGTTGCTAATTCAACGGCGATGGGAGGACGGAAACAATGAAACCATTCTTATGTTTTATCAATTTCAACTTCATTTTTGCTCAAACTCCAAGCAAAACAGAATAATAATTTTAATGAAATACAGTCTGTTAAAAAAACATATATCAAGAATTTGTGACGCTATGTAGTGACATATCGGCATAAATAGGTTAAAAAAAATCGGTACAGTAACAACCAGTCTGTTAGAACAAAAGGAGTACATCACAAAGTAGCAAAGTTTTTTTTTCAACATTATGAAAACACGCCTATTCATATATATTGAAAATTTCACCTCCAAAGACTGAAAGTTTTCAGATAAAAAAAAAAAACTCTGCTATTTTTCATATTTCTGCTCAAAACATAGATTGTGGGTACTCGTTAGAACCGCAGAAATATGAAAAATAATATATACCCCTGTAAACCCCAGTTTTACTATATAAAAGCGGGGTTTAAGGGGGTCAAAATTATATAGGCATGTTTTCGTGATGAGAAATGTCAAGCACAGTTCTTTGGCTAACTTTGAAAACAAGAAGCCCATGGAACATGATTCGCTCTGATTTAGACTACAGAGGTAAATGTATCACCTGATTCAGACAACAGAGGTAAATGTATCACCATGCCTTCTACTCAGACTATAAAAATAAATGTATCACCATGCTTTTGATTCACAATCAAGACGTAAATGTATTACTTGATTCAGACTTCAGAGTACAATGCATCACTTGATTCAGACTACAGAGCTATGAGCTTATCTATTACCACAGCAACTAGGACACAAATTTGACCGGTCGTAAAAAGGTCAAAGTTCAACCTAGGATTATCATTGAAACAAACATGGTAGACATAGGGTCCCCGATGATATATACCAACAAGAATCAGCCTCAAAGCTTTCTTGGTTCTAGAGAAGAAGATTGTTACGTGTTTTACCATATATAGGCATGGCGGCCATCTTGTTCAATGATGCAGAACCATTGAACAAATTGTCAATACCCTTCGACAGAAGGCTCCATGTATAATCTGGTGAAAACTCATCAAGCGGGTCAAAGAAGGCAGACATATATAGCCCAGGGTCAAGAGACAGATACCCCCGGGGGACAAAACTTTAAGTGTAACTAAAACAATTTACTACTGAAATCATGCATATTACATTTCATATCTTGTATACATTTTGAGAAAATGACTTTTCAACATTTTCCCCATACAGATATATGGGGGACGCAAATTTGACCGTGCCGTAAAAATGCCAAAGGTTATTGTAGGATCATCATTGAACAAACTTGGTAGCCCTTAAGTCCTCACCGATATATACCGAGGTTCAGCTTCAAAGCTGTTTTTTTTTTCGTTCTGGAGAAGATATAAGTGCTTTTTTCTTTTCCTTTACCATGTATGGGCATGGCAGCCATCTTGTTCAGTGTGCCCAAACATTTGAGCAAATTGTCTATATATCGACATAAGACCCCAAGTAAAATCTGGTGGAAATTCGTCACGCGGTTTTAGAGAAGAAGACGTTCAACGATTACACGATTGTTTTCATGTATATAGACAAGAGGATCAAGATGGCCCTCTATCGCTCACCTGTGTACCAGAGAAGTTTCGAGTCGATTGGCCTTTCGGTTCAGGAAAAGAAGTTCAAAATTGGTTTTCAAGGTGGAAGCTGTGGCAGTCATCTTGGATTTCTGATCGGAACGATTTTAGCTGTGTTTGCTTTACAAATTACCTTGATACTTCCTACCAAGTTTCCAGGCAGTTGGCCTTTTGGTTCAAGATGGCATCTGTCTTGGATCTCTGATCGAAATAATTTTGTCTGTTTTTGATCTGCAAGTCGCCCCGATACATCCTATCAATGAGAAGAGGTGTAAATTAGAAATCAATCGGCGGCCACCAAAACTTTCAGATCAAAATGATGTCAGTTTTGATCTACAAGGCTCTCCGATACTTACTAACAAGTTTCGAATCAACTGGCCTTTCGCTTCAGGAGAATATGTTTAAAAGAGAAGAATACGTTCAGGAGAATACGTTCAGCAGCAGCGGCCATCTTGGAGTTTTGTTCAAAACAGTTTTAGCTATTTTTGATCTTCAGATCACCCTGATACTTTCTACCAAGTTTCGAGTCAGATAGCCTTTCTCATAAGAAGAAGACGTTCAAACCGACTTTCAAGAGGGTGGCCATGGCGGCCATCTTGGAGTTCAGATGAGAACAATTTTAGCTACTTTTGATCCTTAGGTCACCCCGATACCTACTACTTGAGTATTGTTTGTGTTGAGGTTTTACGGTCCAGTCAACCCAATGGGGTCATGTCGAGCGCGGTCAGTTTACCTAACCACACGTTTACTGGGCAGGCTTAGTCCTCTAGGCGGTTAACCAGTATTGTGCACATTCTTTAGCCAGAAACTGTCAACTACCCTTCTTGAATCAGCGGAAGGGAGAGAATGACCGTAGAAAATATTTCATGATCAATCTCCACGAAAGAATGTTGCTGACCTCGGCGACCTACTTGAGTAAACCGACCCTTCGGTTCAGGAGAAGCAATTCAAAAAAGATTATCAAGATGGCGGCCATCTTGGATTTCCGATCGGAATGATTTTAGCTATTTTTGATTCACTAGTCACCCCTATATTTCCTTTCAAGTCAAGAGTCAACTGCCTTTTCCGTTCAAGAGAAGAGATTAGAAATAAATATTCAAAATGACGACTATGGCGTCCATTTTGGATTTTGAACGATTTTAGCTAATTTTGATCTACAAGTCATCCCGATACCTCCTATGAAGTATCCAGTCAATAGGCCTTTCTGTTCAGGAGTAGAAAAAAAATCAGACATTCAAAAGGGCGGTCTTGGTCGCCATTTTGGATTACAGATGGGAACGATTTGAGCTATTTGTTCTACAAGTCATTCGACTCTAATGTTTTAAACATACATTCATGATAGTGGCCATTGCGGCCATCTTTGGTATCAGATTGTCACGATTTTTGCTTCTTTTAGTTTGCCGGTCATCTCAATACTTCCTACTAAGTTTCGAGTCGATTGGCCTTTCCGTTCAGGAGAAAAAGTTCAAAATAGATTTTCAAAATGGCGGTCTTGGCGGCCATCTTGGATTTCGGATTGGAACGATTTCGGCATCCTTTTTATCTACAAGTCACCCCGATACTTCCTATCAAGTTTCGAGTCAATTGCCCATTCTGTTCAGGAGAAGGTCAAAAATAGATTTTCAATGGCTCCCGTGGCGACCATCTTGGATTTCCGATGGGAACGAATTTAGTTTTTTGCTGTTCAAGTAACCCCGACTAGTTTTCTATACGGACTTTCAAGATGGTGGCCATGGCGGCCATCTTGGATTTCATATCGAAACGATTTTAGCTACTTTTGATCTACAGGCCACTCGAATACTTCCTACCAAGTTTTGATTCATTTGATCTTTCGGTTCAGGAGAAGAAGTTCAAAAGAGATTTTCAAGATGGACCTCGTGGCAGCCATCTTGGATTTTTGATCAAAATGATTTTTGCAATATTTCTTTCTTCAAGTCATCCCGATACTTCCTGTCAACTTTTGATTCAACTGGACTTTCGGTTCAGGAGACGTTTAAGTTAGATTTTCAAGATGGCTCCCGAGGCGGCCATTTTGGATATCTGATCGGAACGATTTTAGCTATTTTTGATCTGCAAGTCACCCGGATAGTTCCTACTAAGTTTGGAGTCGATTGGACTTTCGGTTCAGGAGAACTTCAAACTAAATATTCAAGATGACCGCCGATCGTAATGGTTTTTTTTTTTTTTTTTTTTTTTTTTTTTTGCTGTTTTTAATCAGCTAGTCGCCACGATACTCCCTTCTAAGTTTCTAGTCAAATGGCCTTTCGGTTTAGGAGAATGAGTTAAAAATAGATTTCAAGACGGTTGTGGCGGCCATCTTGGATTTCCGACCGGAATGATTTTAACTCTTTTCGATCTAGAGGTCGTCCTGAGGAGGATATGTCATTTCAAGCAAATAGTTGACGCCGCACGACGGACATTGACCGATCAGTTGTACAATAGCTCAGGTCAGCTAACAAGGAGTAAGAGCAGATAACCTCCGGAAGACAACATTTTGATTGTTACTGAAAAGTTTTACTAATTTAATCATATATTGTTGTTTCAGCTTTATGTCTAATGGATTTTTAGAAAATCATGCGATTTTTCGCATGGACGCAAATTTGACATTGCCGTTTAAAGGTAAAAATCATTCTAAGGTAATCATCTGAACAAACTTGGTTTTGTGTTTGCGTTGAGGTTTTACGGCCCAGTCAAACCATTGGGGTCATTTCGAGCGCAGTCACTTTACCTAACCTAATTTTTATTGGGCAGGCGTAGTCCTCTATACGGTTAACCAGTATTGTGCACATTTTTTTTACCAGAAACTGACAAATGCCCTTCTTGAATCAGAAGAAAGGATAGAGAATGACCGTAGAAAATACTTCAAGATCAATCGCAATGAAAGAATATTGCCGGTCCGTAACCTCCTGACTCCAGTCGGAGAACAAACTTGGTAGACCTGGAGTCCAAGACTTTTTTTTGCCATAAACGGGCATTGCGGCCATCTTAGTTAACGGACCATCACCCCGATCCCATCCGCTTTGTCAAAAACTCCATGCGAAGTTTGAAGAAGTGAAAGTTTTAGAAGAAAAAATGATCAAAGACGTGGACGGCCGACGGACGATAGACGGCCGGTGATCACAATAGCTCATTCTGAGTCTTCGGATCAGGGTGAGCTAAAATCAAACGGAACGATCGTCTGTTGATTTTCAACCAGTAAATCATCAGGAAAACATGTCTATATCATTTTGACCCCCTTAAACCCCACTTTTATATTATAAAACTTGGGTTTACAGGGGTATACATTAGTTTTCTTATTTCTGCTCAAACATAGATTATGGGTACTCATTAGAACCGCCTCTCCGAGGCGGTTCTTACGAGTACCCACAATCTATTTGAGCAGAAACATGAAAAATATCAGATTTTTTTTTATCTGAAAACGTTCAGTTTTTGGTGGTGAAATTTTCAATATATTTGAATAGGCGTGTTTTCGTAATGTGTACCCAGTGTCACACTTTTTGTCTTTGTAGTTTAACCAGCGCACGACAAAACCTACCATAAGACCAGTGTAACCAGCAAAGACTCAGATCAGCCTGTACATCAATCCAGTATGACAAGGATTCTCATTTATCCCTCTTTGGATAGCCCAGAGGCTTCAGAAGGCACATGCGACCAGCGAAGACTCTGATAAGACTGTGCGAATGCGCAGGCTGATCTGAGTATTCGCTGGTGGCACGTCTTATTGTAGGTTTTGTCGTGTGCTGGCTCAGTTACTAAATTTCTTGAATTACCTTCATTTCACTTAAGGATACTAATTTGCTCACGACAATTATACAAAAAAATATGTTATACAAGGTTAATCATATGCCATGCAACTTGAGAAGAAGACCTTATTCTATACCTATCAATGATACCGCTTAAGCGTGTTGCTGTGTGATCAGCGAAAGCTGGATCAGAAGAGACTCTCGATGTTTTCTAGGTTCATATCAAACGTTCTCAAACGAGGCTTGTTGCCTCAAGTATGTTTACTGCTGACCGTTTCAAGACCATTTCCTCTGTTGCAGTTTTTCTTTGTTCGAGTTTGTTTCCGCATCTCTCTTTCTTTTGGTGTCTCGGAAAAGCTGTGCCTCGGGGTTGTAGCATTTCCTGGGTATCTTCATTTGATTTATTAACCCATTAAAGACTGAATAAACTGTCCCACATTATATATTGGGAGAGTCCATTTTCGATGTCAGGTTTGTCAGGCTATATGATGTAGATACTCCTTAAGAAAAATGGTTGAACTATTTGCAAACAGTGGAGACCCTGATCAGACGCCGCAGAAAACGCCGCATTCTGTGGCGTCTGATGTAGGTCTGCACTATTTGCCAGTTACGTGTTTAGGCGTCTCCAGTCTTCAATGGGTTAATTCCTCATCACTTGACATCATGAAGACGAAGTGAAATGCGTATAACATTCCCGTATCTTCACGTCACGAAAACATGCCTATATAATTTTGATCCCCTTAAACCCCACTTTTATATAGGAAAACTGGGGTTTACAGGGGTATACACTTTTTTCTTATTTCTGCTCAAAAACATAGATTGTGGGTACTCTTTAGAACCTTTAGAGTACCCACAATCTATGTTTTGAGCAGAAATTTGAAAAATATCAGAGTTTTTATCTGAAAACTTTCAGTTTTTGGTGGTGAAATTTTCAATATATTTGAATAGGCGTGTGTTCGTAATGAACTGCTCCAAACAGCCAATTAAGCATAATACAAATTTCTAACTGATGATAGTTTTCTTCTTTTATTTGCTTTTCCAAGAAAGTAAGGCTTGACATTCCATGTGAATGTGATACTGCATTCTTAAATGTATTCTTAGTTTTTTGACAAATCAAAGGCAGAATGGCGTTTTCTGCAGCTGTGAATGGCGCTTTAAGGCTATGTATGTCCATTGCTCTGAAGGGTCTTTAATTTTAGAATTTATTTAGCTTCAAAGCACATATTTATAATTGAAATATTATTGTTCATGTAATATGATCACGCCTCATATATCTCATATCTCTGGACTGCAAGTGTCTCGTGTTAACCTGTGACCTGAGAACATCAATTCAACATCACAGCAACACGCCTATATAATTTTGATCCCCTCTTAAACCCCAATTTTATATTGTAAAACTGGGGTTTACAGAGGTATAAATTATTTTTCTTATTTTGCTAAAATCATATATTGTGGGTACTCGTTAGAACCGTCTCGGCGAGGCGGTTGTAACTTGTACCCACAATCTATGTTTTGAGCAAAAATATGAAAAAATATCAGAATTTTTATCTGAAAATTTACAGGTTTTAGTGGTGAAATTTTCAATATATTCGAATAGGCGTGTTTTCGTAATGAGGAGCATAAGATCACGTAACTGTAGTAATAATACAAGCGTATACATATATGCTAATCGCACGTGCCAGTAAATAAGGTCAAGATCATACCACATACACGCACGCACGCACGCACACACACATACACACACAGAGTCTGATTGGCGTATTAGTACTGTTCACTTGCAGCATCATTCGTCACTCATTTATTTATTCATTTATTCCTCATTTTTTAAGTTTCAAAGTTTCAAAGTTTATCTCAAATTATGAAAGCGCAAAGAAACATGTTATTATGAAAGTATGAAATGAGCAAATTAATGAAAAAAAAAAAACCCAACAAATTAGAGAGAGAGAGAGAGAGAGAGAGAGAGAGAGAGAGAGAGAGAGAGATAGAGAGAGAGAGAAAATATATATATAAAATATGCAATCTACAATGTCTGGCCCATGTTGCAAGCTTACCGTAACTAGAGGCCCATGGGCCAGCAATCGCTCACCTGGATTAGGCTAATCGTGGTATGTTACATAGTGCCATGGTGGCTACATTGCTATCAGATCAGATTGCCTTTAGCAATTCTGAATCTAATATTGTTTGAAGAGTTTCAAAATGGCTGCCATGGCGGCCATCTTGGATAAAGGAACAAAACGATTTCAGCAATTTTGAATCTCACGTCATCCCAATGCCTCCTACCAAGTTTCGGCTCAGTCAGACTTACCGTTCAGGAGCAGATGTGGTTTAAAATACTTTTAAGATGGCCGCCAAGGCCGCCATCTTGGATATTGGAATTGAACGATTTTAGCAATTCTGAAACTCCATGTCACCCTGATGCCTCCAATCAAGTTTCGGCTCAGTTCGACTTAGGTTTGGGAGGAGATGTGGTTTGAAAAAAAAAAAAAAAAATTGGCTGCCATCGGCCATATTGGATATCGGAACAGAACGAATTTAACAATTCTGAATCCCCATAACACCCCAATGCCTCCCATCAAGCTTCAGCTTAATCCCACTTACGGTTTAGGGGGAGTCGTTTGAAGAATTTCGAGAGGACTGTCATGGCGGCCAATTTGGATATCTGAACGGATTGCGAATCTCCATGTCGCCCCAATAGCTCCAATCAACATTCAGCTCAATCCGACATATCGTTCGCGAGTAGATGTTGTTTGAAGATTTTCAAGATGGCCACCATATCGGAACGGTATGGTTTTTGCAATTCAAAGCATCCCTGTTGCCCCGATGCCTTCAAACACGTTTCAGCTCAGTCCGACTTACCATTCGAGAGCAGATTACAACTGAAGATTTTCGAGATGGTCGCCGTGGCGTCCATCTTGGGTATAGTAACAAATTGATTTTAGGAATTCTGAATCTCCATGTCACCGTAATGCTTCCCACCAAGTTCTGACTCGATCCGACTTACTATTCGAAAGCAGATGTGTGGTTTGAAGATTTTGAAGCTATGGCAGTCATTTTGGATATCAGAGCGGAACGATTTTAGAAATTCTGAATCTCTGTGCAGCCCAAATGCCTCACACCAAATTTAAGCTCAATCCGATTACAATTCTGGAGAAGATGGCAAAAATGTGAAAAGTTAACGACGGACGGACGGACAACAGGCTACGGCATAAGCTGGTCTGGAGTAAAGCTGCAGGTGAGCTAATAATCTTAAACATTTGGAAGACAGGCCTGAGCAAAAAGTGCAGACCCAAATCAGACGCCGCAGAATGCGGCCTCTGATCAGGGCCTACACTGTTTTCCACATTGTCTACGCTGTTTTTCTGTCATTACGTTAAAATGTCTATATAATGCATACCCCAGTTTTGACCCATATTGTATAGTGAAACTTAGGGACATACAGGGATAAAAAATTTAAACTATTTTTCAGATTTTTTTTGCCGTGTTTTTTTTTGTTTGTTTTTATTCCCCGCCACACGATAGTGGTGGGGTATTATGGTTCCACGTTAGTCGTCCGTCTGTCCGTCCGTCCGTCTTTCGTCCGTCCGTCCGTATAATCGTTTCCAAATCATAACTTGAATGAATGTTAATGGATTTTAACCTAACTTGGTATGCGCATTGATATTGTAGAGATCTGGTTTGTAATTGTTAATGGGCAAATTTTTGTCAATTTTTGACAGAGTTATCTGTCCGCGATACGTATGATTTTTTCGTTTCCGGACGATAACTTAAGTATCAATGAAACATGGTGTGTGCATTGCTATTGTAGAGATCTTGTTTGGGTTTGCTAATGGGCAAATTTCATCAATTTTTGACAGAGTTATCTGCCCATGACCTGTATTTTTGTTTCAAGACAATAACTTGAGTAAATCTCAACGAAGTTTTGCCCAACTTCATATGTGCATTGATACTGTGGAAATCTGGTTTGGGTTTGTTATAATGATCATTTCATCAATTTTATCATGACACGATAATGGTGGGGTATTATCGTTTTACGTTTTTATTTAAATCTGTGTCAAATATTCTATATCTGCATAAATATGTCTTCATGTACTAAATTAATTACTAAATTTGCCCCATATTTCATGGTTACAGTGTTCTAGTTAAGGAGAGTTTTGCAGATAATTATTTTTACTCCAAGGAAACGCATTTTATAAGTACTCATTAGAAGCGATGCAAGAAGGGCCTCTTGATAAATACCAACATCTATTTCGGTGGAGAAATAAGAAAAGTATCAATAGATTACGGTTGAAAAAGTGCCTTATTTAGAATCATAGTTTAGAAGTCAACTTTTTCTTATCAAGTTATGTTTTATACTTTCTTTTTCATAATTACGCCACTGTCACAAAATTAAGCATTTAAGTTATATATAAAATATTTGACTAATAAAGCATATACAGACAACCCTCTATATACCGACACTCGATACAACGACAAAAATCGTTATAATGACAATTTGACTGTCACGAAAGAGGTAATAATTAGTCATAAATTGTGCAAAAATATTGTATTTAATACTTTAATGAAAGTTTAGATAAATGTTAGAATCGCCTAGCAAATTCGAACAAATACCGAAAACATGTTCTAGTAAAAAATAAGAACAAACATATCAATCTGCTCATTAAGAATTCTCTCTGTACAACAGCCAGTTCGTTTTAATGGCAACGTCACTGGAAACAAATGCTGTCGTTGTAACGAGGGTTCACTGTATCAAAGTACAATTGTGCCGCTACGTCAGAAAACGTACCTTTTGACATGTGCGCCCAACGCAGATTTAGATCCAGCCTGCGCGTGCGCTCAATCTGATCAGAATCTTCACTGAAAGGATTTTTGATAGCGAAGGATGCAAAGTTTAATTTATGCAGACATCTGAAGGCTCTGATCAGACTGCGAGGATGCACAGACTGATCTGAAACTCCGTTGGGCGGAAATGTCAGAAGTTACGTTTACCCACGTTGCGGTACAGCTGTTGATTTCCTGTTTATATATTGTGGGCCTTTACAGTTGGCTGAGTGAGAGCATGTGTTCACACTTCCGGTCCTATTTCTTTGAGTAATATAGTGTAAAACATGCCGCTTATGACAGGCGTTCCAATGTGCAACTCGCCTAAGTTATGTATTTCCGTGTTCCTTCAAAGTGTTACTTGACAGTATTTGTGCAAAAGGTAAATAGGTCATGGTTAAGCTATGTTTTTTAGCTCACCTGAGCTGTGCTCAGGATGAGCTATTGTGATCACTTTTCATCCGTCGTCCGTCCGTCCGTGCGTACGTCCGTCCGTTAACATTTTGTCGTTTGATATGGAGCCTCCTTAGGGTGGGGGAACGAAAGATTGCTAAAATGGTCGCGGTCCGTTGACCAAGATGGCCGCCATGCCCATAAATAGTAAAAAACCTTTAAAATCTTCTTTTCCAATACCGAGGATGCCTTGGGGCTGAATCTTTGCATGAATCATTGGGGACGGGAGGTCTAACAAAGTTGCTAAAAGAATTGTCGTACGTTGACATTTGACCTTTTTACGGCAAGGTCAAGTTCGCTTCCCTATGCATTTGTATGAGCCCCATACATTTGAATGGGAAAATTGTTGAGAATTTCAAACGACTTCTCCATTTGAAGCCTCTGAGCCAATTTTACTCAAATTTCATATGGAGCCACCTAAGGGTGGGGACACAAAAAAATGCTAAAATGGTTGCGGTCCGTTGACCAGGATGGCTGCCATGCCAATATATGGTGAAAACCTTTAAAAATCTTCTTCTCCAGAACCGAGAATGCCTTGGGGCTGAAACTTTGCACGAAACATTGGGGACGGAAGGTCTACCAAAGTTGCTAAAAGAATTGTCGTACGTTGACATTTGACCTTTTTCCGGCAAGGTCAAGTTTGCTTCCCTATGCATTTGTATGAGCCCAATAACATTTGTATGGGAAAATTGTTGAGAATTTCAGACGACCTCCTCTGAAGCCACTGAGCCAAATTTGCTCAAATTTTTAGCTCACCTGAGCACGAAGTGCTCATGGTGAGCTATTGTTGTCAGTCAATGTCCGTCGTCCGTCGTGCGTTGTCCGTCATCCGTCGTGCCGCGTGCGGCTTCAACAATTGCAAAAGCCTAATCCTCCTACGCCCCTGGGCCAATTGACTCGATACTTCGTAGGAAGCATTGGGGTGACTTGTAGATCAAAAATAGCTAAAATCGTTTCGATGGGAAATCCAAGATGGCCGCCATGGCCGCCATCTTGAAAATCCGTTTTTTGCTTTTTCTCCTGAACCGAAAGGCCGATTGATTCCTAAACCCAAAAGCCAATCGACTTCAAACTCGGCAGGAAGCATTGGGGTGACTTATAGATCAAAAATAGCTAAAATCATGCCGATCGGAAATCTAAGATGGCCGCCATGGCAGCCCTCTTGAAAATCTATTTTCGCTTCTTCTCCTGAACCAAAAGGCCAATTGACTCCAAACTTGCTAGGTAGCATCGGGATTTGAAGATCAAAAATAGCTAAAACCGTGCCGATCGAAAATCCAAGATGGCCGCCATGGCAGTCATCTTAAAATTTATTTTTCGCTTCTTCTTCTGAACCGAAACGCCAGTTGACTCGAAACTTAGTAGGAAGCATTGGGGTGACTTGTAGATCGAAAATAGCTTAATTTGTGCCAATCGTAAATCAAAGATGGCCGCCATGGCAGCCATCTTGAAAATCTATTTTTCGCTTCTTCTCCTAAACCCAAAAATCAATTGACTGGAAACTAAGTAGGAAACATTAGGGTGACTTGTAGATCAAAAATAGCTAAAATCGTGCCAACCGTAAATCCAAGATGGCCGCCATGAAAATCTATTTTTTCGCTCCTTCTCCTGCACCGAAAGGCCAGTTGACTCGAAACTTGGTAGGAGGCATTAGGGTGACTTGTAGATCAAAAATAACTAAATAGTGCCGATCGTGAATCCAAGATTGCCGCCATGGCGGCCATCTTGAAAATCTATTTTTGCCTCTCTCCTAAACCCATAGCCAATTGACTCGAAACTTAGTAGGAAGCATCGGGGTGACTTGTAGATCAAAAATAGCTAAAATCGTTCCGAAAGAAAATCTATTTTTCAGTTCATTTCCTGAGTCGAAAGGCAAATTGACTCCAAACTTGGTAGGAAGTATCAGGGTGGCTTTTAGATCAAAAATAGCTAAATCCTTCTGATCGGAAAATCCAAGATGGCCGCAATGGGGGACAGCTTGAAAATCTTTTTTTAGTTTCTTCTCCTAAATCCAAAAGCCAATTGACTTGAAACTTGGTAGAAGCATCGGGGTGACTTATAGATCAAAAATGACTAAAATCGTTCCGATTGGAAATCCAAGATGGCCGCCATCGCGGCCATCTTGAAAATCTATTTTTCAGTTCTTCTCCTGAACCCAAAGGCTTATTAACTTTAAACTAGGTAGGAAGCATCAGGGTGACCTGTAGATCAAAAATAGCTAAAATCGTCCCTATCAGAAATCCAAGATGGTCGCCATGATAGCCATCTTGAAAATCTATTTTTCGCTTCTTCTCCTGAACTGAAAGGCCATTTGACTCGAAACTTCGTAGGAATCATTAGCTTGTAGGTCTAAAATAGCTTAAATTGTTTGGATCGGAAATCCAAGATGGCCGTCTTGGCGGCCATCTTGAAACTCTTTTTTCGCTTATTTTCCTGAACCAAAGGGTCGGTTGATTTGAAAATTGGTAGGAAGCATCGGGATGACTTGTAGATATAAGAATAGCTAAAATTGTTCCAGTTGGAAATCCAAGATGGTGGTCATCTTGAAAATCTATTTTTCCCTTCTTCTTCTGAACTGAAAGGCCAATTGACTCGAAAATTGGTAGGGAGCATCGGGGTGACTTGTAAATAGAAATAGCTCAAATCGTTGCGATAGGAAACCCCAAATTGCGGCCATGGCGTCCATCTTGAAAATCTGTTTTGAACTTTTTCTTCCTGAACCGAAGGGCAATTGACAATTGAAGTTCATTGGAAGTATCGAGGCGACTTGTAGATCAACAGTAGCTAAAATCATTCTGATTGGAAATCTAAGATGGCTGCCATCTTGTTTATGTTTATTATATTTCCCTGCCACTGACACGTTTACATGTATAAAATCATGATTCTTCAGAAACCACTTAGCCATTTGCCACTTAGCCATTTGCCATCAAATTTCACATTGATCCTACTGTTGAAAAGTGATTTAGAGTTTGTTCCAATGATTACGCTCCATTGACTGTCATGCCATATATATTCTTCAAAATTAAGAACTGCTTAAATGATGATCTTTTCATTAGTTGCGATGACAGGATTGGAGAAATGTTGCATAACATCTGCATATCTGCAGTGGCTATGTCACTCAGGTGAACGACCCGTGGCCGTGGGCCTCTTGTTATCTCCACTAGGATCAGTGAAAGTAGGGAATGACCACAGAAATAATTACATGATCAATCTCCACGAAATATTATTTGGCTAGGATTCGAACTTCCGTCCCCTTGATCTGTACTCAGACCCGATACCGACTGTGCTATGGAACCCGGCTCATTGTCATATAATAGTGTCATTGTGCATGTACCGTATGTATTCCAATAGCTTACATGTGACTCCTTATACTTGTCCTAACATGTTGTGGTTCAATTATGCTTTTAAATCATTTTAGAAACACCCTAAGTAATGCACACTATCGGAGGCTGACCTTATGCGACCGATTTTCCGAGCAAAAAATAGCATACATAAACATGTTAAACCGAACGACACAGGTAGAGAAGAAAGTAAAACTTTAAGTAATCCGAGGGAAGCAAAGTTGCTTTACATTCGTGCACTAAAACGTTTCATATCTCTTAGTATTTGATTATTTTCATTTTTGCTCATTAAAGTACCATCTCTCTCTCTGTCTGTCTCTCTCTCTGTCTCTCTCTCTCTCTCTCTCTCTCTCTCTCTGAATCTGAATAGTATACTGCTCAAAAGAACTTCATATACCAGGGAAGGACAATGGGGACTAATGGTTTGATAGAATCCGAGATAAACTTTGTGATATCATCTTCAGCTACCTCGGCCAAGGATATGAGTGAAGCTGGGAGTGCATTCCAATCCCTAACTGTGTTAGTGGTTCAACTGAACTTGTTACTGTCAGTCCGGGCATATGGCATCTGAATGGCCAACAAATGTTGGTTTCTTTTAGTTATTTGGAGTGGGGGTGAGATAAGGGCATCTGTAGGTATGCGAGCTCTAACTTTCAGACATTTATTTAGTAGTAAAAGCCCGATTTCTTTTCTTTTCATACAGTAGTAAAAGCCCGATTTCCTTTCTTTGCTGTTTGAGGGATACGTAACCGAACTCCACCTGTCAAACTACCAGTTTCCAGTCTGTCTGTCTGTCTCTCTCTCTCTCTCTGAAACATTTATGCGCGAAAGAAGGATAATAGAAAATAGGTAATGCTGTGTAAAATTTGTTTGTTTGTTGAAATTCTATTTTAAAACTAAATGAAGTCATATTTTGTATCGTTTTTATATTAGGGCCTGTATTTTCCACCTGTTTATGGCATATCGGTCCTTTCATGTTAGGATTCATAGTAATACAGGCCTTTAGATTTGATTTCCATGTTTATGGCATGGCATATGAAATTTTAAAAACAGACATTTATTGGCATATGGAAAATATAATACGTAAATGGTATATTTAGAAAATATCATTGTTTAATGCCAACAGTTAAAGTTTTGTGGCATATGCTTCTCACACCATCAACCTACCCCACTTAGAGGGCACTTATGCAAAGATATTTATTGACAAATACGAAACATTTTAAGGCGGAATAAAGGAGATAGACCACGATAGACCATGATATTCACGTAATGTCTTTTCTGGTCACTACGATTCCAAGAATTTCATTTATGCACCGTGTAGTAGCATCTCTCTCTCCACCTCTATCTTGCTATCAGATGTAAAGTAATGCGTTTGCACTAATATATTCTCTTTCAGTCACTTTCTAAGTAAAATGTTTTATTTCGATTATATTCTGTAATAGTATTGACCTGTTCTTTCACCTATGCTGGTGGCTTGAAGAATCTGGAGTAGCCAGAACGTTTCATTCATGCCGAGAAATCCCATTTGGTTTAAACTTGCTCTATACATTAAACATTAGTTAAGATTAAGTAAAGTTTTGATTTAAGAACAGGTTGTTTTCCTGTTTCTGAATTCAAATATTTTACTCGTATCTGTAACCTTTCTTTAGAGTGGCATATGCTTTAGTTACCTGTTATATCGCCGAATAATTTCGATGTAGCTGGGCAATAATAGCACTTAAATTGTAATCAATATTACTAAATAAATAGATTGTAAGATTATCCGAGATAACGGTACAGATTAACAGCATGGTTTCAACACTGATCCGTTAGCATATTGCCCTCATTGATAATTTCGATTTGAGATTTATGGAATTTTATTTGTTTTTTCTGGTTTTTAAATTTAAAAACAATACTTTTTTTCTTCAAATTCTCCCAAAGTAGCTCTCGAATTTTCCACCTACATAAATTCAGTACCTTAGATAAGCTACTTTTTGGGGTATTTACCCAGTTAAAATCTTGCAAAAAAAAAAAAAAACAATTAGAATTAATTGGGGTAAATACCCTATTGTCAGTAATTCTTGCACCCATTAACATAACAGGGTATCCAAAGGAAAAATCCTGATACCCAATTCAATGAGAAATTGATGGGTAAAATTAGCCCAAAATACCCAATTGCTTAAAACCTTATCTAAACTTTATATAGGGCACTGTATAAATTGATGACGTATAAATTGATCACGTGAACTGGCTCCCGGCTAAGCTGTGCACAGCTACTGACCTTGAAGTTCGTGTGAAATAAATTAGTTCATCTAAGTACATTACTGCGATGCAGACGGTGAGCAGCTTATGCCTTCCGATGTCTGTAAACAACGAAGCTCTAAACCGAAAGAAGGAACATAAACTTAACGTAACGGTACACAAAATTAAGAGTATTCTTTTTGTGTGTGTGAGAGGTGGGGGGAGGGGAAGGGGTCGAGAGAGGTGATTCACTCGGGGAGGGTGTGCAGGGGTGGTGGGTGGGGGGGGGGGGGGCGAGGAGGCTGGGAAGGTGATTCACTTATTTCAAATTGCATTGAAAAATCTAGCCAAATAAAACAAAACGGTAAGAGAAAAGTCCAGGGAGTGCCACAATCACAAACCACAGCCCTTCCTAGACCCCAAGACGAAGAGGAAACCGACAAATCTAAACAAGCACAAACCGAACAAACGTACGAAAAGCACTAAGATTAGCTCTCTCTTCCCCAAGCGAGGTAATCGCAATACTAAAAGGACTGAAAAACACAAGAACAAAATGACACACGGAAAGACAGTTTTCATTTTGGTCAGTTCTTAATAGTGTCATTTGTGGTGTAGTGAACTCTCCTACGATCGGACTCGGGTTTGAGCCTCATTGGTGACCCCCCTCTCTCTCTCTCATTCTCTCTCTCTCTCTCTCTCTCTCTCTCTCTCTCTGTTTAATTTAATGAACATTTTTAGCCGTTGTTTTTCTTTATATTTCTTTGTTCCATCTTTTACTTTATTTTGATATTGTTTAATCTGTTAGCAAAAGCAGTACTTCAGTAGGATCCAATTCATACTACGGAAAATCAAAAACAGCATATTCTTATGGGCAATGGCGTAAAATACTGCCTTTCTTTCTTTCTTCCATAACGTCTAACCTTCATAGGAGGAACAGCTCGAGGGACACAAACGGTGGACATTGTACACCCCGGGTTGCAGGATGAAGGCCTACAAGTAATCAGTTTGAAATACCGTATGGTTCTTTAACCTGCACATGGTGTGACTTTCCCTGCACAGGGACCTCCAGTTAACGTCCCGATCCGAAGAGCGACACACTGTTTTCATTTCATGCCTGCAAATGACATGCCTGCAATGAAAGCATGTTCGGACACCGAAAATTCTCTCGCTTAAGCCTGGGGTCTATCCCAGTACCTCCAGCTCTAGAGGTCAGTGCGCTCACCAGTGAGCTACCGCGCTGCCTAAAATACTTGTTTTTTTACGTCTTTGTTATGGGATAAATGTATGTGTTTTGTTGACAGGGAAACACAAAGCTAAGTGATGTGAATGTTGCTTTTCTCGCACAGTCAGATACTTGATTAATAACACATTAAAACCAGTCAAATAATAAACCTTTACCTTTTATAGTTAAAATCAGTCAAAACCAGATATTATGTCAACAGAGGAAACAGTTTTGTTTCCATTGCAACGCAATTTTTTCTTAAGTGATAACTTTTTTTCTTTCTAAATTGTCATCCAGTACTTGACAATCAAAGTGGTGAAAAACAAAATAGAATTGCAGTGTAAACAGAATATATTAAATAAAACTATGTGCATTTATGGAATAAATTCGACATATTTGTTGCAATGACAACATAAATTTCTGTATCATGTTGATTATGTTCATGAATTTGTGTTTCAATATTTAACAACTATAAAATTATCATGCTTTTAATTACATTGTTCTCAGATTGCTGCCATGAAATCTATTAAAGACAAACAACTTTACAATACAACATGTAGTGTATTGTTGTTGCCATAGCAACCATTACAATTGGTTTTTCAAACTTATTTGTGTTGTTTTTGAAGATGTCCCATGTTGACTTATATTTAGAAAAGTTGCATCAATATATTAAATAGGGCAGAATTTTGTCAGTCGTGAACCCATCCCTTTTGATTTGTATCCTAAAGTCTTTAGCCTAAAGGAGAACTTACCTAACGTCTCCCCGTACTTTACCATAGTGCAGATTATATTGCATTTCCTTTGGGATTATTAGACCCATTGTGGTATATTTGAAAATAGAGTTCTGCTCGCTAGAGGGCGTAGGTAGTGTTGCAAACATCATTACTGCTTATGAAGAGTCTCAATAAAACAGAGACTCCCATTTTCTAATCCGTAGTGTGTTCTTTGTTTCCAAAGGCAATCTTTTTGACGTTTATTTTACAGTATAGGCAGGCTCCGTCGTCCGCACTCTTCGAACATCTCAGAAACCGCTGGGTCAATCCAAACCAATGGACGCTCTAGTTACTGAGCCACTGCGCCAGTAGGATTGAAAGTAATCGGACTGGTAATTTAAACGGTTTTTACCATAACTGAGTCAGCGCACGACAAAACCAACAAAATGACTGGGCTCCCAGGGAAGAATCTGATCAAGATGGGTATCCGCCCAGTCTGATCAGTCTTCGCTGTGCACTCCGTTGGTTACTAAGGAGCTAAGGTTTCTACGTGTAGACAGTGAAAAGTGATCAGACTGGGCAGATGCCAAGGCTGATCTGAGTCTGCGCTAGGTGCATATGTTATTTTGTTGATTTTTTCATGTAGCGGCTCATATATGAAGTCTTGCCGCTAGGAGCAAAGTGATGGGGCCATTTTTTGGCCCCATAACCATTGTTAAAAGGCCATCACCTATTTTAAGGCATTCTATTACCTTAAATATTAGCAACACGACTTGTCCTATTCATGTTTTAGGTGGAGAAATAGCCCCTTGTCTCCCTCTAGATACAACAATGTATATTGGCAAGGCGGATATCCTGATGACATGATTGGATCATTTTAACTAATATTTGTTCCCCAAATGCCTTTGATGCTTTACATGAAATTGGGTTTGGATTGACCCAGCGGTTTCTGAGATGTTCGAAGAGTGCAGACGACGGAGCCTGTCAGTAATGTAAGTTCTCCTATAGGCTAAAGACCTAAGGATACAAATCAAAATGGATTGGTTCACGAACGACAAAAATCTACCCTATTTAATATATTGATGAAAATTTTTCTAAATATAAGTTAACATGGGACATCTAAAAAAAACAACAAAGATAAGTTTGAAAAACCAACTGTATTGGTTGCTATGGCAAGAACAATACAGTAAACGTTGTATTGTAAAATTGTTTGTTTTTAATCGATTTCATGGCAGCAATCTGAGAACAATGTAATTAAAAGCATATTCACTTGATAGTTTCATAGTTGCCAAATTTTGAAACACAAATTTATGAACAAAATCAACATGACACAGACATTTATGTTGCCATGGCAACACAAATGTCGAATTTATCCCATAAAAGCATACAGTTTTTTTTTTTGTTTTTTTTTTTAAAATATATTCTGTTTACAATGAAATTCTATTTTTTATCATTTTGATCCTCAAGTACTGGATGGCAATTTAGAAAGAAAAAAGAAAACAGTTATCACTTAAGAAAAATGTGCATTGCCATGGAAACGAAACTGTTTTCTTTACTGAAAAAATATGTGGTTTTGACTGATTTTAATTATGAAATGTAAAGTGATTATTATTTGACTGGTTCTAATGTATTACTTATCAAGCATCTGACTGTGCGTGAAAAGCAACATTCACATCACCTAGCTTTGTGTTGCCCTGTCAACAACAACAGCAGCAACAACAACAAAAAAGAAAACAAACAAAAAAACAAAAACAAGAAAAACATGCATTTATCCTATAACAAAGACGTATAAAAAGACGTATTTTAGGTAGCTCGTTACCTCCGTGGTGAACACCCGGGCTTCTAGAGCTAGAGGTCCCGGGATAGATCCCAAGCTTAGGCAAGGGAATTTGCGGTGTCGGAACACGCTTTTCTCCATGTCATTTACAGGCATGACATGAAAATATAGTGCGTCCTTCGGATCTAGACGTTAACTAGAGGTCCCCTGTCTAGGGAAAGTCACACCATGTGCAGGTTAAAGAACCTTACAGTAATTCAAATTGGTTACTTGTAGGCCTTCATCCTGCAACCCGGAGTGTACAATGTACACCGTCTGTGTCCTCTTAGGCGGTTTAGGCGTAATGGAAGAAAGACAGACAGACAGACAGAAATAAATAAATAAATAAAGAAAGAAAGACAGTATTATGGCCATTGCCCATAAGTTTTTGATTTTCAATGTTATAATTTGGATTATACTGAAGTACTGCTTTTGTTAACAGGTTAAACAATATCAAATTAAAGTAAAAGAAAAATAAAAAAAATAAAGAAAAACAACAGCTAAAAAGTTTATTAAATAACACACACACACACACACACACACACACACACACACACACACACACACAAAAGGTCACCGATGACACTCAAACCGGAGTCCGTTCATTGGAGAGGCCATTACACTATAGAGGACAGTAATAAGAACTGACAAAAATGAAATTACTTTTTCAATGCGGTTTGAAATAAGTGAACCCCACCCCCCTCACCCCCCGCACCCCACCCCCCCCCCACACACACACAAAAGAAAACAAAAGGAATATTTTTAATTTCGTGTGCCATTACCCTTTAACTTTATGTACATTGTTCTTTCTTTCGGTTCACAGCTTTGTTGTTTACAGGCATCAGAAGGCATAAGCTGCTCACCGTCTGCATCGCAGTATTGTACTTGGATGAACTGATTTATTTCCAATACCCAGAACTTGAAGGTCAGTAAGGTCAATCTGCGGCAGCGCTTGTATCCGAGATGTTACGCCGTGTACAGCTAAGACGGGAACCAGTGCATGTGTCCTATTTATACGTGATCTATTTATAGGTGGAAAATTCGAGAAAGATTTATTTACTTTTTATACGTGGTCAGCTCCTTTGGGAGAATTTGAAAAAGAAAATATTTTGTTTTTTAAATGAAAAAAAATCAGAAAAAGTAAACAAATTTCCTTAAATCTCAAATTCGAAATTATCAGTGAGGGCAATATGCTGACGAATCAGTGTTAAAACCCCGCTGGTAATCCGTACCGTTATTTCGGTTAATCGGACAATCTATTTATTTAGTACTATAGATTTGTAATCAAACCAATTTTACGTGTACTGCCTTCTGATGTGTCTGAAAACTGCAGATAGAATAGCAGGTTAAATAGACCTTGATCAGACGCCACATTCTGCGTTCCGCATTCTTCGCAGACCAGCCTTTCCAAATACTTAGGATTAACAGGGCAGTACAGAAAGAAGTATTTAGTGTACAATGTCAGATGTTTTTAAACGTTATAGAGCTTAACACGGTCTCAAAATTTTTCGGGAATTTGAAGGTTCTTTTCATCCTATAGAATTTGAAAGCAACATATACTAACCCTTGACATCCTGAATGAATTAAGATGCCATATCCACTTCTAATTTTTAGACAATCAGATTACTTAGTTTATATTAAACATATTTAATTCGGAATTAATGATACATCCGACACAATAAAAAACATACAAACTACTAGGATTAAAAATAAGCAAAGTGCTTATAAGTCCCTTTTCACAGATTGATTGCTCAAGGTTGTTGATACAAAGTCACATACTTAATGACAAACAGTGACAAAGTCACATACTTAATGACAAACAGTGCAGATTGTTCAGCAGGGCCAGGTTTAAACAAACAAACAGAAAACAAAAAAAAAAAGCAAACAAAAAAACAACAACAAAAAACAACAACAAAAAAACAACAACAAAAAAAACAACAACAGAAAAGCAAACAAAAAACAAAAAAAAAACAAAAAAAAAAAAAAAACAAACAACAAAAAACAAACAAACAACAAAACCATAACAATAAACAAAACGGTAATTTTAATAGATATCATTCATAAAACATTAATGTAAGCTAAAATGTGAACAAGATCCTTGGATCTGCATCTTAACCCACTAAAGATTAGAATGACTCTGTAATTTCCCCTTGGATTAATGCATTACACATTTACTCATTGACCAGTGCATATAATATTATGTAGTAATTGAGCCAGTGCACGACACAAGCTACAATAAGATCTGCGTTACCAGCAAAGACACAGACCAGCCTATACATCCAACATCCTTCATTAGATAGCCTGGAAGCTGTTGAAGGCAAATGCGATCAGCGAAGACTCTGATCAGACTGCGCGGTTGCGCAGGCTTATCAGAGTTTTAGCTGGTTGCACAAGTCTAATTGTAGGTTTTGTCGTGCGCTGGTTTATATAATATTCTTCAAGCTATTGTAGATAATGATGTGTAGGGGTGGGCAGTATGGGGTAAAAAGGACTGAACGATACATTTTCTTTTGATTTCCTCTATCACTATGTATATTATTTGAACTGAATACCTTGAATAGTTCTTGATTCATATTTTTGGCCTATTATTATAGACTTATGTCATTAAAGGGGGTTAACAGCAAACTGAGGCAAGACAGGGTTATGGTACAAGAACATTGCACTTCCACTGAATGTCCACTACCTTTGTTTGCATTTTGAAATCCTATCAGCACTTCTGGAGTTATGCAAGGACAAGAAAATTGAATAAGGGAAATAATTCATAAAGCAAGGCAGAGCAAAGGTTCTTGTATAGTTAGTTCTTCTCAAGATCGTTTATCATTTCATGAAGTTTTAACGAAATCCCTTAAATAGTCCTAGAGTCATGCCCGCCTCAAAGAGTTTTTTTTAATAAAGGATATTAATTAAAATAAAACAATATCGAGTTATGGGTCTCGTGTACTGCACTTCATCTCAACATACTTCATCACTTAAAGAAGTCTCAACAAAAATCCTTCAACTTTTAGAGGTAGAGTTAAGGTTCTTGTATACTGCATTGACGCTCGATGTCATTTATCACTTTATCCAGTTGCAACAAAATCCCTTGAACAGAATAGAAGTTATGCACAGTACAATACAACAATAAAGAAAAATAATTTAAAAAATGAACAAAACAGAGTCATGGTTCTTGTACACTGCACTCTCTCTCTCTCTCTCTCTCTCTCTCTCTCTCTCTCTCTCTCTCTCTCTCTCTCTCTCTCTATGTCTGTTATCATTTTATGAAGTTGAAACAAAATTCCTTGAATAGTATTGAAGTTATGCCCCTGGCCAGTTACTTTAATGAAAGAAAATAATGCAAAAAGTAAGCAAGATATAGTTATGGTTCTTAAATATTGCACTTTTCCTTAATGTCCTTTATCATTTTATAAAATTTCAACCAAATTTCTTGAATAGTTTTGGAGTTATGCCTCGGACAAGAAAATTTAATAAAGGGAAATAATTCAAAAAGTTACGGTTCTTGTACAATGCACTTTCTCTTAATGCCCTTTATCATTTTATGAAGTTTCAAAAAATCTCTTGAATAGTCTTGGAGATATTCCCCGGACACCAAAATTTAATAAAGGGAACTAATTAAAGAACGTAAGCAAGGTAGTTTTTGTACATTGCACTTTCACTCAATATCCTTCATCAATATATGAAGTTTCTACAAAATCTCTTGAATCGATTTGGAGTTATGCTTCAGACAAGAAAATTTAATAAAGGGAAATTATTAAAAAATAAGCAATGTAGAGTTATGGTTCTTGCACAGTGCACTTTCACTTAATATCCTTTATCATTTTATGAAATTTCAACAAAATCACTTTTATAGTTATAGTTATTCCCCGGACAAGAAAATTTAATAAAGGGAAATAATTAAAAAAGTAAACAAGGCAGAGTTATGGTTTTGTACATTGCATTTCTCTAAATATCCTTTATCACTATATGAAGTTTCAACAAAACCCCTAGGATAGTTTTGGAGTTATGTCCAGGACAAGAAAATTTAATCAAGGGTAATATTTCAAAAAGTAAGAAAGTAAGTTATGGTTCTTGTACACTGCACGTCCTCTGAATGTCTTTTATCACTATATGAGGTTATAACTAAATCCCTTAAATAGTCTTGGCGTAATGCCCCAGACAATAAAATTTAATAAAGGGAGATAATTAAAAAAATAAGCAAGGTACGTTCCCTCAATATCTTTTATCACTATATGAAGTTTCAACAAAATCTTTTGAATAGTTTTGGAGTTATGCTTAGAACAAAATTGTGAGAGACGGACGGACGGAGACCATTACCATATCCCCCTTCGGGATAATTAAAGCAATCACCCCTCTACCTTTACCTGCTGCAAGGCTAGCAGGCCTTGCCCAAATGTAAGGATTTTCAGTCGTAACTTTCTTAGCTAATTTTGATCTACAAGTCACCTCGACAATTCCAATGAAGTTTCGAGTCAATTGACATTTCGGACAAGGAGAAACAGAGTTTCGACATGACTGCCGTGGCAGTCATCGCTAACTTGATTATCAGACAAGGTTTTAGTCAATTAACTTTTCAGTTCAAGAGAAGTTCAATATAGATATTCAAAAATGGCGGCCAAAGAGCTATCTTGGATTTTCGGTCGGAACGCTCTTAGCTATTTTTGATCAACAAGTCACCTCGACACTTCCAATGAAATTTCGAGCCAGTTGACATTTCGGATAAGGAAAAGAAAATCAAAACAGAGGTTCAACATGGCTGCCGTAGTTGTCAACTTTGATTTCCGATTGAAATGATTTTAGCTATTTTGAATCAACAAGTGTTCCTGATACTTCCTATCAAGTTTCAAGTCAATTGGCCATTTGAGTTAAGGAGAAGAATTATTTCGAAATAGCGTTTCGAGATAGCAACCCTGGTATCAATCTTGGATTTCTGATCAGAAAGATTTTACCTATTTTAATCTACCAGACACCCTGATGCTTCCTCCCAAGTTTCCAGTCAGTTGGCTTTCGATTCAAGAGAAAAAGTTCAAAATAGATTTTCAACATGGCGGCTATGGAATGGTTTTAGCTAGTTTTGATATACAAGTCATCCAGATACTTCCTATTTAGTTTCGAGTCAATTGGCCTTTCTGTTCAGGAGAAGACGCTCAAAATAAATTTTGAAATGGCGACCGTCTTGGATTTCAAATCGGAACGATGACAGCTATTATTCATTTGTAAGTCACCCTCATACTTCCTACGAAGTTTTGAGTGAATTGGCATTTTGATTCAGGAGAAGAAGTACGTAATAGATTTCAGATCGAAAGAATTTTAGCTATTTTTGATTTGTAAGTCACCCTGATATTTCCTACCAAGTTTCGCGTCCATTGGTCATTCACTTCAGGAGAAGACACTCAAAATACATTTTCAAGAAGTACGATTCCTTGGATTTCCGATCATTCTAGATATTTTTATCAGCAAGTCACCCTGATGCTGCCGACAAAGTTTCAACTAGCCTTTTGGTTCAAGAGGAGAAGTTCAAAATAGATTCTTCTTTGATTTCCAGTCGGAACGATTTTAGTTACTTTTGATCTGCAAGTTGACCTAATACTTCCTACCAAGTTTCGAGTCAACTGGCCTTTTGGTACATTTTCAAGAACTTGGATTTCTGACCGAAATGGTTCTAGCTAGATACTTCCTATCGAATTTCGAGTCAACTGACCTTTCTGTTCAGGAGAAGAAGTTCAAAATAGATTTCAAACATGGCGGCTATGGAGACCATCTTGGATTTCCGATCAGAACGATGATAGCTATTTTTCATCTGCAAGTCACCCTGATACTTCCTACGAAGTTTCTAGTCAATGGGCATTTTGGTTCAGATGGCCATGGCGGCCATCTTGGATTTCAGATTGAAAAATGTTTAGCTATTTTGTATCTGTAAGTCACCCTGATACTTCCTACCGAGTTTCGAATCCATTGGCCGTTCGGTTCAGGAGAAGACGCTCAAAATACGTTTTCAAGAAGGCAGCTACTTTGGACTTCCGATCAAAACGATTTTTGCTTTTTTGTATCTGCAAGTTACCCAGATACTGCCTACCACGTTTCAACTTTCGGTTCAGAAGAAGAAAAATCCCAAAACAGATTTTTCTATTTTTAGCTCTGGCGGCCATCTTGATCACTGGAGCGAAACCATTTTAGCTGTTTTGGTAGAGAGTCACCAAGGCAACATAAATGTGAAGTTTGATTGAAATTGACCTAGGGGTGTAGGGGCGTACGAGGCGTAGTCATTTAAAGCAAATTGTTGACGCAGTACGATACACGACGTGCGACGGACGACAGTCGACGGACTCTGACCGATCACAGTAGCTCATATTGTGCACCTGTGCTCTGGTGAGCTAATAATACATATCTCACTCGATAGGTTATGTTATTGAATATGTTGTTTAGACGTTCTTGCATTAGGAGAAGTTTCCTAAGTTAGGACACCCGCTAACAGCGAATATCAGTCCAATATCAGTCCAACCTTTGCTTGTGTTCTGTCTAGTACTCCCTCCTCAAAATTACTGACTTTAATAATGACGAGTAAGTAGACAAAATTAGGATTACAACATTTGTCACAAAACAAAAAATGACCATATGCAAAAAGTAAAGTTCCGGTCAGTTAAAGAGAAATGATATTTTAAGAAGAATGGATACAAGGAAGACAAACTGTTTCATTTGTTATTGTCCCTTATAATCTATAAGATTGAGCAAGGTATTTTCTTAACACGTAGACTCTTTCCAAAAGGGTTTACTATGCAGTAAATCAACCAAAAGAAAGACAGAAAGGAAAAAAGAAAACAAGTTGTCTCACTTGGTAGTAATGGCGAAATATCTACCATGTTTTAGGACCCGGTGAGGATCGAACCCACGACTGCCTGACTCGTTCAATCCCAAGCAGGTCCGGCAACATTCTGTCGTGGAGATGAATTATGAAAAACTTTCTACTGCCATTCTCTACCTTTCAGCATATTTGCGTATCACTCGATGTAAATTTTAACGAATCGTTAACTAACGACATCGTTAGCTTTGAACAACTGGGCCCTGGACCATACTCGACCTCGCCAACACATATGACAATCAAAACGTACATGTATATTTTGCATGATACAGGATACCAAAAACCCTGAAAATGCACAAACGCTAGTATCCAAACAGTTCGGAACTGGCAATTTAAAAAGATATGTCAGTCTTTCTATGTTTTCCAACTATTTACAGACGGGGTAAAGCAATTGTTTCATGTATGAAACGCGAGTAGCAACAACTGAAAAATTGTGCAGCCACTTTTCAAAGGTAGACAGCTTTTGTCTACCTAATATGAAACGTTTCAAGAAATGCCAGCTACGCTTCGAGAAAAGGAATTGCCTCTAGAGGGTGCCCGAGGGAGCAAATTATTTCCTTCGTGAGTAGCCGCACTGAGAAATAATATAAAACTTTTTTCCCTGCGGTATATCCGTAATGGTTACTTTATTGAGTAACTTAATGATGTTCTTCACTATATATGCAATAGCCACTTCATCATTCTTTCCGCATAACTAATGATTATGCAAGTCTTCAAACGTATTCATTACGAAAACACGCCTATTCAAATATACTGAAAATTTTTCCACCAACAAATGAACATTTTCAGATAAAAATTCTGATGTTTTTCATATTTCTGCTAAAAACATAGAATATGGGTACTCGTTAGAACCGCCTCGGCGAGGCGGTTCTAACGAGTACCCACAATCTATGTTTTTGAGCAAAAATAAGAACTATAATGTATACCCCTGTAAACCCCAGTTTTACTATATAAAAGTGGGGTTTAAGGGGGTCAACATTATATAGGCATGTTTTCGTGATGTTCACTTTCCATTTGAGCATAATGATCACAGAAATGCTTAATTTACAACTCGTCAAGATCAACCATCTTCAGGTCTTTGACTTCGTCTTCTATTCACCTGCTTTGAACGTCTTCTATTTTGCACGTCAGCTGAAATATCAGTTTTGAAAAAAAAAATTGTTTCAAAAAAACAACAACAAAAAAACATCGGAGCGCTGTGGTGCAGTGTGGAAAAAACGGGTGATTCAAGATCGAGTGTTAGCGGGTTCGACCTCATTTAGCATTTAGCACCAAGTGTTCTGTCGTTAAAAAAGGCACTTCTTCCGCATTGCTTAGGACTAGTTTCTACCCAGAAAGACCTGCGCATAACACACACGCGCATACACACACACACACACACACACACACACACACACACACACACACACACAGAGTAGGGTAAACCACCGAGGCGTTTAAAGCACTTTTACAGCTAGCCAACTTCACCCTGGGTCCCGATGCCACTCTTAATCACAACTAGTTAAACAGAAAGCAAAATGGACAGCTGTTGAAGACGACCAAAATGCTAGATTCACAATACAAGATAAAGTTATAATTTGGACCACAAGATGTGATCGTGTTTCTTTTGACATTCGAGACTCGCGACGACTCAGACGAGCTTGCGCATCCGTGGAATCTTATGTACACATTACAGAATAAAGGTGTCAATTTAAACTTTAGGAAACAAAACAACGTAAAATATTATCATTCTTTTACAACGTAAATTAAGCAAATAAGTGTATGCAAAGTAAGTAAATGTTCACATACATGTGTGGAGAATATTGCACAAACAAAGGAGGCTATGTCGAGTTACCTGAAACTCTGGCTGGTACCCTGTATGAATTGAGGTCATTTAGCCTTTGGCAAATTCGTGCTATACTGCAAAAATGTGGCTATTTTCTGCGTGGATGTATTGGATGGTAAATGACTCTACCCGATACATACTGTAATAGGACTGTGACGCTGCCCATAACAGGCTTGGCAGTCGGCTAGAACAAGATACATTAGGATAATTTTATACTGCATATATTCAGATTCGCGTAAACTAGTTAAATTCTTCAACCATCTTTGTAATTTTTACGAAATGTCTATAATGTGGTAAGAAACAACTAAGGACCCAGTTGGAAGCAGATCGTGCACATTATAATGTAACTTTTCAATGTTGCAAACGCCGGCTCAACTTATAGACCTACTTACTTAAACAAACTGGACAACACTGCCCATCAGGCCTGTATTTATTCGCACACTGTAATGGTTTACACTGTATTTTACGACATTTTGTTTCACCATGCTGAAATAAAAAATATAAGTTTCAAATTATTCACTGGAATTCCTTCAAGTTGATGTTACATGTATATTAAATACATACGTTACTGACTTTAACGTCTCATCGCGACAGTGAGGAGACTTGATAAACTTAATAGCTTTCCACTCTGTTTTAACTGGGGAGACAGATTTTGTGACTTCTGGTTTGCTTTTATGTACACATGTCACGTGAAAAAGAATGAAATTGCCACAGTAGTCAAAGTCTTCCGTCGCTGTAAACGGAATCAAATCGGTATGTAGTGTATTTGAACACTTACTATTTGATAATCCAAGCCAAACGGTTGCCTGTTTTATTTATGATGCCTCGTTAGAAAAAAATAATGGCCTTTTACAAAATTAAGATATTATACCCTATGCATGCAGTGTATCCAAAAATCAACAAAACATAAGAGCCACGAGGTCAGAAAACGTATCTTCGGACATGTGCGCCCAGGCATATTTTGATAGTCAGTGATGCAAAGTTTCTTTATGCGAACTAGAAAACTCTGATGCACAAGATAATTTGAGCCTTCGTTGGGCGCACATGTCAGAAAATAAATGTTCTAACAATGCGCCTGATATTACATCGGCGCAGATGTTATCGTTGGTGTGTCGTTACATTAGGGTGAGAGAAAATAGTAATTGCATGACAATATTTCAAAATATATTGGAGTTTCAACCTGAAAAATGACCCAAACGGCGCAAAACGTTATAGTATCAATTAATGACTATAATTCTATGGTTTTAAAACAAATCGCCATAATTTATGCACCACCATTTTCGTCAAAAACTTGAATTATTGTTTACCTGCCTTAGTTCTAAGAAATAACAAACTGTCAGTGCACGTGAATGGCCTATATATTACTTTACTCTATAGCGTCAAGATTTTAGTAATTGCAAACGTGTGTGCCATTAATGTAGATGTAAAAATAGTTATAGAGATGTCCATGAAACGCCACAAGCACGGAGCACAGCCGCACCCCCTCCCCTTTGCACCGGACATGGGTTGAACGACATTAAACAAGCAAAAAAAAAAAAAAAAAAAAAGTCAAAAAAGAAAAAAAAGAAAAAAACAAAACAGAAAAAAACAACAAAAAAACAAAAACAACAACAACAACAAAAAAAAAACACACAAAAAACAACAACAAACAAACAAACAAACAAAAAAACCCCAAAAACAACAACAACAAAACAAACAAACTTCATTGATAAAGAGAAAGTCAGCATTTAACATTAAGGGTGACTTTCGCGAGAGTTAAATTGGTTTCAGCCTAGAGTTGTTTTCGTACTGATCGTTCCAAGTCGATTCCCATTTTGCATTTCTTTCTTCGTGTGTCGGTGATTTCATATTTGGCGTTTGCTTTGTCATTATGTGTTCCTCATCTCTCATTCTTTTGGTGCCTCGGGAGGGATGTGCTTCGTGATTGTGGCGTTTCTTTGGTATCTTTACCGATAGCTTATGAATTTAACCATCTGTAGATAATGTCAGTAACTAGACCTTTACTATCGATATATATCACAGACGACGATGAGGAGTATGAGAAACGGAATGTACATACTAATCTTCAAATACTGGAATAGGTAATTTAATCAATATAGAAAGATATCAAGGAGCAACAACACAGCAGCTGCAAACGTCTTCTAGTTTTATCAGCGCAGCATCTAGCTTTCAACGATCATAGACGAGAAATGGACCTGATATTTATTTGATATGAAGTACTCATTTTTGCATATAGATAAATAAAACAAGCAATGTTGTGATAAGAAAAAGTAAAAATAAAACATAAGTTGTAATATTGTTTGCCATAGGTATTTTAGTATCATTTAGACGAATGTACAGTTAAGGAGAACAAAAGGCCTTATACTAATATAGAGATGCACAGAATGATTTGACTATACACATTTCGCATATGCTCGAAGAGACAATTTTCTCTTGACGTGGCCCAGGTGTGACAATAGATATACATGGATCTGTATGGTGTAAAGTACATACTAATGCATGTTGACCTGTATGTACAGTCTCGATTGCAAAACTGAGACTTGCTGACTCAGTCATCTCAGTTATAACATGGTTCGTGCACATGTACGATGCGCACGCGAGTGCATTATCGCGCACAAATGCGCAGCACCATAGTATAACAGGTTTATTACATTTTCATGCATGTAGACCATCTACATTGCGAGATCGTTCATATGAATGTTGGAAATTTTTGCCACTATGTGATAAGAAGGAAATAGTAAGATAAAGTATAAAATAGATATTCTATGGTTCTCCTAATTAACAATAACACGTATATGAACCTATAACCCAGTTACCTTTAAAGCCTCAGACATTAATTTGAATAAATCAAGGTGTAAAACACATATTAATCATCTTTTTGAATTGTAATGTTCAAATATGCATTTCAGATAATATGTCATTGTTTGTTACAATTAACATTTCAATTCATATCTGGCTAGCGAAAAGTGTATTCCAGCGTATGCAAATGTATATATTCAGATTGTGTAACTCAACTGCACAGTCTCCGCATTAGGATGCATTATATGTGGCAGTTAATGATTCTCTAAGTAGTTATTAATACTGTATGTAATGTATACCCTTAGGTTTCCTGTAATATAAAGCGAAAATATGGCATACATCATTCAGCAGTTTCTGAATTTTTCTAATTTCAAATCTGCTTTTAGTTCTTTCTATTATTTCTGTCAGTCTCGTATGGCGCATACACGTGTCTTTATCGTGAATTCGCCATTTTTTTTCGCTTGAACAAGAAAAAGGTATGACATTCAATTTTTATCCAACGTGAAAAAAGAAGGTTCCAATGTTTATTTATTTATTTTTTTTTTTATTTTATTCAGACTTAATGTCGCTTTCAACAATCTTTCAGCCATATCGCGGCGGCATCTGGATGTGACAGGGAGCTCAATGCTCACTTTAAGAGTGCTGCCTCACAGACATATCACACCTCAGACACATGACGTGACATTCCACGCAGTCGCATTATACTGACACCGGACCGACCACTTCCGCTTTTTCAATGCTGAGCGCAAACGAAATGGCAGCTAATACCATTTTCTAAGTCTTTGGTATGACTCGGCCGGGGATCGAACCCACAACCTCCGGACGCAAACCGGACGCTCTCGTAACTGAGCCACTGCGCCAGTAGGTTCGAAGGTAATCGGCCTGCTGATTTGAACAGTTTTTACCATAATGAGCCAGCGCATGACAAAATCAACAAAATAACTGGGCTCGCAGGAAAAAATCAGATCAACATGGGTATCCGCTCAATCTTATCAATCTTCGCTGTGCACTGGGTTGCTAAGAGGCTAAGGTTTCTACATGTAGACAGTGAAAACTGATCAGACTGGGTAGATGCTCAGGGTGATCTGTGCGCTGGGTGCTCATGTCATTTTGTTGAATTTTTTTCATGTGAAAAGGACTCGCGCAAACACGGGTATGACATTAAGTTTTAATCCATCGGACAGATTTCAACATGAAAAAAGAAAGTTTTAGTTTTTTCTTTTATTTTATTCAGATTTAATGTCGCTTTCAGCAATCTTTCAGTTATATAGCGACAGTGTCTGTATGTGACAGGGAGCTCAATGCTCACTTTAAGAGTGCTGCCTCACTGACATATCATACCTCAGACGCATGACGTGACATTCCACCCAGTCTCATTATACTGACACCGGACTGACCAGTTCCGCTTTCTCAATGCTGAGCGCGAAGGAGAGAGCAGCTTATATTGAAAGTCTTTGGTATGACTCGGCCTAAACCCACAACCACCCAGACGCTCTAGTAACTGAGCCACTGCGCCAGTAGGTTCAAAAGGTAATCGGCCTGCTGATTTAAACGGTTTTTACCATAACTAAGCCAGCGCATGACAAAACTAAAAAAATGACTGGGCTCCCAGGGAAGAATCAGATTAACATTGGTATCCGCCCAGTATAATTAGTCTTCGCTGTGCATTTAATGGGCTGCTAAGGAGCTAAGGTTTCTATGTGTAGACAGTGAAAACTTATGAGACTGGGCAGATGCCCAGACTGATCTGAGCCTACGCTGGGTGCACACGTCATTTTGTAGATTTGTTGGCGGCTCATTTATGCAGCGTTGCCGCTAAGACCAATGTGATGGGGCCATAACCATTGTTAAAGGGCCATCACCTATTTTAAGGGATTCTTTTACCTTAAATATTAGCAACACGACTTAATGTTGAGGGTCATCAAGGCCCCTTGTCCCATTCATGCTTATAGGTGGTGAAATAGCCCCTTGTTCCCCTCTAAATACAACAATGTTTATGGGCAAGGCGGATTTCCTGATAACATAACTTGATCATTTTAACAAATGTTTGTTCCCCAAATGCCTCAGAGGCTTTAAAGAAATTGAATTTTGGTTGACCCAGCGGTTTTCTGAGATGTTCGAAGAGTGTGGACAACGGAGCCTGCCTATACTGTAAGTTCACCTATAGGCTAAAGACTTTAGGATACAAATCAAAAAAGGGATTGGTTCAAGAATGACAAAATTCTGCCCTATTTAATATATTGATGAAAACTTTTCTAAATATAAGTCAAACATGGGACATCTTCAAAAACAACAAAAATAAGTTCGAAAAAACAATTGTAATGGCTGCTACCGCAACAACCATATACTGTATACATGTTATAATGTAAAATTGGTTGTCTTAAATAGATTTCATGGCAGCAGTCTGAGAACAATGTAATTAAAAGCATATCCACTTGATAGTTTTATAGCTGTTAAATATTGAAACACAAATTTATGAACAAAATCAACATGACATAGAAATTTATGTTGCCATGGCAAAAATGTGTCGAATATATCCCATAGTTTTATTTATTTTATTCTGTTTACACTGCAATTCTATTTTTTTTCACCACTTTGATTGTCAAGTTCTGGATGACAATTTAGAAAGAAAAAAAAGTTATCACTTAAGGAAACATTGCGTTGCCATGGAAACAAAACTGTTTCTTTTATTGAAATAATATGTGGTTTTCACTGATTTTAACTATGAAAGGTAAAGTATATCTTATTTGACAGATTTTAATATGTTACTTATCAAGTATTTGACTGTGCGTGAAAAGCAACATTCACATCACTTAGCTTTGTGTTGCCCTGTCAACAAAACACATACAGTTATCCCATAACAAAGACTATAAAAACACATATTTTAGGTAGCGCGGTAGCTCAGTGGTGAGCGCACTGGCCTCTAGAGCTAGAGGTTCCGGGATAGATCCCAGGCTTAGTCGAGGATATTTTCGGTGTCTGAACACACTTTTCTTCATGTCATTTGCAGGCATGAAATGAAAACAGTGTGCAGCCTTTCGGATCGGGACGTTATGTGGAGGTCCCCTGTGCAGAGAACTTCACACCATGTGCAGGTCAAAGAACCATGCGGTAATTCAAATTGGTTACTTGTAGGCCTTCATCCGGGGTGTACAATGTACACCGTCTGTGTCCTCCTAGGAAGTTTAGACGTAAAGAAAGAAAGATAGAAAGAAAGGCAGTATTTTACGCCATTGCCCATGTTGTTTTTGATATTTCGTAATATGATTTGGATCGTACCTTTTTAGTATTAGTATTATACTGTAAGTACTGCTTTTACTAATGGGTTAAACATTATCAAAATAAAGTAAAAGATGAAACAAAGAAATAAAGAAAAACAATAGCTAAAAATGTATATTACAATCAAAACACACACACACACACACACACACACACACACACACACACACACACACAAAGGTCTCCAATGCGACTTAAACCCGAGTCCGTTCGTAGGAGAGGCCACAACACCACAGAAGACGGTATTAAGAAATGACCAAAATAAAAATACTTATTGGCTAGGTTTTTCAATGCAGTTTGAAATAAGTGAATCACTTTCCCCGCCCCCTCCACACACACGGTTTGAAATAAATGAATCACCTCTTCCGTCCCCTCCCCCCACCCCCAACACAAAAGAATATTCTGAATTTCGTGTTCCATTACGTTTTAATTTTATGTACATTGTTCACAGCTTCGTTGTTTACAGACATCAGAAGGCATAAGCTGCTCACCGTCTGCATTGCTGTAATGTACTTGGATGAACTGATTTATTTCCCACGAACTTGAAGGTCAGTAAGGCAAATCTGCGGCAGCGTTTGTATCAAATGTATGTCACGGCGGTGCCCAGCTAAGCCGGGAGCCACTGCACGTGATCTATTTATACGTGATCTATTTATAGGAGGAAAATTCGAGAAAGATATTCAGCTACTTTGGGAGAATTTGAAAAAAAGTATTGTCTTTAAATTAAAAAATCAGAAAAAGCAAACAAAATTCCATAAATCTCAAATCGAAATTATCAATGAGGGCAATTTGCTGACGAACTAGTGTTGAAACCCCACTGGTAATCTCGGTTAATCTTACAATCTATTTATTTTTAGTAATATAGAATCCTCCAAGCTGGAACGTGACCACCATTGCCAGCGATCAGCATGCGCATCCACGAAATCTGATAGAATAAAACAATAGCTGTAGCCAGGGCTCACAAAGTAAAAATGAAAACTGCGAGTACCAGAGCCATTTTCGTTGCGACAAAAAAAAAATCAATAAGTATTGAACATTAGTAAAAAAAAATATTGCAGTAAGGCGAGGAGTCCCCTAATTTGCGCAGATGATGAAGACCAGATTTAAGAAATTACAATATTTTTATTACATATCCCGGTAGCCCGATGTCTGAATCATAACAGAAAGAAAATTTATGCTTCTGGCTTATAATTATAGGGAGATAATTCAGTCCTGTTTACCCCAGCCCCGAGAATACAGCACTGATTGGAAATAATGGTTACATGAATACAGTCAGAGCGCGAGTCTGAAGAGTTCTCTTTCTCATTTCAGGTTAAAATGCAAAAGTGAATGTGTTTCATAATTTTTTTTTAAAAATATATGTTTTCTCCCGATACTAAAAGATGCCCTTTGGTGGAGATATTTTCCTGACGTACTTACGTAATATATATGAATGGGAACTTGGGTCTAGTGAGGAAACAGATATGCTTTGAAGGTGCATGGTGGGAAACTCACAAGCTTACCCCTGGAAGCTTGTAACAAAAAAAGTCTGCTGAATGCTGCGGGTGCAAAAGGATCAACATGAGCCAATGACAAAAATGAAGACGTCACATAGATTCTATTAGGTTGATCTACAGCTGAATTATACAAACTATAGGATAGAGATACCCATTTGAAGACAGTTATACATAAATAATTCAAAATACGAAAGTTTAACTCCTAAAATTAAAAAGATTTACCGAAAAAACATACCGATAGACAAATTCCCTCCAGTTTCAGTCCGGAGTAATTTTTCATCACAAGATTGTACACTATACCTTTAAAAGTTCAAATGAGTAAAAAGAATGTATTTTATCCAATTTTCAAGAAAAAAATAACAATTAGGGAAAAAACGGGCCTTATTGCAAGTTGTCCTTTAAGCAGATATGGTGATTTGACTTTTACCATTTCGATAGACAGACTACCGTTTCTTGAAAAGAATTTATGGTGATGCCCGGGCAGACCATGATTCGTACAAAGAAATGAGCATTTACAGTTGTACATATTTGTGTTTACCTTACAGCGACAAATATAGCACTTCATTTCTCCAAACGGTGTAAGAGAAGGATGCCAATTTTCTCCATGATTATAGAATCGATCACCGAAATCACAACCTGAAACAAATAAATACTCATGATCTAAAAATACCGTATTCGACCTAATTACCGCACTGTGCGCTTAGGTTTTTCAGAATTGCTGGGAACACTCAGTTGTGCTAAAATATGAATCTACCTACTAAGGGTACACTATAAAAAAATCAGAATAGGATTTATTTGATGATTATAATGCGATTTTTTTTCTGATTTTCTTTATAAAGGCATATGTTGTGGGTACTCATTTGAATTGCATCGACAAGTCGATGCAATTCAAATGAGTACCCACAACATATGCCTTTATAAAGAAGTAAAGAAAAAGTACATTGGCTGTAATCTGAAGACTACGGAATTTCTTGACTGTGCGCTTATAGGGGTATGTGCGGTAATTAGATCGAATATGGTATGTAAAGAAGACTAATGCACAAGAGACAACGCTTGTGACTTCCCGTTTGCTATTTTGCACACTAAGCTTCTTCTGAAAGGAACGAATTTGTGTGTCCCTTGAAAGTGTATCCTGTCCCCATAATGTTAACTGTGAATAATGAAGGTACAGGCCAGCCAGCCTAACCGTTACTCTGGACAGAAAATCCTTTGTTGCCTGTGCTACCTACAAATATTTTTAGATCTAAAGGCAAGAAGCGAAAGCAAATAGCTTTATGCGCAGATAGGCATGTCTATATGGATCCCAACTGTTTACATAAAGCTTCATAGAAATGATCAGCATATTGCGCAGGTTTTGTAACGTTAAAGAGTTTTTATTCCAAGCTAATATGCGATTGGATCGAGCTACCTCTACAGATTTTGTTAGATATTTATATAACTATCCCAAGGTGTAGCTATAACTGTCGTGAAGCAGTTTCTTTTCAGAGTACGTGGTACCTTAATACGGCTACCCATGTTTATAAATCTACTGTTTGATGTGTGTACTTATAACATGGCACAGAATGATCAGCATAATACATAACAATACATGATATCTAGTTTTGAATTAAATGTCAATAACGGCTATCAGTTCTTGCCTCTGACCGCGTTACCTTCTAAAAGCGGTGTTGCGAGGTTATTATCATCTTAATATATATATATATATATATATATATATATATATATATATATATATATATATATATATATATATATATATATATATATATATATATATATATATATATATATGTTCTACTGTGTGAAACAGCTTCATACAGGGTAGACCAAGCGTACGCAATGTAAATAAATAGAGACTGAAACTTCAGTTAGAATAAAGCCAGGTCCCAGTTGTTCAAAGCGTCGTTAGCTTAATGAGATCGTTAGTGGTAAAAATGTTAACTGTTCTGGTAAATACAATTTCTAATTCACAGGCATTTTTGCTGAAAATGCAAAATCTACTCACATTTATTCAGCAAAAATATTAGCGTATATGACATATTTAATGATCAAAGTTTTAACGATACGTTAACTAACGATATCGTTAGTTTTGAACAAGTGGGCTCAGGATTAAAACAAATATATGGAATGTTCGTAAATGATATGAAGTTTGACAAAATATACCTTATGAAATGTATGCCAAAGTATAAAATAAGATACCCAGGAAATTCTATAACATGAAGCAAAGTCTTCCTGAGCACCAACAAAAGGGAATGTAAAGCCCCAATCCGAAGACCCAAACCGACTTGCGCATCCGTGCACTACGATCAGAGCTTGTTTCTGCCCGTCTTAAAGAGTACTGGATCTTTTCGCTATCCGCAAAGATCCCAAGTATGCCTCTGATCAGACAGGGGATGCATGAACTACTCCGAGATATTGATCTCGACTGAAATCCTTTAGCCACAATGTACAGTTTATGTCCTAAAACTTAAAATATTTAAATCAGTATTTTTGTTCATTTTTACTTCCCTGTATCAATTGAGTCGAAACATCAGAGAACGTACATTGAGATGTGCGCCTAAAGAAGACTCACATCAGGCTGCGCATCCGCGCAGTGTGATCAGTCTTCGCTGGCAGGAGGAAAAAAACTTTGTGTCCTTGGTTATCCGAAATGCGCCCAGTGAAGATTCTGAACAGACTGCGCGAATGCATAGGCTGATCTGAATCTTCGCAGGGCGCACATTTCCGAAGGTAGTTTTATGACGTTTCGGCCCAATTAAGGCGAATACCTTGCTTCTTGCCATCTTGATTAGCCGAATCTAGTGTAAGGCGAATCTTGATCGGGCCTGAAGTATATCAAAATACATTGCCAAGACTGCTGTTTATTTGAAACTTCAAATCAGGAAGAGCTTTCTGAAAGTGTTTGTTGTTTTTCTGATGCTATTTTTTTACTCCTAATGAAATATCTGCTCCCAGAGCATAGTATTTCGTAGAAGTACACTTATAAATCTGTACTAAATATGGCATTCATGATTAAACATCTCATTTAATATACATTCTCTAATTACTTGGCTTTAAGTAACGCAATTTCCAGAGAAAATATATAATATAACTGACGAGTGAAACACACACACCCACACACACACACACACACACACACACACAGACACACACACACACACACACACACACACACACACACACACACAACTGAATACAAGCTGATGAACGCAGAGTTTACCACAAAGAACAAGCATTTATTGTAGCTGACTAAATTTTATAACTCTTACCAAATAATTTAAAATATATTTGGTCACGCAACGCTAGGTCTAAGACGTTTAGTGTTATATATATCAACTTATATTGTGTCACACGTGTTTGGACAGCTTACAAAATAGAACTGGACATAAATAACTAAGCAAATACTGTTACTGCTTTTCGATTGCAAAGCATGAGCAAGGTATAGATTTGTGTTGGCGGTTAAGCAAGAAATATAAAGCAATATCATGTGAATGTGTCAAGGAAGAAAAGGTAGATGAAAGTACTCTGCAATAGCAATGCCATACATGAGCAAATGACATAGGAGTTATTTCATCCGGCGATAGCAAGCAAATAAACATACATGCTTTCGTTATCTACATACTCTAAATGTAACATTAATATACTGCATTACAACTATCGTAAATACCATAAGTATTTGACAGATGGACCCGCACAAATAGAGTAAACCCGAATCAGACACTGCAGAATGCGGCATTCGATCAGGGTCGACACTTTGGGCCACTCATCTAGCAAGTGTTAAACACATAAACAGATAGTACAATGGACGTTTAAATTTCCGAATAAGAATGGTAAAGAATTAATCGTCCGAACTCTTAAGGTAAATACGGTAAAAGTATTTAGACATATAAGAAAGCGCAATGCTACTACATACTTATAAAACTATTACTTTGAGGATTCCTAACTCTACATTCTTGACAACAATCATCCGGGTTTCTTCGGATTCTTTGAGACTGTGGACAATCTAGTTCTGGGCACGGTAACCTTGAACAGTTTACTTCGGCAGAGCCAGGCTGCAACAATAAAAAGACATGTTTTACTCCCACGGGGAGTAAATTCTCTCCTTTTAGTGTAGACCTCTTTTCAGAAAAAGCTTTGGTGTGCAATATATCAAACTTGAGGTCATAAAAGGTGTCTTCCTTGTAAACAATGGCGAACAATCAGACACGCAAAGCCATTCCCCTCTCTTCCTCTGTGAATGCCATTTTGGAAGGTATTTCTGAGAATATGCAAAATCTTGTGCAGGCCATACGGTTTGAGATAATTTGATAATATTTAGGTTGCACATATACCAGGTCAAGCAGGAGAGCTGCATGCAAGAGGGACAACTCTTGCTTATGCATATTTAGTAAACTCTACTGAATAAATTTCTAAGCCAAATTTTTGTGCGCTCAATAAATTTTTAATTGTTTGAAATATTTTATGGAGGCATAGTTAAGGGCCAGTACGAGTGTCGCATGCAATAAAGACAGCCTTCACTGTGTTTTCTTTCTAGTTAACTCCCCTGAATGAATTTCTAAGCCACATTTTTGTGTGCCATAACTTAATGGTTTGAAACATTTTCGTAATATTTGGTAGAGGCATAAATAATGACCAGTATAAGCATGTCGTCTTCAAGTGGACGCTCACTTAATCCATCATGTACTTTTGATTTTCCGTAGGGACATATATCAGGTCAAAAAGGAGACAAATGTGGAGACAAATGTAGCTCTGTTGATATTTTACCCTAATACACATATAGCAAATACCTTTACCTTTACAAGGCATAATTTTGCTATATTTCTGAAAATATACGTTCACAAATTCAAAGTATTTGCAAATATTATATATTACATCAAAAGTTACTTTATTCACATTCATACCCTCTTTGCATCTTTTTAATTTGCGCTGTTGCACGTTGTTGCACGTTTCTATGATATCTTATTAAAATACCTGAATTTCGTACAGACGCTGTGTAACAGTGTGATATCGTGAAACAAACTTTATCGTAGCACCGCCTAAGAAATAAACAAACCCCAGTTTTCTGTTAGAATAGTCTCGCCGAAGCAAAACATTTGAAAATTTGAAAATGGCCATAACACTTAAACCATTTGGATAAGCATCTAGGGATGACAGCCTACATGTGGGTTAACCTGGTACTCGCGTCTGTCTCACGAATCCCAATATACAACAACGATAGTATTCTAGACAGGGTACTAGCCTAACATTTGGGTATCCATATTTCTAACATAACGTTAACATCCCGGTCTCTCCACCATGAAATAAACGTTTTTACTGACAGCTGCCATTCAATGCGGGTCGTGCAACCCAAAGGTTGATTATCCTTCAATTATGCCGAAAAATGACCTCACAATAACTTTAGATTACAGTGACCTATATTTCACATTCCAGTGATTTTACCATAGATTTTGAAGAATAGTTGGTGTATAAATATAATACTTTCGGATAATGTGTTGGTACATGTATGTCCCAAACTTTGACTTCTAAATATTTCATGGTCCAGTGATTTTGCCTTATATCTTGAAGATTATGTATAAACCCCATATTTTCCGATTATGAGTCAGTATGACCTAACGTTTTAAGTATGTCACTTACTTTCCTATGCATTATACTCATATGATCAACGCACTTGTGACGTTGACTCTCGGGGAATTTTCATCTTTCGGTTTAGGAGAAGAAGTTCATAATATATTTTCAAGATGTCATTCTTGTTACATTCTGGTTTCATTGAAATTTGCTTAAGCCGGTACTAGGTGGGGCGTATGCAGCCTCGCAAACTACATTGCTGCATATGAAGAGACTTAATAAAATCAAGTCTCCGATTTTCATGCTTTGCATGTTCTTTGTTTCCAAAGACAGCCTTTAAGATTTTTTATTTACATACTCACTTTGCAGCTATATACAGCACATTTGCAGTAATCAAGTCGCAGTATGTAAGAACTTGTATACTCACTATACAACTATATATGACACATTTGAAACCAAATGGAGGTAGTTTAGGATTTGTATACTCACTATACAACTATATATGACACATTGAAACCAAATGGAGTTAATTTAGGATTTGTATAATATACAACTATATATGACACATTTGAAACCAAATGGAGGTAATTTAAGATTTGTATACTCACTATACAACTATATATGACACATTGAAACCAAATGGAGGTAGTTTAGGATTTGTATACTCACTATACAACTATATATGACACATTGAAACCAAATGGAGGTAGTTTAGGATTTGTATACTCACTATACAACTATATATGACATATTGAAACCAAATGGAGGTAATATAGGATTTGTATACTCACTATACAACTATATATGACACATCTGAAACCAAATGGAGGTAATTTAAGATTTGTATACTCACTTTACAACTATATATGACACATGTGAAACCAAATGGAGGTAATTTAGGATTTGTATACTCACTATACAACTATATATGACACATTGAAACCAAATGGAGGTAATTAAGAATTTGTATACTCACTATACAGCTACATATGGCACATTTGGAGTAACCAAGTGGCGGTATGTAAGGATGCCAAGTTGTTCCATACGGATGCCACCTTTTATCACCGGAAAAATAACAGCTTCCAATCGGTTTCTTTTCCGTGCTATTTTCGTCTGAAACGATACACGTTTGATAACACAATTAGGCTTGACGTGTGAAACTGAACAAAAAACACCCATGTCCGATGCTAGCTATTTTAATTCGCGAGCGTATAGAATGTCAAGCTACTATGTAAAATTCACAGAAAGCCTTTGATAAAATCTGGCATTGAGCTTCCCTCATCGGACAAAATTTAAGAATGTATGTGCAACCAGCGATGTTAAATTACGTTTTGTATTAGCAGCATACTATTACTACTACTACTGACCTCTACTACTACTGCTACTACTGCTACAAATAAAAGTAATAATAATAATAATAATAATAGCCACCAAAGAGAAACCCCAAGTCTAAATCTAACTGCAATCTAACAAAGTCCTCAGTAATTTGCACCTGCTCCGAAACAAACATTGTCATTTTTCTATGATTACTATTTTGTGGTATTGAATCTGTAATGCATTACAATGTGCAAACAACATAATACTACTTAACATAAAATAAAATGTAACTTGCCTTCACACACAGGACAACACTGTCCAGTAGATGTAACTGTCTTTGTACAATTTGATGGTGGACACAAAACCTTATCACAAATCACGTTACCTCTCTGCAAAAACATGGCATTATTTGAGTGAATATTACAATTATAATATAAAGGAGGTGCTCCATAAAAAGTGGCCTTTGGGGCATATGTGGACAGCACAGTTCCGATGATACTGTGCATTATCGCAGTCTGTAAGGATCTTTGCTATACCAAAGAAAATATCGGTGTATAGAAAAGACTCTTATGCGATCGTTACCCCATCATGATCCTGTTTGTGCCATGATTTTCTTGTGTTCCGACTTCAGATCGCCATTGAGCTCTCTGACTTATTTCAATACAGTGTGATTGTATGTGCTTCACTGTGATGTTTCATGGATAAGTAGAGGACCTCTATACGGATCGAACGTATGTTTGTAATTTCGAGCAGCATTACAGTTAAAGGTGAGGTTTCGCCCGAGGTAAACTAGTCTAACCCCCATTTGTTTTTCTACTGACCGTTCCAAGGCGGTTCCTCTGTTGCAGTTCTTCTTTTTTGTGTTAATATGGTTTCATACATAGCGTTCGTTTTATGATTGTTTGTTCTTCATATCTCCTTCTTTTGGTGCCTCGGGAAGGTAGTGCATTAAGCATTTCCTGGGATGTTTCACTTATATTTTATCTGCCTGGGCCCAGTTGTTCAAAGCGTCGTTAGCTTAACGAGCTCGTTAAGGGTCATTTCGTTAACTGTTTTAGCGGATTCAATATACAATATTCTGATACTTTTTGCTGAAAAAATGTGAGTCAGCATATTTGCGTATCACTCGATGTAAATTTTAACGAATCGTTAACTAACAACATCGTTAGCTTTGAACAACTGGGCCCAGGTCTGTATCGTTATCATTCGTATAACCCAGAGGACACCATTTTCTTATGACGCAGGTCGAATATACTATAAGGCGATGCTTCAAGGACTGGAGTCTGTACAGTAAACATGAAAACTCTCGTTTACTTGACCCCTAGAATGAAGATGTAAAGGCATTGTAATATATCTTGTTAATATCAAGGGACTAGTTTGCCACAAAATCTGCGGGGCAGATTTGCATAAACAAACGAAGATTTGAACTTCCTATACCAGACCTGATATGGCTGAAAGGCTATTGAAAGCGACGTCGCACAAACACACAAATTTACGCCTTTATACCCATTTTCAGAACTGCAGTATATATATAACTAAAGCTGTTGGAGGATCTGACTGTAGCCCCGCTACACTGCCATCAGAGGAGAAAGAAAGACACAAATGTGTTGAAAAAATTTGATGTTTAAAATTGGAGAGAAAGATGGGATGAATAAGCAGCAGATGCATGATTCCGGTGTATGATACATATCCATCAGCTGTCCACATGTGTACTCTGCAAAGTTTCAACTTTACTTACCGGCCTCTTGGTTGGTCAACAGTGTAGCTGACTTGACTACACAACATCAGGGTTGGTCACATTTGGGTTGTTTTGAGTACAATTATAAGAAGAGCAACGACAAGAACTTATACAATCAGACCCCATCATCAGGGTTGGTCATCAGTATTGTTGGCAAAATTTGAAAATCTACCAAGGGACATAACCTAAAGAGTTATTGGCCCTTGGCCACCAATTTTTCCACTGCACCTTCCCTATCTTAGAGACCAAGTGTGGTATAAGTTTTATCGAAGTAGGACCACAAAACATTAAAGTTAATGAGCAAAGTGCATTTTAATATTTTGAAAACCTACAAAGGAACATATCTGAAAGAGTTATGGACCCTTGACCCTTATTCTGGTATACACGATACATCCAGTCATTGTCCATGTTTATGCGAACTTTTAGCTTTCTAGCTTTCTTAAGGTCTGAGAAATCTGTTAAGAAAATTTTCGAGAACGGCAAAATTTGAAAACCTACCAAGGGACATAACTCCAAGAGTTATGGGCCCTTGGCCACTATTCTGCCACTACACCGTTTTGACCTTAAAAACAAAGCGTGGTATAAGTTTCATCGAAGTAGGACCACAAACAAGAAATGAAGCAAAATGCATTTTAATTTTTTGAAAACATACCAAGGGACATAACCTTAAGTTATAGACCCTTGGCCCCTATTCCGGTAAACACGATACATCCAGTCATTGTCCATGTTTATACGAACTTTCAGCTGCTTTCTAGCTTTTATAGTTTCTGAGAAAGCTCTTACGAAAATTTTCAAGATTTTCAAGATTTTCAAGACCGGCAAAATTAATTTTGAAACCTACCAAAGGACATACGACTCGTAGCTCCAAGCATTATGGGCCCCTGGCCACCATTCTGCCACTACACCTTCCTTACCTTAGAGACCAAGTGTGGTATAAGGCTCACTGAAGTAGGACCCCAAACTTTAAAGTTATTAAGCAAACTGCTTTTTTAAATTTTGAAAACCTACCAAGGGACATAACTCCAAGAGTTATGGGCCTGTGGCCATTATTCTGCGACTATACCTCACCTTACTTACCTTAGAGACCAAGTGTAGTATACGTTTCATTGAAGTAGGACCACAAACATAAAGTTATTAAGCAAAATGCATTTTAATTTTGCAGTCACGGATTCACGGAATGACGGAAGGACATGGCAAATCCAGAATAGCCCCACTTTTTTAAAGCGGGGCTATAATTATTTTGCGACATGTGATTTTATGATGCAGAAAGCAACAATGGTACAATGGTCTTACTTATTCATCATAGGATTTCATAATGCAGAAAGCATACACAGTCTTTACATATACATCATACATGTATTAAAGATGCATAAGAAAGTGCATGTTATGGCGTTGTATGTTCATTTCATGAGAGGTAGAATAATAGAGTGTACTTTATCAACTAACGCGACATGCTATCGACCATGTTTTGCTTTGCCATATTCCTAAATTAGGCATATCGAGAGTTCTCTAGTCGCAAAGGTAATACAAGGCGCTTTAAGTTTTAATATAGTTTCATACCTGACATCTACACGTGAAGCAGTCATGATCAGTAGGCTGCCAAGATTCCCCGTGAGAGTAGAACTGACCATTATGATAACATCGAAACACACTGTTGCCTCCTGTCTCTATACTATTTTCATCAATACCATCCATATCATCTTCCGCATGGCTCCAACAATTATTTGGTCGAAACAACTAAAAGGTATAATACAAAAGGCGCACTGCTTGGCAATATATTATCCTTTCGTATGTGCACAGCGCACCTCTGCCCAGGCGTGTGCATTTCGATACTAAAATATATTTAAATGAAACAAAATCGTAGTCTCGGTTCGATTTTAACTCTTCACATGACGCAAACGCATCCTGCAGGGCCACCCATGCCCCAGCACCGGTGCAAGCGGAACCCGAGTTTCAAAGCTATGAATCCAATGCTACCAATGTAAATGAAATTGCACTCTGGTAACCAAAGAACATGTGCGGGTGTTTTTCTCGGCCGCCATGATGCACATCGATTTGGATGGGGGAAAAAGTAGTCTACAGAGAGAATAATCAGAGACTCAGACCAAGTAAAAGAAGCTATCAGGATTTGTCAGTCTCCATACGTCATGAATCAGGACCAGGGGGGCTGTTATACGTACAACTTGAGCAACATCTAGACGTCTTTGTTTACCACTAATAACTAGTCTAGTGGTAAACCGTTCGTCCCGTGACAGCAAGCGGTAAAAGTGAATGGCTGATGATGGTTCTCGACAAGAACCGAAATTGTCACAGTGAATGACAATTCTTCTTTCAATATGATCAAAAGAATTCTCTGGTGCCCAAGTTTGAATATTGTTTCTAAACGTCCATATATTCTGCAAGAGTCCATTATCCACAATGCACTGAGTTTTTTCTGCAGAGTTACAAACATGTATATTGCATAGATATCTTAATTATTGATTATATGTGTCTGTTGTTACTTAATTATTGCTTTGCCACATCTTTTTTATCCTTGCCTTGCTATAACTGAGAAGAAAACTTGTGTAAATGATACTTATATATATGGGGTATATGTTTATATGTAGTACTGCGAAAACACATATCACAAATGTTCTCTTACAGATGCAACGCAAAAAGTTTACATTATATTATTACATGAAAACATATAGCATACCGATATTCTCATTTTTCTGCAACCTTCGAGGTCGGGAATGCTCACATCGATAAAGTTATCTCCAAATTGCAGACTAGTAAACACACTCTCTGGTATGACTTTGATAATGCCACTCATCTGTAAGTAAATAGGAAGAGCTACTGTTTGTAAATCTATAACTCATCGCGTTCAGGGATGGTAAATATGAGAAGGACATACGAAACCCGTACTTTAGTCAACATCGAATGATCATACTCAGCATTACGAAAACACGCCTATTCAAATATATTGAAATTTTCACCACCCAAAACTGAAAGTTTTCAGATAAAAAAATTGATATTTTTCACATTTCTGCTAAAAACATAGATTGTGGGTACTCGTTACAATCTATGTTTTTGAGCAGAAATATGAAAAATAATGCATACCACTGTAAACCCAAGTTGTACTATATAAAAGTGGGGTTTAAGGGGGTCAAAATTATATAGGCGTGTTTTAGTGATGGACATACAGCGTACATGTCCTGTTTGGTCAGTATAGGCGCTGTATGCATACTGTTAGTCACACACGGATTTCAAAGTGAGATGGGATACAATTCCAAGGAAAATAACTCCTCCATTTTCTTCGCAATGGATGTTGTTCTTAACGACAGTTCTTTTCTCAGAGAAGCAAATTCTTGATTTAAAGAGTAGCCGTCCCTTTTGAAATGTTACGAATACTAGATAGGTAACTTTCTGTCTGCAAAAATTGTCACCCTTTGCACGATTTACTAATTGATTGACATGAGTTCTTTACTTTAAAGTTTAATGCATTATCTCTTCTTTGGGCAAACGTAATCTCAGGGTATACATCATACGCAAATGCTCGATCAGTTTGTTTGTTATTTCGAATTTTTTTATCAAAGTGTTTATACTTCGTCGACATAATCTGCAATATCCAATGATTCTTAAGGCGTGATGGTGATTGCCAAGATCAGTCTACGCTGACTGGGGCTATGGCTGTCCACATGATATGAAAATTGTTTGCAGTACTGTCGGAAAATATAAGAAAATATACACTGGAAATGCCAGGATAACGATGCACAGCTCTCCTGAGGCTCCACAAGAAGGAGAGATGATGAACAAATAAGGGCAAAAACGAAACATGAAACCACAGACGCACAAACAAAAAAGACCATACCTCGGACATCTATCTTTGGCTAATCAAATACACATCTCAATAAATCCACACGAGTCTAAACAGAGTCTGCATACTTCACATGCACAACTTCCAGATCTCTAGTGAGCTTAATATTGTGCAGATTATTCTTAGTTATTTTGCTTTTTTTGCATAACTAATGATGAACCTGTTATAATTTGTTTTGTTAAAAACATTTGACTCTGTTAGGACGGTGTAGCATATAGGAATCTATCATGGGTGTGAGGATTTGATAGAAAAATCCGTCCCGAGGGCCACTGTCTGGCATCACGAGGCTTGCCCTCAAACCCATGATAGATTCTTTTTCTTGCATACTTTTTGATTTCTGAACGTGGATTTTTGATAATGCAGTCACTTCGATTGCAGACGTCCCCCATACTGTGATGACATTACTGTGACGTTTAGTGACGTCATTATGTTCAGTGACGTCAACCTTTACGATGGCGTACGTGACGTACTATATAACCAGTGTATAGCAAACACGTGAGAATTCTCGAGTTTTATCTTGCCCTGGTAAGGATAACTTGAGTTGGATAAGAATTTCTATCCCAGGGTAATATCCGGGATTTCCTTATCCGGTGTGCAAGAAATAAAGCTCTTGAAATGTATAAACTTAAGGTGAATAGATACACTTTCAGGGAGTGTAATACTGTCGAAATGGTTATTGGTTCCCTTCTGAAAATAGGCCTTCTGCTACAGGAGTGACTTTGCTCCGATGGGCAAATTCCTTCCTGTTAGAGTAACCTTTTTTTTCAGAAGGGGTATGGCGTGCAGAAAAAAGCAAAGTGAATGTCAAACAAGAGGCCCATGGGCCTCGATTCGCTCACTTGCTAAAAACAGCCATTGCATATCTGCAAATACCTTGCAACCTCTTCCAGTATTGCCACAGCAACTAGAACACAAATTTGTTCACACTTTGAAAAGGTCAAAGGTCACCCTAGTATCATTATTTGAACAAATTTAGGAGTCCCCAATGCTGTATACCAAGATTCAGCCTCAAAGCTTTCTTAGTTCCGGAGAAGATTTTATGTGTTTTACCATAATATATAGGCATGGCAGCCATTTTGTTCAATGGCGCGAAACCATTTGAACAAATTGTCAACATCCAAGCGAAATTTGGGGAAAATCTTCAAGTGGTTTCAGAGAAGAAGACTTTTAAAGATTTCACAACCTCATACATATACGTAGCCCAGGGGCAAGAGCAGATACCCCCCCCCCCCCCCAAGTTCTGACGGCAGCTAAACGATTTTACTTCTTTTCATCATACGTTGTAAGTTTCAGCCATTAGTCTTTAAGTACTGAGAACATGACTATTCAAAACTTCCCCATTCATATGTATGGGAGTAACAAATTTGACCCAGCTGTAAAAAAGTCAAAGGTCAACTTCGACCATTTTTTGAACAAACTTTGTAGAACTTGATTGCCCGGTGCTATCTACCAAGATTCAGCCTCAAAGCTTTCTTATTTCTTGATAAAAAAGAATTAAAGCGTTTTTACCATATATGGGCACGGCGGCCATCTTGTTCATTGGCACGTAACCATTCAAATAAACTGTAAATACCCTTTCAACAGAAGGCCCATGTGAATAAAATCTGGAGAAAACTGCTCAAGCGGTTTAAGAGACGAAATTTAAAATAACACAATTTAATGTATGCATATAACCAAGAAGCAAGAGCAGACAACTCCAAGTGGACAAAATTTCGATTGTAACTAAAACGTTTTACTATTTTAATCATACATTGTAAAATGTAGTCATTAATCTTTAATGCATTTTGAGAAAAAGACTTTTCAACATTTTGCCCACACAAATGTATCAGGGCGCAAAATTGACCTTACCGCAAAAAGGTCAAAGATTAACCTATGACCATCATTGAACAAGCATGGTAGACCTTGAGTCTCAGATGCAATATACCAATAATCATCCTCAAAGCTTTCTTGGTTCTGGAGAAGAAGAGTTTTAAATGCTTTTACAATATATGGGCATGGCGGCCATCTTGCTCAATGATGCGGAACCATTTGAACATACTGTCAAAATCCTTTCGACAGAAGGCCCCATGTGAAATCTGGTCAAATTTACTCAAGCGGTCTCAGAGAAGAGGACATTTAAAATTTCACATTTGTATACATGCTTAGGAGTATAGGCATATATCTCCCAGGGGACAAAATCTTGATTGTAACGTAAACGCTTTACCACTTTAATCATACATTGTCAATTCAACCATTAGTATAAATACTTTTTCAGAAAATGATTTTTCAACATTTTCCCCATACAAATCTATGGGGCGCAAATTTGACCTTACCGTAAAAAGGTAAAAGGTCAAGCTACGACTACCTATTGAACAACCTTGGTAGACCGTGAGTCCTTGATGCTTTATACCATAAGATGCTTCGGCCCCTAAGATTTCACGGTTCTTGAGAAGAAGCTGTTTAAGTATTTTAACATATATGGGCATTGCGGCCACCTTGATTAACAAACGTGACCGTTAGAATAAATTTTCAGCCTTCGTAGACCTTGAGTCCTTGATGCTTTATACCCTAAGATACTTCAGCCCCTAAGATTTCTCGGTTCTTGAGAAGAAGATGTTTAAGTATTTTCAGCATATATGGGCATTGCGGCCACCTTGATTAACAAATGTGACCATAAGAACAAATTTTCAAAACCCTTTAACAGAAGTCTCCACATGAAGTTTTAAGAATATTAGCAAAGGGGTTTCATAGGAGGAGTCATTCAAATGTGTGGACGGACGACGGACACCGACGGTCGACGGACGGCAAGTGATCACTAAAGCTCAACCTTAGCTTAGTTCAGGTGAGCCAAAAAGTTACTCCCCTTGACGATAATGGCGAAATGTCTGCCTTAATTTCTGCTGATGTGAGGAATTATATTAACATTTACCTTGTCAAAAACGTATTCTGTAATGTTTTGTGTAGTGTGCTTCTTCCAGTAAACAGTACTTGTTAATTTCACAGTTATTTTTGCGATTGTGTCATCCATTCTTGACGTCATAATATGATATCTAACGTAGCAATTAGTATCAACGACAAGCCATATATATACGATTAAATCACATGTTGCACTAGACATCATAAACGGTCTGTCTGAAAAGAAAATATATTGAGACCCTTCAAACGAAACTCGAAACTCTATACTGTGCCATATGCGGTCAGCATAGAACCACATTTGCTTGCACAATTTTGCAATATTAACAGAGTCTATACTGTTTGCGTATACTATGTACAAGGTCAAAAGATTATGTAAGCAGTCAATATAGACTCGGATCAGACAATCAGACAGAAAGAAGGCATAGGCTTATCTCAGTCTACGTTATCGCATATATAATCAGAGCATTTTTATCACACTGGACGATTTGTGTCTAGGGTCCGATAAATGGGAAATTTGCAAACAGTGTAGACCCAGATCAGACACCGCAGAACGCGGTGTCTGATCTGGGTCTGCACTGTTTGCATTAGTACAGGAATTGCTGTACAACAAGAAAATAATAAAAACTAATCAGACCCCTTTTACTGGAAATGGACCGGTCCAAGGAGGTATAGTAGAAGAATCCGTTCGACATAAATGGGTTAATTACGAATAAGAGCCAGGAAATACTCGTAATAGACTAGTGTAAATGCAACCAAGACAACGCGTCTGGGCAAAGCCTTTTACTTATCGACATCATAAAGCAAACAAGGAATAAAGAGGGAAAGCACTTGCTTCACTAATTTCAAGGTTGTATGTTGAGCACAGCTGTCAAGTCAGATCAAGGTAACAACGAATATTAGGAATGAATTTCATACCAATGAATTTTTTAATGCGTAAACACCGGCATATCACTCACAAACTGAAAACAATCCGAAGATGAGTTTGTATGTGATTCCCTGCCATTTATACATGGATACAATTCATAAAAACTAAATGCTTTTCTCATATTTTAACGTAATGTTTATACTGAAACTATGCGTTAAAAGACTATACATGTAATAATGCAGTGTTGACATTCTGGTAGTTTTGTAAGAATACACTTATTCATCTTGAAATTATTGCCCTTGACATAGTGTTAATAAAAACTACTTTGCAAAAGCTATATCCTTGTAACAGTTGGCCAGATGTTACATAGGATATGTAGGATAAATAGGATAAATAACCATAACCATAGCCATGATTTCTCAATATCTTGATAATTTTCTCTGAAAGGACAAAATGTCGTAAAGTTATCGTCGTTGATATTATCAAAATAAGCGATGTTTGTCCATTCAGATCCATGTTTCTGTAACTGGTAATGGGATTTGGTTCATATTTTGGATAAATGATAATAGTCACAGGGTATCAATACCTTACTAAATCAAAAGCGACATTGCCGTAGAAGTTTTTACCTTTGATATGGTCAAACCAAGTAGTTTTGTCTAGACTCATATCTCAGGACGCATTGATCAGAATGAATCTCACCAGAGGAAACAAGACTGAAGCAATGTTTCATCATAATTGACCGTATATTTTAGAGAAGTTGCATTTGTTTATTAATGTTTTTATATCGCGACCAGGGTGAACTTAGAGGGTTGGCGCAGTGGTCAAGAATCAACATTGCCAGAATATAGCCGTGCTGTATTTCAGGATGAATGGGATGAAAAACAGAACAACATGCTAGCAACACTTTTTCATTCTATCATTTCTTAAACTGTACGTAGCAATATAAGACTTCAGGTGTGAGGTAAAAAACAGTCTGTGGTGGGGGTGGGGGTGGGGGGGGGGTGGTATCAATTCGATGAATTGACCTTACATAGTTATAGAATGTACCTTTGAATATATCAATATGATCAATATATGGCATTTCAATCAAACGTCCTCGAAGTTCGTCTGGGCTATTGTGAAGTTTGATACTAGCAAATACTTCTTCTGCCAACAGAGAATATGTGTCTATCGCTCGCATCTTGTGATATTCACCAACGGCCTTAAAATAACGTGGCTGGTGTCAGTTCATAGGGAAATAACTATAACATTATCTATTTACATTCTACTTCAATTGGCTTACGCTTAAAGGAAATAAAATTCCCTCCTTTAAGAGTAGACCCAGTTTGAAAGTATATTAATATTCAGGTATTATAACATTAATCTCCTCCAAGCAAACGTTGTCTTCTTTTAAAACTTGGCGACAACGTATTCAGTTGTTTTTATTCCCTTTCCCACGTTGCGACTCTCTGAGCTAGAGTCAAATATTAGATAGCATACTATAAAAGAACTCATTTGGAGACATATGTCAAATCATATTATTCTAATATATGGTCGGAACACCGTATTTATTGGTCGATTGCATGAACATTTAAAAATGTACTCGTAAAAGGGGGCACAGCCATTTATTTCTCTACGGTGATGCAGAAAATAATCTGCGACTGCTCGGTCCTCGCATGCCTCATCTTTTCATATCTTTTTTAATGATACAATCATTTAATGTATTCTTGAACTGGATTACTATTAACCACACCTTGCGTAATGGGTGTATTTAAGGCGCATAATAGTAGTGTCCTTATCAGGCCTCCTGACATCACAGTCTCATGAATAATTTCCCTTATTTTCTACAATGTGCAGTGCATTTTCATATCATCTTGTTCGTCCTCGCAGACTGAGAAACTATATCTTCCTGCCGTCTGCAGACGTCACACGACCCTTGTTATCAATATACATGCACATGTTATAATTAAGTGTACACATTTTCTTGTGTTTTGTTTCATCATATTTTTGAAAAGTTCATGTTCATGCTGCTTTGTTTCTATGTTGATCTACTGATGAATAAGAAACTGCCTACTGGGACCCAACAAATAATGAACTGCAACTCGAACTGTATCTGGATTAAGGGTGAGGTTGGACGTCCTTAAAATCAGACTTGAGTTTCCCAACAGTTTTGTTACTGACCACTCTAGACGGTACTTCTATCTTCATTTGTTCTACTGTTGACAATGTGTTGTTTTGTGTGTCAATATATGTAATGAAGTCCTAATGATATTACACTGTATATGTAATTAAACCATTATCCGGTGTCTTGAGAGGAATATGTTCCTTGATTACAGCCTTACCTGGGTATCTCCATATTTACTATTCTCTACGGCAACCACGAGTGAGAACACTCATAACTGACTTTTGTACCAATTTTGATGTTGATGAATAATAAAATACACATTATAACAAATTTTTGTGGACCGTGCCGTAGTTTTTAACATTTCTTTTTTTTTTCAACTGAACTTATTCAAATGCTAGGAAAAGTATAATATTACTTAGGACTTCAGGTGTCCGAATAGTTGTGGTCAATCATATGTGAAAAGAGGAAACCTAGGCCAACATGTGTAACCTTACATCTTGTCAGCAGCGATGTTTTTAACAATATGAATTCTCAACATATGATACGTAAACGTGTCAAAAGGAGAAGCCTGCCAGCAGGCGTCTACTATGATCCCGAGTACATATGGTTACATTATACATTTGTACATACCTGACCACCATCTGTCTGACTGTGTCTGTAGGTATGAGTAATAATTGCCATGGTTTTCCATAGACTACGGTTGACATTCAGCCGTGTAAGGATTATTTCTCGTACATTTGTATGTGCATGTGATACTTCGATCTGGGAAAATAGAATGAAAGACATTCATAGTAAAAATAATTAATTGTCAACTATGTTCTGCTTTTGTACTTAAACCCTGTGTTTCTGAAATAGACATTCTCATCTCTGTATGTAGACACATCCATTGCTACCAAAACGGTGAAGGTTGTAAATCATTATAACTCATTCTAAGCCGTCTCATCTAGATCTACACTGTTTGCAATAGTAGCTGTCCTGGTCTTCAGGGCTACAGGAGTAGCAAAAGTGTAGCAGATAACATTTGAAATTATTCTTTATTGTATTTCAGAGAAAATAAGACTTGGCAATACAAGTTAATAGTTTGCTTGGGCTTATTGATTGTGTTGGGGTTTAACGACACGTCAACCTTTGTGGGTCATTTTGAATCGTCTCCCAGAGAAAGGGAGAAAAGAGATAGAAGAGATAGTAGAGAAGATGAAAGAGTGACAGGGAAGAATGAGGAGCAGGAATGAAAGTGAAGAAAGAGAAGAAATAAAAATATTCCTCTACCCTTGCCTGCTAAAACGATAGCAGGCCTTGCCCAACTGGAAGCCAATATTAGTTGGACGCCCCGGTGACGTAAGATACCCGACACCTTTGCCACACACAACCACCCCGTTGCTGGGGCTTATATCAAATATGAAGTGGGAAATCGTAACTTCCATAAATATTGGGACATGATAACTCTTAACCCCAATGATAAAAAGTTAAAGAATTCTATTTGAATACCTGGTACATAAATAATGGCTGAATATATTGACAACATAGAAACGTATTGCGCCTCATTAAACTGACCTGGAGCAATTTAGATATGGACTTACCGTGTTTAGTCAGAACTTATCATGTTTGAATACTTAAGTAAGATACGATAACGAAACGTTATCAGAATTTTAAGACAATTGCGGGAGGACATTAAGGTGTCCGAATATATAGGGTAAATATGGTACGAAAATATTGTTCAAAATTTAGGACACATACAGGAAAAACGTTAAGGTGTCTAAATATTTATAATCATTACTGTAGATGTACATGGGAGAAAACAACACGAAAACATGCTTATATAATTTTGACCCCCTTCAACCCCACTTTTATAAAGTAAAACTGGGGTTTACAGGGGTATACATTATTTTTCTTATTTCTGCTCAAAAACATAGATTGTGGGTACTCGACAGAACCGCCTCGCTGAGGCGGTTCTAACGAGTACCACAATCTATGTTTTGAGCAGAAATATGAAAAATAACAGAGGTTTTCATCTGAAATTTTTCAGTTTCTGGAGGTGAAATTTTCTACATATTTGCATAGGCGTGTTCTCGTAATGGCACACGTTGCCTCTGGGAGTATAAGCAATAAACATTGACCAGATTGCGTAACTACAGACATTTTCGGTAGAAAAATCTGTTTCTGGGCTCTAAACTGTTTGATAAAGAGCGTGATAGAAATTACAGTGGATACCTTATATCTTAGTGAACTGTCTTCTGTTATTTGTACGACAGCGTAACTATTTTCGGAGTCTCCGGAAGAAGTCTTCAGAGATGTTATGTATGCTGGAAGAAAAGAGACATATTTGAGCCTCAAGATAAACGCGACGAAACATGAAAAAAGATATTTGTCTTGGTATCCCTTTAAATAAGGCTTATTTAAGACGTAGTATTTTACAGTGTTGTACATGACGTCATGAAGTTTGGTTTTTAGCACAATGAAACTGGTTTATGCAAGAAACAAAATGCTAGTAGTAACAAACAAACTGAAAGCTGGATACAAATCTGATCATTTACCTATTAATGTAGACCGCTGTTATCCCCGTTGTCATTATACGTCATTATATGTTTGAGGTAGTTTAGACTTGTTAACGTCATGGTAACACCGAGTGACGCATAAGAGTAGATTTATGCAACGGTTCACAAACAAACACACACATCAAATATACAAGAGAAAATTGTACCTAAACGCAGGAGCTGAACTATGTTAATCTTGCAATTATTGTAGTCACAAACTAAATCAATGAAACGCCTATGAAATATGAAAATAAAAAAAGTGACTCTATATCTTCGGTACTATAAAGTTATTCTCTGATTATCAGTAACATACTTCGTCTGTGAAATACAGAGCAAATATGCCCTTTGGTACATTCGGTGTATTCAAACTGGAATGGTATCTCCTTTATGACACCATAAACTACATTAAAACAAAGAAACACAAAACCAGATATAAATTGCTTTTATTGCAGAATTTTGAAACATGTTCAAAGTCAACCATCCCGTGGTGTTTTGCTCCCCGATCAGACCATACCATTATATTTCACTTCTGTTTCAGCATTCGGAATATTATCTCTGTAAAATACCGCTTCTTAATCATAGCTGCAGATAAGCCATTTTGACAAAAATATTGTTGTTTTCTCTTATTTCTCAATAAAATATGTTGTGAGTACTGTTTAGAAAAGCCTAACAGAGACGCTTCTAATTAGTAAAGGTGTTTCTAATGAGTATCAGCAACAAATGTTAGGGTCTGAGATATTCGAAAAATATTTATCTTGACATCCCTCTTACCTAGGGCCATGTAAACCATGGTATGTTCATCATCTGATATGGAAAATGAGAAAAAAGTTTGGTTTTAAGCACACTGAGACTTTATGCAGTCAAGATGCTACTAGAAGTAAGAAACATATTCAAAATAGAAAGGAAGGTAATGATCAGGAATCGATACAATTATCCCACACCTCCCATCAGAGAGATCAAAACTGGCTAACGACGGCAAAAGTCTATAAATCCGCTAAAAATGTAGATCGCTTTATACCCCTTTTGTCACTATATACAATGTGGGGAACTTTGTGGTACATGTTATACAGAGTGTACACAAATGATGTTGAGGTGCAACGATGGATTCAGCTGTAGACACAACACGTTCGCTTATCTCCTTAACCACAACACAGTCTTGTGAATAGAAATATGGTGTCTGCTTACAAATTTGATACACAGTGGATACATATTCCTGAAGCTGTCGAGTATAAATGATTTTACCCATCGCCATAACTTTAAAAAAAGTGGAAAACCTAACGTTCTTCAGGAACCAAACTATATTCCGTTACTATTCGATAGTCAAGATAATGAGATTTTTATCAAATTTTGTGATTGACGGGATCGGTTGCGCTTAATTTGATAGGTTGTGATTGAGGAAATTGTGACATACAGAGCACTCGTAATGGCCATAGCAGAACTGTTCGGTATTTGTAATATGCTGTTTTCTTACTTGCCTTGTAATTTGGTCACAACCTACAATGGTTGTTTTATGCTCGGGAAAATTGCACTATGACATTATGGGTTGAGTCGTTTGCAGTGCACCACAATCAGTATTATGAACGTTAACCTTACGCCCTTTTAAGTTATGGTGATGGATGAAATCATTTATCCTCGACAACTTCAGGAATGCGTATCCAATCTGTACGCATGACATCAAAACGGAAAAATACAGACTACCTTTGCTCCAGGAGAAAGAGGATTTCTGCCATGAAACACAGAATCTGGTTTCTAATTCGATTCACTATTGCAGGAAAGTGAACAGATGATTGCATGAAATTCCTCAATTTTTGATATTTGACGCTTGAAAAGAATAAATCCGGATCATCCGGTTAACTCACCTTCGTATCTGCATGATTTCCAGTCCCTTTCAACGCAATCGGGTATCCCCTCAATATATTTCTATTAACGACGGTGTTGGTGTTAAAGAGATAAGCGGCCGTGCACAAGTGTAATTACTAATTAACACTTTGTTTTCTTTAAATTTCTTATGGACATTTTATTAACATTTCGTTTTAGGTCACTGGATGAAGTAACGTTTGAAGCAGCAATAAAAACGCATGTTTTATGAGAAGCCCGTCCCTAATATACTGACAGTCGTTTACTAATGACAAATACCCTACTGACCATTAATAGTTGACTACATATCAAAGGCTACTGTCTGATTTTATGTGTAATATTGCAAAATGACAACGACAGTAGCTATCTTCAAGAAATTTATTACGTTGTCGTTCAAGTACAGAGTCAACAATTCATAGGAATCTCATGACATTGACAAATATGACATTTATTCCCCAGAAAATAAATGTCTTTCAACGATTGAAATGTCAAATTTATCAATTATATAAACATGTAATATTCACGTGAAAGGCCTTTTCCTACAGTACCGTAAGCGGAATACTTTTTTCTGCTGTGAAATCATGTTAGCATTACCCAGCTAGCGTTCTACGTAAATCTACATCGGGCCGTCACCGGGCCGTCAGCTACCCTGACGGCCCGGTGACGGCCCGATATAGATTTACGTAGAATGCTGACTGGGTAGCATCTGACGTCCAAGTATACCAGAACGTTATTCAATTTAATTAAAAATACAGCTAAGAAATGTGGAAGAACTTTGATTATGAGCCATATTATATATAAAATAAAAAAACAAACAAAATCTGTCATTGAGCCATCGGAAACACCCTGCGAGCCTATACATACTAACTCGAATGCGCCGTTTGGTCATGGATCGTACAGATTCGCTTGGGTGTTATATATAAGATGCTTAATTATTTAGATATCATTATTTTCTTGTTTATTGCTAGTTTCTATAGACCTTTCTGAAACTCGTGTTTACAATAACAAGTTGTTTATATTCTTTTTAGAACTTCCATGAAGGAATATTGTAGAGTGAGCTATTTTTGGTATGTCATAGAACATTTAGAATAGTCTTGACTAAAACTAGAAAACTGTCTCTAGCACAATCTTTCTCTGGAATGTTCTTTGGTACTATATAAGGGGAAAGATTTTCATAAGGGTATCTTTGTATAGTTTCATAGGAAATTATTTTCTACTGGATTAATTTAATATTTCATCCATTCTGGAATTAAACACTGAATTCAGGAACTTTACATTGTGGGACCAGAAACTGTTATTCAAAGGATTTGTTTTAGAAATTCTTGTGGATTATTTCTGAGGGACTTTGTGACCATAAAACTTGAAAAGGTACTGCTTAATTATATTTTTTTTTGTTTTGCATTTTGTCTTTTTTTTTGTTGCCAATAAATATTGTAAATAATTTAAAAGCGTGTTGCTGGTTTCACTTTCATATCTTTCTCGTTACGCCTGGCTTGTAACATGGGTGAAATCTGGATAAGTGAATTATGCTAGCTCTCAGCAGATGGTTCGTAAATAAATATGCCTAATAATGCATTACCTGATATAGCAGGCTGCTATTTTAATTTACTGATGTATTTTGTGCCTCGTTTATAATCAATTAGCTGTGAACGTGATTCTAGCTTACAGTTACAAGACAATCGTGGCTGTACTACTCCCCGTATTGTCTCTCCTGAACGTGAAGTCACTCGTACATACACACGACTACGGGCCATTCGTCTAGACATTTCATTATCCAGCCGGATTTTTCCAGTTAATAACTGGTCCTAGAATAAAAATATAGAAAGAAATTCGTTGAATAAAAGTAAAAAAGGATTGCCTTTGGAAACAAAGAACACATAAAACCACGAAAAAGTCGCACTTGCGTACTAAAATGTAAAAGCAAGCACCAGAAGAGTGAGAGTCGTCATTGTTTAGCTCAGTGATAAAAAAGAAGTGAAATTAACTGTACAGTTTCACAGTTTGTAGACTTCGTTTAGGATGTTTGCTAGGGTGGACGCTGGGGACTTCATGCAGAGGAAGAAACTCTGTCAAACGTATTTGCTTTTCCCCGACCGCAATGCAGTCTACTCTACAATAAAATAAATCATTTCCTTTAAAAGTTGATCCGTTCTGCAGGAGGGTCTTGGTCTACAGGAAATAATAAGTAAACGAAGGTTTATATATTCTCCTTACTTACCACAATGTATATAAGCTCAAAGACACTTTTACGCTCGACACGGCCCATATGACAACATAATTACACAAGTAAATTCCATAGGGAATTTATGTCCCCCGCCTTATTTTTATTTGAGCTGTTAAAAATGGGTAAGTTAACCAGAGGACCATTGGTCCTGTATCACTTACCTAAGTATTGAAGCAGGAAACCAGTAATAAAAAATAATTTCAGGATTCTGAAAAAAACACATGCATATCTTCAGACCATCTTTAAAGCACCTGTAAAGTTTCAAAAGGATCGGCTTAAAACTGTGGTAGGAATTACGGGGACAAGGTATCTACTCCCTATAGGCTTCTGTAGTATTAGAACTAAAAAAAATGTCTAAGTTAAAAATGCGGAAAAAGTGATAAATATTATTTCAGGAATCTGAAAAAAAATACATGCATATCTTCAGTCCATCCTAAAAGCCCATGTAAAGTTTCAAAAGGATCGGCCAAAAACTGTGGAAGGAGGTAAGGGGAGATGGTACCTACTCCCTATACACTTCTGTAATATTAGAACTCAAAACATGTCTAAGTTAAAAATGCGGAAAAAGTAATAAACAGTTATTTCAGGATTCTGAAGAATCCACATGCATATCTTCAGACCATCCTAAAAGCCCATGTAAAGTTTCAAAAGGATCGGCCAAAAACTGTGGGAGGAGTTAAGGGGACAAAGTACCTACTCTCTATAGACTTCTGTAATATTAGAACTAAAAAAATCTCTAAGTTTAAAATGTGTAAAAAGTAATAAAAAGTAATTTCAGGATTCTGAAAAAACCAAATGCATATCTTCAGACCATCTTTAAAGCACCTGTAAAGTTGCAAAAAGATTGAACAAAAACTGTGGTAGGAGTTACGGGGACAAGGTATCTACTCCCTATACGCTTCTGTAGTATAAGAACTCAAAAAATGTCTAAGTTAAAAATGCGAAAAAAGTAATAAAAAATTATTTTAGGATTCTGAAAACACCACATGCATATCTTCAGACCATCCTAAAAGCACATGTAAAGTTTCAAAAGGATCGGCCAAAATCTGTGGGAGGAGTTAAGGGGACAAGGTACCTACTCCCTATACACTTCTATAATATTAGAACTCAAAAAATGTTTAAGTTTAAAATGTGTAAAAAGTGATAAAAAATAATTTCAGGATTCTGAAAAAGCCACATGCATATCTTCAGACCATCCTTAAAGCACCTGTAAAGTTTCAAAACGATTGGACAAAAACTGTGGGAGGAGTTAAGGAGACAAGATACCTACTAAAAATTCGGAACCACGCACCACGCGCCACGCACCACGGAAAGCCGAAAACAGTGTCTCTCCGCTTTTCTTCGAAAAGGCGGTGGACAATTAAAGTATTTGTTTTAACATAATCTACCAAGGTACTCCAAAAGCAGCTTCTACATATACGATGTAATGAAAAGTTATTAGTTGAACATTACGCTGTTTAGGGAAGTGTATTTTGCCATTCATTTATGAGCCGTATCACACAACCGAATTGTTTGGAAAACTCTGTTTTACGTAACTGGTTCGCTGGTCTTGAAACGATGCCTACGTATTATCACTCATGTATTTCTCCAAGTTGCAGTGTATGGAATATATAGCGCGTTAAATTAGGCGTGTTTTCACACACTGACGTAAAACAGTTATACGGTGGAAACCGTGATACATTCATACGGTGGAAACCTTTTAAATTTTTATGAGCTATCATAGGTCCTGATCAGCACTCGCGAATTCAGAGCTGCTTTGTGTATGGGCTGTCAATTTTGTGTCACTGAACACTATCATGACTTATATAAATCGAGTTTTGTTTTTCATAGCATTCAATACTCTCTCTCTCTCTCTCTCTCTCTCTCTCTCTCTCTCTCTCTCTCTCTCTCTCTCTCTCTATCTGTAGCTGTGTGAGAATTGTGGGCGATGGTTGCATGTCTGTAGGAGCACACTTGGTCCGGCTTTCATGTTGACCATTCTAAGGATGTAGCTCTGATGTAATTTCTCTTTGTTCTACGTGTTTCCTTTCAGTTTGCTAATTCTTATTTCATCGAGGTGTTCTTTTTTTTTCTGCGAGGTACGTTTTGTTGCTTCACTGTCCAGTGCTTTCAGGGGACGAGGGAGGGATGGGGACCGTGTTTAATTTTCGAGCATTTCCCTGGAGTCTCCATATTTAATGTTGGCTTTTCTGTCTTTTTCTGCAGCTCCTGTTTGTGTGATGATGCATTTGTTCAGAGATATTTAACAAAGTCATACATACAGCAACACATAATTCTTACAAACAATTTTTAGAAGAATCAGAAAGTTGTATACGTACTGTTCCAGTTGATCTTATCACACGTTGGAATGCTACCTCCCTATCCTTTTCCATGGTAACAAAATAATCATTCACGCCTGAAAACACATATTAAGGTGAAGTATCTCTTATTTTACATAACGGTAATTTGCAAAGTAAAATTAAAATATTCAAACATTGAATGATTAAAATTGTAGGATGATGCGATTACTTTAATTAAAGGTACAATATTTCTATTGTTGTTTTGTATTGTGTGGTTGCACTATGATTATCGTTGATGAAGGGCATTCGATACAGTTTTAGTGAAGAAAACACTGTCAAACCAATTTTGCCACCCTTCTAAAGATAGTTTTAGTCTATTTAGCATAAAGGAAAAGAATTTGCTTCCCTTAGGAGAACCTTCTTTTCATTTAAAATAGACTGTTTTATGAAAGGGTCTTGATGTGCAGGAAAGTAAACAGAAATTCACCAAATAATAATAAATTGAACGAGCGGAGTCTACCAGGTGTAGAGAGGTCCTTAAATAGTATAGTATGTTTTATTAAGAGATCAATATAATCCTTTAGCAACGTCTTATTATTATTATCATTATTATTATCAGAAGAAGTATCACCATAACAATCTTACAACTAGCCCCTGCTGTAATAATTGCCACTGTGTCTAATTGTAGATCTGCGTCAGCTTTATAATGTTAAAATTGCTAAACAATCCAAACAGCATTACATTGTACGTTAATGTATTTTCGAATCCATTAAATTCTGTAAGCACTAGAATAGAAACCACATGAGCATGGGTAAAGCTTAACAGTAACTTGCAACTGTATATCAAAGACACAGACCTAAAGCACTAGAAATAATTATGACATTGCCAGTGTGACTTTAGTAACATAACTGATGTGACACTGATGCCTCACTGAGCTCAGAGTTTGGGCTTCTAAAACTGTACACTAAAATGAGAAATTGCAAATCGTCAGAAGTAAGCAATTATGAATCAAAAGATAGAAGCCAAACAAACTGACATCTCTTTAGCTTTCTTTCTTTTTACTTTTGCATTCTCAAGTATGACCCTATAACAAAGTTGTATTAAGATATGAACCACAAACATGAATAAAATTTAATGAAATGACAGAAAATTTATTTTACCTGAGATATGTCTTCCCTGCGATATTTGAATTTTAGTCTTTTGTTTCATTACTACTCATAGCCACCTTCGGTCCTTGTCGGTATCATGTTCGGGGTACTCGAGTTTTTCGTTCATTAGCAGGACCCGTCAACTTGACATTATTAAACGGCAGGAGAATACTTCGCCTAATTTACGTCTCTCAATGAAAGATGTACCATTTCTCAAAAAACTGGCCGTCACATTCTTTGATTACATTTTTATCGAATTTATGAATTGTGATATGTACAGGGTCCCGCAATAGTAATCTTTGCAAACAGTACATACTACTTCTGAAGCTGCAGAACTTGACATTGTGTTTCTATATGACCCGCGTTTTGCTGCTTTAATGAACTAATGGACTCCATTTTTATATAATCCGTTCAGTTTCACTGATTGTTGATCAGGGCCCAGTTGTTCAAAGCTAACGATGTCGTTAGTTAACGATTCGTTAAAATTTACATAGAGTGATATGCAAAAATGCTGAAATTTTTTGCTGAAAAAATGTGAGTAGCTTTTGCAGTGCAAAAGCTACTCACATTTTTTCAGCAAAAAATATCAGAATATTGTGTATTGAATCCGCTAAAACAGTTAACGAAATGACCCTTAACGAGCTCGTTAAGCTAACGACGCTTTGAACAACTGGGCCCAGTTTTTCACTACCTAGGGTTTTGTAAACAACGCTGGTCCTTATCAGGGGCCACAAAATATAATATTGTTAGGTTATAGATGGAGCAACAGTGGAAATATGTATCCGGATAAAGATTTGCGCGCACGTTTTGCCAATACCAATGGTTTGTGATGTCCTAAAATGAAAATTGATCAGCACATCTAGGATAAAGATTTAGTACCTTGTAAAATCGATTTCAACCCCCGACACTTTTTTACTGCTGTAAGGCAGTGGTTATTCTTTGTGTGGTCACTGTTCGCTGAGTGGTTTTTGTTTCAGGATTTGTTTGGTTCGCTGTCTTATTATTGTAATAAATGTATCCTGTCGACCAGTGTGATCATTTTGTTAGGGAAGAGGGGGCTGGTTGATTTGTTTTCCTTTGGTTTGTGGCTTGTGTTCTATCTGTCATGGTTTGTTTCTTCCTCTTGCTGTCATTGGTAGGCTATGATTCGTGACTGTGTGTATCTCTAGTCTTTTTCTGTGCTATGTTTCCTACAGGTTAGGGAAATTGAGAAAAAATATAAGTGAAGATACCAAAGCGATGCCAGAATAAGGAAGTGCAGCCCTCCCGAGGCACAGAAACAGGAGAGATGAAAAAGAAATAAAGACAAAACAAACATCACATACATCACAAACAGGTAAAACAATAATAACTGCAACATAGACAGAGGAACTATCAGTAGGAGAACTACTGGAAGACAACTCTAGAACGATCCGGGTTCTTGAGGCAATGAAAAAGGATTAAAACTTCCGCATTATCAATAACGGCAACGGTGCTACTATACTGAAGTTAAAATAACAGGCCAACGTCAAACGTTCGTCTGAAATCATTAATTGGCAATAAATGTAGTTTTACAGATATTTTGAAATTTTTATCGACACATATATTGCAAAATACTATAAAAAGAGGGCCAAGAGGTCCCTGTATCGCTGCACTTGTGTACTAGACAAGTGACCTCTGGATGGGGCATTGTTTACCCCCGTGCTGTAATTTAAAAAAAGTCAACGATGCTTCCAATGAAGTTTCAAGCCAATCGGCCTTTCGGTTCAGGAGAAGAGTTTCAAATAGATTTTCAAGATGGCAACCGTGACGGACATCTTGTACTTTCAATTGGAACTACGAGTATTTAAGCTATTGTTGATCTACAAAAAAGGTAAGAGAAAAGTCCAGGGAGTGCCACAATCAAAAGCCGCAGCCCATCCCAGACACGAAGAGGAAAAGGAAACAGACAAAACCAAACAAGCGCAAACGGAACAAACGTACGAAAGATTAGCTCTCTCTTCCCCAAACGAGGTAATCGCAATGCTAAAAGGGCTGAACAATACAAAAACAAATTAACACAAGGCAAGACTTAAAACAAATCGCCTCGTAGAATAAACCACAAAGCAACAAAGAGTAAGACTAACATCTGGAATAAACCACCTGGGGTGGGGAGGGGTCGGGGTTGAAAACACTTATACGGCCAGCCAACTTCACCCTAGATGCCGATGCTACTCTTAATACACAAAATTCACAAAAATTCGGTTCGCATAAAGGCTCCCAACTCTGTCAATGCATCAAAGTAAAAACTTAAAAATCAAACTAATCACTATAATAAACAAAGACGAGTACTCATGGCAATTCTACTGTGTGCCAGAGTAAATGAAAATCAATAGTTCCCGACACTTCCTGTCAAGTTGCCCTTCCATAAAGAAGAAGTATTTCGAAATAATTTTAAAGATGTCGGCCATGGCGGTCATCTTGGTTTTTCGACTAGCCTTTCACTTCAAAAGAGAAAGCGCCAAATAGATTTTTAAGATGGCGGCCACCTTTGATTTTCGATCGAAACGTCTAGCTGTTTTTGATGTACAAGTCACCCGATACTTCCTACCAAGTTTCGAGACAACTGGCTTTTCGGTTCAGGAGAAGGATTGCAAAATGTATTTTCAAGATCTTGGCCATGGCGGCAATCTGGGATTTCTGACCGGAAAAGTTTTAGTTAGTTTTTATCTACAAAAAGTCTAATACTTCCTAATAAATTTCGAGTTAATCGGCGTTTTGGTTCAAGAGATGGAGCGCAAAATAAATTTTCACAATGTCGGTCATGGCATCTATCTTAGATTTCCAATCCGAACGATTTTAGCAACTTTTAATCTACGAGTTGCCCAGATACATTTCGAGTAAATTGACCTTTTTAACTTCAAAAGAAGCGCAAAATAGTTTTCTGGATTGCGGCCACAGCGGCTAGCTTGGATTTCAAATTGGAACAATTTTAGCTATTCTTCATTTAGAAGTAGCTCCGATACTTCCTACTAAGTTTCGAGTCAATCGGCCTTTCGCTTTAGGAGAAGTAGCGAAAAAAAATTCAAGGTGGAAGCCATAGCGGCTAATTACAATTTCCAGTTAGAAAAAAAGGTAAGAGAAAAGTCCAGGGAGTGCCACAATCACAAACCGCAGCCCTTCCCAGACCCCAAGAGGAGAGGAAACCGACAAATCCAAACAAGCACAAATCGAACAAACGTACGAAAAGCACTAAGATTAGCTCTCTCTTCCCCAAGCGAAGTAATCGCAATACTAAAAGGACTGAAAAACACAACATCAAAATGACACACGGAAAGACATACAACAAATCGCCTCGTAGAATAAACCACAAAGCAACAAAGAGTAAGACTAACACCGGGACCACCGCCTTAGAACGGTCAGCAGAGTAAACAACCGGGGGTTTAAAGCACTTTTACAGCTAGCCAACTTCACCCTGGGTCCCGATGCTACTCTTAATACAGAAACACATAAAAATTCGGTTCGCATAAAGGCTCCCAACTCAGTCAATGCATCAAAGCGAAAACACAAAAATAAAATTAATCACTATAATAAACAAAGACGAGTACTCATGGCTAATTCTACTGTATGCCAGAGTAAATGAAAACCAATAGTTGAACCACGACAGGCCAAGCCAAAGACATATCGTCAAGCCCCAACCCACCGGTTAAAGTTTTACGAAGAGGCCGTCATTGGGTCTGAGCCCGAACCGCCGTCGTGCAATTAAAGAGTGAAGCATAGCCATCAACAATGATTGGGTTGACAACTAGGCATGCAGTCTGCCGTATAATATCCAGGCTATAGCCAATTCTTTTATAATGACTAATAAGTTTTCTGAATTGCTCCGAAAAGTTAGATTTACCAATTTTAGCTACATGTATTTTAAATCTACAAATCTGCAAGTTGCTTCAATAGTTCCTACCGAGTTTCGAGTCAAATGGCATTTCGGTTCACGAGTAGAAGCGCAAAGTTCATTTTCAAGATGGCTGCCATGGCGGCCATCTTGGGTTTCCGATCAAGCAATTTCAAATCAATAAGTCACCTCAATGCTTCCTACGAAGTTTCGAATCAACTGGCCCAGGGGTTTATATTAGGCTTTAAGAGCAAATTGTTGACGCCACCAGACGCACGACGTGCGAAGGACGACGCACGGCTGACGACGGACGATGGGCATTGGCCGATGACAATAGCTCACCTTGAGTACTTCATGCTCAGGTGACCTAATAAAACAGATAGCACTTTATGTATATCACTTTCTATATTTTAGAACAAAAGTTTGTACATCAGCTAAACATCCATAAGTCCTTGTCGGTTCATAAATAATCGAATTTGGCCTACCTAAGCCAGTCTGTCTGAGATTTTCTATCTGGATACTAAACGTTGCTGCCCTTGATATAACGTCATAAATGATGTCAAATTTTCCACCGGCCCCTGTTTTTCTTGTTGGTGCCAACAGTCCTTGAAATGTAGCTGAATAATACAATAGATAGTTTTATATTACTCATTAACATCTTAATATCAACAATATCATTTGAACAAAACAAAGACCAAATAATTATGGGACAACTGACGCACAAACGAGAAGAGTTCTAACAGAGGAATCTTGTAACGGTCAGTAGAAAAACTGGAGACTTTGATCAGGTTTATTGACACAAAACCTCGCCCTTAATTCTGATTCAATCCATAGCGCAGTGGGTAGCGCGTCTGACTAAAGGTCAAGGGGCAGCAATTTCGAATCCCAGATCGGCAACAAAACTTTCATGGAGATTGCTCATGAAATCATTTCTATGATCATTATCCCCTGCTGATTTTTAAAAAGGACAGTAGTCAGTTACTGGTGAAATTTTATAAGCAGAAGTACTGGTTAACCGCTTAGAGGACTTGGCTTGTCAAAGAAAAGTGTTGTTAGGTTAACTGACCGGCCCAATACAAGACCGGCTTGACAGCTAAGTGTTGACTAAACCGTATCTGTGTAACATCACAGTGAAACCACTGCTCATCCGCACAGTCTGATCAGACTCTTTGTTGTCAGCATGAAACATTGCATAGTGGTACGAGGGTCCTGCTAAAAGTTTTGTCACTGGGTTCGGATTACTTCAGTGCTATGTTTTATCAAACATATTTTTATTACAAACCTTCAAAGCATTCCCCCTTTACTGAAACACATTTTTGTAACCTTTTTATCCAGTCGCTAAAAGCAGATAAATAATCTTCTTTTGGTATCTATTATTGGAGACACTGATAAATAGAGCTGCCAAGAGAACTTTTAGACGTATACTTATTTCCAGAAAGCATTTTCTTAAGCCTTGGAAATAAAAAGAGGTCACAGGAGAGGGGGCGTTGTCATGTAAAAGGTGGACTCGTGACCATCCTTTGCTTGGTCCATGTTCCAATGTAACAAGTAAATTGGTCAGTGTATATGACTGCATCTGTTTCAATTTGAAATAACTCGGTCAGTTGGAAAGCAATTTTTTGAACGAAATAAACGGGTATCGTTAGCTAACCAACACATCATTCAAGTGCAGTGAAGCATTTAAAAATATACCTGGGATAAAACTAAGGAAGCTTATTAGTGACAGAACTTTCCAAAATGAGCCGGGTAAAGATTCTTCTTCCACTTGGGTGTCATTATTAGGTTGTGACCTGTAATTGTGGCTACTCCTGAACTTCTCCAATACTATGTTTTATTATATATTTTGAATTGAACTAATTACCCTTTCTTGCTCCTGAATCCTCCACTAATTTACCAGAGATCTCTCCATACTTATTTGATTTTGTTCCTATGGTTACATAAATACGGCCTTGTACTATATATTGCATATACACCGGAGGGATGTCTTGCCATACTCCACAGAGCTGAAAAAAAGCATAACTGAAGTAGAATTAATTGTATAGCAACATACACATTCAAAATAATGAAGTAGTTAACACTACAATGAAAAGAATACGCTAAATTAAACGGCTTGTTTACAACGTGTTTTCCAAAAGTATCATTACGAAAACACGCCTATTCAAATATATTGTAAATTTCACCTCCAAAAAACTGAAAATTTTCAGATGAAAAACTCTGATATTTTTCGAATTTCTGCTCAAAATATAGATTGTGGGTACTCGTTAGAACCGCCTCGGCGAGGCGGTTCTAACGAGTACCCACAATCTCTGTTTTCGAGCAGAAATAAGAAAAATAATGTATACCACCGTAAACCCCAGTTTTACTATATAAAAGTGGGGTTTAAGGGGGTCAAAATTATATAGGCATGTTTTCGTGATGATTACGTTCCAAAAATCTAAAAGGTTGCCTTCGGAAACAAAGAAAACACACAAGAATGAAAATATGAGACTCGGTATTATTAAGAATCTTCATATACAACAATGTAGTTTGCGAGGCTGCATCCCCTCTACCACCGGTTTAAGTAGTATTCAATTATCCAAGTAACCGGAATGGGCACTCTGATCACAAAGGAAATGAAAATATAACCTTCACTATGAATAAGTACGGTGAGACGTTTTGCGGCCGCCACACACGGCATTTATTACAAGTTGCAGTTTCATGTGCGTGCCAACACATTTGAGTATAGCAAAGTTCTATTTATTTGTAAGTTTAATGTTTAGAATGTTGTCTCACTACCCTGGTAAAATTATAAAAATATCTGAAAATTTCTTTTTTTTCCTTGCATGATAATGCTTGATGTAGTTCTGAAGTCTTTTCTGCCAAACGTAACACATATGTTAAATATACATCCCTTAGCCATAGCTCTGGATAGCTCATTAACCAAATATATTGCTATTTAACTGATTTTTTTTCTCATTCTAGGCATCTATTGTGGTAATAATTACAAACAACTCAATGGGGCGCCTCTGTGAGTACCCATAAGCATATGTTTTTTTTGGGAGAAAGCAGATTAATATTTATCGGGATGTTTTTCTTTCAGTATATTCTATCGGAATAGAGGAACAATTTGTTTATAAAGCAAACGACGACATATTTATGCAGTAATGTAAAAAGTAAAAATCACTCCTGGTCAAAAATTATGCAATTCTGAATATCCTACTCATAAAATAGACCCTTGCACATGTAAATTTTTAGTTGAGGGAAATAAGTACACATTACATAGACGTGTTAACGTAATAAAGAACATCTAGCAAGTATATTCCCGTATGATTCCATAAGTCCCAAAAGACCAACACATTTAATACTATCCCTCAAAAGAATATTGACTGTCGATTTACTGTCCATGCCAACAATTAAAGACAAATTACGAAGTGCTATTATTTTGACAGCTTCGCCGTCTAAGGTTGCATGTTTATAAGGACAAATATTTACGTCATAAACTTACAGCTGCGACTGCATCATTTGTTTTGATCTATGCCAAAATCATGAGTACTTCCTAATGCAGCGAAAACTGGGTGCACGAATCATGTGAATTTTAATAGTCTTCCACCAAAGATGCAACCAAGGTGTGGAAATGATTTTCCCAAATACTCTGACCAAATATACCGCAACTTTAAGTTTTACTACATATCAACACAGATGGGCAAAATATCTGAATATCCAGCGCATGTCAGAATCCTACTTTTCCTAAAGATCAACTGCCCATACGGCAATGAATTTTTCTCAGTGAGTTGATTTTCTGAATGCATAAGTAAAGTTAATAAAGCAATATTCTGATAAGACAGTTACTGTCGAAATTATGTTGCTTTATCACCGTTATGATGTTGGTAGTAGGTGGTGGTTTATAACATGTTAGAGACATTTATATTTGGCTATACTGATACCTTTATTATTACAATAGGTATTATATACCTTAATGCTTAGCGCTCGACATATTAAAATACTTTTCTTATTATTCCCAGGAATCAGAATTTGACATTTCATGAAAATTGTCTCCAATGTTTCTGGTAAAAATAAGTAAAAAATCACAAATAGTTTGCCTGCTGATTTAGCCCAGAAATGGTAAAGGTAAAAACATTTGATTCACAGTGACAGACCCAATAATGTTAAGACAAGGCATACTTTAATAAGGAAAGCGTCCTCCTAAGTGCATAATTGGATAGTTGACTCAAATGGGCCAGCGCATGACAAAACATACAACAGGACATGTGTGACCAGCAAAGGCTCAGGTCAGAATGTACATCCACCAAGTACGGCAAGGGTTCTCGTTCATCCCTTTTGGATAGCCTGGAGGCTTTATGTAGCCGGGTATAGGTATATGATACACTTTTACTGCCTTGCAGTACAAGCCGGCTTTTTATAGCGACGTGATAGAGTGTAGGACTTTGAGTCCAGCGGACCGGGTTCGATCCCCGGTTGGGGAAAAATATTATTTCCATTTTTTCACCTATTACATTTAGAAGGTACATGCGATCAGCGAAGACTCTGATCAGACTACGCGGATGCGCAGCCTTTTGAACCTTCGTTGTTGTCACAAATCATATTGTAGGTTAGTCGTACGCTGTCTCAAATAAAACGAACTGATATGAAATCTGAACGCTGAAATATAGTTTTCAACTTGATACACAATTATGGAATGCAAATTTGTTTTTGTAGATGGGTCTAAACCTGCCGGATGGGTGACAATTAGTTTAGACCCTAATGGAATGCCTTCGATATTGTTGTATAATGTTTGTTTAGACCTGTCTGTCCGATTACCTAGGATTAACACAATGCATACGCTTTGTTTCGGCATTGAAAGCTGCTACCTTAGCAGATCATCACGAAAACATACCTATATAATTTTGACCCCCTTAAACCCCACTTTTATATAGCAAAACTGGGGTTTACAGGGGTATACATTATTTTTCTTATTTCCGCTCAAAAACATAGATTGTGGGTACTCGTTAGAACCGCCTCGCCGAGGCGGTTCTAACGAGTACCCACAATCTATGTTTTGAGCAGAAATATGAAAAATATCAGAACTTTTATCTGAAAACTTTCAGTTTTTTTGGCGGTAAAATTTCCAATATATTTGAATAGGCGTGTTTTCGTAATGTGTGAAATTATTTCGGAAACAATTTTAAAAGACGTGATCCATCTGGTAGATTCACCGCCATTTTTGAAAAGGAGTACAAGTTTTATAAATTGGCTTTTTCTTCATTGCATACTAAGCCAGTTCTGAAAAGGGTTCTACTGTTAAACATAAATGAATGTTCTTTGTAAAATTTCACTTAGTCCCTTCTTGTAATGAACTGATTATTCATCGTATCTCTGAATTAATGTTGGCAGCATTAATTCAGAGATAGGATAAAAAATCATTTTTTTTTGATTCAGTTCAAAAACGGGAGACTAACTGAAATTTTACAGGCTGTCAGATGCCACATATTATGATCGTATTACTATGTATCAATTTATTAAACCATTTTGGGGTTAAAATTGACTATTTTTGAGGAATATGGAGTCTTTAAAGATGCAAATGTTTTACTTTTAGCGTAAACCGCATTACAGCATGGAGAAGGCAAACATTTTTGACCGAGGTGCCTCACGGAATATGCATACATGCATGTATCATTAAAGATCGTGTCAGAATTAATACACCGGTGACTGGCATTTTTCAAATTAAATTGTGAGACACATGATTATCGTTTTCATTGTTATCTCCATACAAAAGTAACTAATTTGTCTATGGCCCCGATTACTCCGAGAGGGAGCAAGAGGTGGTTTAGGAACATTACTTGCTATTATTTTCATTTACTTTTCTTTAAGAGTAGCGTCCATTGTTGACATGTTTGAAATACTAGGGAGGCTAAATGCGGTTTGTGAAAGTTATCCTCTTGGAAAACAGCCTTTCAAGTGCATCAACCAGTCTTAACGCTTTAAGTTCTGTACACATGGTTTGGGTATAGTCAAGTCTTAATGTGTTCAGTTGATTGTCCAAAGCAGTTTCTTGTTGCATGACAATTATACATTTATAAACCGACCTTTCCATGTTTATCCTTCTGGGGAGGTATATATTTTTCTTGAAAAATAGTCCCAAACTTGTCCATAAGGAGTATACGTTCAGGATGTCTGAGTCTGCAAGAAACCATTTTAAAATAATGAACATGTACACGATAATGAACATTGTAAAGTAAAACCATACAGAACTGGGGCAACCGACTAACCGAATAATCTATTCATTACAATCCACTCAATAGGTTCATCAGAATAGAACATCACATTATTCTAACAATTGCAAGAAGAAATATTTGTGACGGTTTCGGCTCTCACCGAGAACCATCATCAAACCGTGACAATGAGCATAACTTAACCCTTGTCATGCTGAATAAATTATGATGCCACGTCCACTTCTAATTGTTAGCCAATCAGATAACTTAATTCAAAATTTTTGATACAAATTCACATACCCAATGACAAAAGTGTCGATCCAGATCAGTTATCAGTTGGCTTCTTCAGAAGCCAACTGATCTGGATCTACACTGTTTGCAAAGACAGGGCATATCCGGGTTCAGCAGGACCAGGGTTGATAAACATATTTATTTGTAAAACTTTCGGTATCAAATGTCCCCTTAAATATTGTTTACAGTGTCAAATGATAACGGAACAGTCGAGATTAGGCATAGATTGAAAAGTGCATTTATAATGTCATTTACATACAGGTTTTTTTAACTCAGAAATTCTAAAAAATACCTTACATAACTTTCTGCATTGATTACAAAAAGGTAACTTAAGGTTTAAAATAAGGTTTTCGTACTTTTTTGGAGAGAAATGCAGTTTTTATAAAGCTTGATTTCACGGGTAAAGCTAGGTTTAATAATTTGATATACATACTTGGGACAAAACAAGGAGACAATATGGGATCACTGAAAATATGTCCAACATGCAGACAGCTGTAAACAAAGCAGCCACAGCTACCACACAGTATCGTCAAGAAGTCTATTTATCGCAATATCCATGGTCTCTGAATATGTAAGTATGCCAACAACAAAGTTCCTAGCCAGATTATTCAAATTCGCAGACTGGTCATGGTTTTTGTCTGTTCGCATATGGGAAAACATGCTATTGCATGAATCGTAAAGAATACACTGGCGCTCTGTCAAACAATAACTACAAGTCAACTAAAATGGCTTATGTGGGTCGTTGTATAAGTAAAAGCGCAAATACATCACCTTGTGAAACGAATTACATAATGAAAACTATTGTCAGATATAATTGACACGTGTAGCAGTGCCACCGCACGGGTTCTTATTGAAACATGTCCGCGATAGTGACGTCCAACGAGCAGGGCTGACATATCTGAAACAAATGAAACAAAATACATTTACATGTGCAATACTAACGTTTAAATACAAGTAAATAATTACTTATAGTCTGTTTTGGAAATAATAAATATCCCAGCTAGCATTTTACATAAATGTGTTTCAGACCGTTATCGGTCCGACAGGACTCCTCTCGGGCCGATCTAGATTGCTAGCTGTGTTAAGCTTTGTAGAGTATTTCTCTGACAACTAACAGAGTTCAGATAGCACACATATATTTATATGTTCTAAAGACAACTTTTCTTACCACACTAGAATCTTCAAGACACAGACAAGCAGGTGAATAGAGGTATGCTGAGTTCTTGTGATACCCAACACCAAAGAGGCTCTTCAGTGTATGACATAGACTCATTACGAAAACACGCCTATTTAAATATATAGAAAATTTCACCACCAAAAGCTGAAAGTTTTCCGATAAAAATTATGATATTTATCATATTACTCAAAACACAGATTGTGGGTACTCGTTAGAACCGCCTCGCCGAGGCGGTTCTAACGAGTACCCACAATCTATGTTTTTGAGCAGAAAGAAGTAAATTAAAGTATACCCCTGCATTCTCAAGTTTTACTATAAAAAGTGGGGTTTAAGGGGGTCAACATTATATAGGTATGTTTTCGTGACGACAGAGAGGGAAGACCTAGATAAAGACCCAATATGATTTATTACCCGATTTCAGAATCACTAGATGCTGCACAATAAATTTAAGAAAAGAGAAGGCCTTGATCGGTCGGTGCAGATTGTATTTGCGTGCTTTTGTAATTAAGCTAGGCAAGGACAAAACTTGTTTCGGGCATGACCTTATGTACACACCCCGACCAGACTGTGAGGTTCATCAGTATTATCATACGTAGATGTTTTCAAAATATACAACATGCAGAATGTTGCTGTATGATCAGGCCGCACATTTGTATGTACATGTACATGTGGTCATTTTGTACCTGGAAATCTGTCAACACCGAGACCCGCCATATTTTCTGGTGGTAACATATCATCTTGAACGAGCGTGTAGCTATCTTCAAAATGGGGCCCTGGAAACATAATTAAATGATAGGGAAACAAAACTGGGGCAGTATAATGAAGTCAACATGTAACTTATAAAAAAAGTTTGTTATACTTCTTTCGAGCAAATCATATACTGTCAAATAATTATCACTAGCCTTGTTTTGAAATGATAATGATAGATTAACAATATATTTATATACTTGGTATTGGAACAAACCTGTGCAAACAATGTTGACTGAGATCAGACGCCACTGATTGCGGCGTCCGACTAGGGTCTACACTGTTTGTCATTTGTCAAGCAGACACGTCAGCAGGTAGTGAAATGGAATTGGTCAAACTTACGGACAAGTAAAGTAAGCAAAACAGGTGTTTCGATATTCAGGGTGAATACGGTATTACTATTATCATTACAGTATCCTTCTTCTTCTCACTACTATTTTTGTAGTAGTAACAGTAATAGTACATTATGTATTACGTATTATTATTATTATCATTACATCACTGAGCTGTATCGAAATAAACAAAATGCCTTGAAGCATATAAAAACAGCAAAGTCTGACCAGGGTCTTTCGTGTTTCATCCATAAAATAATAATAATAATAAAAAATAATAATAAACTGCATATGAATATTGCCGGCCCAGCTCTGATGTGGCTGAAATATGTGTTAAGGCCTCATTTTGAGGATGCAGTTACCTAGCAATATCGTTTGTGTGCACGGCAACATACATATGTGGCGCATAATTAATTGTCCTGGAAGACAGGTGATAACAAACATGTGTCTTTATTGCATAGATATGAGCCACTTTGGAACCGTGAGTCATGGTTAAGTTTTTTCCCCTTTTTAGCAAAACTCTTCTGGTCTTTCGGTGGCCGGATATGCTTTAAGATAGATTTGTCTTGTAAGTTCCTAGTTGTATGTGAATAACACAGTGGTTATACTTTTTACCCAATGCCCTAGTTATTCTCGTGCATAAAAACATAGACAGACTGGAGCCTCTGTCATATTTTAATTTCTATGCCGCCCCACTTTCTACCTTTACTTATACTAAAGTCTAAACAAGCTTACTTGATCACGTGTGTCAACTGCTGACTGGAAAAAAATACGACCTTGGTCATACTTTTCTTTAAAAGCTGTTTATTCTAGGTATGCAAGCATAGCGTTTTGCAAATCTCTGCATATACCAGAGTAAATACTACAGATCCATATCTATACAGAAAAACAGAACACATGATCACAAAACTAATTTCTAACTTACCATTTGTAGCTTACCATTTGTAGCTCACAGATGTCCAACAAGTTTATCACCAAATACCTTACGGTTACACTCCTAGGTATTCTGACAGACACTCTTAAGCAAACTGTGTATGCCAAGATCAGACGCCGCGTTTGCGGCGTCTAATCTTGGTATACACAGTTTGCTTAAGTCTGTTTGTCACTCATCGAGGTGTATTGTAGACACATCATTAGCTGATGAAGAGATAGTAAAATTAAGGGCAAGTATGATAAGGAGATAAGGTGCACGAACATGTAAAGTAAATAGGATACTAACCTTGATTTCGACATACTTTACAACACGTATTTGGACGCAGGATCGGATCAGAACATCTTGGTTCCGGACACTCATACTTGATGTTGCGACACATAACTTTGCCTTCTTGTTGTACAATGTTCTTTCTTACTACCTGGAAAAAAATGACAACATACATGTATCGGTACTAAGATGCACGTACAAATACGGGGCTGCGTTCAACAGTTCGAGACGTTCGCAGTCACTCGCAAACAAAAGCAAACTTTCAGTTCAGCAGGGACAGTTTTCGGTGGATGGAGGGTAGCGAATATCCGAAAACCTATGTCAAGCTGTCGTTTGGTACAATCAAGACGGCGGCCTACGCGAACATTTTTGTATGCTTGTTCGTAATAAAAATATGAAAATGCTTACTGGGTTGATATCATACTTTCAATCACTTACGTAAAAAGGTAATATTCTTTTCTTACAATTTATTCGATCTAATATCAAGTCACGAGAATAACGGATTCTCTGTAATTTAAGGTCACGTAAGATGGATTCAGAAGATGCAAAATAGTTTTTGAAAAAATAAATAAAAAAACAAACAAACAAACAAACAAAAAAAAAAAAAAAAAAAAAAAAAAAAAAAAAAAAACAAAAAAAAAAAAAAAAAACAAACAAACAAAAAAAAAACAAAAAAAAAAAAAAAAAAAAAAAAAAAACAAAAAAAAACAAAAAAACTCTCACTTGTACTTTACTTAACGCAGCCAAGGTTTGTTGCTCAATTAGCCTGGTATACCGTTACAAAGTACTTAAAACAATTTCCAGTTATTGGAAATGGGTAAAGCCACCTGTCCACCCGTTTATCACTTTCTGGGCTAATTCAGCATGCGATAAAGTTGTTATTGTCTTAGTTTATCCAGAAAATAGGATTTGACACTTCATGCAAATAGTCTTCATTGGAGATAATTTTCATGAAATGTCAAATCCTGTTTTGAGAATAAAACATACAGAGGAATTGTTCAGGATAAGTATTTGGTGATTGTATTTTTTTCTCCATAAAAACATATGTTGTGGGTACTCATTAGATGGGCCTTACCAAGGTTCTTCAAATGAGTACTCATAACATGTTTTTGCTTCACCGAGGTGCATCAAATTAATACCTACAACATATGTTTTAATGGAGAACTGGAGAAAATTATTCCATATTTATGTTGTCTGCAAAACTTTTACCCAAAGTGCTAAGGGCTTAACTGATTAGTACTATGCTAATTCGCGCCACCAATGGGTCCTGAGTTTATGAAATAGGATTAAGTTGTCTTTATGCTGTGAACAAATAGCCCAAAGCTATTTATGTACCTGTCTTGACAGAAATTTCCTGTTTGTACACCTCTGTCCAGCTGATGGTCTGTGTGAGCTTTGAGACTGGTTTCAAACTACTAAATTATGAAATTACCAATAATAATTAAAACCTCTAAATTTACGGTTTTTTTTTTTTTGTTCTAATCATGTACTCTTATACTACCTGAAAAGGAAATAATGACTGGCGTTGTTTGTACTTTAGATCCAGACCAAACTGTGCCCAGGCACAGAATGACCAGGAGGATTGTTTAGCATAAGCATCTGCACATACTGATCTTAACAATCAGATCTGTAACACACATCAAAGACGTATAAAATTACTTATACGTATTATTTACGTCCTTGCACACATTAAGCAAAGAGCATAACCTTGCCCAGAAAGCGCAATGGGGTCCCGGTCTACAAAGGGTACATACCTGAAGGTTGCTTAAAATACTGTAATATTTGATATTACTCATTTATGCTAAAAAAGGGACATTGACAAATAGATGAAAACTTTAGACCAAGATCAGACGCCGCATATCAAGGTGTCTGGTGAGCATTGATTACACACACTTGATTGCATTCTGATTAATAGGTTTCTTTAATCTGTAGTGATAGTATTGATGTGAAATAGGTTTCCTAGATTAAGAGTAGGTATCTTTAATTACTATACTAACAAATGTCTAAGGATAACCTAACTTAATAACGGAGGTATGAAGACTGCCCTTTGAGGTTAAGAAGTGGATGACATAGGCCTTTCCCCTGTATTCATTATCCATATGCTTCTTTCTTTCTTTCTTTTGTATTGTAACAACAAATGTCTTAAGATAACTTAATAACGGAGGTACGCAGACTGTCCTATGATGTTAAGAAGTGGATGACATAGGTATTCCTCATGTATTCATTATCCATAGGCTTCTTTCTTTCTTTCTTTCTTTCTTTAGTTAATGGCTATCATAAAGTAATGTTTTTTTTTTTTTTTTTTTTTTTTTTATTCATTCATTCATTTCTTCAAATTACTTATATTTAATTAAATTTTCCCATTTGTTGTCTCCAGGCGAAATGATCGTTTTTCTTTCAAAAATGGTACCGAACTATCATCAGTAATTAAATACAACCTTAATTAATTAACTCATTTGTTTTCTTAGATTAACCATTGTTCTTCATTTTAAAATCTTACTGAATTACCATTCATTAAATATAACACTTTTTTAATTTATTAATTACTTTTGTTTTCTTAGGTTAAACTGTTGAAGTTCGTTTAAAAATCATATTGAATTATCTATAACTAAATACAACACTTTTTATTTAATTTGAAATAATAATAATAATAATAAAAATAATAATAATTAATTTTAATCAATTAATTAATATTTTGTTATTATCATTATTAATTAATTCTTAGGTTAAACTATTGATATTCTTTTGAAAATCAAACTGAATAATCTGCTGATATTCATTCATTCATTCATTCATTCATTCATTCATTCATTCTAACTCGGACCTAATCAAGTGTATATTGGGTCCAAGATTCTAAAGAGCATCCATACATGATTTAATCTGAATTGTAGTAGTACTGTTGGTGACTGACACTGGGTTGATTACACACCAGCGACACAGGTAAGACGACGCTTACGGGCCTCCGGTCAAAGGGAATTAATCGAAACCTATCTAAAATGGAATACCCGGCGATAACCTGAGTGACAGTTCCTGTAGTACAATAATTCCTGGTAGTGAAAAATGTAAACAGTCCTTTTGACTACCTGTTAAAGTATCTGCAAACAATTCTGGTCTGCGTTCAATAAAGCAAATCAATCGTGAGTGTTTTTCAAAAACTGGTTTATATTCTGAAAGGTTTATTGTAAACTCCGTATTATGTGACCTCAAATTAGAGAGTAACCGTTCTTCTCATGGACAAAACTTGATATTAGATTAAATGAATTATATCAATAATTATTCATTTTTAATATTAACCCAGTAAACCTTTCCTAAGTTTTGTTACGAACATACATACTAAAGTTCTATCCACACAAATCGCCATTTTGGCTGTGCCAAAAGACAGCTTGAGAATAGTTTTCATATATTCATTACCGTCTGCCGAGAACAGTCACAAATGAACGGAAAGTTTGCTTTAATTTGCGAATATCCGCGAAGTATTTACCCGAAACATCCGGATATCTCCGTTTCCGCATTGCTGGCACTTGTCCGAAAATTTGAAAGCTCGGTTTAACTACCTTTTCAGTGATGTATCTAAACTTGTTGGGTGAGTGGTAAACAGTGTAGATTCTGTGGCGTTTGATCTAGTTCTATTAGGCATATCTGTCCGAATATTTAATATAATTATTCTAAATACCCACGATCTTTGCTGCTTAGGTAACGTAACTTATCAAAAATAAAGAATAAAAAATAAATAAACTAAATAAATAAAAAAAATAAGAAAAATAAATTAAATAAATAAATATTCCCCTTGACTGCACTTTAAATATCATTTTAAATACCATTTTAAATCTACGCTCAGTATCGGACAAACATTTTACAATACCAAAATCAAGGTAAAGCATATTTACATCACGAAAACATGCCTATATAATTCTTACCCCCTTAAACCCCACTTTTATATAGTAAAACTGGGGTTGGCAGGGGTATACATTATTTTCTTATTTCTGCTCGGCGAGGCGGTTCTAACGAGTACCCACAATCTATGTTTTGAGCAGAAATATGTAAAATATCAGAATTTTTCATCTGAAAATTTTCATTTTTTGGTGGTAAAATTTTCTATATATTTGAATAGGCGTGTTTTCGTAATGAAACGAAGTTTGTCATATTCTGGTGTTCTTATATGAAGCAGCATTCCAACAGAAATTAAATGCAGACATATCAAGCAATTTTGTTTCAAAATGTTTTAAATGGCTAAAAGAAGGGAATGCTTCTTAATTCAAGAGTTATTGCTATGTCATTTACGCCACTGCTTGTGATAACTATATGTATACATATATTTTGTTTCAGAGTGCCCCAGGGAAGATTGATTAAATAAAGATCTTACTTACTTACCAATTGATGCATCTAAAACTGTTGGATGAGTCATAAACATTGTAGACAATGATCTGACACCGCGCATTCTCCGGTGTCCAATCTGCGTCCACACTGTTTGTTAAAGCATAACTCACCGCGTACTTAAAATATTTACGATATCTCGCATGTTTTTTTTTTTTCACAAAGAGTTACATTGTCTATTACCTTTTCGTGATTCATGTGTGTATAAAAAAGATTAACACCTACCTACAAAATTTAAAATATTTCGACAATTCTCTTCTAAATATCGGGTTTTAATTACTTGTCAAATAAACCATATGTACTTATACTCCGAAAGTAAACGCTTTAAACATATCTTGTTTATTTTTATCATTTAAAGTGTACATTACTGGCAACAAAATGAAGCAAATTAATCGAGTCATTTTGGTAGTCTTAAATTGTACTTCATTTCACATTTGTCGTTTATTTTTCTCTCTGAGCCGCCCCATGTGACACTGTGTCCTAGGGCACATGCAGACAGGCCCAAATTAGCCTGAGCATCCGCGCAGTTTGATTAGGGCCTTCACTGTGTGCTTATAGAATTGCTAAACATTATAGACTACCATCACAAAAACATACCTATAACATTTTGACCCCCTTAAACCCCACTATTATATAGTAAAACTGGGGTTTACAGGGATATACACTATTTTTCTTATTTCTGCTCAGAAACATAGATTGTGGGTACTCGTTAGAACCGCCTCGCCGAGGCGGTTCTAACGAGTACCCACAATCTATGTTTTGAGCAGAAATATGAAAAATATCTGATTTTTTTACCTGATAATTTTCAGTTTTTTGAGGTGAAATTTTCTATACGGAGAGCAAGGACTCTGATTAGACTGTGTTAATACATGTATTATTAGGCGGTTATGACGCCACTTACTTATACTTGCTGAGCTGACTACTAACAATTATTTCAAGTCAAATATTTATCCATAAGTCGTGATAATGTGTCAGTTATATTGTTAACATATTGTCTAACTCTGTTCCCGCCATGTAACCACCCAGTCTTTGTTTTTAGTATATTTTCGTCTATTTCACCAGTGCAAACCTAAGATTAGCAGAATAAACTGAAACTGAACTTTCAAGTATGGCGGCTCATAGATATTCAAACCCCATTGATCTTACTTTTCAACTGATTTTCATAAAGTTTCCACCAAACTGTCCAGCTTAACAGGCTCTTTATTTTCAAATTGTTGGTTATTTGAGGCGCATTTTCCCTTAATATTTTATTCACTCTTTTATAAATTGATTAAAACTACATTGTTCATTATTTCACAGTAATTGTTATATCCGATAGTATATTTGAAACACACACACACACACACACACACACACACACACACACACACACACACACACACACACACACACACACAATTAAAAAGGTTTAACAAAAATATTAATTAAGTATAAAATATTTATTATTTATTGATAAAATATTTATTTGCTATAAAAACACATTTTTATATGACGATGCATTTAATAAATGAAAACAAAAATCGACCCCCCCCCCCCCCACAAAAAAAAAAACAAAAAACAAAAAAAACAACAACAAAAAAAAAAAATAAACAAAAAAACAAAAAAAAAACAAACAAAGACAACAACAACAACAACAACAACAACAACAACAACAACAACAACAACAACAACAAAAAACAAACAACAACAACAACAAAACAATAATACTCGACAAAAGTAACTGCCTACGGGAAATAACTCGAACACCGAGGAGCGTCCGTATGTTCGAACGGTTAGTGCTTCTTACTTCCGATTACGAGACTCCAGGTTCGAATCCCGAATGTGGCGTAATTCATCTGATGACTGTAGGGCGTAACACTGCGCTAAAGTTTCCATTATCACCCATCGCTGTCGCAAGAGACGCAAGGAATAAAATCATCATCAACTGCGGCAGCAGCAGTCTTTTCTACTTCTTCAATTTTCCAATGCAAGATAGGCTGACATGAATATTTCATCACAAAAACATTCCTATATAATTTTGACCCCCTTAAACCCCACTTTTATATAGTAAAACTGGGGTTTACAGAGGTATACATTATTTTTCTTATTTCTGCTCAGAAACATAGATTGTGGGTACTCGTTAGAACCGCCTCGCCGAGGCGGTTCTAACGAGTACCCACAATCTATGTTTTGAGCAGAAATATGAAGAATATCAGAATTTTTTATCTGAAAATTTTCATTTTTGGTGGTAAAGTTTTCAGTATATTTGAATAGGCATGTTTTCGTAATGTTAAAGCATTAAAATACGCACGTCTTGAAAGATTTAATGTTTGTTAGAAGTTACTGCCAAGACATGTCTGCACATCCACGCAGTCTAATCAGTCAATTTCGCAATTTAATGTCAGAAAACTAGAATGACATTGAAGATTGTTTTAACAGTATTTCAGTTATGACAAGACGATGGAAGTGCAGTGAAGCGTCGTAAAGTCACACGTTTAATTCCGATTCCATCGGGATTCGAACCAGGGACCTCGTAACCCGAAGTCAGGAGCGATACATGTAGTCACTCGGTTCTGCGGACGCATCTTGCCTAATATGGTCTTTTACGTGTAGTCGTTGTTTATTAATATATCTTTTTGTCTTATAACTAGATTTCATTTACAAACAAACATTTCTATTGATACATATATTTATATCGATTAAAACACCTATTTATTATATAGAATAAAGTTAATACTTTATATCAAAATAAATATTTTTCAACTTAGATATTTAATAGATTTATAAACAATTATATTTTCGGACAAACCATTTACTTTTAAATACTGAACTCTTTTTTTTTTGAATAAATAAGATCGAACAAAAAATAATATACATAATTGCAAAGTTTGTCAAGCTGTGGATTTGTTTAAGAAAGAATAGGCATACATACGGACGCACACTGGCATTTTACGCATATCATAAGTCCATATGGTTCTATGACTGGGCTCCAACGCTGTCCCAGCAGGTAAAACTCTCCTCCAAGCCAACAACCTACAATACAAAGAACAACACCAGAGCACAGGTTTACAATCGTCCCTCAAGTAAATGTCGAACTTAAATTTGAGGATCGAGATTTACAAAGCATATTTTGCGCTTTCACAAAAAAAAGCTGATTTTATAAGATGTAATTAATAAGTACAGTTTTATATCCTCTACCAAACATACATAAAACCCTTCGTTTTAATTGCTTTTAAATATAAATTTCATATCTTAAAATTTCGGACCTTAAGTTAAGGTAGACCTTTACTTTGGGGGATGATTTTAAACCTGAGCCCAGGTATTATCTTAATATCACAACTCTGAATGTCTGTCTGTCTGTCTGTCTATCTCTGTCTCTGTCTGTCTGTGTCTCTCTCTCTTTCAGACAAGTAGTATTAGTACATGTAAATAGTTTAAGCATATTTTGTCGCTATAACAAATACAGTGGCCCAACCCTTTCTGTATTTATTAAAGCAATGGAATATGGTAACCCTTTCACCCCTAAGTTTCTGAAATGGATTCTTCCATCTCTGGGCACATTCATTGTTGCAAACAAGTCTTTCAGACAGAAAACAATTACAGAACGGTAAACAGTGTAGGTCCTGATGAGAGAGCTTGATACGAGCTATCTCATCTGGATCTGCACTGGTTTCAAAGGTGTCTGTACTGGCCTGCAGAGGTGAAAGGATTAAACTGGTTGTATCAGTTTGCAAACCTATAACTTCCCGCACGCAAAACGGACGTCCTCCCAACAAATGCGCTGATAAGACAGCGTGGTCTTCGCTGGTCGCACAAGTCTTCATTACGAAAACACGCCTATTCAAATATATACAAAATTTCAGCTCCAAAAACTTAAATTTTTCAGATAAAAAAATTCTGATATTTTTCATATTTCTGATCAAAACATAAATTGTGGGTACTCGTTAGAACCGCCTCGGCGAGGCGGTTCTAACGGGTACCCACAATCTATGTTTTTGAGCAGAAATGAGAAAAATAATCTATACCCCTGTAAACCCCAGTTTTACTATATAAAAGTGGGGTTTAAGGGGGTCGAAATATTATAGGGATGTTTTCGTGATGTATTGTAGGTTTAGTCGTGCGCTGGCTTATGTATTAACAACGAAGGCAGATATGTTTTGTGCAGGCATTGATCGTAACCTTATTTATGAAGGGAATTATAATACAAAAGAGAAAAAAAAAAGTTCTTAGTGGATATATGGCTGATGAGCATGCCGTATAATTCAGCTCCCCCACAAAAAAGAGGTGTCCACAATTGTAGACTTCATCAACTTCACTGTCCTTTACATGTACTCGTAAACGTAACCAAGAAATCGAAACTAGCGTAAAACCCGTAATCAGAGAATGTTATCCGGAGAGTTTTATCATTTTGTTACAATCTTAAGGAGCCATAGAATCGGGGTTTTACGTATCATGTTGCCGTTTTCTCCTGTGCCATGCAGCCGAGGTTTTTGACGGGAAACGCAGCGAAATCTGTCGTTTCAGAAATATTGCCTTTAATTTGGTGATAAATATTATCATTAAATCCCAGTGGAAATTTCAGTTTTTAAAGGCTTTAATCCATTTTAATTACTGCTCATTTCTCTTGGACGAATTTGAATCTGAAGATCGCATTTTTATCATAAATAACTTTCTATACCGATTAAATAAAAAAGCTGAGAGACCGATGCGTTTAATTGTCTACGTACCGGGCGTAGACAATCTTAATGTTTGCCATTGCAATTTATGAAAGGTTTTGGACAGTTCCAATGCTGTTTTCCGTTATATTATAGCCAAGAATTAGCTTTTACAAAAACCTTAGTCTACGCTTAGCACACAAAATGTGCTACGCGCGGACCAAGCTTTTTGTGACAACTAATACTTGTATGACGGAAAAAGGAGTCATGATTAAATCTACTTGATGTTTCAACTGAACTTTTACAGAAGTGCTCAACTGATCTCCTTTTATGGGCCGACGTTTTTTTGCATATATAGCCGATCAAGCAAGAGGATGTCTTCGGGCTTATGCGTACAACGAAGGCCCAGATCAGCCTGCCCAGGACCTTCACCGTATCCCCAGGGATTCAGTTTTACTGTACAATATAGTAGCGGACAGCACTGTCCTGATGCAGGGCGTTTTGATCTGCGCATTTCGCACAGAATCGTGAACAACTTTCCGCTTGACACGACCAACATATCCCGAAATACAAAGGCTACGTGGTGCAATCCGCATACTAACGTCGCTGCAAAGTCGAACAGAATCTGAATATCACTTACCTCAATGATTATCAACCATCACAATACACATTTCATGTATCTTGTGTAAAAGGAGAAGAAAAAGATATATTTTTTGCAGAAGTGATTACATGTGCTTCCAAAACGAATTTTCGTGTATTAAAAATGATTTTGAATCCAGCAGAGTATAGTAAAACCTCAGTGACTCGAACATCGATGGCTCGTTTACCATGGCTAAATCAAAATCGTTTTTGAGTCCCTCGGAAAGTCTCTTCATAGTCCAAGAAAACAAAATATTTGTAGATATTTTAGGGCAATTTTCGTATTTTATCATGAAATGTAGGTTGTGCGTTCTCATTAGAATCACCACGTAGAGGCGATTCTAATGAATACACACAACATACATCGAAATCGAAAAGACGTCCCGAAATAATATTCATTTGCCTCCTAACCTGGCGTTATGATTAACCCTCAGTTACTCGAACTACCCATGTCTAGAACAAATTTACATAGTCCCAAAGAAGATGTTCGAGTTATTTAGGTTCTTCTGTAGTTGCTAGTACTTGAACATGAAGCTTTTGATATTTATCCCTTTAGTTTTTTTTATGATGACACCTCTTTGCCAAGGAGTAACGACAGTTTAAAAATTTTCGTATACGCGAAAAGTACACTTTGTAGCTATAGCCACAGAGAATGAACTGTTTTCAACTCAAAACATTTGACAGTTTTCTTATCCGTCTATAAAAACACATGTTCTGTTTACTTATTAAAAATCTCCACATACCCCTCTCATCTATAGCCATGTAATCCATGACATGTGAGAAGATATTAAGAAAAGAGGTGGAAAAATTTAGTAGATACATTTTGCAGTACAAAATATGTTCAGTCGAACTTCAATGGCTCAAACATCTTCGGGAACATAAAAAATTTGTTCGAGATATGGGTAGTTCGAGCCACTGAGGGTTAATCATATCGCCAGGTCAGGAAGCAAACTGCGAAAATTTAGGGAAATCGATTTGATTTTCTACACAATAATTGTGTGTGATAGGTGTACTAATTAGAATCGCCTCGATGAGGCGATTCTGATGAGTACACGCATCATACAATTTCATGATAAAATAAGAAAAGATCCTTCAATGTTTGTTTGCTTGAGCTATCGGAAGAATTTCGTAGGGACACAAAAAGAGTTCGAATGGTAAACGAGCCATCGATGTTCTAGCTTTTAGCTATTGAGGTTCGACTGTATATGACTTAATAAAGAAATACAATTAATAATAATAATAATAATAATAATAATAATAATAATAATAATAATAATAATGATGATAGAAAAATTAAAAAAAAAATGTAGAAATACAATATTCTGCAAACTTGCACTGTAAACCCCATCCTATTTGTATATATTTTTGGGAAATAAGGGGAAACACATTGCATAGACATTTGTTTTCTTTAGGAGACTTTAGCCCATTTAAAATCAAATTCCGCTTAAGCCGGTACTAGAGGGCGTATGCAGTCTCGCAACTGACGTTTCTGAATAATTTCTGAAGAGATTTAATTAAACCGAGTCTCCGATTTTCGTTCTTTTGTGTGTTCATTGTTTTGTTTGTTTGTTTTTTTTTAGATATTTATTTGTTAACATAATGTTTGTTCATACCAAATAAAATGTCGTCTGCTGCGGTTTCGATCAGCGCTTTAAGAGTTTAGATTTTATCTACCTACGAGGACCATACCGTGACTTGGTCCCAGTCAGCATTCTACGTAAATCTATATCGGGCCGTCATCGGCCCGTCAGGGTAGCTGACGGGCCGATGACGGCCCGATGTAGATTTACGTAGAATGCTAGCTGGGGTATTGTAAGTCTATTTTATTCTATTCAATTTAACTAGCGTTTACTGGAATACTTACCTGGGATTGTGTGGTTGGTTCGAACAACTTCTTCTCCCTTTAGTAGCGAGATTCCTGTCGGTTCTCTGGAGCTGCAAATTGTCCCGTAAAGCATAAAAATTAACACTATCACGAGCATTCTTGGAATTTCAAGCATACTTTTATATTCAGCTGTTTTGAGAACAGAAAATCATTTTTGTTTTTATCCGGATTTTGCACTAAACTTTTACAACTGTCTGGGCTAATTCAACAGACGACAAATTGATGATTTGTTTTTCTTATTGTTCCCAGAAAATAGGATTTGACAGTTCATGAAATTGTCTCCATTTGCAGACAATTTGCATGAAACGTCAAAACCCGTTTTCTGGAAAAAATAAGAGAATTATTTCAAAAGGTCGTCTACTGAATTTTTTACCCAGAGTGCTAAGCGTGAATATTTATTAGAGTTAGCACTAAACATGGCATTTTTGTTTCAGAGACACTTACATTTTTGTTTCATAGCTTCCGTACAGAATCGGTAACGAACATTCCTTAATATGTGATGGCCCTTAAACAGCATCATGGAGTTACTTATGCAATACTATGCCTGCTATTTTGGAGTCTTATCTCCAAATAGTTCACATTTTCACGAAGATTTATAAATGAGAAAGGAGGTTCTGTAGGTGCTTGTTTTATTTCAACTTTATAAATCAGTTCAGCTAATCTCTAATTGAAAAATAAATTAAGAAAAAACTAGTTGAATATGTTACAAATACGCTGTGTCTCTACCTCATCAAAGGCATGCAGAGTTGCGCATATTTCAAAAATATTTTTCTTTCAACAAAATGATAATTCCCACGAAATAGTTATTTTTCTGATTGATAAAAGCGATTGAAAGTGAATTAAAGGGTGTAAATTGTACAGAATTGTAACAATGCGACTGGCGGTAGAGAATAAATAATCATTCTTGGGCATGCCGAAATATACGCCAAGGGGATTAGTATGGACTTGTTATAGTGTGTGGCGAAAGATGAGTTGATCTATACGACAAAATATCGCATTTCACTTTTAGTTTGATTAATTTGACATATTTATGTTGATAAGTTTCATCTAGTTGTTTAAATACAAACCGCTTCCGACTGATGTTTGAATATGTATGCTATTTATTTATTTATTTTGATTGTCTTTTAGCTTTGCATCATGCGACCCCAACGTATCACTCAAATAAGGCGTAAAAAATAGCTGTGTTTCCACTTACCCGACCGACAGTGTTTCAAACACCCGACTGCTATTTTTTATAAGTAAAAATGCAAAATAAAAAAGTGAAGCACCGACCCTCAACAAAATACCTGTATTTTCATAAAATTACAGGCCCGACCCAGTTCTTTTCTGGAGAGAAAATAGAAAAATGAAAAACAGTTTCTCCTACCTACCGACCAATTTTTTTTCAGCATGTTAGCGTAAACACAGCTATTTTTTTTACGCCTAAGCAGGATACAGTCGCACAGAGCTTCTCGTCCTTTACGAGGTCCGTAGGTTATGTCAGAGTGATGTGAAATACAATCATTTCTCGTTATCTCGACTTCGCTTATCTCGAATAACCGCTTATCTCGTAGTGAAAATCTGGTCCCTGTTTTAACAACAGGTAACAAAATGTTGTGCTTGTGGAAAAGAAGAGAAATTGCTCCTCTAAGGAGCAATTCTCCTTTGTAGAAAAGAAGAGAAATTGCTCCTCTAAGGAGCAATTCTCCTTTTCCACAATATTTTCAATATATCGCTAACGTCAGGAGTGAAATTATTATTCGTTTGTGAAATGTGGTTGTTCAATATATTTTTCCTCAATTCTGCAAATCTGATATGTAGAGGTACGGATATCGAAGTATTTCAGAGAGTGCCGTAGACTTCGAGATAACGAGAGTCGACTGTATTACAACATATGGACCGTGATGAGAGAAAATGTACCTTTTGAAATATGCGCCCAAATGGAGACTCGAATCAGTCTGCACATCTGCGCATCTGATCAGTGTCTTCTTTGTCCGCATGAAGAAACTTTGTATCCTTGGCTGACGTTTCGGCACATATAATAACGTTTTAAGAAAATGATAGTTTATATGAAAAAAAAAAAAAAAAAAAAAAAAAAAAAAAAATACAAAATAAAAATAATGCGAGTACTCCTTTTCATTTTTGCACAAAAACAACAACAACAAAAAACAAAAAACAAACATTAGTGTCTTATTTGAATTCCAGGAACTCTGTCATAATTGCTTTGCGTCCCTTCTGAAAATGTATCTAGTCTATAGGAAAGGAATTTGCCAATACGAAAACACGCCTATTCAAATATATAGAAATTTCATCCCCAAAAACTAAAAATTTTCAGACAAAAATCTCTGACGTTTTTCTTATTTCTGCTTAAAACATAGATTGTGGGTACTCGTTAGAACCGCCTCGGCGAGGCGGTTCTAACGAGTACCCACAATCTATGGTTTTGAGCAAAAATAAGAAAAATAATGTATACCCCTATCAACCCCAGTTTTACTATGTAAAAGTGGGGTTTAAGGGGGTCAAAAGTATATTGGCGTGTTTTCGTGATGTCTAGACGCCTTAAACGACTACAGAAACCCCCCCCTTATACCGACACTCGATACAGCGACAAAATTCGTTATAATGATAGTTGACTTTTACAAAACCTTTCCTTAAGAGGTAACAATTAGTCACAAATTATGCAAGAATATTGTACTTAATACTTTAAAGCAACTTATGTTTTGGATATTTATTTGAATCGCCTCATTGAGGCTAGTATAACAAATATCCAAAACGTATTTCTGTGAGGAAATAAGAACAAAACAAGACCTATCTTACATATCAATCTTCTCATTAAGTATTCTGTACAACAGCAAATTCATTTTAATGGCAAAGTCATTGTGAACAAATGCTGTCGTTGTAACGAGGGACTACTGTATTTTCAACCCAGGCCACCGAGTTAACAGTGTACTGTGTGACATGTGGGTTCAGCGATACGGCCGGCCTCGGTGGCTCAGTTGGATGCGCCGTCCGACTGAAGACCAGGAGGTCGCGGGTTCAACCCCCGCCGAGGTCGGCAACATTCTTTCGTGGAGATTGATCATGAAATATTTTCTACGGTCATTCTCTCCCTTCCGCTGATTCAAGAAGGGCAGTTGTCAGTTTCTGGCGAAAGAATGTGCACAATACTGGTTAACCGCTTAGAGGACTAAGCCTGCCCAGTAAACGTGTGGTTAGGTAAACTGACCGCGCTCGACATGACCCCACTGGGTTGACTGGGCCGTAAAATCTCAACACAAACAAATCAGCGATACGCTTCAGTGCATTCTGATCAGAGTCTTTGTTGGAGGCTCTATGGATAGCCAATCATAATAGACTTCTTCAGACAGACAGCGAAGGTCCTGATCAGACTGCGAGAATTCATTTATTTTTTCTCACGTTATAGTTCGTAATCAATTACATGTGTCAAATACTCAGACCAAACTGCTTACATTGTACCTCTGCAGTCTAGTCAATGTTTTTGCAATTAGTTTTTTACAAATAAACCACAAGAACAATCACATAAATTGCCATATTTGTCCTAATTATTCGGTCGCTTTCATAATACAGTCAACCCTCTTTATACCGGCCCTCGATACAACAATAACATTCGTTATCATGACAGTTTAAATGTCACGAGACCTTCACTTAAGAAGTGAGAGTTAATGAGAAATTATGCAAGACTATTGTATTAAAACTCAAATGCACACGTTTTGAATATTTGTTAGAATCGCCTCACTGAGGCGATTCTAACAAATATCCAAAACCTATGTTCTAAAACAAGGTCTTTCTTACATATCGTTCTGTCCATTAAGAATTCTTTACAACAGCAAATTCATTATAATGGCAACATCTTTGGGAACAAGTGCTGTCGTTGTAAGAGGGTTCACTGTAATAAATCAATTTTACTATCACTTTTCCGTGCCTTAAAACTGTTGGATGAATGGCAAACAGTAGAGACCCTGATTAGACACCCCGTTCTGTGGAGTCTGATCTGGATCTATACTGTTTGCTCTGGCCGATCTGTCCCAATTATTATCATGAATTCTGTATTATTACTCCATTCAGGTCCACTGCATAGCAATCAAGTCCTGATTAGATTGTGCAGACAGGCTCTCTACGCCTGGTTTTGAGCACAGATCGTACCGTAAACACCTCAATATAATTGAAACGACGCTCACTGTTTGGGATATGACAAGTTGCGGTATTCTAAAATTTATGGTAAATAAGATGCAGACATTTGCCCTTTATCTAACTGTCAGCCGTTAGCCCCTGATCACGATGTGCTGTTTCATCAGTAAAGTAGTAATTTCTCTGAAAAAAAAAACAACAACAAAAAAAACAAAAACAAAAACAAAAACAACAACAACAAAACAACAACAAAACAACAAACAACAACAACAACAACAACAAAAAAACACACACACACAAAAAACAAAAACAAAAACAACAACAAAAAAAAAAAAAAAAAAAAAAAAAAATACAGTATGGAGAAATAATACCCTACTGATTAGGTTGTGTTTTTTCACCGAAAACAACAGTTTCTATAAAAGATCGCAATCGCCTTTGAACCCCGGAACAGCACCCTATAAAAGTCAACGTAACTAGGTCAGCATAATCTTTGACCTGTAGTATAGAGTCGAACTAATGTATCAGCTGCTTTAATCCACCCCAATGAAACGCTGTAGCATTTGTCAGCGTATACAAACATGTCAACAATATAGTTGACGCTACTTCACAGCTACCTGACATAATGTGGTTTAAATATTTGACCAATGTATCAATTTCAGTGTTTGCTTTTCTTTAAATCATTCGCGACTCCGTTCGCTTCTATGTTTGTAGAATGTCTCAGTTTTAAAAGTTAACTATTGTATTCATTTTTTTTTCATTTCATAAGACATCAAATAAAAGCTAATTTACAATTAGGAATAAATGATCTCCCTTAACAACACCAAGTTGACGATATTATTTGAGCCAGCGCACGACAATATCTACAATAAGACATGTGCGCCCAGTGAAGACTCAAATCAGGCTGCGCATCCGCACAACCTGCTCAGTATTTGCTGATCGCATGCACCTTCTCATCACGAAAACATGCCTATATAATTTTGACCCCTTTGGACCCCAGTTTTATACAGTAAACTGGTCTACAGGGGTATACATTATTTTTCTTATTTCTGCTCAAAAACTAAGATTGTGGGTACTCGTTAGAACCGCCTCGCCGAGGCGGTTCTAACGAGTACCCACAATCTATGTTTTGAGCAGAAATATGAAAAATTATCAGCGTTTTCTACCTGAAATTTTTCATTTTTTCGAGGTGAAATTTTCTATATATTTGAATGGGCATGTTTTCGTAATGTACAGCCTCCAGGCAATCCAAAGGGAAACCTTGCCATACTGGGTTGATGTACAGGCTGATCTAAGTCTTTGCTGGTTACACAGGTCTTATTGTATGTTTTGCCATGCGCTGGCTCTTTTTGAAGCAGCAAGCTATCAAAGATATGAATCATACAAATATATATAAAAAGAAAAATATAATATAAGCCACAATGAGAGAAAACGTACCTTCTGACTTCTGCGTTCAATGAAGACTCAAAGCAGCCTGCGCATCTGCGCAGTCATATATCAGGAAAACATGCCTATATAATTTTGACCCCCTTAAATCCCACTTTTATCACGAAAACACGCCTATATAATTTTGATCCCCTTAACCACCCCCACACACTTTTATTTAGTAAAACTTGGGCTTGCAGGGGTATACATAATTTTTCTTATATTTGTACGGAAACATATATAGTGGGTTCTTGTTACAACCGCCTCGCCGAGGCTCTTCTAACGAGTACCAACAATCTATGTTTTGAGCAGAAATATGAAACTATAAGTTATTTTTTTATCTCAAAAGTTTCAGTTTTTTGGATTTAAAATTTTCTATATATTTGAATAGACGTGTTTTCGTAATGTTTATAAAGTAAAACTGGGGTTTACAGGGGTATATAGTATTTTTCTAATTCCTGCTCAAAAAGATAGATTGTGGGTATGCGTTAGAACCGCCTCGCCAAGGCGGTTCTAACAAGTACCCATAATCTATGTTTTGAGCAGAAATATGAAGAATATCTGATTTTTTTATCTGAAAGATTTCTTGTTTTGGTGGCAAAATTTTCAATATATTTGAATAGGCGTGTTTTCGTAATGTGATCAGACAATGTGAAGCTTCGTTAGGCGAACATATCCGTAGGTTTGTTTTCCGACCTTGCGGCTCATAATTAATAATAATAATAATAATAATGATAATAATAATAATAATAATAATAATAAACAGAACTAAGTTAAATTGTATTTACCACTTTTGCAAGTGTTTGCAAACAGGTTACGATATCGATATATTTGCTATATATTTTTAGCTCTGATTATTTAATTTAGTCTTGAGAGGGAGGCGTGGGGGCACATGTGTATGTGTGGATTGTGCATCTGTCAAATATGACATAGAGAATCTTACATGAGTGGTCTGTGATTGTGCATATGTCAAACATACGAATAAGTAACAAATGTACTACTTATGCATACATTTGTGTACCCCTTTTTGGTGTCATATTGTATGGTACATTCAGTGAACATTTACATTAACTAATGAGGTTCCAAGAAAAAAGTATAAATGCAAGAGTTATGGTTCTTGCGCTTTGCACGTTGTGTAATGTTGATTAATATTTATATAAAGTTTCGTGAAGATATAGAATGGACACGTTTTTATGGCGGACAAAGTTCCAAGGGAAATAATCCAAAAAGTATAAATGCAAGAGTTATTGTTCTTGCGCTCTGCACATCGTCTAATGTTCATTGATATTTACATGACGTTTCTTGAAGATATCTTGAACATATTTCAAGTTAAAGAGCGGACACGATTTTGTGATGGACAAAGTTCTAAGGGAAATAACTCAAAAGTATAAAAGGAAAAGTTATGGTTCTTGCGCTCTGCACGTGATTGATATTTATATGACGTTTCGTGAAGATAGCTTGAACGGTTTTTAAGTTATCATTACGAAAACATGCCTATTCAATTATATTGAAAATTTCACCACCGAAAAACTGAAAGTTTTCAGATAAAAATTCTGATATTTTTCATATTTCTGCTCAAAACATAGATTCTCACCGAGGCAGTTCTAACGAGTACACACAATCTATGTTTTGAGCAGAAATAAGAAAAATAATGTATACCCCTGTAAACCCCAGTTTTACTATATAAAAGTGGGGTTTAAGGGGGTCAAAATTATATAGGCATGTTTTCGTGATGTAGAGCGGAAACGATTTTGTGATCGAGTCCAAGGGAAATAACTAAAAAGGTATAAATGCAAGATTGATATTTATATGACGTTTCGTGAAGATAGCTTGCGCTCTGCACGTCGTCTAATGTTGATTAATATTTATATGAAGTTTCGTGAAGGTAGCTTGAACAGTTTTTAAGTTATAGAGCGGAGACATAATTATTCAATCGTAACGTCAGAAAGCGTATCTTAGGACATGTGTGCTTGGGAAAGCTTCAGATCAGATTGCGTTTTCTGGCTGTCTGATCAGAATCTTCACTGGGCACATTTTGGATTGTCAGAGACGCAAAGTTTCTTCATGTGGATAACGAAGATCCTGATCAGACTGCGCGGATACGCAGGCTGATTAGAGTCTTCATTTGGCGCACATGTCAGAAGATTCCGCATAGTACAGCTCGTAAGTTATGCAAGTAAAAGATAAACTGATCCAGTATCCAAAGTACAGACAACGCTCATTATACTGACACTCGATACAACGACAAAAGTCGTAATAATGACAATTTGACTGTCATGAAACCTTCGCTTAAGAGATAAAGATTACTCACAAATTATGCAAGAATATTGTATTTAATACTTTAAAGAAACATATGTTTTGTATATCAGTGAGGCGATTCTAACAAATATAAAAAACATATGCTCTATGAGGAAATAAGAACAAAACAAAACCTTTCTTACCTATCAATCTCAACATTAAGTACAACAGCATTGTATGTATGTATGTATGTATGTATACATGTCTGTATGATAAAGATCTAGATCAGCCAGCAACCTTATATAGTCTGATCCGGGACTTTGCTTTACGTTTTTATATTCTGTAGAAGGTACCCAATAATTCTATCAACGAATAGTGAAATCCCTGGTCAGCCTTCGTCGATCTGCACAGGCTGATCTGGGCTGTCGCTATTGTATATCAGTGAGGCGATTCTAACAAATATCAAAAACATATGCTCTATGAGGAAATAAGAACAAAACAAAACCTTTCTTACCTATCAATCTCAACATTAAGTACAACAGCAATGTATGTATGTATGTATGTATGTATGTATGTATGTATGTATGTATGTATGATAAAGATCTAGATCAGCCAGCAACCTTATATAGTCTGATCCGGGACTTTGCTTTACGTTTTTATACTCTTCTGTACAATGGACCCAATAATTCTATCAACTAATAGTGAAATCCCTGGTCAGCCTTCGTCGATCTGCACAGGCTGATCTGGGCTGTCGCTATCCACATAGGCACGAAGGCTTCTTCTGGTAATATGCAGTTCCTTTATGTTTGTGTAATTCGTCTTCACCCATTGTGACGGCGCTTTAAGAGTTAAATCGACGTGCTTATTGGCAGGAGGATCATTGGCGTGTATGAAGGACTTTGAACGATAATAAATGTTCCCTACAACAAACCAATATGTCACGTCTGAAAAAAAAAAAAAAAACAACAAAAAAACAAAAAACAAAAAAAAACAAAACAAAACAAAAAAAAAAAAAAAAACAACAAAAAACTAAAAAGGTAAAAAAAAAAAAAAACGCGGCTCCCTACCGGCCAGTGTGTACAAATTACCAGTAACACTTCTTGTCCGGCTTATAATTTTGTCGTTAATGAAACGATTATGAAATGATTTGAGAGAAATGTGCTGCACAAGAAGGTATGCGTCGCGTTTGACCCTCTCTTCCTGCCATGAACGACACAGTTAACCCTTGTCATGCTGAAGAAATTAAGATGCCCCGCCCGTTTCCAATTGTCAGCCAATCAGATGACTTAATCTGGATTGTTGATATAAGTTCACATACTTAATGACAAACAGTACAGATCTAAACTGTTTGCAAAAGCTTTGCGTATAAACATTCCTTATGCCATTGAACTTTTGCTTCTTTCAACTTGAATTTGGGGGTTCTCATAAATAATGTCTCGCAACAAGGTCAAGTGTCGCGATCATTACCCGGTAACCTGTCTTCATAGTCAAGGTAACACATTAATTTTGTACACATTGCATGCGAAAGGAAGTCATATCCGGCATGTAAGTTTGAAACGATTTTGACAGAAATGTGTCGTATAACAAGATCGCCAGTTGTTTGCAAACCCCACGTCCTGAAGTCAGGTACATATTGTGTTGCTTTGCATAAAAGTCTTAACTATAAACGAATTTTGAGACAAACGATCCCAAAAGAAGGTCATGTGTCTCTAGCAACACCGAATTCCCTACATACGGGTCGGATTCACACATGAACACATGAACATTGTATAAATTGTCTGTTTAACTCTATCGCAGTAATTTGTCTCCGACTTATAACTTTATGATGCATGAAGGGATTTTGAAATGATCTGACAGAAATGTACAGACGAACAAAGCAGAACTGCAACAGAGAAATCACCTGCAATGATCAGCAGAAAGAAACTACTGAGGATTTAACATGCATGCACTTTCTTTCTTCCATTAGGAGGACACACACGGTTATTTGTACACTCCGGGTTGCAGGGTGAAGGCCTACAAGTAACCATTTTAGATTACCGTGGGATTCATTAACCTGCACAGGATGTGACTTTCTCTGCAAAAGGGGCCTCCAGTTAACGCGCCGATCCGAAAGACGGCGCACTTTTTCATTTCTAGCTCTAGAGGCCAGTGCTTTCAACATTGAGCTACCGCACTTCTTCATACATGTAGCTCTGCTCGAGTGAAACCTTACCCTTAATTCTGATGCAGCTCCAAACCTACTGTTTGGTTCATGAAATTTTCAGACTTGAGCAGTGTGTGTGTGTGTGTGTGCGTGCGTGCGCGCGCGCGTGCGTGTTTTAGAAAACAGGTCAAATCAAGGCAAAGGAGTGCCCCGTGTTCGTAAATTGCGTCCGATGCGATAGTAAGAGGCGATGGTCTACTTTGTTCTTTTATTTTAGACAGTAAACGACGGTCAAGTATTAGTGCATTGCATGGACAGAATCTTATTTGATGCGCAGCGCACGCAAAGGGTCCGTATGCAATTTGTCGACAACGTAGGTCCAGATCATTATGCTCATCCGTGTTGTCTGGTCTGAGCATTCTTTATTCGTCGACATATACTGCAGTATTCATTGATTCTATATGCGGACAGCGAAGGCCAAGATCAGCCTGCGCATTCGCGCATGCTGATCAGGGCCTGCGTTCTCTGCAAATTGCATAAGGAGCCTTTTTGTGGATTGCGCATCAATGTACCTTATTAATCCTTTAATCTCTAAGCAGCCGGCGATATTCTATTTTGTTGTTGTATTTTTTTGCGACAAATCAAGACTACACAGACGATTCTTATAAAATGTCAAGCCTTATTTTCTCTGAAAATACAATAACATCAATGTACCGTTTGTTTTAGTTGTGACTGGCACTTTAAGGGTTAAAAGGAATTATACGTCAAGGAATGAAATAAATAACAACAGTCACTTCTTTTGAGAAACTTTGCGAACTCTGCATTGTATTTCAGAATGACACACATACATGTACATCAATATATAATATCTCAGTTAAAATAAAGAAATTACCAAGTACAGTCAAACCTCATGGTTCAAACACTGATATCTCGTTTACCATGATTAATTCGAACTCATTTTTGAGTCCCTATGAAACTCTTCCGACAGCTCAAGAAAACAAATATTTAGGGAATATTTTTTTTTTGACATGAAATTGTATGTTGTGTGTACTTATTAGAATCGAGGCGATTCTAATAAATATACTCAACGTACCTTTATTGTGTAGAAGATCGAAAAGCTTTCTCTAAATTATCGCTATTTGCTTCCTGACCTGGCCCCATAATTAATCCTTAGGGGCCCGAACTACTCATATCTCGAACAAATTTCCATGGTCCGAAAAATGTTCGAGCCATTGCAGTTCGACTGTGACAGCATATGAGTCAGGTCATGGCAAAACGCCTTCAACAATATTACATGTTCCGTCCCATATATATTTCAAATTTTAGCACTATGGCTAAACCATTAGATGTATATCATTGATATTCAACCTTTTTTTCATAGAAAATAAGACATTTCATTCAAACCATCTCATTCGGAGACAATGTTGTGTGAAGTACCGTTTTCTGTTAATACAGTCGAAATTCAGACTCAATGACGGCCCCTTCGTAAAAAATTTAACCAGTGAGTTGGGACTTTACGTCTTTGGCTTGGCCCGCCGTGGTTCAACTATTGGTTTTCGTTTCCTCTGGCACACAGCAGAATTAGCCATGAGTGCTCGTCTTTGTTTATTATAGTGATTAATTTGATTTTTATGTTTTCGCTTTGATGCATTGACTGAGTTGGGAACCTTTATGCGAATCGAATTTTTATGTATTTCTGTATTAAGAGTAGCATCGGGACCCAGGGTGGTTGGCTAGCTGTAAAGTGCTTTAACCCCCTCCTCCCCACGGTGGTTTATTCTACTGACCGTTCTAAGGCGGCGGTGGTCCCGGAGTTAGTGGTCCCGGTGTAAGTCTTACTCTTTGTTGCTTTGTGGTTCATTCTACGAGGCGATTTGTTTTAAGTCTTGCCTTGTGTTATTTTGTTCTTGTATTTTCAATCCATTTAGCATTGCGATTACCTCTTCCTCTTGGTATCTGGGCAGGGCTGCGACTTGTGATTATGGCACTCCCTGGACTTTTCTCATACCTTTTTTCAATATATCGAATCTTTGTCTGGGACCACAGAATAGGTAATTCGAGCCACTGAAAGTTAATCATGATGCCTGGTTAGGAAGAAATAGTAACAATTTAGGGATTTTGTTTTGATTTTCTACACGATAATTGCATGTTGAGTGTACTCATTAGAATTCTCTCGATAAAGGCAATTCCAATGGGCACACACAACATACAATTTCATGATAAAATAAAAAAAAATCACAAGATATTGTTTTCTTGAGCTATCTGAAGAATTTATTAGGGACTCAGTAACGAGTTCGAATTAACCATGGTAAACGAGCCATCGGTGTTAGAGCTATTGAGGTTCGACTGTAATAAAGAAAGCATGTTAAATGTTGCCTGCTTGTGGAACTGATGCACTTTCAAGAAAACTCTATCGAAACTGTTTTCTGCTTTATTTCTGAAAAGTGGTCCTATCCATCAGGAAAGAAGTTGGACAGCTCTGTTATTTTGCTCTCTTTGGAAGCAAACACTTTTCGTTTATAGAGGGCCCCTTCTCAGTAGGGAATTTGCAATACATTACGAAAAAACACCTATTCAAATATACTGAAAATTTCAGCACCAAAAAAATGAAGATTTTCAGATAAAAAATTCTGATATTGTTCATATTTCTGCTCAAAACATAGATTGTGGATACTCGTTAGAACCGCCTCGACGAGGCGGTTCTAACGAGTACCCACAATCTATGTTTTGAGCAGAAATAAGAAAAATAAAATATACCCCTGTAAACCCCAGTTTTACTATATAAAAGTGGGGTTTAAGGGGGTCAAAATTATATAGGTATGTTTTCGTTATGACAGGAACGCAAACAAGTAGTCACAAAAATTGTCTGCCTTGTAGAAAGGCAACAGAAATACACCAAGCCTAAGAAATTCACATTCAATGGTTAAACTCAAAAATAGAAATAACTTACTTCCCTCTCAACAGGGTTAATCTTAATCAGCTATTTTTGTCCAAAAATCTTCGATACCTCAACTATTCTTATTTTTGTGTGTAAGTTTTCATTATTGTCATGCATTTGTTATCCGTTTTGGAATCTTAAAGGCAAAGTTTCAACTGTCTCTAAGGAAATTCGTTTTGTTTAGAACAGACCTGTTTTTGAAAGATCCAAGGTACAAAAAAACAATTTCCTGTCTGCAAAGTTTGTCTATTCTGGCAAAACGGTTATAAAATCGTACAGGTACAGTAGACTCTCAGTCGCTCGAACACCGATAGCTCGTTTACTATGGTTAATTCGAAATCTTTTTTGAGTCCCTATGAAATTCTTAAGACCGATCAAGAAAACAAATATTTAGTGAATTTTATCATGAAATTGTATGTTGTGTTTACTTTTTAGAATTCCTTTATTATCGCTTTTTGCTTCCTGACCTAGCACCATGATTAACCCTCAATGGCCCGAACTATCTATGTCATATAATATAACAATGTTCTATGGTCCCAAAGATGTTCGAGACATTAAATTTCAACTATTTATCAATTTACCTTAACATTTAAATTGCGCATGTCAGTGCGCATGTTCGCATAGACTTGCCTTGTCATGACGTAACTCATGTTTACATTACTAGCCTGTCTTGTACGAAGATGTCATTAGCTGGCAGTATCCTAATTAAAACACAAATCCTCTAAAATAGTTTTTGTCTCATATTCTATTATTTCTGATTACAAATCCTAAAAACGTCTAAATATCTCAACCTAAACAAAATTACAGCCGAGCCAATCAAAGTAAAACAACATATGATCTCACCAGTATTCCTTTCAGCTGTAGACCAAAACAGTGTCTGTCCAGAGACTTGTCACATGGAACCGTAACATTAGGTTATACAGTTTTCCATTTTGATTTTGTTCTTATTGTTATTTTGAAAGATATCCCAGTTTGTGACTGTACACGTGCCCAAACCAAACAAAATGGAGGAGTTCATTTTAGATCTTCAAAGGTAAAAGGGCTAGACTAAGTGCGATCTTAAGTTCTTACAGATTACAATGCACAGCATAAACGATAAACATTATAATGGATTTGGTCCAGTAATAACAACAATTACACTACTGTCAATAGTTTTTGCTATATACAGTCGAACCTCGTTATCTCGAACTCGCTTATTTCGAATTACCGCTTAGCTCGAAGTGAAAATCTGATCCCTGTTTTAACATGCAACTATGACAACAGGTAACAAAATAATGTGGAAAAGAGGAGAAATTGCTCCTAAGGAGCAATTTCTCCTCTTTTCCACATTATTTTATATATATATTTCTAACGTCTGGAGTCAAATTACATATTCATTTGTTAAATGTGTTGTTCAATTTATTGTTTTCCTCACTCTCTCAACTCTGATATGTCCAGGTACGGATATCTCGAGGTGTTTCAGTGAGCCACTTTGAATTCGAGATGACGAGAGTCGACTGTATTATTATTTTACGTTGTTTTACAAATGTTCGTGTACAGGTAATTCTTGATACATTTTGACTTAAAATCATATTTTTGTGAAGTTTCATGTATGGTATCATGTTACCACGCCTATGAAAAATGTATACGCTCGTACTTAGCCGCAACTCTAGAGAGGCCATTTATGCATCATAACTATAGACATTCTCCCTTGTTTCTTCACAATACATGTTACTGGAAGAGTCACTTCTAATTCATTATGAAAACACGCCTATTCTAGTATATTGAATATTTCACCACTAAAAACAGAAAGTTTTCAGATAAAAATTCTGATTGTTTTTCATATTTCTGCTCAAAACATAGATTGTAGGTACTCGTTAGAACCGCCTCGCCGAGGCGGTTCTAAGGAGTACCCACAATCTATGTTTTTGAGCAGAAGTAAGAAAAATAATGTATACCCCTGTAAACCCCAGTTTTACTGTATAAAAGGTGGGTATAAGGGGGTCGAAATTATATAGGTGTGTTTTCGTGATGTAGTACCCGTTTGAAACGTATGTTTTTGTGGGGAAAAAAAAAAGAAATAAAATATACTTTTGTAAGCTATGAAATTTCACCATATAATATGCTAAATGAGAAGGATTGTTATACTAAGCGCATAAAGACATATTTATGCAATAAAATGTTCCACTTCCACGAAATAATAAAAAAAAATCAAAATCTGAATCTATTGCTAACATTAATTGAGAGATACGATAAAAAATCTTTTCATTTCGATCCACTTCAAAAATGAGAGACTAACTGAAATTTTACAGGCTCTCAGATGCCACATCTTATTATCATATTAATACCATACAGTCGACTCTTGTTATCTCGAATTCCAAGGGACTCTATTAAATACTTCGAGATATCCGTACCTCGACATATAACATTTGCAGAATTGAGGATAAAATATTCGAAGAACCACATTTAACAAATATATATGTACAAGATGTAATTGGACTCTTGAAGTTAGAGAAATATAAAAGTATTGTGGAAAGAGGAGAAATTGCTCCTTAGGAGCAATTTCTCCTCTTTTCCACAATATTTATTTTTGCCTATTGTTAGATGTTCATGTTTCGGCAGGGACCAGATTTTCACATCGAGATAAGCGGTTATTCGAGATAAGCGAGTTCGAGATAACGAGAGTCAACTGTATATCAATTTATTAGACCTTTCTTGAACAAAAATGTTTATGTTTGAGGAATATGGA